>JAECXP010000001.1:2302500-2902500 GCA_018152965.1 Scaptomyza pallida | reverse complement strand
CAGCTAAACTTGATGCTGCAGCAGAGCCATAGACAGAGACAGTGGCCGTGGCAGTGGCAGTGGCAGTGTCAGAGGCAGTGAGACTGTGAGTCTTCGGGTTATGTGCAAATCACTTATTCGTAATCTCATCATGCTGGAGGCGACGAGAGATCACTTTGCCGGCTGTCCACAGGTGTTGACAGCTGACTGGGATTAGCCAAAAATAAATTCGTGGCTTATGCCCATATAATTAAGACAGTAATAACAACGATTTGTTGCATTTTATGTCAACTCTGTTTGAGTTTATAACTAAAGCGCAAAAAGATTCCATTTAACCGAACGCAAATCACGTATACGCATAAGCACAAAGCGGCACATGTTTAAATCACACTAACGAGCCATTTTTCGTGCTATTGCGGCTAACATATTTTTGTCGGTTTTAATTGAAGCAGGTCAGTGTTGTCCGACTCTTACTATTCCTGTCCACCTTGACCAATGATCCCAATTCCCAATTTCCCGAGACACCGAAAAGTGGAAAAACCCGCGTGGGTACTGCCCCCAATTTTAGCGTGTGCTCATTTGTGTACAGCTTCGAATTGACCAATATTTGAGTGAACCGTTAGATAGAGGCACTCGCAGCAGCAGCAGCAGCTCAAGGTGGCCTGGCCAGGCCGTTCATATTCGTTTAAGATGCCCGGTGTGGACCAACGCCGTCAATAGACATGGCCACCTGAATGGGGAAACAGGTTCGAGCAACGCGCATTCATTTCAAAAATGGGTCAATCTGGTAAGAATGCTGTTGTCAGAATCTTTGGCAACTGCAGCATCAACAACAAGTGATGGTCTGCATGGCTGCAAGTCCCACAAAAGATTCTATGCGGGCTCCTGTTCTTCGGCACTTCTCTTCTCTTTTTTTTTGTTGGTAATTGTGTCAGTCGATCGAGGCGAAAGAATCTTGTCAGGTTTGGTTTTAATTGGGTCGCAGTGTTATATATTTATGGTAAATATAATCACTTAAAGCGGGATAGCCTAATTAATGTGCATGACCAGCTGCAGGCTTAATGGAACTGTTGAGCTGTGCGACAAAAAAAAAAGTTGGAGATAAAATCACAAATCACAATGCAAATGTTTATCCATAAAGTTTTATCAATGCCAGTTATCAGTCATAACGATTAGCCCAACGCTTTTAATCAGTTAAGTTTTGGCAGTTTGTTATTAGCATTTGAGCCAGTGACTATTGAAATGCGTTGCCAACAGTTTAGCTTGATCTTGTTGCTGCTACACATCTGTTCATTGTGGGCAGCCAAGATAATGATTGTTTTTCCATACGATGCTGCTTCGCAATGCAAGCTGTTGACACCATATGTGGAGGCGTTGTGGCAACATGGACATCAGCTAACAGTGATTCATGCCTTATCGGATTGTGCAATCTTTGAGCAGTTGAACTCCACAATATACATACAAGATCGTTATAATAGCACATCTGGTATGAGTTATATAACTGCACACAGAAAATTCTTTCTAACGTTTCATATTAATTACACAGACTTTACGCCATATGAGTCGGGAAGACATCGTAAATGGGTGGAGGTAGCCGCCATACGCAGTTTTATAGTCAAAATATCGCTCAATGTACTGGAGAATAAAGAGGTTCAAAAGCTAATGCAATCGAATACCAGCTACGATGCTGTTGTCATGGAGCCCATGGAATCATTTGCACTTTTTGGCTTGGCGGCACATTTCAATGCTAGTTTAATTGGATTGGCCACAAGTGGTGCTCATTGGAACTTGGACACAATGGTTGGCTACACAGCAACATTTCAGCCCATTCTGCCCATTGGATTTAGGCTGGGAGGATTGACACTGCTGGATCGTATTTATAACTGGGTGTTCATATCCGAAGAGTGGTTGTTGAAACCAGTTGATTTTGTTGCCAAGCCTTCGAACGGTTCATGAACACTTTTTTGGACATTTGACACAAAGCTTTGCTGAGATTTTGCAGAGCTTCTCATTGATAATGCTGAATCAGCATTTCAGTGTGTTTGAGGCACGTCCCAATGTGCCCAGCATGGTGGAGGTGGGTGGCATGCATGTGCCCAAACAGTTGCCGCCACTGCCACCGGAGCTGGCAACTTTTATTGAGGAGGCGCCACACGGTGTGATCTATATGTCGCTGGGATTTGAGATGCAGAGCAAGGATTTGCCCTTGGCTACATTGAGCTTGATTTGTGAGACCTTTGAGTCTTTGCCACAGCGCGTTATCTGGAAGTATGAGGACGACAAGCCGCCCTTTAATGTGAGTAGCAAGATCTACTTGAGCAACTGGTTGCCACAACAAGCTATCCTGGCGCATCCCAATGTCCGACTGCTCATCACGCATGGCGGCATGTTGAGCATCATTGAGGCTGCCCATTATGGCAAAACCGGTGCTGGGATTGCCATTGTTCTTCGATCAGTTTCGGAATGTGGGACGTTTACGAGGATTGGGCGTGGCGAAAATTCTGGACATTGATTCGCTTGATAGGCAGGAATTTGAGGCCACAATAAGGCAGCTTGTGGAACAGCCTCAATATAGCCAAAAGGGCATAGTACTCTCGAATTGCTTTCGGGATCAACTCATGCATCCTTTGGACACGGCTGTCTACTGGACGGAGTATGTTATACGCTACAAGGGAGCACCTCATATGCGTATATCCACTTCAAACATTAAACTCATTGACTACTATGACTTGGATAATCTGCTTATGGTTATTGGACGTCTTTCATTAATAACACTTTTCATCATTTATACACTCTCCAAACTAAAAAGGTGGTTGAGATAAGAGATTAAGAAATAACTTATTTGTGATAAACTAACTAAAAAGTTAGCCGGTGCGCCTGAAGATGCTGAATCAAAAGAGACCAAGGACATAAAGGGGTCACTAGCTTCCCCGTATACTTTATTTAATAAACATAAATTAAAAAAATAAAAAAAAATAAAAAAAACTTTTTGTAAAAATATCTACTCCTAAAACTATGCCGTAACAATTATGATTTTTTATTTAGCCAATGCACCTTTTTCCAATGTTTTTATGGTGAGTGCACTTACTATCCAATTCACCAACCGTTAAAGACGAAGAACAAAGGTGACCAATTGTTTTTTTTTATGCCTTTGAAAGTCTGCTATACTTTAATTTTGTAAATTTTACTTTACCCAAGCCAGCAACCCAAATTATCTACACAACATTCAAAAGAATATAGTTTAGGGTGACCAGCTGACATTGCTTTGCTACACAAGAACTTTTTGACATAAAAAAAACAAATCTAAATATCAATAATAATTTACATATTGTTGAAGACCTTAAATATTTACCTAAAAACTATGCCAACTGATATTTTGATAGAGCTCAACAAGAGTATCAAGTGTTGTTACTAAGAACGAGGCCATTGTGAATAGTGTGCAGTGCATTCATAATTTCTGCGCTCGGCTAAGCAGTACACACTTTTATTTTATTTGCAGCCCGTAGGTAAGCAACACTTCAAGACAAAACACTTGTTGTAAATTTGTAATTTCTTCTTCTTTCTCCTTCCTATGTGTTTGTTGTATGTCCGTCTAAATTCCGTCCGATTTTGTCCGATTTTTTGTGGCAAATATGCCGGTTTAATCAAAGTAAGAGCATCTTTTAGGCTGAAACTTTATGTTGCTTTTTCGTAATGTTGTAATTTTACCTGTTGTTGTTGTTTGTCTGTCCGTTGTTGTTGTTTCCGTCCGATTTTGTCTTTGCCGCCTGATATATTTTACCTAAAAATATTATGTAAAAATCAGCCAGCTCGGCGGACAACTATATATATCATATAGCGTCCATATGAACAATCGGTCTGATATTTTTTCAGAATTTATTTATTATTTATTTATTTATTGTATGTTTATGTTTGTTATATGTAAAATCCTGATAAAGCTAACTATAGTAAGCCGGTGCTCCTAAAAGAGGCTGAATCAAAAGAAACCAAGGACACAAAGGGGTCACTGGTTTCCCCGTATTCCCTTAATAAATATAAATACAGAAAAAAAAGGATTTAAAAAAACTCTGTATTGATTTTGTAGCATGCAAAATACTTTTTATTCACTTCAGAACGGTTAGTCGTAACAAGGGCTATATATATATATTTGTGTGCATAAATATTGTACTATTTACAAAAGCATATCACTCCAGGATCCCTACGTGTTATGTTATTCCATTAATTTTATCGTCCGAATCGCATGTGGCCATAGTCGTCAAACTGATCATCGCCATTCCGTTTGCCAAATCTCATGTGTCCATAATCATCAAATCTCTTTGGTCGCTCAATTTCCTCATTCTCCACCAGCATCTCCAATTCAATGGGTATCTTGCGTGTGATGGGAAAGAACTTGCGCCCAAAACCCGCAGATCTCTGATTCCGTCTGTTACTGCTATAACGTGCTAGCGCTGGACCCGCCACACTTCCAGTTTCCAACTCCATCTTGGGCTCCAGTTGCAGTTCCTCCTTGGCTGGCTCCACGCTGCCAGCCTGAGACAAGGCTGGCCCAATGAAGAGCAAGTAAACAGTTAATGCCAGCAGCGATAAGACACCGCAGTATCTTCTGTACGGCAACATCTTGACAGTACTCCAACTGTTGAATGAATACCAATTCAGCGGAAGTTGCCCAAGCTTTTATAGCTTGCTCCACGCCTTGTTATCCTTTGACTTGAACAAAGCCTTGATGAATTTTAATATTCACCTGGTATAGTTGAAATTTGACATCTGATTGACATGATTGAATCAACACAACAGAAGCCCACACAGCTTTTGCCGATAATTGAATTTAAACAAGCAGCAAAAAATAATATTATTACCTTATTCTGAATATAAACGCGTATTTATTTTCCATAAACATTATCTTCTTTCACGGTCAACAAAGCTTATTCCCAACTTAAGGTTTGTTAATATTAAATAAACAATTAATCAGTACAAATCATAATCCACATAAATCAATTCATCGGCTTGTCTTTTAAGTCTTAACAGCATTCTTAAGTATCCTCGAACAAACAATTTCTTAACAGATCAATTATAAAATTGTTGTTGAAGGCGTCGCAATGTTAACGTCAAGTTATACACACACACACACACACCAACAGCTCTTGGGCCCTTTGTTTTTTGTGTGTCCATTGATGACGGCTTTTAATTAAATGTGTGCCGTCAGAGGCACTTCACTAATGGGCCAAGAGTTGCATGGCCCAACAACCATTTGTTCCAAGTTGAGCAAGTTGGTCAAGAGAGAGACTGGCGTGTCAAGTGTTGACTCCCTCCAATTGACCGCATTGAGCCGCTTTGGCTCACAGCGTTGTCTCTGACTCTGACTCTGTCACTGACTCTGTCTCTGTGGTTGTGTTCAAGAATTCCATTTGCTGACCGGATTGTCCGCATTCCAAAGATTCAATCGAATAGTAGACACACACACACACATGCACACACTCACACACACATTAAGACAGAGGTACATAAAAGACCAAATTAACAGCTATAGAGAAAAGTATCTACGAGTTTATCAATAAACAAACCGCAATCCAAAGCCGTTGCCACAGTCTCAGCCCAATGCAGCAGACTTTGTAGACTTGGACACAACACACACACACACACACACACACATACTCAAACAACACTCTCAAGTTGTCAATACTCCAAGTAACCAGTCGCCAAGCTACGTTTGCGACCCAGAGAGTCTCAACTCAAACCTACTCTGTGCAAAAACACACTACACAAACACACACACTTACACACACACACACACAACCACAAATTGTGAGCATTAGAAACAAGACAAAATCCACAAGCAACAACAACAACAACAGTAGTTTTTGTGGGCCTTAGCCGGCACATTTTGGTCTATGGGCAATGGCCAAGCTGGAGAGCAGTTGGCCGTTTCGGACACTACCAATTTTTTTGTTGTTTTCTTTAGCTTGATACTCGAGTCTTGCAGGTGTTTCGAGGTCTCTTTCGATAGCAATTTAGCCAAGTGTTTGGGTTCTTTGGATCGGGTTTTAGCGCTATTCAAATGGCTCAATGATTTTGTCAACATGCATGTCACAATTTTATGGAAAAACATAAAAAAAAGACGAAATAAAGATTGACAATACTTAAAAATGTAATTTTCTAGCTATCAGTAAATGTGAATGGAATTGGGTTTATAAATAGCAAAACCTGATATAAAAATTAACATTTCACAATAATATTATCGCTTTCCCAAACATTTCTTCGCGTTATCCGTATCACGTTTGCTTTTAGTGTGGCCAATTATTATTTGGTTTATGCATTCAGGTGTCGCAAACGTGAGATACGTTAAAATTATGTATCCGCTAGATAAAGTTTAAAAACAAGTTTACTTTTTATTTTCTATATCTAGAGCAGCATTTATGGCTGAACTGTGTGTTAAATCTAATCTAGTTAAAAGTGGACTTGGTTCAGGTCTTAAGATAACTTTTAAGAACTTGATGATAATTGCTTAAAATTCTTAAGTATGAAATGTTGGCAATTTAGCAATTAGTCTTCTAGCTTTGCATTAATTGAGTAGTTTCCAGAAAAGCAACAAATATTATGTTTTTTTTATGATATTGTAATTGAATATACTTCATGTTTAGTTTGTTTTTTACACACACTCTAGGGGGGGTCTATACCCGCAATGCGGAAAGCCAGCCAAGACCCGACTCTCTATATACATAAACTGTCTATATGTGTAGAAGAAAAGTTATGGTGGAAGGCAATTTGCCTGCTTGACCAGCTGCCCAAGTCGGCATGGTGTTGTTGTGTTGTGTTGGATTCCAGTAAAACTGGAAATGGAAAATGTGTTTCTTGCCGCATTTTCACGTTGCATAAATGTGGAATTTCCATAAAATCAACAAACGCTGCAAAGACTGTGCCGCTGACACACAGCGCGAGTGCCGACTGACGAGCGCCAAAAAGAGGAACGTCTCTGCTGTACTGCATCCACATCCCAATTGCAGCATAAGCGCCAAGTCGCTTCGAGTGGAGTGGCTTTTAATTGAAAATCTCTTATGCAACAAACAAGGCAAAAGCGATCATTGAAGAGCTGTTGTTGTTGTTTTTGGGCAAGGGAACTGGAACTGAAACGGAGACTGCCAATATTGATTTATATGTATATGCGACAAGCGGCAAGGCAAGGCAAGGCAAGGCTGGAAATCACTTGTAACGCCTGCCGGCAATTAGGTAATACGCACATAAAGGTAAATGGCTATGGGTTACAGCCCGTATAAGTAATAGGCATAAAGCATCTCTCTCTACCTGTAATTACATATTGTGGCCAAAAAAAAATCATAATAATAAAGTCTCAAAAACCAAAATAAGTTAAACGAGGACAGGCAACGCACTCCGACTCCGACAAACTGATGCAACGCGACTTTTATGTTGTATGTTGTTATAAACTGCTTAAAAATTAACCTGTTCAACCGAATTGTGCATGGGCTCATGTACATACATATACATATGTGTATCTGTATCTTTTGATATACGACCACAAGTTGAAGTTAAAGTTGAAGTTGAATTGCGATGATCTTTGCTTTCGGCATTATAAGTAAGTAGCAACAACAACAACAACAGCAGCAGAAACTGGAAGTGAAATCGGAATCGCCAGCTTTCAACTTCGAAAAACGTCTTAACGAAATTCTCGACACTCTTCGAACTGTGATTTCATCACTCAAAATTTGTATACATTGCATGCAACTTTCGCTTATGTTTTCAACAAATATTTTAACTATGCAGTTTTGTACTTTTTGCTGCATTTGAAAATGCCACAAATCAACCTTCTTTGCATTCATAGTTTGTTCAAAATATATGCATGGAATTTGTATGCAAATTCAAGTCTTGTGTCTACTTTTAGATCTGCATAAGCCTTCAACTAATATTCTGACGATTTTTCTTGTGGGAGTTCCAAGCCACAGTCTGTCACATAGTTTTGCTTCTTGGCTCTATCTCCAACTGCCTCAAACGTTGTGTCAATCAGTCTTATGCTGACTGACATATGGTCCTATGGTTTGTTGGTTTGTTTTCCTATGCCTCGCATATTTATACCTCTTGTGGTGGCGCATGCTAATTGACTTTAAGGTGTGTGCTTAGGCCTACACAAAAATAGAAATATCTATTTGTTGTACATGTTCCTTAGAGTGATGATATATGTTATAACTTCCTTAATGCCACAATGAAAAATAAATACAAATTTTGTTAACATTTTATTTTAATATTTATTGTACATATATTCTTGTTGTAATTATGATTATACATACACACACTTCATGTATTTCATATACATTTTGCGCTTTAAGATACTAATATGGACAGAATGAAAGATATATGTTTTTGAAAGTATTTATGTCTACTTTTAAGTGCTTTTAACTAACAATTCATTCATTCAGAATGGAGAAATATTTATTTATATATTTTTTACATTTGTGCTCGCAATACAACAGTTTAAAAATAGATTCTTTAGTGTCAGAATTTACCTAACTTGTTGTTGAGTTTTGTCAAGTAGTGTATTATATTATTCTACATTATGTATTATATAAATCGGTTATGGGTTTGTTTTTTTTTTCGGGTTATAAAATGTTCTTTCTTCTAATTTAATATACTTAAAGTATAAACCTAATAAGGCACACATATTCATTGTTGTCAATTGATTAAGTTTTCTAATTTTGTTCAAACCAATTTCGAATGTTCTTCAAGTCTGTCTTGGTCGCATTTTATTGTTGTTTCGATTCCATTTCTAAATTGACCAGCATCGCTAAAATGTTGAGTAATCCTATATATGTATATATAGTTCATATTCTTCCGGCTCTTAACAGCTTTTTATCTGCGTGGTTTGCCAAAACTGCTAGCAGGTCCCAGTGGTCCATATATTGCATGCGGATGCTGGGCATGGGCATGATGTGATGCTGGATGTGCTGGATGGCCGGCAGGACCAGCTGTGCCATTCGGCATGGCTGCCGGTTTGCGCTGCAGCGTTGCTGGACCTGGCGCCATCTGGCGTCGCTCACCATCATTCAAGTCCAGTCCGGCAACCATTTGGGCAATCTCACGCTCCTTCTTCATGTCCGGCGGATTGAACTGAAGGCTGGCCAGTGAGCCATGGCTGCGACTGCGATGCTCCTGGCGTATAGAGTAGCTGAAGGCACGTTCATTCAGATGACCCTTGCGACGATAGATGCCAGTGCCGCCTGGCGAAGGCGACTCGGCACCTGAGGCGCCCGAATCATCTAAGCCATTGCCCATGGATGCCGCCATCTTGCGACTGGACATGCTTAGGGGACGTGGTTCACCGATCATTGACTGTGCCATAGGCGGTGGCGGAATGCCTCCCATTGCCTGCTGTTGCTGCTGCTGCTGCTGCTGTTGCTGCTGCTGATGATAGGCATAGATGGGTGGCACAATGGGCATGCCGACGGGTACGCCACCGCTGCCTCCATTCTTCTTGTCCTTCTTCTTCTTTTTGCTGGTGGAGCGTGCAGGTTGCAGTGTCGCATATTGTTGTGGCATCATCATGGGTATCTGCAACGGTTGCATGCCAGCCATATGCTGTGCATGCGCCAGCTGCATCATGTGATGATGATGTGCCTGCTGATGGGGATGCGGCTGATGCATTAGCTGATGTGCATGTGGATGTGGATGATGTGGCGGCGGACCGGGTGGAAAGCCGCGATGACTAATTGTGTGATATTGGCGTGCAGCATGTGGTCCGGACACCGGACCATAGATGACGCTGGCCGGACCAGGTCCACCGGGTCCACCATGTACCTGCGAGCGATGCATTGCCGCACCCGGATGCATGGGCTTTGGTCTGATCAGTGTGCCCGACAAGCTCTGGCTGCCACTGGACTTCGATGACTTCTTGTCCCGCTTCGTCTTGCGCTCCTCCTTAACTGGAGGCGGTGGCACATCAATGGGCGCACTTATCTGGCGCGCTCGCAACGGTCTGCCCAGTGTGGATGTATTGCCCGAGAACAGCTCGTATGGGCTCTCCACGGCACCTATGCTATCCAGCTGATCCTGTGAACCGCTCCATACCTTGTGATTCTCATCGCCATTGTACACGGAGGCCTCACCATCATCGACGGTCACATTCAAATCGGCACTGCTTCCATAAACTGTAAAAAGAGGCAGAAAAAAAGGAAATTAGTTTTGAAAGCCTTCTTACGTATACTTGATATAAAAGGTATGTAAGTTTGCTACAACTATTTTCGTAGTTCATAAATTAGAAACGCATGATCTCGATATAATAAATATTAAGTTATGCAAAGCTTGAGCAAACGCATAGTTCAGAACCAGTTAAGAAAAGTAAAAGATATCATGCAATCGAAGTGAACTGGAATGCAGGCCTGTCTTGAGTTACAGTCGACTAGCTAGTTGACCTTCGCGGCCAATGGATGCTGAATGCTGTCCGCTAGACTATTAATGTCCAATGGCTAAAGAGACTGAGATGGAGGAGGGGGGGACGAGGGAGTTGGTGGTGCCATAGCCATGGCCGCACTTGTCTCACATTACTGTTGTTAAAGCGCTGATTCATGGCGAACTGTGAGGGTGAGGCTGAGGGTGAGGGTGAGGGAGAGAGAGGGGTAAAAGAGGCAAATGGCATTTAAATTAACCAAAATGGCTAGAAAATTGGCCAGAGCGTATCTAATCCACACAACATGAAACATTAAATGGGCCAAGACCGTCAACAGCTGACGTTGGCCGCATTCAAATGAATCGATTGTTTGGCAACTTTTGAATGCGTTGCGTTCGATTTGACTTTGACAACTCTTAACTGTTCCCATCGCACGTATGTAGATACGATACAACTATACAATTGTGTGTGACTTGGTCAGTTAGGCAATACATACATAGTAGAGACATGTGCAAAGCCGTTACTATTGCCATCGCGACTCGCGACGTTGCCGTTGCCGTTGTCGTTGTCGATGCCAATGAAGGTTGGCGCGATTCTATAGCGCATTTGGGCCATGGCAGCAATGGCAAAACGGCAAACGGTTTTGTAATAAATAACGGTAATTTAATAACTTGAGCGGCTGTGGCTGTTGCTGCGGCTGCGGCTGTACACCTGCAACCTCACCTCTGTTCCTGCCACACACCACACAACGCCCAACCAACAAAAAACCAGCCCAGCCCCAGTCAGCGTCAGAGTCGCCGTCACTGTCTGAGCCCAAGTCCGGCAGACGACAACAAAGCGACGAGTCAGTTATATTTTGTATACTCTAACATTTCGGTATTATTAGTATGTATGTTGATTATGTAATGACGATTATGAGAAGAGAGATAACTGTGTTTATGGTGGATATTCCTAATGATTATTGACAGCTCGTCAAATAAAGCTATTCATTATTGGAACAGAGATAACAAAAATTACTTGTTTAAAGCCCTTTAGGTCCCAAACCAATGGAATTTGCAAATGAATCATACAAATGGTTTTTTACCGAAAAATTCTTTTTAAAGCAAATGTATTCGTTTCAAATTTTAGTGGTTCTCTAAAACATTTTGATAAAATTTTAATTGTACCTAAAGATCTTACTTAATCTACTCTATTTTTTTGAACATGGCAATATCTTAATTTATTCGTCAGGGTATCTTTAGTTTCCTCTATTATAGAAGACAGCTGTTCTTGCAAGTTTTTCTTACATTTTTTGTTTATGTGTCTCTTTCGCTATTCGCTTCTTTTTTTTTGTGTATCTTTTGCTTCTTAGCCATGCCATAATTTGGTTTTGTTCCAACTTCGTCGTTGTTTTTTTTTTTTTTTGCTATGCTGCTGCCTTGTGGCTTTGTCGCTGCTTAAAACATGAGAAATCGACGGCTAGCTTTGGAGTCTATTGACCCCACAACAAGACGCTGGCTAACGTGTGTGTGTGTGTTTGTGTGTGTTCGACTGACTGACGTTGAAAATGAGAGCGAACCTTTTGTTTCAGTTTTGGTAACAGAGCTGCCCTCTGCACCCAAAAAAAAGAGAGAAATAAAGTATGTTAATTTATTGTTTTAAGCGGTGCAGACTGCAAAAAAAAAAAAAACGTTTCAACTGTGGCTTAATTAGTAAACTTTTTCACATGCCCAAATGTCAAATGCATTAAATACATTATGTATGTATGTATGTTCAAAAGAGTTTTCGCCTCATTTCGCCAGTTCTCATATGGCGTCTGATTTGTGTTTTTTTTAGATTGGTATCTTGGCGAACTTTCATTTTTGGCTTTTTAAGCTCAGCGCCAATATTCGAAAGTGAATTTTAATGGGTTTTGTGTTCAAGCGGAAAATGTGAAACAGTTCTGCGGGTCAACACAGAATGGCTATAATAAATCATAAATAGATAAATATTCTTTGACGTCAAAAGTGTTGTTCAAACCATTTATGATCAATAAATGGCAACAGAAAGAATTTTCAAAGACAAGTTGCATAAAATAAAAACACATAACAATAAATCAATTTAATACTTGAATTCCAACAAACTCAATCACAAACGTATATATTAACTAACGTTTTAGTATATCTTATCCTAGGCGTTAGTCAATTCAGTCTGGTGAAACTTTCCGCTTACGATTTCACTTTGTTTCGATCGTTTAAACAATCGATTTGTTGCTTTTACCTTGCTTTTGAGCATAATCTGCGTAAATGTTTTGCGGAAGTCAATCGAAAATTCCTGAACATTGTTCGCAGTATCGTTGGCCGAGCTTTGGCCACTTGGCTCCGATTTGTTTCAAATGGCAAATTGGCAAAAATGCAAAAATATATATATAAAACGCTCGCGTAATTACACTTCCAGTTGCAATTTACGCTAATTTTTGCTGTGGCAGCGTGGAAGTTGCAAGTTGGATTTATAATTTTTAATTGTTTTGTGCTTCGCATTTCGCTGGACGCGATAATTACGTGAAATTGTTTCAATGCAGGCCTCCTGCTCTCGTCACTTCCTCTCCCCCTCCCATACCCCCCCTCTACTACATACAAGTTTTCTTATGTCATAAGCAGTGTGCAGTTTCTTTTAACGCCGCCCCATTCGCACGAAAAGTAAAATTAATACTCTCACTTAATGTGGCGAGTTTGGCCTCGGCGCATGCGTGCGTGAAAATTGTATTTCCCCGTTTTTGTTTTTGTTTTTGTTTTTTCGTGCAGTTGTTGGCCACGTTTAGTCGCCAGGCAGTGAGTCACTTAAAGGCTTAAATGAATGGAAGAACTCAAGCCCCAAATATCAATTGTTTGGCATTTAAGCACCTACATTTTCAAAAAATGAAATTCCAAGAGATCGGCAAGGGGAGTGCCAGAAGCCCAAAAAACTGCCACAATGTGAATTGGAATTTACTAGCTGTTTTTTTGCATTGTTGTCTTTATTTTTTTGTTGCTTGCCATTTCGTTTTCCGTTGGCCCAATGCTCCAAACCGCCAAGCAAACTTCATACAGAAATGTTGCAGCTGCAAAAGCTAGAGCTGAACTGGGACGACGCCAACGTATACATACATACGTTATTGTAGAATGCCAGTCGAATGAGTAATGGAAGCAACATCTCAAGCCCATAAATAGACACAGCATGCACAATATTGATATGGATTGGGGTCTGGAGTCTGTCTCTCCTACGACATCAAGATTGAAAAGACAGAGAAATCTGTCACCAGACGTGACTGCAACTGTTGTCGTGATTGGAAGAGAGTTCAGGGAAACTAAAACACACATATCATAAATAATAACAAGATCAAGCAGATAGTTCAGACGTTTGAAAGATTCTTTTTTTAATTATCATTTCCTTGTTAAACTGAAATAATCATTATTAGGGCTGCAGTATGTAAGTAGTAGGCTATAGGAGAGGAGTCCCAAGTAGGACAAAATTTTCGATTCTCATAACTTTATCAAAACTAACCCGATTTTCAAATGCAATGCCTCAAAAGTCTTGGTTTGAGCTCTAGAGTAAGACTGCAATTTCATCCAAAATCGAAATTTTTACATGATTTTTATCCCAAAAAATTGTGGCAAAAAAACGACTTGGTATCGTTGAAAACTTTCTATTATGGCTCGTAAAAGTTAATCAGATTTTGAAATGCAATAACTTAATACGTTTGAGGTATTATTGTTCTTGGCTCGATCTCTTCAATAACACTTCATTTAAGTCCAGAAACTTGATTTTTTTGCGACTTTCATCCCAAAAAACGTTGGTTTGACAAAATCTTCATTGCTTCCGCTCAATTACATACTTTTGCAAAAAACATTAAGCCATTTTCTAGCCATTTCATTATTTCAGGACATTAAAAATGTAATAAAAACAAAACATTCATTCATTTATTAAAGCTACCGCAAGTAATAACTCAATTATGCCAAATTGCTAACAATTCCACAAAAACAAATAGCAGCATTTAAAACGCGACACTAAGAAAGAGTGTGGTAAGAGAAGTAGGTCAAATGCTGGAATTCGTTTGTGTTTGAAAAAAAAACTTGGTTGGCAATCATTGAAAATAATCAAAATCAAATTTCCGTAATCGAACCATGCTCAAATGCGATGCAACATGGCAACAGCCGCAGCAACAAAAATAGCGACGAAAAAAAACTTAAGGAAAAATAAATGTTGCAAGTCAACAAGAAATGTTTTTTTGCCAATCGACTTTGCAAAAATCGCAACATGCAACATGGAGCCCAAGTCATTCAACTGCAACTGGATTTCGGTTAATGTGCCTTTTGCACAGTCTCTATGCTTGATCTCAGCTCTCTCACTCTAACGTGCTCGCTCTCTCTTTCTGTATCTATCTAGCCATCTGTATGCAAACATACAATATACCATTTTACGCTCAGTCTCTCTTCTTGCCAGCTTCTTTGCATAATAATAATGCAACAACATTAACTGCCGATCGTTGCAGCAAAAAAAAAAAACAATGTTGAACCGCTCCTCAACGGAAGTTAAAGCCGGTTACCATCACTTCTGCTTCTCCATCTCCTTCCACTTGTTTTGAGCCAGCTCCCACCTCTGTTCAATATTTCAGTCATGGTCAAGTGGTCATCCTGTTGCTGCATATTTGCATGCCAATCATTCAAATAGTTTTTCCTCAACATATTTTAGTTAATTTTTGTATCGACTGCCCAAATGTTTCCACTTGATTTCCCAATAGAATGTCCATTAGAGTCGCTTACATAATCGTCTAGCCAAAAACAAGATATGTTTTTTGTTTTTCGAAGCTTTTCTTCCGCTATGTAGGTCAAATTTTGTCGTTCAGTCGAAACTGGAATCTGGTCTTGAACAATGTGCAACTTGTTTTGGATTTTTTGGTTGGTTTTTTTTTTTCTTTGCCATTTAAATGGAACCACAAAGCCACCTGCAAATTGCTTGGATCAACAGACTAGAGGCGCGGCCATGCTGTTGGCCATGCTGTTTATTTTATCAATGGACTAACCTGGCTAACAAACTTGGCTCATAGCAAATATGCCATTGGCTGCTGTGATCGTGGCTAAGAGTTATGAGGTGTTGAGTAAATGTTTTTTTGCTTTTAGCACAAAGCCATTAAAACGTAATTGAAATTAGTTTAGTTAACAACAAATTAAACGTCAAGAGTGAGAGATAGTGAGAGATGGAGAGAGAAATATTCCTCCTCTTGACATCAATCTCAATTCAAAGTGTGGCAAATCCAGCAACAATGAGAGGCGGCTACAACAAACCTAATCTCGACACCCGTCTACATGCGCATTAACAATGTTAATTAATAGAAAATCTACAACAAATACACACACGTGTGTGTGTCTGTGTGTGTGAGATGTGATCAGATATCTTAATAAAGTTTCACTTGCTCACACGCTTAAATTTAAGAATTTCCCTGCCATCCCCCCTCCTACTCCAACGCCTCCTCCACTGCTTCCCATTCACCACTTAGTCACGGGTCTCGGCTCTGGGTCTCTGGCTCTACTTCCACTCAATTTCACACTTCCCAGCCAGTATTCAGTATTCACATATGTGAATGTTACTTCCCACCACCACTGAAACAAGAAAGTGCCGAGCAGGGCAATAACCAAGCTGAGCCAAGTCAAGACCAAGACCAAGACCAAAACCTGCCAAATGGAAAACAGTCATAACAAAAATAAAAACCCTAACTCCAAATTTTCTCACGCGTTCATCTTAATTTACTCACTGAGCGCACTCACATACACACACATACACAATATACGATCATGTGTAGTGTATTAGACTTATATGTATATTTGTGCCCCCCAACTGTCTGGAAGCTCAAGATGAAGCTTTTTGCGTTGGCGTCGTCGACGTCCGCTAATCTGCACGCGACCACAGTTCCTGCGGAGCCGTAGAGCTATACAATTATTAAGTTATTCAACCTGTATGTGTGTGTGTGTGTGTGTGCTGAAGTGTTTGTGAGTATACCAACTGCACTTGAGAATGACAACTTCTGTCCAGCTGAGTACGAATGGGTTCCCGCAGTTGCCAAGAATGTGAGAATTTAGCAAAATGAATGGTTACATTATAAATCAGATACACTAGGAGAAATTTGGATAAGAAATCTCAAAATTTACTTCAGTAAAATATGTTTGAGAACATGGAAAAATGTTATAAGATCAATAAATGTTTTTATACAAGAGCTTTCTTAACATCTTCAAAGATCTTTGCACATTCTATCACTTTTGTAACTGATTCTTAGGGGATTTTTTTTATAAGTGTACAACGGGACGAATTTAATTAATTAGCTGGAGAGAGAGTCTGGTTTGCAAGTCATTCGATTTGCATACTTAGTTGCGATGATAAGGCAATGTGGCAAAGAAGAAGAATAAGGGGCATCATAAAAGCCGTAACAGGAAAAGCAGTAAGTAATTTCCTTTCCATGCATTGGAATATGACAATTACAAGCAAATTGGTTTGGTTTCTGGTATCTGGTTCGCTTAGAAAGTGGTGCGAGTTAAGCTTTTCTAAATCGCATTTCTAGTTATTAAGCATGCAGAGATTTGTGGCCAGGGAGGAGTTGTCAGGTCGAAAGCAAAATGCGGCTAATTTGAATGGCATGACTAGAGATCGCTATTCGAAATTAAGTTAAACTCAACATGGCTGTGGCTGTTGCTGCTGTTGCTTTCCTCAACTCTAGCAATTTACATGCTAATTATCATAAGTTGAAGCCGCGACAACTTCAACTCTTAAGACAGACATTGACCACAACAGCCGCAATTTTTATGTGTCTGTGTGTGTGTTTGACTCGCTGTCGACGAAATTTAAATAAGTGGAAAGTGTTTAAAAAGTCGACGAGTCAGCAACACAGAGACCAAACAACCAGCAGCAACAGCAACAGCAAAGTCATCGGCCAAAAGTTTTGACGTTACATTCGTGTCTGGCACTTGCCGGGCCCTCCATCACTCATACGACTTGGCGCGCGGAACGTGCATAAAAATTGTCAATAACAACAACAGCAACAACAATAAAATACCTGAATACCTGAATACTGCACCCAAATACTTTCGTCGAACTCTGACAACATTTTCTATTTTGCTTCAACAACAATGTCTCTGAGGCGTGTTAAAATGCCTTTTTTCTTTGCACATATTGTTAGCTGACAAGTGTATATGTATGTATGTGTGTATGTATCTGTGTGTAAGATATTTCAAGGTGAGGCTCATCTTTTGTGGCTATCTCAAATGATAAACGATAAACCTTCAACTGTGCTGCTGTTTATATAAAAGCTTAGTTCTTAGTAACAAATTGCGCATTTAAGTAACTAAATAAACAGTTTTCTACCAGTTTTTAAAGTTATTGAAGCTTTATCATAATTCAAATCTTGTCAACTTTTAAGGTTTAATGAAGGTTAACAAAATGAAAACCTTTCAAGCCAATTATAATTATACTCGGTTTGGTACTATTGATCCTTAAACCTGAAATAGTACCTATTGATACTATTCGATCGTCCTTGTTGAAGAAATTCTTGGAGCAAAATTCATGAATTTTTTTTGTTTGCCCATGAATTAGTTACTCGTCTGAAGATTCTCTGGCTCTCTGTATTTGATGCTTACCCTATCTGCGGGAACCCCTCTACTGAAGATTCCTCTCCATCTCAGCTTCATATCTATCCCGAGACTGACTAAGGCGAGCCTCATGTTCCGTAGACGATTCTTCATTTCTTGTTAAACGTAATCTTTTGGCGTTCACAGTACTACGACCTAAGTTCGAACGACTACGTCCAGGCATGACTTTATAATTTCGAATGAACAAAATTTAGTCAGTTCTATATGTATCACAAACAATACAAATAATAATTTTTCTGTCAACTCTGTAAAAAGTTGAAATTTGACAGCAAAATCCCGGCGTACTATGATATTTAAAATTTTTATTTTATTCATTACAAAAAATGAGATAAATGAAGAATCGCTCGACCACTATTAATTGGGTTTTTTAACATTAAAACCTTCCTTTTCAATCACTCTATCTATTAAAAAAACCGCATCAAAATCCGTTGCGTAGTTTTGAAGATCTGTTCAGTCAAGGGACAGAAAAATCGACTTTATTTTATACTATGTAGTGATAATACTGAAATCTCTGATACTAAATATTGTTGAAAAATTCTTAAAAACTTGTTTTTTTTTCAAGATAGATATTCTTGATTCAGTTTTATAAATGTGAAGAAGAATTTCACATCAAAACAAAAGCCACCCTCGGTTAGGGTATAACAGCAACTAGTTGGAACTGTGAGATCATTGCTTAGCTGGAAGACAAAAGCAGTTTGTGTTGTTGACTTGTTGTTGCGTCGTCGTGTTTTGTGCCGGTCACATGCAGCTAATTAGATGACATGCCAGCTATACTTAGACAACTGTACATCTCTCACTCTATCAGTTAATGTGTTTGCATAAAGCTTCTCAGGGCTTGATAGGAAACAAAACTTGAACTTACAATTCTTGACTGATGTATAGCCCTCAGCATTGCTGCCAGTGCTACTACCGTTCATGCCACCACCATTCAACACATGTCCATTCGAGGTGCGTCCCAAGCTATTGAGGGTTGTGGTGCTGCCGGCTCTCGATCGCCAGCCGCCCTGTCCGGCCAGATGATGATGCCCGTTACCATGGCCGTTGGCCAGACCAACGCTGGTGAGGTCACCATTGGATTTGCTGCCAGCGCCGGTGCCGGCGCTCTTTAAGGTGCCATAGACACTGCTGCCACCACCGCCGGCCTGGCTGCCCGTCTCCAGCTGCCTGGCGTACGAGTTGTCAGCATAGGCATGGAAACAGCATCTGACTAGAGCGTTAGCGGCCGCCTCCCGCTTGCAAATGAAGACGTGGCACTCGAGCACCTTGATGCCGGTGGTGCGACGCAATATGGCTGCAAAGATGGGCGGGTGCTGGGCACGCGGCATGCGCGCAAATGGCGAATCCAACGGCAGAAACTTTGGCTCCGGATTCGTATTGCCGCGCTCCGGTATCAACACTTGACGCACTGCAGCACAATAGTGCAGCGATTCGATGGGAAAGAAGCGTGTTATCTGCTTCAGATTCTCATCCACATTCTCGAGCAGTATGCCATTGGACCAGACGCTCAGCCAGCTATCGATGCCCTTGGCGCCGACAGCGCCCTCTGACGGATAGAGGCTGCGCAACGGCTCCTGTATGCCCTGGAGTCCATCCTTGCTCTGGCGCGGCACTGCGCTGCCCAGATAGAGCACGCGGCAGCGGCAAATGGGCGTCGAATCGCCCATTCTCAGTTCTCAGATGAAGATGAAAACAACACAACAAAGTCTTACGTTGAGTGTCGCCGTTTCTTTACGTTTAGCGTAACGTAGGCAACGTAGGCGCGAACCGAGACCGAACAATGTGGATTTTCTGGTTTTTGCTTTATATGTTAGCCACGTACAAACACACACACAGTTATTGTGTATGTATATGTGTGTGTGTGTGTATGTTTGGTTCTTAAGCCGTTGCGAGAGAATTTGTAGTTTCGCTTAGGTAAGCGGATATTTCTTACACTGCCAGTCACTGCATTCACTAACAACACACACATACACATGCATCATCACACACTGAACTCATAATATCAGGCAACAGCAACAGCAAAACACGCGCTTAACACAACTACAAACACCGCTTTATTATTCAGAAAGAACTTTTTTTATTGTATTGTGTTTTGTTTCACTAATTTAAATGAATTTTTTTTCATTAATTCGTTTCTCACAGAATCGTTACGTTTCCGCCTGGGAGATGATTCTCGTTTTGGGAACACACTTCACACGAACAACAACAACAACGTTGGAAAAAACAAATATGGCGTCATGGGATTCTCTGAGTTTTGCGGTTACTCGTTTTGCACATTCCGTTGCGATCAAAGGTACATGGAAAAGTACTTTGAATACGTTCAAAAATGCAATTGAGTTTTGATTGAGAGTCGTTTAATTTTTTTGGCCTGGCTTTTGTATAAAGCTTTGCCTCTCTGCTCGATATCTTTATGAGTATGTAATTAAGGGTTTTTTTGATCCGCTCGAGACTTGCGATCGCGACGGCGTCTCACTGTGGAATGAATTCCAATAACGTGAGCACGACACGGCGCCTACGTGGTATTTTCAAGACATATATAAACATGTACATAGACTCTTCGCTCTTCTCAAGCTGCTCTCAGCTGCGCTCACACAGGTAGACAAGTCTGAGAAAGAGAGAGAGAGATTTTCGGACAAGTACCTGTTGCTGCCTACCAGCTGCTTAAAGGTGCTTGTTGCACAGGTAGGTAGAGGCAGAGAGGGTTTGTGGATTGTATTTCGAGCCCAGAGAGAGCGCAAGATTAAGGTAGGTTTTGGACTCTCTCAGCTGAATAAATTTAACGTAAAATCAACGTCTTTGTTGCGCTGTGTTAGATTACCGGTTTATCAGCTTTAAGACGATGTTTTTTTTTTGATTATTGTCTCGCATAGCGAACTCGATCAGCCGGCCGAATTCTTTGTGTTGATTATAATTTTGCATACAAATGATTAGATGTTGGTCAACAATCACTACATAGTAAAAAAAGTTTTTGTCCCACGAACAGATCTCAAAACACGCAACGGATTTGATGCGGTTTTTAAGATAGAGTGATGAAAAGGAAGGTTTTAATGTTAAAAACCCAATAATAGTGGTCGAGCGATCTTCATTTATCTCATTTTTGTAATGAAAATAAAAATTTAAAATATCATAGTACGCCGGGATTTGCTGTCAAATTCAACTTTTACAGAGTTGACAAAAAATATTATTTGTATTGTTTGTGATACATATAGAACTGACTAAATTTTGTTCATTCAGAAATTATAAAGTCATGCCTGACGTAGTCGTTCGAACTTAGGTCGTAGTACTGTGAACGCCAAAAGATTACGTTTAACAAGAAAGAAGAATCGTCTACGGAACAAGGCTCGCCTTAGTCAGTCCGGGATAGATAGAAGCTGAGATGGAGAGAGAATCTTCAGTAGAGCGTGGGGTCGCCGCAGCCGAGATAGGGTAAGACATCAAATAAGAGAGCCAGAGAATCTTCAGCACGAGTAACTAATTCATGGGCAAACAAAGAAAATTCGCCATGAATTATGCTCCCAACTTCTTACAAGGACGATCGAATAGTATCAATAGGTACTATGTCAGTGGAGTGTGAACATTGCTTGGCTTTGAAATTTAAGGATGAATACGTAGCGAAGCACGTACCGGGCCGCTAGTCTATACATAAAGCTTTTAGAGTGTCTTGTTGTTGTGACTAAAAAGATGTTAATGGATGTCATAAAGGCAATATTTTAAAAACAAATTCTTAAACATTTTAGATACTCGCTTTTACAATTGAATCCATTAAAAACAAAAACCTTTATATATCTTTTGAACGTCTTAAGTAACTAACAGTTATCCAACGTAAATACCAGTTACCCAAAGCTTCTGTTGCTTGGTTGATGTCTTCGCTAAAAGCTGAACCAACGAGCATTGAATCATGTTTGTGTCTTTGATGGTTTCCTGTACTTGGATGCACTTTCAATGCTCTTGTGTTTTTGTAACAGGAAAGAACTTAACTATATTTTGTTGTACTTCACGACAAAATATTAAGTTCTATGTGAAGGGCGTTGAGCATTTTGTAGCTTAATGACTTTACGTTCGGTATAAAAGCTTATGAATATGTTAATTTCTAACTATTGCATCAAACACGATATAATATCTTAGATTTCTATCTAAATACTACTACAAAGTGATGTAATGTTTAGTACTTGTTAGGCTTGTTTACAATAATTGTTTTGATATTTTCTACATATTACGCCATTGGCTACAATTGTTGGTAACAAGACTGGAAAGTTTAAAGTCCCGTTATTAATTATAGTTCACCAAGTTTGAAATATTGCGGTTTGATAGTTATTATTTTTGATTGATTCTATAGCTTATTGTAAAACGCGTCATAGGCAGATTTGTTCTCTCATCATTGTTCACCAGTTCTGTCATTTACATGCATAATTAATTGCAAGGAATTAGCATTGGAACTTTCTCTGAGTGTATATCAAACGAACATGTCACATCAAGATATTCGGGGATTTCAAATAAACGAACAACAGCTAATTTGAGTTAAACATGTTTCTGACACTTTATTACTCAAGATCTGACAAAAGGCGTCAAGAGCAACGAAACAAAACAAAAGAAGAAATTGTCCACTTGAGCGGGCTTCCCAGTTTTGGGTTTTCCACAATAAGAAGTTTCGGGCAACCCACGCAATTAGACAGATGCTGATCTTAACGCATCAGCTGCATGGGGCGTATGCAATTAGCTGGGAAACTTGCAGTTAGAAATAGTACATTAATCTATGTATCTCCATTTACAAAAAAAAAAGTCCCTCATGTTGCGAACTTACCTTACCCAAAACGAGAAAGTTTAACAACTGTCTGAGCGATGGGGGCTTTCCTGGAACTTTATAGGCGATATTTATAGTTCACTTGTTTATTTACATATAGACATAAATCTAGTTTAAAGCCGACTAGTAGAACATTTGACATTGTTGTGCTGGGTAAAAACTTAACTACGATCGATGCTACTAGTTTGTTGCGTTGACAGCGCACGTGCTGCAATGACGCTAATGTTAAACCGGTTCCGTTGGTCAAGAAGCCGGAGTTGAGATGAAAATAAAATACTGAACTAAACAAAACAAAACAAAACATGATCTGTAGAGAGCTCATTTATGCATTTTAATAAGCACCTTTTTACCCAAGCACGCGAACTTGAGTGTATAAAGCTTGCGGCACACGTCGACTCGTGTCTCATTCACAGTTGAGCGTGCGATCCGACAGATCAACAACAACAGAACCACATTGGGAACTATTAATTGCGAAAATACTACAACTATTTTTCGAGAATTATACAGGATGCAGCTGCTAATAGGCGCCTTCGGCCTTATACTATTGGCCATTCCATCGCTAGTCTCGTCTCGTAAGTAAATAAGTCTCAGTCGAGTGATCATCACAACAAATATTCTTTTCAATATTGTGTGAAATAAAATGCTTGAACCAGTTAAACAAGTCGAACGTCAATCAATAAATTTCTCAGCTTGCTAAAACGCGAATGTTTTGTGTATTTTTTTTTTAGAGGCTGGCAGCAGATGTTACACCCCCTCTGTAACCCCACAGCCGGGTTATTGTGTGCCATCGCAGCAGTGCCAGTTTGTGCGTGAACTTCGGGCCACATATGGGAAGCAATATTCCTTGGCATATAAAGAATCAGTTAAGACAGATGGTGTGCAATCCATCACAAAGAACGGTAATTACTGATGACAAATTAATCAAGCTGTGGAATGAATATGCTTATCGATTGTGTACATTACAGGTTCTGCATTTGTGCTGCCCCAGCGCATCGGTGATCACGCCACAAAGTGATGGCAGTGCGAATCGTGATACATTTTCATCACCTAAAACTAATGCGGGAGGGAGCACAACTACAGTTAGCAAAACTATTAATCCACGTGGCATGCAGGTACTTGAGTCCATGTCAGATAAATGTGGCAAGAAGGCAAATTCTAAATTATCTGGTGGAGAAATAACATCACTCGGAGAGTTCCCTTGGTTGGTGCTGCTTAAGTATAAGGTCAGTTCCGGAAGACCTTTTTTATGTGGCGGCTCCTTAATATCCGATCGCTTCGTCTTGACAGCAGCTCACTGCATGGCAGCCGAAAACCCGTAAGATCTTAACCATGAATTAAAAATATCGTTTCAAAACTAACGTTTAACTTTTGTGTCCCTACAGCATTGGTGTACGCATGGGAGATTATGATCTGGATAAGGAGGAGGATTGCAAATTTTTGGGAGGAAAAAGGATTTGTCTGCCACCCTATGAGGAGTTCGGCATTGAGGATATACGTACGCATCCCAACTACAAGGGTATCATGAATGATATTGCGCTCATTAAACTTGATCGCCCCGTCAAATTCAAATGGCACATCAAGCCCATTTGCCTGCCCATCGATGAAAAGTCTAAGGAAATTGCCTACAATCAGGACTTCTATATATCAGGCTGGGGTCGCACAGAGAAGAATGTTGCATCCTCAGTACTGTTGAAGGGTGTGGTCACGCGAACAGATCTAAATGTTTGCCGCGACTTCTATGTTGGTAGACCCGTGTTAAACAATCATATCTGTGCCGTTGGAGAACAAATACTTCACACCTGCCGCGGCGACTCCGGGGGACCGCTCTTCATCCGTAATTACTTCAAGGACGACTCGCGCTATGTGCAGTACGGCATTGTCTCCTACGGTGGAAATCTTTGTGGCCAGCGTGTGGATCAGCCTGGCGTATTTTCTTCTGTTCTGGACTTGCTGCCTTGGATAACTCAGAATCTATATTAATGACCACTGAAAAACTGACTTGTACATTCATATATTTTATACTCATTAATATTTATTATTTAGTGTAGTTATCAATGCCATTGCAATAGTCACATTAGAAGATTATTGAGTTTAGTTTTAAGTTTTGTACAATATACGCAACTGCAATATGAAAATTAACTTTGCAATTTTGTTGTTAATAATTTTTGTTGGAAATGAAACAATCATATTAATGATTATGTTTCTTTATTTTGTTTCAGTTAACAATGAAATCTTTTTCTTATTGCGTAGGAAAATCTATCGAATATCTATTTCCTATAAAGTTTTAGCTGTGAGAAACATATTTGTCTTCTGTAAACATCCATAAGCTCCCTTTAAATGTTCCCTATAGGTAACGACACACTTTCTCGGTAGTAGATTTTCGTAGATAAGAAAACATGACGAGGACCAGTAAACTAAAAGTTAGTCTCGTCGGCAGAGAAACGAGCATTTACTGTCTTAGCTTCAGTGCGTTCTGTTGAAGGGAAAGGTTGTCATCCGAAAATTTTTTTGTGATTTTTAACCTTAAGCTGACCACTATAAAATGAACTATTGCATTCAAATTAAAAATAAATATGATTAAATTCAAAATATTAAAAATTAGACTATAAAAAACTACCCTTTGTACTATTTTAATCAACACACTGTACTGAATTTCATTCGCACTCACCATACAATGTGCCTTTTACTCGCACTAGATTGCAAGCATAGCTAAACAGTTCTGCATCGTTATGACGATAAAAAGATATCTTTAGATAAGCAACATGTCAGGGCGTGTAATCAATTTGTCCATATGAATATGCATAAGAAATCATGATCGGTTGGTTCTGTCTAAATACCTGATTAGCATAATGAATCATCTGGCTTAATTCACAATAATTAAATTCATTGAATCCAGCTCGGAATAAGATGTTTGATTCATCTCAAAAATTCTTTAGAAATTTATGTTTTCTGGCTTAAAACGCGATCTGCTGATCTGATAAACAAGAATCTGCAATTGAATTAAACGAGTTTCAATTGTTTTTAATTAAAACACTTTCGTCATAAAACCGAAATAATTAAACAGATTATTGCGATCATAAAAATGTTAAGACTGTGTTGCTTAGTGTTAACCGCAGTGCTAATTTATTTATTTGCTTTTTAGTTTGATAAGGTACATCACCGACTTCATTTCACATGCCCCTTCTTCGCATGATTCACGTCGTCTATACTCTAAGAATAGCTCCACTATGCCTCTTGCAACTTATGGCAGTTGTAGCATGAGAAATTGCGTTATGGTTCAGGTTGGTTTTTTACTGCTAACTGAGTCATCGGATTAAGAGCTTTGGTATGCAATAAATTGCGGCTTAGTATTTTGCATTTATTGTCTCGCTCAGCAACTAAGCTAATTGCCAATTGCAATTAATCGCAGCAATTGCAATTCAATGTGAAAATCACAAGCGATTGATAGTCTACCATTCATCTTGTTGTAACGTAGTTAACAATGGGGGGATTCCCACTGCGGCATGGGGTCAACAATTAAATTGTTTCAAGATTCACAGGCAGCCCTAGATATGTATTATACACTCGATGCAACTTGTATAAATATTTGTGAAAATACTTGATAGTAAATGACATCAACAAACAATAGAAAAACGATTCGGTTTTCGAATGACAAAATACCCTTACAAAGAGTACTCTGTCTTCGGATATACTTAGCTGTACGACACAATCACAATAACCCAGTGAGAGTATTAGCTGGCAAGGGGTTAAATTGATTTGAAATGGGGAACAATAAATAGATATTATCTTCCTTTGTATTCGAATTCGGCAACCACCAAAAAGTAGTCCAAAAGAGTTGTCCTGCGCAGCAGAAGAGTTTCGGCTTTGGTTGTGAACGGATTGGGATTGACAATGGATTGGACACGTAAATTATTGATAGCACTGAAATGGTAAACAACGGACACATTATGTAATACGCAAATGTATTTTAGCCAATTTAACAACAAATTAAATAGGTCACTGTATTTGGGAACATTTTATATAACGCTGCCGTTTGTTGGAAACGTTTCCAAATCGCTGATTGCAAGTTACTTTTCGTCTTCGGTGTCTTTCAACTTGGATACAATATAGTAAGTCATAGTAGACTTTAAGCATAAGCGTGTAACCAAGTTCACATTGCAGCCTTAATTGGAATACATCGTTTCCGGCCATAACCGTTTGTGAGTTGTATAATTCTGAGAAGATTTGGGACGTTAGCGACGCACACTTTGGCGTGGAACATGAAATGCATATCGATGATTTTGTCAGCGAGATTGCATACTTTCGAGGCATTTGCATCAGCTGTGATAATTGTCATAAGCTACGTTGTCCGGATAACTTTACGCTGCTCCTGGATGTGGTAGTTTGGCAAAGCAAAATTTCCATTTCGAAACTTCATTAACAAAAATATTTCTAGTTTCGCAGCAAGTGCCATGAGCTGATAGTGGAGTGTCGCTACCTAAATGCGATTTTCGAGTGTTGCGATCAGTTTTTGCCCATATTAACCGAATACGGCCTGTGCTACTCCTTCAACTCCTATCAGGCTACCAAAGTGGCGCAGGTGCAGTATAAAAACAATCGCATGACGGGAGCTGGCGATTTGTTATTTCATGCCACAGCTGATGTTCAGGTGAATGTGCATGCACCCATTGATGTGCCCTTTCAATACTCCGAGGGAATGATACGAGAGACAGTGCTGTTGGGCCATAACAAGGAGCTCATACTGAATGTCATCGAGGTGTACAATCACGAGAATGTCGCCGAGCTGAGCTATGAACAGCGCAGATGTCGCTTTAGTCACGAACATGTGGAGCAACGTGTTGGCATCTATGAGTTCTATAGCTTCTCTGGTTGCATTGTGGAATGTACGGTTGCTTTACATCTGCTGTATTGCAACTGCACCAGTCACTATATGGCTGTGCCTGGTAGGAACACTTTGCCGGTCTGTGATTTTCGTGGTTTGATCTGTTTGACGCATATCCATGACAGATTAATGACCGAGCGAAAGTCCTGTGATTGCATGAGCTCCTGTGAGGAGCCAGAATATAACATTATCTACAATACACCAGATGAGTAAGTTGCAAGCACTACCAGACATGCTAGTTGTATACTTAATCTTGTTTTGCAGCAAGGATGACGCCGAAAAAGATGTCTCCGACATACATGTGGCTCTGGTGGAGTTGCCCAAGCAGCGTTTTGTTCGTCGCGTTTCCAAAACGCCATTGGACTTGTTAAGTAAGATACATTCTCATTATTAATTACAGTTTAATGCTATCCTATATTCCATTTCAGTTTCTTTTGGTGGCTTGATCAGTCTGTTTTTCAATGTGTCCGCTTTGCGGCTTGTGGAGGCCATATTTATATGCTTGGAGTACAGAAAAGAGGCGTTTCAATGGGCAAATAGAATCTACATTGGCACGTTAAATTATTTACAGAAGATTTTGATACAGTTAAAGTAAATCACAAAATGTTTTCATTAAATTCTAGTCGTCTTCCAATTGCTCAAGTACTAAGTACGCACACATATATTCATTTATAGCATATGTGTGTATATATTGTGGTTGTTAGAGTATTGAAAGGTCACCAAATTCTTAGATGCTGCTCATCCTGAGTGGCACGTATGCAGAATCTGTTGATCGACTGGACCAAGTTTTTGGTGTCATAACCTCCAGCAGAGTATCCATATAGCTGGGCAAATAGACATAGCTGGAGAACATCAATAGAATAAACACAACCAAGACAAAGCTATCTGCAAGAAGAACAATACATTTGGGCTATAATTGGTGGTTTGTTTTGTGTAAAATGTTATTAATACGTACTTATTAACTTCTTCTCCCACGGCTCAAACATATTGATGCACGTAACCAGTTCATATTGTCGATATAAATTAGACGCAGCGTGTTTTAAATTCCACATATTCTCTTAAATCTTCAAACTTTAAGCTTAACTCGTATTCAATTATATTGGCAGTCTTAGTAAAAAATTATATTCAATATGCGGCACCAATAATTTATTGTTTTCGTTTGTAAAAACAGCTGCTTGTAGTGTGACCATTTATTTTTGTTAAGTGCTGGCTAAGTCGCTATGAAGTGTAAGTTTATAGCAACCAGCTTTATACCGTTGGATTCGCCAGCAAGTTTGGCGCCGAAAATCAAATGGACTTTGCTCGACTTTGAACGAAGTGCTTTTTTCTTCGACCGTGTCTGTTTGTGAATTTGTTTATCAAACTTCAAGATAACTCTGCAATAATTATTTGATCTTGGACCTTAAACTGAACCTGTTTCTAGATAAGCAATGGTTATGGAATCCAGTTTTTCTTGGCAATCGAAAACAGTTCAAATTGATTTTAGAGGCGCCGAATAAAGCAATTGGTTTTTTAATTAGCTTGAATGCACTGTGTCTAATTTAAGGTGCACTCTTGCTGCCCATTATCTGTTGACCCAGAACCACATAAACAATGATCCATGTCTTTTATTTTCGCACTTCAAAGTCTAGACTAAAAGTGCATCCCATAAATTTGCCTCTCAACGAATGTCTGGAACCGAAACAGGATTTAAAATCATTGCGCACATAATTCGCACTGTGGGGAAACTAGCACAATGCTGCTAGCCAGCTGTGTTTGTGTTGTTTTTGGCCAAGAGCAAGTGCTCCCAGAGTAGACAGAGTCGACGACGACGACGACGCTATCGATTGACAGGCGAGCTTGCGGCTTGATTTATGCGCGCAGCAGCGGAATGTGGCAAAGTGTAAAAAATCTGTTTAAAGTACAGCGACACCCAGTCTCAAACACATTGCTTGTGTCTTGTGCAAAAGGAGAGTCGCTTCAAGTCACGCATATGCAGCGACAACTAATTCAATTTTCCCACTTGCCATGCCACAAGGAAGGTGGCGGCTGTTTAACCAAGTGTGCACGCCTAATTGGTAATGCGATCGGCTTTATTGAGGCGCAGGCGCAGCAGTTGAAACTGTTGCACTGTTGCTGTTTCTGTTACTGTTGGTGTTGTAACTAAAGCTATATAGTCGATTGGGGCTGGGGATGGGGATGGGGATGAACATGGAGACGGAGACGTTGTCGCCTGGCTATATCGCTGTCGCTCAGCGTAAATCCCATTACGTGCAATCCGTTTCGAGCCATAAACATGTTGGCTGCAGCTGCAATGAAACAGCTTCAAAACACACACACACACACACACACACACCTCCACCACACCATCGTTGTATGCTCCACCTGCTTTGGCATTGGCTATCCTGGCTTCCAGCAGCGCAACTTGTCGCTCGAACTTAATTGCCTTGGCTGCGCTTATGACTTTCGTGTGCAATGCATCCACATTCACATCAGCAGCAGCAGCAACAACATTAGCTTCTCTCTAGCTGCTTTCGTTGCTGTTGTTGTCTCTTTGGCTTTTGCATTATTAGAAAGTAACTTGCAGAAAAAGCTATCAGCAACACAGTCTCATATCGTCATCATCCTTATGGGTCGTTGTTGTTGTTGCTGCTTGGCGCTAGTTTCGACACCGCTTTGGCCTGCCATAAATTGCCAAATGCCAGCGCAAGCGTCACGGGGCCCTGAAATGCACTCGACGCGCTCTCTCAGCCGCAAAATTAGAAAAAAGGCAACAACAACAACAAACGTCGGTTGGCTAATTTAGTGAGCTGCTTCTCAGCATCATCTGCCTTTCCTGCCTCCTCTCCCTTCCTGTTGCTCGAAAGTTCATTTTCCATTTCGTACGGTTTTCAATTAAAGCAAACTGAAACAACATGCGACCTCGCGCGCCCAAAGTTCAGGCCAAAAACGGCAGATCAGAGCGTGTATCCCGTCGGTTCCTGGACTCGTGCACCACGAGAAAAATATTTAAGCTAATTGCAATTGATTTTAGAAGTTTTATGACTTGTGTTTAAGAGCCAAGTCTTTAAACTAATCCCAAAAACCATTTAACTTGGAGTTGAAGAAAATAAGTCTTTCCTCTTGAGCTGAAGGCATCGACGCTAGCGCTCAGTCTAATATAATTAATTTGAATATTATTAGTATTTAATGTATTATAGTTAATTAAAAAAAAAAAAAAAAAAAAAAAAACACTTATCCTAAGTTAAACCATTTGATTTAAGCTTTCGGCGCCAAGAACAATATAATGTTAAGTATCCGGTTTCCAACATTTCTTTGAGTGTAGCTGAGTGTGCCTTTTTTGTCTTTGAGTACCTTGCAACTAATTTTGCAACACCGCTGCGACGATGGCAGCACCCGATAGCGTTTTACCAGGAATAAAGTGCACTTGCCCAGCCAAACAGAGAGAGAGAGACCAAAAGGAAGATAATCTAATTTTTGGTTTGTGCTTTGGGGTGCCAAAAGGAGCTTGCATTATTGTTCGGAGAAATTGTTATTAATTGAGTTGTACTAACGAGTAGAAGAGGGGCCGAAAAAGGCGACCTCTCACTCTCGCAGTGGGTGGCCTAATGTATTATGGGCCGCTCTGTTCATTTGGCCAATCTAATTTAGTTTGGCCATCAATAAAGCAAATGGGCTTAGATCGAACACGAACGAATGAGCCAAAGATCGCGCCTCATTTGCATGCGCTTAATTTATGCCCATCAATTAGCTGATTAATTTATTTGGCGTGAGCAGACGCTAAGCCAGGCTAAAACGCTTGTCTAATTAGATAAATGTGCTACATTAATGTCGCCTCTGACATTTATAAAGCGTTGCCGATGGGCAATTTCAGTTTTGCCACAGTTTATAACCATTAATGGTTGGGGAAATTTTAAGCTAAAAACATAACATAAAATTAGTTTTGCAAGCTGTATTTAGCTATAGTTGAGAGATCTATGTATGCCAATCAATTCCCAGCACAAATTAGCATTTAATACTGTATATAAATGCCACCTGTCCAACAACACGGACATGGCTCGATCTCAATCCTCTCTCTCTTATACAAACGCTTTGTCTGCCATCGGCATTGCCAGGGAAATGGAAAATATTTTAATTAAAATACAAAAGCTAAACGTTTACTGTAAGCGATGTTATCCGTTTTGCAAAACAAGGCGAGTCGACTCCAGTCGAGTTGGAGGCTACCGTTGCTGCGTGTCTGGCGCTACAAATGCAGCAGCTACAATTGTTGCATGCAACAACATTCAACATGTGTCGCACAGCGCCTATTTGAATATATATCAAATCAGTTGAAGATAATTTTCTATAACAGCTACCAGGCTACCAGGCAACACAGCAAATCGCATACAATTTCTACTACATATGTATGTATGTATGTTGGCAAGTTCGTTGCCTAAGTCTTTGGCAGTGCATATTTTACGCGCTGCATTGCATCGCATTGTTGCTGCTGCTGCAACGAAATTAAGTTGTTTTGCATAAAAGCGCCATAAAAAGGCCGCATGGCAAACGCACACTGTCCCCCAAAAGCATTCAGCAAGGAGGCAACAGAAGCAATTGTGATTAGAACGACACGACAGGCACGACATGAGCGCAGGGCAACACAAGACATATGACGCTGTTTGCTCCTTACGAATATGGACAACAATTGCCCCCAACAACAACAACAGCAACAACAACGACAGCCATAGACAGCGACGAAAATTGCCAAGTCAACACGAGCGACGTATGTCAACAAATGGCACTGCCATTAGCGGCCAATCCAAATCGCATACACTGCGAAAAAAATGTTATTAATTAATAATCGTAGCTCACTTCTTACTTCCCTTAAGAAAAAACGTATTAAAAGTTGAAAAAGTTATCAATGCATCAACATCATCATGCTTTTCTTTCGGTGTACGTGGGATTTTGGCTTCCTGCAGCTAGTAGGCAAATGCTAGGACTGCAAGCAGCAGCAGCAGCAGTTGCAGCTTTAACAGCGGCAGCCGCTTGTTGCAACTATTATCAATTTAAGTTGGCTAATTGGTTTCAAATTTATGGACCTGTATTTGATATTTATGTCGTCTGCTGAGAAGCGAGCGGTCGGCCAACATCAGGCTATAAGCTTGTCCGTTTGCTCCGAGTGCTGGGGCCGCGTTGGCCGTGGCATGCTGCAAACAACGTAATTGGCTTTCAATTTGCAGCAAATTGTTGCAACAGCCACGACAACAACAGCAACAACAACAACAACAACAGCGAAACATTTTTAGATTATAGACGGATAAAGTTTATGTACGTTCTGTTCTGTTCGGTTCGACTTGGTTCGGTTCTGAGTCGCAGACAAGTTTCAACTTGCAGCCTGATTCTTGGGGTGGACGTTTCTTATGCTCCTTCTTCTTTAAAGTTTCTTTTGCTGTTGCCAATTCTTTGCGTCTTCTTCTTCATAATTCACAATGAGTTATATGCCCATCATGTGCACTCGCGGACCCTTCAAAAAAAAAAAAAAGGTTGAAAACGTAGCGCGCGTTAATTAAAAAACCAACAACAAAAGCGCCAAAAATGCTGCTAAATTTTGCGCGCCTCAGAAGAAGGGCGGCCCAGTGGCCCTGTGTGTGTGTGTGTGTTAGCTGTTCAGCTTCGTTGGTTTAGCTGTTCAATAACTAAATAAAACACTCAAGCCGTCCAAAAGCCAAAGCCAAAGCCAAAGCCGATGCTTCGGTCGATCGTCGTCGTCGTCGTCGTCTTTGCCACAATCAAGCGAAAATTCCTGGCATTTTCTGCTTCATTAACAACGCGCAACGCGGCCATTTCGTTTTGTTAACGAAATTTACGCACACACACACACACACACACATGCCAGTCAGTTCCTCAAGGTACGAGACTCCGATCAGCAATTGAGCTTAGTTTTGTTTTTGGGTGCCGTTTTTTTTTCTTCTTTTTTTTTTTTTGGTATTTTAATTAGAAACCAAACAACGCAAAATGCATTGCTCCATTGGCCAGCATTTCGCTTTCTTCTTGCTGGCCTTTTAGGCCACTTCACTTGTTGTTGTGTTTTGTTTCGTTGTTTCACGTTGTTGCCTTGTCGTTGTCCTGTTGTTGTTTCAACGTTTCGTTTCGTTTCGTTTTTCACATTCAATTAGCGCATATTTCAAATGCGGTTCGCTGCAAAACGCGGCTGGGAATATTTCAGTTATGCCACAGACAGAACGCACAGGAAATGGCATCGATAGGAACCCCAGTCAACAGATCGAACAATACTAAAACTTTATTTTTGGAATCATGTCTGAGTATGCTAAGGATATGAAAGAAATGTATTCTAAAAAAATTAATGAGCTAAGAGACTGGAAAAGTTTTTCAAAACTTTGCAACTTTATAAAACACTAATTTCATTCCAATTCAAACCCAAATATATGAAAACGATTTGAAATTATATTTTTTATTTTTTACTATCATAATTGATATTGCTTTATTGCTGCTAGATCAAAAGTAACTGCTTACAAAATGAATGCACTGGCGCTATATAAAAATAATAATAAATAAATATTACTATATTATAGTTTATATATATTATATATACAGAATATGGAATTAATTTGTGCTTTTTAATATTATACTTAAATACACAGCTATTTAGTTTTATATTTAAACAATTGAATTATTGTGAACAATTTGTATTGTTTTTTAAGTCTAACCTGTTGCGGCTTAAGTTTATCTTTCGATTTAGTATAGACAAAATACAATAACGGTAACTACAACTTTACAATTTGTATATACAACTTAAGAACTGAATTACTTAACTCTATATTAAAGATAAAGAGTGAGAAAGAGAGAGGTGGGGGGTGTAGAGCTATGCTATTTATGTACAGGCCTCCTCTGTGCATTTAAGGATCGGGCCATATTTATATAGTTCTATATCTATACTACTAAATATCACACTGTGTAGGATGTTGCTTAGCGATGAAGAGAAGGAATTTGAAATTACACTAACAATGAATGCAACACAAAATGCTAACTACGCAGCCACAACTAACTAGGCCTAAGCTACACTTAACTTAAGTAACTAACTAACTAATTAAATACACTACTAATGCACTTGGAAAACGCGCCCGTGCTGTGGCAATGGCTGATTATCATCATCATCAGTGAAAACGGAAACGGATATGCCATGCTAAATGCCAGGAACTTTTAAGCGGAGCCGAGGGCTATTGGGTCGTGAGATCGCTGCCCCATTTGTCGTTGTGCCCTTGCCTTATACCACCACCGTGGTGAGGACATCGACGCCATCATCACTGGCCGGCGGCGGCAGCGATTTGCAGTTAATGGAACGCTTGCCAAAGTCCTTTCTCGGACTCTCCAATGAGCCAACAGTGTTCTTCTTCATATCAGAGTTTTGTGTCTTATGCAGCAGGATCTGTGAGCTGCGCTTGTGCGCCTGCTTCAAGCCCGTGCTCGCATCAAGCTCGCGCTCAAAGTCGCAGGGCGGAAACAGAGGCTGGGAACGATGCAGCGCTGAGCTGCTGGCCGCTGTGGCCGCCAACTCAGGGGCAGGGTTCAGGCTAAGCTCCATGCCGGTGCCCGCACGCAACGAGGTGGTGCTGCCTTTGAGTGGATTCGTATAGCGACGCAGATTCTCTTCGTTCTGCAGATTATTCGATTTCTCCTCCTCGTGACGCAGTGCATCCAGTGAAGGCGTCAGATTCATGCCCGAACTGCTGCGATAGGCCAAGCGCTGCTTCCAATACAAACTGATGAATATGGAGAAGCCCACGAGGACTATGAAGATGCCACAGAGTACGCCAATGAGCAGACTATGGCTATTGCCATCCGCCACACGTGCCGTCTCCAGCTTGACCTCCAGTATGGAGGTGAGAGCCGCCAGCTTGGCATGTTGCAGCTGCAACTCATTGCGTCGCTGTATACCGTTCAGCTGTCGCGAACTTAACAATTCGCCCAGCAAGGCCACCGCCACCGGCAGCTGTTGATCATTAAGTTGGCTAGAGGACTGTCGAGAGAGAGAGAGAGAGAGTGTGTAAGGGAGAGAGAGAGACGTTACTCTTATAGCTTTTCTTACCACAGTCAGTTCGATGGTATCATTGGTGCCCGTTTTCAGATCACACAGAACCATCAGCATGCCCTGTTCCTGTGCTGGAGATGAGTGTGCTGGCATCACTGGTTGCTTGATCAACCTTGCCGCAAGCAAAACTCTCACCAATGAGCACAGACCCTCCACTGTAGCACCTTTGCCGACACGTTCCAGATCCAAGAGTATCGTGAGCCGGGCACAATTCTCATTCACGAGCGCCTGATTGGGCCAGCAGCTGGCCTTGGCTGGGAGTCGTGGCGGTGCCACGCGTCTCGATGGCTCCAAGGCGCGGCAGTCGCCACGCACGTTGCAAGGTGGTGCCAAGCAGGTTTCGCCTAAGGCTGGCACGCACACTTCATGCTGCTTGCACACACCCGAAAGATTCGAGGACTTGGACAACGGATCCAGTTTAAAGCAATTGGCCAAGCCGCACCAGAGATTCGTGCAACGCGATGTGGCATTCTCACAGACACAAGCATTGCAATGCTCATCCTCCTCACTGCGTCCAGTTAGCGCAATATCCAGCCAGTTCTGGCTCTGATTTAAAGCCGTGTAAGGTGAAATGGTGTTGCTGGCATTCAAACAAGCGGATTTTGGATCAGATAGTACTGTGGAGCAAATGGTGAGAGTGGGGCAAAAAGAAATGTTTACAGTTTTGATGCCTTTAATCAATCAATCAGATGTCATCGCATATCACTTACATATCTCACAGCGCAGTCCATGTCGTCCTGGGGGACAGATGCAAGTGTAGCCGCCAATGCCATCAATGCAGGTGGCGCCACCTTGACACGGCTGTGGCGAGCACTCGTTCACGTTGATGCGACAATCGGGTCCCGAGAAGCCCTGGGCGCACAGGCAACGAAACCAGCCGGCGCCCGACTCACAGGTGCCGCCATTGTGGCATGGTTGTCCCCTACACTGGTCGATGGCCTCCGCACAGAAGAGACCCGTCCAGCCGGGTGCACAGCGGCAATGGGGCTGCAATGCTTTGTCCGGTGCTCCGGGCATGCAGGTGCCACCGTTTTGGCACTGACCCGCATAACAAACAGTGGCGCGTTCCGAGCAGCGTTTGCCTACAACGAGATACAAAACAAAAAACAAAAGACTTAGACAACGAACTTGAGATAGCGACAGGATGTTGACGATGCAAAAAACAAACACCAAACCCAAGGCCAAATTCATGTAGCTGCAACTAATTGAAACTGAAAATTGAAAAGTAAAAGTTCGCTGACATAGATCGATGTAGCTACAAATGTATCTGTATCTTTTAGTCATGTATCTGTGTGACAAACAGAAACGCGTGAAATATGCAAATCGCACTAATCGAAAACAAACATAAATCATGCAAACTCCAGTGCGTTTATTTTTTTAGTGGTCTTAGATGTACATAACAACCGAAAGCGTTGGTGCCACATGTGGCAAAGTGAGACCAATGCGCAGATTATAACCGCCTCGCCAGTTTTGCCGCATTCGCCACAAATTGAGGCTGTAATGACTGCCGACTTTCAATGTTCAAATAAATGCGACCGACAATTTGAGCAGAATGAGTGAGTGTGTGTGTGAGATGTGTTTTGTGTGTGTGCTGTGTGTTTGTGTGTGTGTGTGTGTGTGTGTGTGTGTGTGTGTGTGTAGCTCACTTAACGTGCTCAACTCTCGTCTCGCGCTCATTTAAAGCTCCCAAAGCGTTGATAATGCGCCTGTGAGACAGTCAGCTTTTAAGCAGGTTTTTATACACTAACCAAAGGTAGTTTGACTAGCTTGAAAAGTGTGTATGAAGTTAATAATAAGTAAGATTTGAGTTGTGTAGTTGGCAAAGTATAGAGTTCAGTTGATATATGGTTTATGTTTATATACAATCACAAATGGAAATATGAAATTTATTTAATTTTAGATGGCAAGAATTTAAAAAAATTATTATGAAAATTTTCTTATACATATATAAACAAAAAAAATAATAATAATTATACAAATGTAAAATTTTTAGATTGTTCAAATTAAAAAAAAAAAAAATATAAAAATTTCTTAAAGACATTTGTGTAAAAGTTATAAAATTTTATACTCATTCCGATAAACCTTCTAATACCAAGTTAAAGTCCATAATTTAATTCTTTTCTATTTTCCACTTAAAGACTGTTTTTGGTAAAAGTTGCCCAAACTATAAGATTTTATACTCGTTCCTGTATACCTTCATTAACAAGTTCTAGCTCTTAACTAAATTCTTTTCCATTTTCCCAACCTTTAATAGAGTATACCCAGTCTCCCCAAGCTCAATTAACCAAGTTTTATTTGCACTGGCCACTTGTTGCGCTCTTTGCGTTTTTGAACGTTCACTTAGAGGCGAACGAGTGAGCGACTCTAGACACCACCAACGGCAGCAAAACTAAGACGATGAGTGAAGCTAAAGGAGAAGAAGACTGCAACGAGCCGACGACTCACCTGTCCAGCCCGACATGCACTCGCATGTAAAGTCGCCGTCACCGTCAAGGCAAATTCCAGCATTTCGACAAGGATTCGGCGAGCATTCGTTGAGATCTGCAGAAAGTTAATGAGTTTGCTGTTTTTCTGCTGTTTCGATTGTATGTGTGTGTGTGTGTGTGTGTGTGTGTGTGTGTAGATTACTTACTGTGCTCGCAAAAGGTGCCGGTGTGGCCCACATGACATTTGCAGAAGGTGCCCACGTCGCTCATCTCGCAGCTGCCATGGCCACTGCAGGGTTGTCCACTGGGCGTTGTCATTGTCGTTGACGTCTTTGTGCCTGATCCATTATTACCCCCACCCCCCGTTGTCGTTGTTGTTGTTGTTGTTGTCACATTGGCAAAGCAGCCCTCTGTTAAAGTTGTGGATTAGACTTATATGACTCTATATATATTTTTGGCGGTTAGTTAGCTTACCATTGCAGGGTGGCTGTGAGCAGAGTGGACGCAGCTGCTCACAGTGTTTGCCCGCACGATCCGGCGGGCAGTGGCAGTAATAGCTGCCGGGTGTATTGAGGCAACGTCCCTGCAGGCAGGGCGACGGCGTACAATGATCCTTGGCCTCCTCGCACAGTGTGCCCGAATAGCCGAGGGGGCATATGCAATTGAATTTACCAATCATATCGACACACTCGCCACCATTGCGACACGGCGATGTGGCGCATTCATCGATGTCCGTCTCGCAGTCGCGGCCCGTGTAGCCGGCGGCACAGGCACAACGATAATCGTTGACCAAATCAATGCAACTGGCGCCATTCTTGCATTGGCCCACACAATCATCCAGATTCTCGGCACAGGTGGCGCCGCCCCAGCCCTCCAGGCACAGGCACGAGAAGGATCCGGGCAGATTCAGACATTCGCGAGCATTTATACAGGGTCCATTGGCTGCCGCATTATTCGATGCGGCGACAGCGCTCGTCAAAGCCGCAAGCAAAGCTGCCGAACTGCTGAGATTACTGCCAATGATGGCGCTGGCTGTGGTGGTCAGCAGCGTTGTGGCAGCGGGATGCAGGGATGTGGCTGCTGCATAGGATGCCTCGCATTCGTTCACGTCCAACTGGCAGACATCGCCGCGCCACTCGGGCGGACATTCGCAGCGAAAGCCGCCGATTAGATCGACACAAGTGCCACCATGCTCGCAGGGACCTCCAGCGCACTCATCAATATCTAAACGCGAGAGAGAGCGAGAGAGAACGGATGTGATAAGTAGGTGAGCGAGAGGAAGAGGGGGAAGAGCGAGTATTGGTTAAGTGGCAGCGAGGCAAACTCAAGTGCAAATGTGTTGATTTTGTTGTTGAGCTCTCGCTCAACTTCAGTTAAGGCCCTTGTCCCAGCAGCAGCGGCAGCAGCAGCAGGTGGCTTAAAGATCATTGAACTGTTGCCAAACTGACGTGCGGATTGGTAGAGCTGCGTGCACTGCCTTATCGCACACTCAAAATCATCCATGGTGAAGCTGAAGCCTTGGCACGCAACTCATTTGTTTGTTTGCTGATAAACGCAGCGATAAGTTAAACCCTCAAAAAAAAGTGAGTTCGCCTGACCCTAACGTTTTTTTTTTTTGTCCGTTATTAAGGTCAACATTATAGTGGGTTAAGTATATGGCAAGGATGAGGCTTAAAAGTATTTAGTGCTGGTAGAAAAAACTTCAAACTTATGCTCCACATTTAACTACATTATTGTTTACTTTGTTATATTATTTTGTAGTATAATTTAACAAGGAATTAAAAAAAAACCTTCATACCATATTTTTTGATAAATATTTCAATATCTTTAAAACGAAAGCAAAGAATATTACAATCATTTTTTTGCATATTTTTTTGCATATCAATTTTGTTACCTAAGTCTTTTATTATGCATAATAACAAACCAATAATTTTTGCTTCACATACACGTCCATCTTCAACGAAAACCAAACAAAAGCTATACCACTTTTCCATGGTTTTTTTTTTTTGCATGTCTCGTTGTTGGTCAGCTAGTTTGTTGCCTAAGTCTTTTGATATTAGAGCGGCAAACTTAATTAGCTTACGGCTTATTGCAGTGCCTATCAACAAAAATGATTTCAACTGAGTGGTGAATGTGTGTGCTGTTGTTTATTATTTGGTCGTGCTCCAATTGGAATGCAAAATCAAATTTGCCAGACCACCGTGGCAACAGCAACAACAACAACAACAGGCACAACACAAACAACAAGTAAAAAGTATTTTGGGCTCTGCGTGCGTGCTACGTTTCATTTCATTTCGCTACAGTCAAATGCGTGTGTGCTCAATTGCATGATCGAGTGGCAACAACAAGTTGTTGTTGTTGTAGCTGTTGTTGTCGTTAGTCTGTGGCTGTGGCTGTGGCTAATCGCGTGCTGCAGCAAATGCGAAAAATTAAATCAAAACTCACTTATTTCACATGTTGATCCCGTCCAGCCGGCAGCACAGCCGCAAGTAAACTCGGCGGCCAGCGATGGCAGCTGTTGGGAGGCGCCGTTGCTGCTACTACTGCCCCCGCCACCGCCGTTGCCACCACCACTTGTGTTGCTTGTATTGCGCGCAGCATCCTGCAGCAGTCCAGCGAGGCTGCGTATTGAATTGCGTCGGCTTATCGGCTTGCCCATGGAGGAGCTCATGCCACGCATGACGCGATACGTTGGCGGTCGCGTTGCATTCGTTAGCTGCAAAGAGTTATTGTTGTTGTTGTCGAAGAAAAATCTATAAATCGAGAGCTTACCTTGAGGGTGCATGTGCCGCCATTGCGGCATGGCTGTGTGGCACATGGATGCTCCACAATTTCACACTGCTCCCCAGACAATCCCTCGGCGCATGTGCAGCGATATTGATCCGGTGCTGTATTCTCGCAGGTGCCGCCATGCTTGCAGGGTTCATGAGTGCCACAGTAATTTAAATCTGTGTGTGTGCGAACCAAGAAAGTACATATATCGATATTATCAATGCGCCGCACCAGGTGTTGCCTCTTAGTTGGTAATTTAGTTTTGGGTCACTTACCTTGATCGCACAATATGCCACCCCAATTCGTATCGCATACGCATTTCCAGGCGCTGCCATTGCAGGAGCCATGCTTGCAGCCCGGATAGACCATGCACTCATTGCACAACGGACCACGCCAGCCCGGTCGACACCTGGTTGTGCCAAGAAGAAGATGGGAAAAAAAGTTGTTTAGTTTTCAATATACATTCCAATTGTAATTCAAAATGGGGCACATAATTTCGTATAGATGAATCGTAAATGAAGTATGGCAAAATGGGAATTATTTTGCGATTGAATAATGTTTTAGCTTTCGATGTGTCAATTTCGCATGGGAACGCATGTCAAAGTCATTCTAATCTAAGTAAATTGGGTCACTTTGAACTTTAGCCTTGGGCAGCATTAATGCAGACCAAGCAGGCAGGCTGGGCCATTTCCACTAACCATCGAATGGATTTTTGTTGCTGTTTGGCGATTTTATCGCTGCAACACGCTAAAGTGCACGGGGATCAAAGTTAAATTGCTTGGCCAACGAGTTATCGCCGCCAGTTGCCAGCCGCCAGTTGAGGTGCTAACTCTACAAGCTGTTCATGACGTTGCAAGCAGATAGGCCAGCCAAAAGGAACAAGACTCTTAGGCTGAGCGATGCGACGTTGTTCGATGTCTATAATTTATGATTTCATTAAAACAGCAGCCTGTTGTTATCTGTAAACGAATCTATTGCAGTGCGGTCGGGGGGCAGCACAAATGGGCCAGCAACGTGCAAACAGCAAAAGTAATTTTTCTTCAAAGCTTATAATTGTTGTTGCTCAGTCCGCGGCTAAAACGAGGCTGTGCGAACAACAACAAAATCTGTGAACAACAACGATGATGACGATGATGATGACGACGAGGATGGCTGCTGCTAAGTTGTTGCAACATTTGACTGGTTTTTTGTTGATGGTTTCTAGGCCACGCTAATTATTGCTATTTAGAATCAGCGCGCCAGGATCCAATGCCAAAGGCAGCAGCAAAAAGGGGGAGCTAGCGGTGTGTGGGGGGGCAGACTGACGGACGGAGTCGAATCTGTTGCACTCTCTGAGAAATGCAATCATGGCCGCTGGCTCACGTATTCTGTGTTAAGGCTGTTTACCCAAAATTTAATTTAATTTAATTTAATTTAATTTAATTTAATTTAATTTAAGAAAATGTATGCGTTACCCAAAATTTAATTTAACATAAGGAAACAGTGTTAAAGCGTTTAAAAGATGTTTACAGTGTTGTAAGCCCGCCGTTACATTTGAATTGTTATTCAAACACATATTTACTTGAGCTCATGGCAATATATAAGCCCAAACTTATCTTTTAATTATATTTTAAAGTATTTTGACATTTTATCACACAACAAACATGATTTTCAACTAAAATAATAAGCTTATGCTTGTTCATTTAAATATTTGAATATGAAACGTTTTGCACAACACTTTTGATCAGCTGTTTTGTATTTTCATGCTTACCAACACCGAAAATATTTAAGAATCTGCAACCTGCAGGTTCGGAACTAAACTAAATAAGTTATGTTAAATTAAATTTTGGGTAAACGCTACATAGAGTTCGCATAGGTTTGATTGAGTCAGCTGACTGTTAAACTAAGTTATGTTAAATTAAATTTTTGGGTAAACAGGCCTTTACGCTCAAACATTAACAACGGCAACAACAACAACCACAACTGCAACTGCAACCACAAACGTTTTTTCGTGCTGCTTGCCGCCTGCAGCTTCAACTGCAACTTCAACTCCTGCAAACGTTTCATGTTGTGTTCTGGCAGCGCGGGCATGACCATTCACTTGGCGGGCACTCAAAGAGAGAAGAGCTGGGGGGGTGAGGAGTAGCATCGTGCGGGTGTTTGATTAGGCAGGCAAAAAAGCCAAAGCCAAGTGCCTCTCCTTCAGATCGAACGCGAACGAGAAAGAGAATTGCATTGCGAATTGTGTGGAAAGTGCAACATCGATGGCTGTTGATTGCAGATTATATAGCTGCTTACAACTTCATAGCGATAGCTGTGGAGGTCGAATACCTTGTAGGGGAAATTTATAATTTAGTTTGAGGTTTGGGATATTAATAGTAATGGTTGACGCCCTTTGCACTTAATAAGTTGAATTATATTTAAGATATAATTGGATTGTTTCATAGTTTAAAATCGATCTTAACTAAGCTTTGGTTATGAGTTGGTTTAATGATTGCCTCAGATTTCTCAGGTTATTGCAACAAAATGTGTCGACAAGAAACTTTCCCAACTGCCACTCAGCTATGAGCTTGACAACTCTTTACACATCCGCTGGGAGTATTATGATTGTTGTTCGAGTCGGCAAAAAAAAACCACCCAAAGAACCCCATTTCTCTACGTTGTTGTTGTTGTTGTATGTTTAATCGTGCTATAAAAAGAAAAGCAAAACCATTATAACTGTGTCTGTGTGTGCTCTGGTCAACAACTGCCCCAAGGGGGCCGCCAGACCAGGCCATTAAGCGCCCCAATGTTGTACGACACACGTAGTATACGACAGAAAAAAGTGTCATAATCACATCGTTAAGGGGGCAGAGAGGGGCTTGACGGAATGATAATTATAGTGTATAGAGTGTAGTGTACTTACTCGCATTCACCGGGTCGATCACACTTGCCATGGATGGGATCACAGCCGGGCTTGCAAATGGCCTCCTCACAGTTGACGCCCTGCCAGCCATTTAGGCAAAGTTTCTGACCCTCGGAGCCGCATGCATAGTGACCAAACTGATCGTCCCGCGGACGGCAGAAGGTCGTGCAGGTCGTGTTGTAGTAGGTAACGGCGCATTGCACCCGGACGCGATAGGTGATGCGCGCGTTGCGACCGATGTGGTCCAATGTCTTCCACTCCGGCGACGGCAGTATCACGCCCGAGTATGATGTTTCTTCAATTAACCTTTCCGCATCTGCATTTTGGCATTGTCGTCGTCGTCGTCGTCGTCGTCGTCGTCGTTGTTGTTGTTGTTGTTGTGAGTTTTTGCATCCCAATGACAATTGTTGGACAGCAGCCACGACGATGGTGGCATCAACGTTGGCGTTCCACACAAGGATTTGAATTGGAGGGTGAGGAGAGAGGAGAAAGGCATTTGCTTTAGAGACATGGCTGACAACATTTTGCGCTCAATTGGCAACAGTTGTTGTTGTTGTTGTTGTTGTTGTTGTCGTCTCTTATTGTTATTGTCTGCGTCTGCTGTGCTAATTAAGCCAAATGCTTCGCACAACAACACACGATCAACAGACACAGCTAGCAACAACCAGCAACAACAACAACTAACAACAGCAACATGTTGCATTTGCAATTGCCACCGCACTTACCTGGATAGGATGTGTTGTACATGTCCAACGCCTGGAGTATCAGCGTAAACGACTTCTGTAATTGAACGTTGCAGCAAACCCAACAAAAAAAGACGAGAAGAAAAGAAAACAAAAGAAGCAAAAAGAAGTTAGTACGAACTCATGGGTATAGGCAAAGAGGGGATAAACTAAACATTTCTTAATTCAAGCAACAAGCATTGGATAAACCCCCATCCAAAACTACGTCCATGGTTACAATTTGGCATTCGTCTGCCGTCGCCGTGTTGACGCTAATGGACAGTTTAATCTGAAGTTGGCTTTTTCGGCACTCGCAAGCCGAAATGATGCAAATGAAGACAACGGACCAAAACAAAGCGAACAACAAAGCGAACAAACAAACATGCAACAAAACGGGGCACAAACAAACACTTTAATTTCACGCAAAAAACAAAAAAAACTTTCTAAACATGGCCAGGGAGTGGAATCCCATTACAGATCCCAAATACAGTGCAAAAGCATTCGCATTGCAATTGGCCAAAGACAAAAAACAAATTTAGCCGTTTTTTTTTTTTGCTTTTTATATTTAGCTTGCGCGCATAAAAATTGAAGACTCGCTGTTTTGTAGTTGTTGTTGTTGTTGTTGTAATTGGCAAAGCTGAGCAGAAGATTTCTCGTGGCACAAAAAGCAATTAAACGTCCAGTACGACGACGACGTCGACGTTGTCGTCTGCACCGCTGGATGCCAGGAAATGCTCATTTAGCAATTCGTTGGAGGAAGAGTCGGCGTCGGCGTCGACGGCGGCGGCGTCGTCTAGTTGGCTTGTTCCCATGTAATTGGCCTGGCGACGCGCGACACTAAATCAGTCCAAAGCAGACATTGCCTAATTACAAAACAGTTCAACTCTGCTCGCAACTTGACACAGTTTATCATCAAAATCCAACTGCTCGAATTTCCATTCCAATTTCCCGCTGTCATCATTTTTGCAATTCTTTTGCGCGGGCGCATGCCTACAAAAATCTTGACTCAAATGGCTGACAGCGGAAGTTTTTCAATTGAAAATGGCGTTGAATTGGTTTCGGATTTCAATATGCAACAAAATTCTGACAACAGACACGCGCCATTGAGAGAGAAAAAAAGCAGAAATTGGTTCTATGATATGAAGCTGTTTTTACTAACAAATTTTACATAAGCAGGAAACATAAAAATATGATATTAATGCCTATTTAAAATTCTATAAGCAAAGTTTGGAAACTTATAAATATTATGCCATTTCTTTAGCGGGGATTTACATATTTTTGGCCTGAAAATTTATTTAACACCTTTTTTTCAACAAAACAAGTTCATTTAATTTGTAAATGTTTAAAACGTTTTCTGCCTTTTGCCATTCTTGACTAATTTTATTAGCAATAAATGAACTTTTACATATTAATAGCACCCATGTTTAAACGAGCTTATGATTCGATAAGTTTATTATAGCAATTTGCGAACGTTTGTTAATTTTATAGATCAATCAACATATATTTGTACAAAAAGGTTCTAGAAGAATACAAATTTGCTAATAAACTTTTATATGTTTCGATTGTATTGTGGCCAAAATCAAGTAGCAATCAAGACACCATCATTGAGCTTTCAATTGGCCACTGAAATGTTTACAAACTGTCAAGAACCTGACCATACTTGGCAGCCATCTACGACATCAGGTTGGACAAATAACCTACCCACTTTCATTTGAGTTTTTTTTTTTTTTTTATCAATGGCATTGGACCATTTATAAACGAAAGCTTTCGAGTATTTACATACGAACAAAATCTTCTCTCTTTTTTTTTTGAGGAGGCAACACCATATATAGCTACAGCTAAAAATGGTATCTAGCCAAACTATGGGAATGCCATTCATCTTCATATGTATGTATGTATGTATGTGTGTGCTTATGGTGTATAAAAGTGGAGCAAGAGCAGGCAAATTCCACTTGAGAATTATTATGATGATGATGATGATTGCGCACGCGCACTCCAACATGAAAAAACACAAGTTGAAAATATTGTCAAGTGAAATTCATAGAGTTGAGTTCGATGGGCCGTGTTGGAGTTTGTATTTGACAGTTACATTGAAGATTGTGGCTGCTGCTGCTGCTGCTGCTGCTGATGATGTTGTTGTTGTTGCTGTTGTTGCTTTAAAGTGTTTGAAGTATTTCATAAGTCATGTTTATAAGTTTTAACGTGCCATTCACTCAATCAACTCCAACTGATGTCGAAGACGAAGACGAAGCAGCACAAGAAGTCATTCAATAAAATGTGGGACAATTGCGACGCATCAGCAGCAGCAGCAGCAGCAACAATAACAAACAAACAAACAAACAAACAGAGAGACAACAACCAAGTAACAAGGCGCTTATATTCATAGTATCGGCAGCTTGATTTTTGAAGATTTCGTGATTTTGTGAAAGGCTTCTTGAGATTGAGCAAATATTGTGTTTGGTTTGGTTCGTTTCGTATGCAGAATTTGCCAATGCCGACGCCAGTTCAAACATTTGCCAGGTTTCATTTGTTGGGTGCCAGGCATAAGGCACACACACAACACACAACACACATACATAAATACATATGTGAGAGTTGCAAGCAGGCAGGCAGTCAAGTCAGGGCAAGATTAAAGCGAAACCATAGCGAAGCGTAACGTAACGTATCGCCATCGGGCCAAGCGACAAGCGCGACAAGGTAATGTTCCCACGAAACAGGTTGTCCGCACTTCAGGCCACGACCACGACACTCTGCACCCTCTCTCTCTCCATCTCTCTCCCTCTCCCTCTCTCTCTTACTATCTATCTCTGTGCCAAGCACACACAAGCCTTAGATTCAGACTCAGACTCGAACTCAAACTCGGACTCGGACTTGGACTCTGACTATGAATGTGGCTGTGGCTCGAACCCAGAACACAGAACACAGACAGACAGAATGTGGCAAAAGACACACAAAAAAAACTATGAAAGGATTGTAGTTAGATTAAATTTGAAGGCATTGAGCATTGATGTGGAGCAAAGTATTTAAAAAAAAAGTCTTAAGAATCATAGTTTCAGTGAAAGTAAACTTGTTCTTGGACTTAAGAACTTCATTAAGCCTAGTTTGATAAACTTTTTAAAGGACCTTTTGATTCCCAACAAAATGTTTCTCATCGATTATATGTACATCATTCAATAGTTTATTCCTTTAATGACAATAAAATTCATGATCAGTAAACTCAAACTGCAAAAAGTTCTTTCCCAACTGCAGTTGAATGTCTTACCGCCTTTTTTCTTTCAGTGTCATGCCGGCTTTCTGACGCATGCGCGCCGGCAACCCAAACTCTTTGTTGGCCATAAGCAACTTTTAGCGAGTCGCTAGCTTAATGTAAACGACGGCGCATGCGCATGCCGACGTCGCTGTCGCAGTCGCAGTCGACGTTGGCAATGCTGTCAGCGTCTGGCTTATGGCCATCAGCAGAGAATTAGTTGGCAGTGTTGAGGGAAGGCGTGTAATTGTTAACCAAGTTAGTTGTGTGCTTGTACATTACCAAAACATTGCCGTTTTGAAAGAACAAAAAAACGAACAATAAAATATATAAAAAATAAAAGCTAAATTCAACTGGCAGCAACGCCCAGGCCAATATACATGTGTGGCAGCCACAGCTGTGTCTTATGTTTGTGTTTTATAGCGCAACGGAACGAGAACAGTCCAAAATATGCCACGTTTTAGCAGTCATAAGCCCGCATTATGCGCACTTAATTAATGCCCAGGCCGAGGCCCAAACCTCTAAAAAGACGAGGGTGAAGGCAGCCCAAAAGAGCCAAAAGAGCCAAAAGAGGCTTACGAAAACATAATTTTTAATTGCTTTTTATACAGACAGATATTCGGCTACCGCGGAGTGTAAGCGGCTTTTTATTTTTTTGTTTAGTGCCAGTCCAACCATGATTTATTTTCTAGATACATAAGTATAGTAGTAGTATATGGTATATGTTCCAAAAGGTTTCGGACGCATCATGAGTCAACATTTATGTGCGACTACTTCAGGCAGTTCAATAAGCCGCCGTAAAAAGGGGCAAAACATCATTTCCGTGCCTCAACTAGGATGAACATAAAAAAACATATGAATATGAATATGTGAAAGGCTGCATCGTAAAGTTGAACAAGCTGAAGGAAACATTTACAAGACTAACTGGGGGCACTAAGGATATAATTCGTCTCAGAAACTTAAAGCTTAAACAAATATTTAGAGTATTTCCCAGACTGACAATCTCAACGTTTTTATTTTCGGTTGCCTTAAAAGTTAACCGGATGCTCTAGAAAGATCGCAAGAGCAATAGACTACTTTATAGCCTTTGCTCCAGTAATGAGCTTATCACTTGTTGCAGTTGTTTGGAGGCATTGTTGCCAGCCAGCAGCTTGTTGTTTTTTTTATCGCATAGAAATTCCACGATGACGCCGCGTCGACGTCGTTGTGAGTTCTTCATGCGGAACAGTCGGAACTATCCGACTGAACCGTTTTAGCGCTATCAATGCGCTCCCCCGTCAGAGCTCGTGCCAAAAGTGTGCGTTTTCATTATTATTATTATTATGTTTGTGGTTTAAGAAGACGAAGAAGGAGGAGGGAGGTTACGTTTCGTTGCTCACAATAACAAGAACAATAGAAAGCAACAACGAACGAACGAACGAACTTACCGTCCAACGAAATGTGAAGGGTAAGACAATGGCACCCACGCCCGGATCACTAAGCACAAAGCTGGAGCCGCCAAGTATCTTCGTTGTTGAGTTGCCAAATGAGCAGCCCGTCGATATGCTGGCGCCTTGTTCCGTTGTCTGATACTCCTTCAAACACAGCCGAAATGCCGTTGTGCACGGCGAGCAGCCTGAAAGCGAACCGAAAAAGAAAGACATTTTTAGAAATGTTAAACGTATTATAGATTAAGATTAAGGCTTAAATTGTTTAAAGCACTTAAATATTAAGATTAATACTAATGTTTTAATATTGGATGAAAAGACTTTTTGGTTATTAATAATTATGTATGGTGTGGCTGGAATCATAATTTATTATGTATTATTTCTTTTCTTTGGGTTCGTTTTGTTATGTGTCCCACTTTAAAGATAAGACCTTGACGAAATTTTATGTGTGGGATTGTTGTTATATAATCATGGTAGATGTGTGTGTAAAATTGTATTTAAAGTAGAGTATGAAGAATTTTAATTTGTTGGGGATGCAAATGCTAAGAACTTTAGGCAGAGATGAAAATATATAAACAAAAAAAGGTTTTTGTTTTGATATTAATGTGTTGGAAGACGATTGTTTTCCATAAATAAACAAAAAATTATAATATTTAGATGGTTTATATTTATAAAAAGATGGAAAAAATCAATAGCATTCGTCAGAGCACAAATATTCTGATAATATTTTATGACATTGAACAAAGTTTCAACTTGAAAGCGATAAGCGAATTCTAATGCCAAAGAAATGTGTGTCAAATCTTGACATAAAAGTTTTGTATATGATAAATATATGGTATAAAAATGATATTATAGAAGCTTACCCATCGTTTTGGTTGCTCGTAACTCTGTTGGTACACCGCAGCAGTAGCCGCTTAGTAGATGGCTATTGGTATTTGAGATTTCTAATATTTCCAGCTCGAAGTTACCAGCTGCGGATATCTGTAAAAAAAATCGAAAGGTACATCATCAGTAACAACCACAACACAAACATACAATATAACATTAAAAAAAGAAAAAAAAAAAAACGTATTTAACAAGAAAACATGTAAACACAAAATTTGAATCGTTCAAATCAATCATGGCCCATAACGAAGCCATAAGTCCAAAACCACACTCCACCCCGCCCGTCTCCTGCTTTACCCAACATTCTTAAACTCAAAGAGGAAAGAGGAAAAATCTTGGTTCGCAGAGTTCGTTCGTTCGTTTGTTCGTTTGCTTGTTGTAAAAACTAATAAGCCACCTAGGGCGCTCTGATTGGGCTACGGTAGAGGTTTTAATTAAAAAACACGAGAAAGAAATTCAAAATGGATGAATTTTATATGTTGTTGCTGTGGGATTTCTTCGTAGGCAAATGAAAGGAGCTGAAAACTGATAAATCTAGCGGCAAATGAAACATGAAAATAATGAGAAAAAAATACCAAAACACAAAAGCATTTTAACTGTAGAGAGATAGCGTTATTGTGGTTCAGGTCACTTAATCAAACGAGATATCCAACTGCTTGTATAATTTAGAATGCCTTTGTTGGCCAAAAAACATAATAACCAGCTGGAGTTGGCCAACACAAACACATCGATAAGCCAGCAAAATTTGCCATAAAATTAATAACACATTAGATCGGTAGCTTTAGAGGAGCGAATTGCACATAAAGTTTAACTATTTCTCTCTATAATAGTTGCCCATAAATATGCTCCACTCCTTTCTCCACCCATCAACTTTGTAGTTTAGGGTTCATTACAAGTCCAGTCTGAAAGCCTGGCAAGACTTCGAAATATGCTAATGAAAACTTTTAAGTTGACTAAGGCAAAACTTTAATGGTTTCATATTTCACTAAATTTATTGTCAAAGGCGGCAGTTTGTTGCTGTTGTTGTTGTTGTTGGTTTTAGGCGCTGTTTGGTAGCTGGCAGCGTTGATAAGTTTATTAGAAATAAATTGCAATTTAGCTTTAAGCCTGTTGTCGACGTTGCCTGTGGACCTGGCTAACGGCAGTTGCCAGCTTTAACAGACGCACTTCTTCTTGGCCAACTGGCTGGTTGGCGGGCTGGTTGGTTGGTTGGCTGCACCTGTGCAACAAAGCCAGCAAAAAAGAACTGAGAATTTTTTAACATTGAGAGTTGAAGTTGTCGTGGTTCTTGTTATTATTATTGTTGGAGTATTTATACGTAAGCTGACAGAGAGTATTATAGTTTTTATATAAAGGTTGCGAAGATTCGAGGAATGCTTAAAAGGTTTAAAGAAAAAATTAAGAACTTTATTTGTTTTGTATAAAAAACTTTGTTTTCTGGGGGAAAAATTCAATTGGATGTAAAGATTTTACTTACGAAAATCTAGTATCTGAATAGGAAATGACCTAATATTATACTTTTAACGTTCTTAATAAATTCCATATATTCATTATATATTTAATAATTCCTAAAACCATATATCAAAGTTTAATCTCAAAGCATTCAAAGCAATTTTGAATAAAAGTGATCAATATTCAAGTATTAGCTATTTTTTCAGCCACAAAATGTACTTTACATGAAATTTCGATTTCCAAAACTGATTATCTGATAGTGCATATGATCTTCGTTGTGCTTTAGATATCTCATGAAACGCGACTTCAAGTTAAAGTTGTCTTCAAGCCGCTTGCATCGTTGATCATGCCATAGATCAATCAATGCAGTCAGTCAGTGCTTGCCACTTGCCACTTGCCTCACTCCCTGGCTTCAATTCTCTGTTGAATTTGAGTTTGAGTTCGAGTTCTGATGTGTTCTTTTTTTTTGTGCGCCTTTTGTTGCTGCACATTTGGTCAGTGCCCCAGCGGCAAGTTGATTGGATTCTTGATCGGGTCTCACGAACCGGTTTATCAACCATACAGCATACATTATGTTTGCGTACGAATGTGTGTGTGTGTGTGTGTGTGTGTGCCTGCTTACTATTTATTTATCACATTTCTTTTATGGAGGGGACTTTGGTTTTTCATTCATGAGATCCACAACATCGAACAAGTGCAGCTGCTTGCGGGTCTGTCTCTGTCTTTGCCTTAAAGATTCTCGCAATCAAGCGCTAATATTCGAGACAAACTTTGACGTAATCAATTCGATTAGATAATATCCATGAAATGCCACCAAACTGCGATTCGTAATGCGGCGCCAAAGGCCAAAGACACCTAAGACCCAAAATTATTTGTTAACACATTCTGATGAAATAAGCCAAGACCAAATTCCCTGTAAGCCGTAACTAATTTAATGGTGTTCTAAATAACTCAATCTTCGAATCGAAACATTTTGCTAGGGAAAAAATCTCAACAAGTTCGACTACTTAATTGCGTTGTGTTTAAGCCTTTTTAATATTTGGCAACACAATTTAAGGCCTTGTTAAGCGAACAAGCCAAAAAAAATTGATACTTAAACTCAACTGTTAATGAAGTTAAAATGCAAAAATGTAATTATATTTTTCATCGTCAACTGGCGCCAGTTACAATCATAAGTTGTAACCTAATGAGCGACAATTGCAGTGTGGAACGTTTTGTTGCCATTAAATGCCTTATGCGATAAATATACCAACAACAACAACAAGTTAAACAAAACGATCGTGGGAGCTTGAGTTTCGCCAACTCATTTCGTTGACTTTCAAAAATGAGACCCAAAAGCGAATAATGAAAATAAAAATCTTTATGAATATTTTTGTATGTTGTTGCCGCCGCAGTTTTTATTTTTTGCTGCTGCCAGTTTAATACGCAGCTTATGATCAATAAATGTCAGGCCTTATGAGAGGCTTTAGCATTTTTACGCATGTCAAACTGCGATATGACTCCTTTGGGCTCCACACTTAACTGGGTTAATACCAATGACACCAGGCAGGTAATCACTGTGCAAGCCGTCAGTTTCGATCAGAATCTTTGCATTTCTTGGAAATGCACTATAAATCGTTATTTTAGTTTTATTTGCTTAATTAACAACTAAATACTTGCATGAAACGAAGGGAACACAACAAATGTGGCCAAGTGGCAGCCATTTCTCATTTGACCAGACTTGAATTTTATCGCCAGGCCTTAACCGAAATCAATGCACTCAACTTCTGTTGCCGCTGCTTTGCCGCAGGCACTCAGATAAATGTATATAATCAATTTGATAGCCTCAGAGTTTTGGGTATTTGAGTATTCTAATGCCTTTGGTTTGGGCTTCGTATTAATCAAATTGTTGTTGTTTGTGTATACATACATATATATTCTTGATCGCCAGCACAGCGATTAATTTTTATGTGTCTTGAGCCATTGCCCGTTGCCTGTTTAATTGCCACACAGGCATCCGCTGGCATCTCAATACATGTTTAGGCACTTTGTATAACACTTTATGATGTATACGCCCCAACTACCGTTGTTGTTCCCATAGCTGAAGCCAGCGGCAAGGTTACAACCAAACCCAACAACACTTTGCCCAAACGATGCCTTGATTAATACTTTGTAGCTGGTTAAATAGTTTCTCCTCCAAAATAAAGATTGTGTAATACATTTCAGATATTTCTATGATCTGCGGTTTTGAGCGACTTGATTTTTAGGAAGAGCTAAATTGTGTTTATATGTTTCTCCTCAAACTGTTTACAAATTAGATTTACAGCCATTTTTGTTTCTACAGCTTTTATGTCTTTATAACTGTAGTAAATTTTACTATGGTTGAAGGCGTTTGCTTTCTTGAACTTGATACATATGCGATGAGAAATTAACACTACTTTTTATGGAATTTAGAAATGAAAAGTTTAATTTTTATTGCTAAATATTGGAGTTGCAGCTACTGTGAAGAAGGTTTTAATAAGAAACGAGTTGTTAGTAAACAAAAATTAAGTAAAGAAAAAAAATATACATTTTAAAACAATTTTTTCAATGTTACTTTGCCCGATTAAATATGTATTGTCAAATATTCGTGTATAAACCTTCAGTAATAACCAAAAAAATTTTCTGTTTTGCAGATTCCAAAACTTTAACACAGAACATTTTTTTTAAACTTTTAGAGCAACAATAATTTTTTTAATGAAATAATTAGCTTTCGAGCTACAAGATTCGCTATTACGTTTTTTACGTATACGTTATATCTCAAAAAGTTTATTAACATTTTCCAAGTTATAATAAGACATAATCTAATAGTTTCCTAGTATAAATCTCATACCAAAGCTTAGCCCAATTTCACATTTTTTACAAATAATGTCCAAACCTCGAACTTATCTACCAAAAATCTCTTCAATCTCACCTATTTACGCCCCTTTCCCTTTAACTATTTACATTTCACACTAAGTTCAAAGCTTCTTCTTGCTCTTCTTTTTTGTGTGCAATTCTTTCGTCGTACTTGAAGCACCCTCATCGATCAATTCCCACACCACAGCGAAGCATTGAGATCAGACCAACATATGTGTTGATTGTTGTTTTGCCTTGGGGGCAACAACAACAACAAAACCGAACCCAAAAGCAGTTGAATCAACTCGGAAGAATTTGGCTAACGAGAAATCAAACAACAGCTATAAAAAGTGAAGCAACCAAAACACCCGCATATTTAGACTAAGGTTTGTTTTTTTTGCATGTGAACTGAATTTGTTTGTGTGATGGCGGGTTGAATCTCTGGGCTTTTGGGTTTTTTTTTTTTGCTTACCTTATGGACTAACAATATTAAAATTAAAGCAATTAAGTTGCAGGCAGACTTTAATGATTGACAATCGCCGATCACAGATCGCAGTCGTTGCCGTTGCCTTTGCCTCGTTGCAGACATTCTCAAGCTGTCTGTTGTTGTTGTTGTTTCTGTTGTTGATGTTGCTGGTATTGCTGTTGTTGTTGTTGTTGTTGTTGATGTTGTTGTTGATTTTCGGCGAAAATGTTTTCTAAACATTTTGTACATTCTGTGAGCGTTTGTTTTGCTGCAGACGATGCTGGTTAGTTAGTGTTGTTGTTGTTGTTGTTGCTTTACCCACAACTTTTTTGGCACAAGTAACGCACACAAATTGGCCATTAATTAGCCCATGACCAGTCAACTATTTGTTTTGATATGTTTTGTCAGGGCATTTTTTTTTTTGTGTATTTATCACGAAACTTTATTATGCTTTATACAGTTTCTGTTGTTGTTGTTGTTATTATTGTTGTACTACTTTGTATTTGTAATTTTGTTTCGTTTTCATTTGTTTTTTATACACTTTACACTTCCACTTGATATGCTGTAGTTGTTGTTGCTTTTGCTGTTGTTATTGATATTGCTGTGGGGTAGTTGAGAGTTGTTGTTGTTGGTGTTGTTGGAGCAATTGTTAAACAAAATGGAATTGAAACACAGTGAGAGAGCGACAAGTGCCTGGAAAATCCATTTCTCATTGCCTTTAAGCACGCATCATCAACGCTAATTGACACGCATTTGTTGCCGATGCTGCTGCTGCTGCTGCTGCTGCTGCAAGTGCTTGGCAGTCAACCGCAACAGCAGCAGCAGAAGCAGCATGCAACCGCAAAGCGGCACAACGTGCAGCAAATGCAAATGCAATTCAATTTATGTTAATTTAACGCCGCTGCTGTTGTTGCTTCTGTTGCCGTTGCAAGTTGCTTCTGTTGCAAGTTGCAAGTTGCTGCCGTGTCTTTGGCCACAAGCAATTTGCATCTTGTGCGCATATTAATTTACAGATATTTTCACTCTTGCCCACATTATTTATGCCCCCACCCCCTACACCACGGTTTTGTTCTTATGTTTGGCCTGTGCCATTTTCCCCCACGTTCCCTGCGGCCAAACACATATACATATGTTGATGATCGGGTGTTAATTGTCCATTTAATTAAGTAATTTGCTACGCTTCCTCTCTCCTCTCTCTCTCTCTCTCTCTCTCTGTCCCTGCACAAACGGAAGTCGTTGACTTTGAGGCAATATTTGTGCATATATTTATACATAAGCTTGACTGTTGTATGTGCGAGAGAGAGAAAGAATATTGGAGACTGGCACGACCGGAAGTGGACCAAAGGGTGCACTTGACAATTGGCGCAATTGAAGTTGCAATGAGAGGGAAACATTTAAATGTTTTTAGCAATGAGAGCATTCCGCTTTGGCAAAAGTTTAAACACCTACTCTCATCTCTTTCGATATCAGCATCAGCTGTTTTTTTTTTCGCTACCCGCTTTTATCAGCTAATTATATAAGCAGAGCCTGTCAAAGTATTTAGCAAAGCTCTCTCTCACTCTCTCGCTCACACACCCACTAGTTGTTTTCTTTAAGCTCTATGTGTATTCTTATTGTCTGTACGCACACACACACACGTATTAGTATGTAAGCATTGCCCTCGATCTATGTTATACTCTCTGATTCTTCGTCACTTTTGTCATTATCACTGAACGGTTTGCCGTTATTATTGTTGTTGTTGTTGTTGTTGTTGTTGTTGTTGTTATCGTGCATTCTGCGCTATTTAAACAACATAGTATGTATGAATTTTATTGTGCGGCTATTTGTGCTTGCTTTCTTTATTTATTTTTTTCGTGTGTGTTTCAATTCCATTTCGTTTGTTTGACTCGGATGTTTATTATTTTGTGTATGTGTGTGTGTTTGTATGTGTGTATGGGTGTGTGGGTGAGTCTGCGTTATCAATGAAAACCACCACACTGCGTTTTGCGGTTGCTGTGGACTATTGTGGATTCTTGCTCTCTCGCTCCTTCTCTTTTCACAATCACAATTCACAATCACATTCACATTCGCATTGTTTGCACTTTTACTTTAGCGCTTTATATTAACAAATTTATTGTACTATGTATGTATGTTTGTGTGTGTTTTGTTTGTGTGTATGCGAGTAATTGAGCGCTATTTCCGTTATTTTGCATTACACGCATCTCCGCGAAGAATCTCACGCTGTGTCGAAGATTTTTTCTTTGAAGCTTTTTGATTTATGTTAAGTTTAAATTCGACAGTTGTGAGATGAAGCAAAGAGAGAGAGAAAAAAAAACAAACACAACAAACAACAAATAAATTCCTATAAATTACACATTCACAATAAGCAGCTGTCGGATTGTTGTTTATTTGTTGCTATTGTTATTATGATGATTACTTTGTTGGCTTTTTTGCTTTGCCGTCATTTGTTGTAATCAGCAAGCAATTCAATTTAATTGTAACACATTTAACACTTTCACAAACCCATCACATTTTTCATTGATTATAATAATCATTGTTGTTGTTACACTCTCTTACACACACACACACTGGCTGCTTACTGATATTGCACATAATCCAATTGGCATTTATCGTTTACCGTTTGCACATCACTGCTTGAAGCACGACGTTCGACTAAACACGTCGTGTGGCCACATTAAGATCGAGTCCTGCGGCGCTTTTTACCCTGCAGCCGACAGTAGCAACAGCACAGCCACCACCACCACACGGGGCGGAGCAATGTACGCGAGAGAGAAAGAGCTAGAGTGCGAGAGTGCGGAGTGTGCTAGAGTGGACACGAACCGGCGCAATTGTTCGAATTCGAAATCGAGTTCGATAAATCGTGATCGCTCGCGTCTGTGAACGTAAAACGACGACGTTGTAGGCTTCCGCTTGCTGCTTGCGTGCGCTTCAGGCGTCAAGTTACGACTGATTGGGAAACTACCGACTGGCATTGCCGCTGGGCACATTCACTCGTGAGCTTTGTCAGCGTCGCTCTCTTGCTCTTAGCTTGTCAACCGGTTTCAAACGGTGGCTCTCTTTACTGTGCACTCTTTAGCCAGGCGCTGATTGGTTGCCGGCAGCTAGAGCCTATGACTTGTTAATGGAGTTACTGCCCGTTACGAAGTGGAAGTCGTTCGTGTTGCGGTCGCTCGGTTAGCAATTGTTGTTGTTGTTGTTTTTTCTGTTGCTGCCTACACGCATGCGTGTGTTTGTCTTGAGGCGCTTTTTTATGATTCCAACTTAATTATGTTTATAAACGCTGCTTGTGCCTTTTGTGCTTGCGCTTGCGCTCTAGATCTAGTTAAAATGTTGAGGCAGACGTGTCTGCAATTGCTTCGCCATCGTCGTCGACGTCGTCGTCGTCGTCCAAGCGTTTCATTAACGTTTTATGGCCAGATCGTGGACAGCGCACGCCTCGGGGACAACAAACAGCGCAAACAGAAGCAACACTTGCAACAGTTGCATTGCTGCAGGCGCACAATTAACACCTGGAATAATATATATGGTTCGACAGCAAAAGAGAGAGCGAGAGAGAGAGTTAAAGAGAGCGAGGTTTTCACATTCGAATATGATTTGTTTTGCTTTTTGGTTTTTCTTGCCCATTTCGGGCAGCCAATTATTACCGTTGCTGCCACACACACACACACACACAGACTCCAAGAGAAAGACAGACGTGGCGGAACTCTGCCCAATTATATGCAATGCGAATGTATATAAATCAAATTTAAATGCAATACTCTTTGCCTATCGATGTCCGAAAACAAAAGACTTAAGCAACAAACTTGGCAATTACATGCCAACCAAGGCAGCTACAACAACAGCAGCAGTCAACAGTCCAACAGACGCGGCAGCATCTTTTGTTGTTATTGCTATTGTTATTGTTGTTGTTGTTGTTGTTGTTGCTGTTGTTGTGTGTTGTTAGCGGCTCATATTTCTTAGCGCGCATATCTAAATATCGAATCATGTCGCTGATTTGCTGTGCAGCACCATTGTTGCTTCAACTAGAGGCAACTGTAACTGCAACCAGCCAACCAACCAACCAGCCAACAGCAACAACCCACAACAACAGCAACAACAACACACACTAAATCTCATTGTGCCGTTGTGACATGACTCTTGTTCGACAATAGATAAAACAAATTGACTTGGTGTGTGCCCAAAATGTCTTCTCTAGCCATACAGACTTAGCCAACTTGTAAGTTCCTAACTTGCCCAAGACACTCGAAAAAATGTTAAGGGAGAAAATCTTTGTGTATAAGTTTAAGGGTTAAAAAAGTCTAGATTCGTCTATAGGATTGAAAGTCTTCAATGTCACTTGAAAAACTCTTTTCCACTCTTTGTTTTCTCTCAGTGTAGACCGTGTCGCATCTGCGGTGGGCGTACGTACGTACAACTTGAAACGCTGGCAGCCGCTTCAGCCGCATTGGTGCCTTTGTCATCTTTTGGCAGTGAGAAAACTGCACCACAATGCCCATATTATCAACAGCATATCTACAAAATCCCCGAGCGACAATTGTACAACCAAGCAACAAACAAGACAGCAGAGACGACGAGAGAAAAAAGCCATGCTGTCCAAATATGTTGCAAGTTGGTGTTATTCTTCACACGGCATCATAAATTTCACGTATAATTGACGCTTTCAGTTATATCAAAATTGGCTAAAAGGCGACGACCAACAGCTAACATTTTGCGTTGGTGGCGACTCTCGTTGTTGTTGTTGTTGGCCACAAACGACTCCAGGGATTACTTTTTGCGCTGTGTCTTGGCTTGGCTTACAGCTCATAATAGCCAGATGGGCATTGTGTATAAACGAACAACAACAACAACAACAACTACTTGTTGTTTACAGGTGTTTTCTGTTTCGGGTCAAGTTTTCGTATTGCGTTGGACGCACTTTAATGGCATTTCATTGTTTCAAAAATTAGCTTTCATTTTTTGTTGTTCTACTTTACATATTATTGTTATTGAATATATACTGTATACTTTTCAATGTTGCCACATGCGGTTGACAGCTGTACAAGTGGCACTCGAAACACGCAAGCAAACACGCGCCATAAATCCCGAAATCAAACATATTGAGTAATCAAAAATGCGACCGACGCACTATTAAACGCGCCCTACAACCACCACTAGCACCACCACCCACCCACCCTCAAAAACTGAACTACGACAACACAAAACATAGATAGTGACAACGTGCCACCCCCCTCAGGCGGGGGTTGGGCTCATTAGGCAAACCATCAAATATGTTGGCAATTTTCAGCAGTTGTTGGTTTTACACCAACTTCCAAAAAAAAAAAAGTTTTATGACAGATTTTTCAAGTGTTTGTGTTTTGCGGTTGCAGTGGTTTTAGATACCCTGTAAAATCAAGAATGATGGGTATGCTAGGTCGAACTTAAAGTACTCAAAAGAGATCTTCACATTAAAGATTATAGGAATACTTTTAAATATAACTTTTTTATTTCCTAAAACTTTTTACAATCAATTTTTCCCAAATAAACAACTCCACAAAAGTTTTTACAGGATACTTTGTAGTCCATCCCCTTTTGCTTGTTGTTGCTTCTGTTGCAGCGGATTTTGCGGGGCGGCTTAACTATGTGGTAATGCCGGAAGGCTGGCCAAGTGGTAAGAGTCGAAAGGCTGGCCACAAGAAGAAGAAAACAACAACAAAAAACATTGCCTGAGGTTAGTTGTTTATGAACCTTTTTTATTGCCTTCTGTTGCCTCTTGTTACAGATTTATGCGCCATATTTTTTAGATTTTTCCAGTAAGTACTTTGTGTGGTTTTTGCATTTTGGACATAAACAAACAGTTGGCCAAAAACAGCAGAAGATTGAAAGCCTTAGCCAAAGATGTTGAGCTATTGATGATAAATATTGAAAAGAAAAGCGAATAAATTGAAGTTGGAAAAAGTTAAAAAAATAAAAAACTATTAAAAACTAACGTTATACAATGTTGACCCACCCTAATACAAAACAAACATATCATCCATCAAAAAAACCACCTGATCCAGCAATTTGCACCACCTTACAGATTGTCAGTCTGTGAATGTGGCACATGTTGCAAGCACACACAATGCTATCATATCGTACAGAGGCAAGTTCATTATCAGGCCAAGATCACTGCATGCCTCATTTAACAACCCCTCACCCCCTTTTACCCTTGTGCTGTATAATAGAACCGCCCCTAAAATCAACATGAAATTGTAATTGCAAACATGTTTTAGATTTTTTTGCTTCTTCTTCATACGCATCAAAATTATAACACGAACAAAGGCGATTAATTAGCGATAGTTCTTTCATGAGACAGAGAGAGAGAGGGGGAGAGGGGTGGATTTTGTACTTCATCGCGTCGCGTCGGCGCATTATAATCGAAACCGCAAGGAGGAGAGAAAAGGGAAGGGAAGGGGTGGAATGGTTGATGATGTTATGGATTTATCTGCGCGTGCTCGTGTTTGGCAATACGTTAATGCAACTTGAGGCAAGCGTGAACATGTGCAACTGCAACCGATGGAGTACGAAAGTACAAGCATTATGAATATATAAAAGTACACTTCGAGAAATATTATCCCTAAAAAGTATTTAGTCAAATCGCTAAAAACTTTTTGGCCATGCTGCAGGATTTTTAACGATTTCTTTAAAGGGATTCTTTTGCCTCAGTGTAGTTTTGTGCGTGATATGTAAAGTTGTGTCTGTTGGGCTCCCAAACACCCCAAAATGCAGCACCAATGCACAACACACGTGCATATGTCATTTTTATGGCGCTGTTCGTGTTGCCATAAATCCATAACAATATGACAAGTACAAGTACTTTAGCGGCAGCTTCTCTCATGTGCAACATGTTTGCACGTTCACGCCAGAGACGCCCTGCCTCGAACCTGGGCTAAGGCTAAAGCTTTGGCTTATAGTAATGGCTTATAGCTATGGCTTATGGGTATGGCATTTGGCTACCTTTGCCTGATTGCGATCAGCAGTGTGTGTTATACGCCAGGATGCTCATTTGTGAGCGGCTGCTGCTGAAGCTGCTGCTAAAGCTGCCTGTTTGTTGTCGTCTACATCTCTCATTTGGGCCGCTTGACATGATTTACATGTTGCACCAAAAGGCAGAAGACGACGCACACGTTTTTATTTCATTTTCGTGGCTATAAGTGCGCCCCAAACCACCAACCACCACCAACAGCGGCGAGACTTTGATTTCAAACGGGAAAAAAAATGTTACGCATCAAACCAAATGGAAAACCCAACAGCTGTGCGGGACGACAAGGGGTTAAGTGTGTGTAGCATAATCATTTATCATTTTTCTTTTTCTCTATATTTTTTTTTATTATGTTAACATTTTTTCAAGTGCACCACCAAAACTACTACAACTACCCAAACGCCCACTTGTTTGCAATTAAACAAAACAATAAAAATTGTGGCAAGTTTTTTTTTGGTGGTGGTGGTTTTAGTTTGAGTGGTGGTTGGGATTCTTGTGACACACTTGTCACTGTTCGGATGAGTGTCGCTTCAGCTTAAGTCGACAGTTTTATTTAACTTTTGGAAATTGAATTAAACGCTCGAAAATTGAAAGAGATCTTAATCATAATCCTTAGATGGTAAATTATCATTTATTTGGCTTCATTAGGGCTCACTAATCGAGTTTAAAGATCAAATATAAAAAGAATTACTGCAGATCGTTAGGAAGTTAAGAGTTATGCTCATTGGTGGTCTTGCCCCAAAATATTTCTCTCTCTCTCTGTTTTTTACTAATTAAAATAGCTATGGGAGCCCTGCATGTTTGAGTCCTGCAGCAGTTGTCAGCATTTTCAGCATTTCATTGGAAATTTTATGTGGATAAGCAACACGCTAACCCCAAAAATCCGCTCCACTCCAGCACCAACAACAACAGCAACAACAAATGAGGTCTGTCAGACCAGTTTCCGAAGACCTTCGAACGGCAAAAGATGAATGGTTTGGTTTTGCCTTTTGGGTTTTAGGGTTTTTGGGCGTTGTACTCCCGCCGCGGTGGACTCATCGTTGGGACTCACATCGTCCATGTCCGTTGAGCGTCGACCTGACAGCCAGAACACCACAATCGACAGCCAAGCAATGTTTTTGTTTTGTTTTAAGAGCCGAAAAAAAAAAAAAAAAACAAAACCAAAACAAAACCGGCCAGAAAGCAAACTTAAACAGAAGATCAGCTTGTACTGAAGTGGCCCAAATGGACAGCTGAAAAGGAGGCTGGAATTTCGTTCGGGTTTTTCGGGATGGAAGCTTAAAAACTTTAGCATTTTTAATTAGCGCGTTCTTTGTTTTCGTTTCGTTATTCGTTGCGTTTTACACACAGACAGACAAAAAGCCCAGCAACAAGAACATTGATTCGATTCGAAATGTGAAGTTTTCTTCTTTTTTTTTTGCATGCTAATTCTATTTGTGTTTTATTTAAAAGAATGCTTTGAGCATGCATGTAGTTCAGACTTTGGTATTTATGATTAATTAAAGCTAGAGATTAAGTGAGAAAAGAAGGCTAGATGAGGAGTTTGTTCCTACCTCAAAACTGTCTATAAGCATTGTAATAATCATAATCGTTGCAAGTATTTTAGTTATCTATGGTATTTTTTTATGGGACTCTGCCAAGTAAGTTCTTAGTTCAGTTAAGTATACGGCAATCCAGTGTCTGTCTGTCGATCTGTCGCATTGCATTGGACAACGATTTATAGCAAAATAGGCGACCAATTACGCAGGCATGTCTTACGATTCAGCTCTATCCAATGCTCAGCTAACTGTTTGGCATCCAGGAACAGCAATAGGATCTCTCAGGCAGCAGCATCATCGTAAAACGACCACAAACATAAATATCAATTACAGGTCCATAAATTTGAAACCAATTAGCCAAGTGGAAATTGATAAGAGTCGAATGCAGCAATTTACAACAATTTTGCCATCAAATTGTTTGTAGTTTGTATTATGTGATGCCTGGACACACAATGCACACATCAAGTGGGTAGACAGACAAACGGCCATTTGGACGATGCAAAAAATGGCTAACAACTTAATACAAATTGAAAGCTCAAAAGCCAAATGTTTGGTTCTCACATTAAATGGCAAACAGCAGCAGAAGCAGCCGCAGCAGCAGCCAGCAGCCCGTAAGAGGGTTAATCTTAAAGCCGGAGGGAGACAGCAGCAAGGAGCACTACTTAACTTTTCGACACCCAATGAAATTTTCGCACATTACTGCCAAAAGTATCTAGATGCGAAAAAAAAACCATATATATGTGTATGTATATATCTGTTCGAGCCGTTTTGCCACTTTGCATGCAACTGCTGCAACGCTGCCTGCCTCATATCTGCATCTGCTGCTGCTGCTGCTGCTGGGTAGGCAAAATGCAATTTATTATACGTCTGAGCCGGGCCAGACTCTCGTGGAGATCGAACGCAAAACCCAACCCGTGCGAGCGTTCGTTCCTTTCCTCCTCACACACGCAAGCCTTTTGGCGTTTTCTTATTAATACATTTTTTGCATACCCTGTAAATGAGTGCAAAAGTATTGCCAGACTGACAGGAAAATTTAAAAAAAAAATATTTTGTTGACAGTTTTAAGTATTTAAACAAATTTTAGAACCATTATGAAAAGTTCCTTGAGATGCATTACAGTATGCATTACATTATGCATTACATTATACGGAACAATTTGCATTACTTTAATCAGCACACTAGGCATTACAGTATTCAACATGCATTACATTATGCATCACATTATACATTACATAATGCATTACTTAATGGATTACATTATACATTACATTAGACACTACACTACACTACATCATAAATTACACTATACATTACATTATGCAATACATTAAATTATGCATTACATAATGCATTACATCGTACATTACATTCTAAACTTCAAACCCGTATAAACTTTCTCAAACAGGATATCTTCTAGTCATACTATCGCACACCCACTTGATAGGCTTAGTGGTTGGCGTGGTGGTGTTGGCGGCATGGTTGGCGTTGCAATTGGTAAAGTAAGCAGGCACAGGGATACAGGATCCCCTGCCTGCCTGCCTGCCTGCCTCTGTCTTTGTGAGGGATCCCAACAGCAACGGCAGCCACAAAAATCAGATAAAAAATGCTTCGCACACGATTAGGAATTTTTAATTAAAATATTTTGTACTGCTGTTTGTAGTTAATTTTGTACAACAACACAAGGGCAGAGAGGAGGACGGGCGACGAAGTCTGTGGCGGTAGCAACAAACTGCAGCATAAGCACCTGCATTTTATTGTTGTTGTTGTTTGTTGTATGCGTGTAGAACAGCAGAAAGTACGAGATCCGATTTCAATGCCGCAAAGGGTGCCGAGGTTCCTTTTTGCTTTTTGTGTTTTTTGCTGTTTTTTCGGTCGACGTTGAATTTTCGCTTTCGTGCCCAAGTGCCACAGTCCGTTGCAGTCGGTTGTGCGGAGTGGACTCCCTTCGGGGTAGCAACATTTCAACCTGCCACTGCGGTGGCAGCATTGATGGGCGTATACATGCGATTCTTTCCAAGCCTTCCACTCTTTTTTTCTGCTGCTGCTGCGTCGTTTAGCTTAACTCAACATATTTTTAAGTCGCAATCTCAGCGGCGCAGAGAGAGTGAGGGGTACTGGGATGTGGGAGCGGTGGCGGGGGCGCATCGATGATATATTTAGTGGCAGGCAAAACGAAAGACTTAAGCAACGAACTTTTGCGATTACGACACAGCATGGCGCACACATGACTATTTTGGCTGATGCTGTGTTGCCGCTGCCACATCGATTCCATAGCTATAGCTCGTATCATATGTATAATATGTGAACATATACATATGTATGTATGTAAGTGTATATATGTATATAGTTGAGGCAATTGCTTGGCGCGACTCCACCCGATGCCGATCGTCGCACGACTTTTGTCTGGCCTTTTTATACCCTACAAAGTACATTTAAAGGGGGTAGGTGTGTGGAATGTGATAGAGTTAAAAAAGTTTTGGAAAACGAAAAAGAAGTAAACAATTTTTAAATATTTGTTTCACACAAATCTTTGATTTTCATTCATCGTTAATGGATCATATGAAAAAAATTTAAATAGTTTTGAAATATGTATGATTATTTTTCAGAACACAAAAACTATAAAATTGTATCCATCATGAATGTTCTCACCTCATAAATATTTTTCCTGCATGCTAAAATATTCTTAACTACAAAAATCACATCAAACTCCAGGGTATTCTCTAGTCTTCCACTCTCCCCTCCATTCCACATACCTGTTGTGTTTTTTTGTAAGCCTTTATTTTGTGTTTTTTGTGTGCCTGTTTGGTTGTGTTATGTGTTGACTACACTACCATTTCACCTTCATCCCTGCACCCGTTGCCCGCTTTTTCGCATTGTATTTTGTGGCCGCAAATTGAAGATCGTGTTAAACGCTTAAGTCGTTTTTGCAAGCAGCCACAACAACAACAACAACAACCAAACACATGCAGCACAATGCATCATTAGCGCTTGTGGCAAATGTGTTTGCCATGCACTCACACACACACACTCACACTGAGGCTGGGGCACACATTTGGTGCAACAAGTGCAGCAATCTGCAAAAGATTTCGGGTTCATTGCCTTCATCGCATTGATTATTGAGCATCGTATATTTATGACTAATTGATATACAAATTTCGAAAAACAGGAATTACCATAAAAACCGGGGCAAAGCAGACAACGATGCAATGGGACATGCGGCCAAAACAAATTTAACAACAAGTTCAAGACACGCACACGCGATTTTAGCCAATAAATTTGTCCCCAAAATCGATGCTTGTCAACGTGCCACAAACATATACTACAATATGTGTATGACAAATCTGTGGCATTTGTTGCAACAATCGTTACAATCCAACGTCCAACACACGTGCACAGCATCCATAAACTCAAGTCTCATCTCATTTGTGTTTTTCTCTCTCTCGTATTTACACAACAAATAAACGCGGCAAACACTTTGCGGCAATTGTAAATATTTAAAATGCAAAATGTGTCAAATAAGAAAACAGCTTTAAGCTGCCTTCAGTTTCTCTTTATCTTCTTCTGTTTGTTTGTTTGACTGTCTGTCTGTCGCCTAAGTAGAAGAAAAATGAGCCTCATATAAAGGGTAAATACAAATAAATTTACGTTTTGCGTGGCGTGAAAAAATGCGCACGCACAGATTTTGTAAATGAAGTCGAAATGAGAAAACAACAACAACAACTACAATGCGGGTGTAGCACCAAAATTGATTGTGCAGAAGGAGAAGAGGAAGAAAAGCTGACACAAATAGCAGTATTCGTAACATGTACGCTTTTAAGTACTAACAACTTGGCTTAAAGTAACAAGGGCGAAAAAAACAATGTTTCACTTCATTCACAAATTAATTGTGGCACGAAATTTGGCTTAGATGTGAGGTTAAGTGAAAAAGTAAAGCAAAATAAAAATTTTCTGGAGTATTGGATATATAAAGAGTTTTTTCAAATAATTTCTCATATAAAAAATTATTTTTAGGAATTTTTAACACAGTTTTTAAAAGAAGTTTCAAAAGGCTTTATTAGGCAGGCCATATATTATACCCACTTGAAAAGATTACTTAATATTTTATGTAGTAAAATCTTGTTCAAGAAATGGAAGCTATATGGCAGCTATATAGTGTTCAGATTTCACTTCAAAAAACAAAAGATTTTGGACAAGGATTCAGCTTAAAAGCTTAAAAACTGTGGGACAAGTTTTGCATAGAAACATATGGACATTACTATCATTAGGAATCAAAAATATATACTCTTTATGTAATCGAAAACATTACGTTTTATGCATTACACTTTCCACCACAACATTTTAAATCCACTTTTCAAGTCAATAATGAACAATAAGCCCAAGAAATATATACATATAAACTCTGGCATGCTTGAATTATAATTTCAGCTGACGTATTTCCGTTTTCAAATACCAAAGCACATGCAAAAAAATCTGGTTTTATATCACTTCTGCAATCTTTAAAATATGGCAAATCATTAATAACAATATAAATATTTGTATCTATTCGCAATCACTGAACTACTTTAGTTGACCTTCTGCAAAGCTCAAATATATATAATTTAATTTATGTCACTCTTTCTTGAAAAATTGTATATTTTCAAGCAAACATGGTCAATTCTTGCCTTGAAACGTTGTCGTTGAAGACATATGGTCAATGCTTAATGCTTCAGTGTTAAGTTTAGTGGTTGGTTTAGTAAATGGTGCGCAAGCGACGCCTATAAATTCTGTACTTGTTTTATTACCATATAACTAACTGAAAATAAAAACAAACAGCAGCAAAAACAACAACAACAACAACTGTCCAAGCATTGTAAACATTTTAACTTGTTTTTTGTGTCCAAAGCAATTTCCATTTTAAAAACATTTGTATGAAGTATTTTTTTTTTTTTTTTTTTGAGTTGAGTTGTATTTTTTTTTCTTAACATGCATGTCGAGTACGCGACGAAACAAAAAGTGGAGCAGCCGCATTTTTAACTACTTGCTACAACTAAAAGTTGGTGGAAAACGAAACCAAAGCTGTGCTTTGGTGGTGCCTCAAGTCGTGTCTTTAATTGTGTATTATTTTCATTTCAATTTTAATTGCAAATTTTTGCTATCTCAGTGTTGTATGGGTGCAAGCCGGTTTTTATTTGGTTGCATATCGTTGACCAAGTGATTAAAAATGCACAACAAATACACTTCATTATGGGCCCATTTTTGTCTGAGCGCATGTCAGTCACAACGGCCACATAATTCACTCAAGCCTCAAGAGCCGAGAGTTCTGCATGCAAAACAGCCAAACAGCAATGACGTTGTAGGAGTCAAAGTCGGAGTCGGAGAAGGTGGAGCTGTGCCTAAATTACAAGTGCAACGCATTCCCAGGCCGATTTCATCAAAATGATAAAGAAACAAGACGAAGACGATGCCGACTTAACTGACTTGGCTTTGACAGACAGGCAATGTGTTGTTGTTGTTGTTGTTGCCTACTGTTTGCATTGACTTTGGCCCTGTGGCCAGTGCCTGTGGCCAAAAGGGACGAACAATCGTTGAAGCACTTTACTTTACGCTGGCTGCAACGCTCCACTTGAGCTGCGTTACGTTTAACATTCGAGTGCAAAATCAACACACACACACACACACACAGAGAGCATATTACTCAGCGTTAAGATTTAAATGCCTATCGCAGCGACACATCGACAATCGCCCCGCCCTGCCCGCCACCATCAGCAACATCAAGCATCGCTATCGCCATCGGCCAACGGCTTCTTCTTCTTCTTCTTCATCGTTTTAGCCAGACGGTGGCACTTGTTGTTTTTGGTATTGATCTAATCTATCCACGTTCAGTGCATGTACGGTTGCATGTTGCCTGTCTCCCCGTCGCGTCGGCCGTGGCTCCGCTGTGGTGGTCTGCATAATGACTGGACATGGTCACAGTGGGTTGTTGCTGGCCCACGCAGCAGCTTCTTGCCTTTTATTGAGAAATTGCCCCAACCTAAAATGAGGTGTCAAATTCTGAAAAGAACAAATCTATGCATAACTTTGTCACTAGTTTGTTGCCTAAGTCTTTTGTTTGCCACAACATATTAACGATGACAAATATGGCCATTGACTAAAAGAGAGAGAGAGGGAGAGCATCCAATCGACACCTTTGGCAAACAATGCCTTAATGAAGTGCGTAAATGTCAACCAAATAGAGTGTGTCTCTGCCCCTTGCCCCTACCTCTCTCTCTCTCCCTGAGTAAATTATATGGTAAAATAAATATGTACAAAAGAATTCCAATAGCGATTTATGCTGGGCTTAAAAGACCTACGTTCTAAGTCAAATTAAAAGCAATTTGAACACCCAAAAAAATAACCTCAAAAACGAAACAGAATATACAAAATGTTTATACGTATACGAATTTATATAAAGCCCGGCTCAACGACAGTTTGCTCCAAATTAAAAATGTATAAAACCATAAAGACGACAATAATGACAGCGCGTTGACGCTGACAACGACCATCGTTTCATCGTTGTTGATGACCATCATGATGATGATGATGATGATGTTGATCATGATGTTGTTGTTGGGGTATGTGGTATGGGTAATGGGGTATGGGTATTGAGATTGGGATGGGACACGGATTGCTGTCATTAACGCACACACACACACACACACACAGTACGATGACACAGGCAAATGTCTTTCTTTTCGGTGTAGGCAAACGAGGTGGGTTCAAAAAGTTTGGTGGGATAAAGTTTGTGAGAAAGAATTTTTGATCAAAATTGTACACAAGTTTAACAAATCTTAATAAGAATAATAAAATATAATGTATTTATGATTTTAGAAGCACTTTTATAAGTTTTCCTTTAAGTTGGCTAACAAAAATATCTGTATATAAACCTTCAAGCTGTGATTCTCGAAGAATGATGAATGTTAAGCTCGAAACTTTTTAAACAACACTCGTCCCAAAGCATTGTCGCATGGCTTTTTATATATAAACACACACATACATTTATATATATTTTATTTTTTTGTCGCTCAACCTAATAATCCTCATGACTCGCATATCAAATGACAACAAATTTACTGCAGACGCTGGCCGCGACTTAAGCGACACCAAAAGCAGCAACAGAGAGAGAGGAAGCAAGGGGGTAGAGCGTTGGTGAGATGATGCCGCAGTCGCAGTGTCAAATTGAGCGACAATGGGCGACACAAAAAAAACAGGGCGGGGGGAGGGGGAAAGCGGAGCACAGTGGGACAGTGGCAACTGTAACGTTTTGTTGCCTTAAGCAGTAACTTGTGTTCGTCTCTTTTGGCTGCCCCACAGCCCTTTTGTCCACAACTCTCACTTGTGTGTGTGTGTGTGTGTGTGTGTGTTGTGCATTTGCCGCTTTAATACCTTTTAACACTAATCGCATCGAGCGCAACGCAATCAGTTGTGATGAGAATATAAATAAAGAAAAAAAAAAACACAACACAACAACGACACACAAAAAGCCATCGCACTACAACAACAACAACAACAACAAAGAATCTGGCTATACATATATCGTCGCCCTAGTCGCCATCGTTGTTGTTATTGCTGTTGTTGTTGTTGTCGCTGAACAAGAAATAAAAATCGTTCAAGTTCTTTGCCGAGGCTCAAAACGGTAGAGCCCGGAACCTGAACAAAAACAACAACAACAACAACAATAACAACAACAACAACAACCAGCGTCAGAGTTGAACTTTTTTTTCGGGTGAGATTTTCTCACGTGTTGTTTGCATTGCTCTTTTTTCACCGATTTCGATTTTGTTTCGCTGTTGTTGTTGTTGCCGTTGTTGTTGCGTTTGAAACTGGAGCTCACCTCATCAGCATGAAACGAAGATTTTTATGAACGCAGTGAATTTTTATGTTTCCATGATGAACTGTGCACACGATCTCCAGTTCTGCCAGCCGCCACTGGGCGGCAACATGACTCAGTCTCCATTCTCCTTCTGACTCTCTGACTCTTGATATTTTTGGAGTTTAGCAAAAGGTTTCTGTTTCCCAGGTTCTTCGTCTTCATTTTTTTGGGTATTAAAAAATCATCGAACAGGAAATTGCTACAAATTCTTAAAGAGATTTACTATGTGTATTTTTCGCCCTTAATGATTTCTATTTGAATTCATTAATACGCCAACATACATATATACATACATACTATGTATCTGCATGTGGCATATGTGTGTGTGTGTATGCATGGGTACGTGGCCATGGCCAGCCAGGTGATGCCGAGGCAAAGGCTACAAGTTCAGATTTAGCCACAGCAACACAGCGAACACAGCGAACAGAGCAGCAGGAACTGGCTCATCCATCCACAGACATTCCCGTGCAACACATGCGAAATCAGTAGATCACGAAATGAATAGCCATAAATACAATGCCAGAGCAAGCGTTGCATGCCACAGCCAGCAGCGAGCGGGGCCGACGAAGAGACTAGCAGACAATCAGCAACAATCACAGACATATAGACATATAGACGTATGGGTAACATTTTGCCATTTAGCTCGATTGCAGTTGCAAACATGCGATTTTGAAGAGGTTCAATCGAACCTCAACACTGCAGAAGAAAGAACCCCAACGGCAGCATCAGCAGCAGCAGCTTCCAGCTTCTCAACAGCTTGCAGCTCACAGCGTGCGTGTAAATGTCTGGATTGTGGATTGTGGCAATTGCGTTCGCTTGGGAACAGAAACTCTAGCTGCAATGGCTTCTATGCAAATGTAGCCATGTAATAAAATAATTACACTTTGATTCCTTTGATTTGCAAAAAAACATTAAATTGATGATATAACACTAGTGAACGCTCAATGATAGAGAAGATATCGAATCGAAGATGCTCTCGAGTGTAACGGCTTATGAAATATTTTCTATGAAATTCTTTTGTCAGACCAAAAGCATTAAGCAAAACTCTTTGTCTAGAAAGCCGCTTAAACAATCCTTTGGACTTCAACTAAAACTTTGATCTGTGCCATAAACAAATCCCACAACCCAAACACACACCAACTATGTGTCTTGTTAAGAAAAAACAGAACACAAACTTTGTAATTTTTTAGTGCCCCATATTAAAGTTAGCATGTAACGTTTTATTGAACGTTTGTCGTTTGTGTGTTTTTATGAGGATCTAACGAAATGATTCCTTAGTAAGGCCATCAAATGGCCGTTTTGTCGAGTTATGGCCCAATGTCGAGGCTTTAACTTCTAGCTAACGCTGATCGCTATTCTTTTTACATTTTAGTTGTTGTTGAAAAGAGTTAAAGCATCGACTGCGTTTACATTAACAGTCGAGCCAATTGGCTGTGGCAATGGCCAAATGGCATTGGCAATGGCAGCCATAAACTGCAATTTCGCAGCCCTGACGACACCCGCTGTTAGCCGCTGCAGCAGCAGCACAAGAAAACCACTGCAGCAGCCGCTGCAGCTTGTAAAAAAACGCTGAAAATTAATTAATCTTCACATGCAACTAAATTAACGCATGATTGCCGGTCAGCAGCAGCACAGAGGCCAACATACACTCAAAAAAAATTGGGTGATAGAATTAAAATATTTTAAAAAGCATGAAATATTTTATGATATTAAAGCTAAGTACGCAGGAGCTAGAAATATTTCTGATAAAAATGTCTTTCCAGAAATTATTTCTAACGTTATTTTTTTTATGGAGTTTAACACAGCTCGAAATATTTTTAGCTCCTGCGTAAAGGCCTTAACTAAAGAAATTTATTGCAAGTTGAATAATCTAATAATCTTGTTGATTTTTCCAAGTGTAAGCCAAGTGTAGAAGCCTGCCTCCAAGGCCTCTCTCTGCATTCAGCTGCAAGCTGAAGTTCAACGTCTGTTGGATTTATTGCATTTATCGGGCCAATCGAATTGCGTTGCCAGTTTAAGATTTATACATGGATATTTATTATATTTGTGGTTCTCTCTTTTATTTCATTTCGTTTTTTCGGCTGTAAGCCATGCGGAAGTTAAACTCTGGCGCTAGACAGCAGCCACAAAACGAAGCTAATTAAACGTCTCGTCGACCAGAGCAGCGTCCTCAATTTATTTGACTCGTTGTGGTCCTGTGACATTAATGAACACAGCGTTGACATGTTCACAGTAAATGGTGGCCGAATCCAAAAAAAAAAGAAAAAAACCACGACAACGATGACACCTTTTGGCCACAATGGGAATCATCAATTAAATTAGCTAAAACTTGTTGTCGTTTGTGCAGAACATTTTCAGCACAGTTTTGCTGCTGCTGACTGCAACCCATTTGTTTAGCCATTGGAAGTCGCAATTGTGGCATGACGAGACTCATTTGCATTTTTCGCTCGACGACTGTTGCTCTCGCTCTGTGGATATCTGCGCCTCATTTAAGTGTTAAAAATGGCAGTAACATGCGCTGGCAAAATGTTACCTTTTCGTGCCTCATCGCGTTGCCAGCTTGTTTTGCTGCTGTGTTATGTGTTGACGCTTGTAAATGATTGCGGCCACGTTTGTTGCCTCAGTCTTTTGTTTTAAATATTAAACGGGTCTACAAATCGTTCGACTCTGGCTGCTGCCGCGGCTGCTGCTGCTGCTGCACTGAAAATTTGTCATTTTTCCCGCGGTTTTGGCGGCTCATTAGTCAGCCGGCTGTCGCACATTTTCGTGGAAGCCTTTTTGCGCCAGGTTTGAGCCTGGACCTGGACAGAATGCTGCCACGCGATGACAAGCTAGATTAGAGGCACAGACGAAGAATGAGCCACAGAATGAACTCAAACCGACACTCTGTGCAACAAGCAACACGGTGTCGACCCACAAAATGTGTCGACCACAAAAGGGCTTGACACTTTTGGTGGCGATTTTAATTAGAAACAAAACGTTTTCTGCTGACGCTTTTGCTTTTTGTTTTCTACCAGACTCTATGTCCTTTAATAGTGGTTGAAAATTGTATTTAAATCTTTCAACTTAATAACTAAGATAATATAAGCTCTAGTCTTAACATCTTGATTAGAATATACTCCAAGCTCATCACAAAAATTTGTTTAAAACTTCTTTTTAGGAGTAAGACAAAACTTTCAATTCTCATATCTTTATTAAAACTCTTCCGATTTTCGAATGAAATAAATCAAAAGTTTAGGTTTGAGCTCTAGAATAATACATAATAATTTGAATAAACAAAATTTTTTTCCCATTTTTATCCCATAAAATCGATTTGAAAGTAGGAGAATTCTTTTGATTCCCATAACTTCATTAAAATTAACCCGATTTTCGAATGAAATACCTCAAAAGTCTTGGTTTGAGCTCTAAAATAATACTGCATTCAAATCAAGAAACGGAATTTTTTCCCCAATTTGATTCCCAAGGAGAAGAAGTATGATAATTCTTTCGATACCCATAAGTTTGTTAAAATTTACCCGATTTTCGAATAAAATACCTTAAAAGTCTTGGTTTGAGCTCTAGAATAATACTGCATTTAAATCTAAAAACGCCATTTTTTACTCGATTTTCAAGCCAAAAACATGTATGAAGAAACTTGACTTGGGTGAACAAAAATCTACTTGAAAGTTTATAAAGCATAAGAATGGAATGTTAATCTTGAGTATCATTCAGTCAAAAATCTCTACTAGATTATTCAAACTTGTGCTTCTTAACCGTTTTGCTTGTTGTCATCTTTTTCTTAGTTATTACGTTTTGGGTAATGTTTTTTCTAACAAGCAGTTGACACCGCGTGGTTCGCACGCCTATGTCTCTCCCTCAATGGGGCTTTGCGTCTGGCTTGTGGGCAAGATGGGCTAATGTGTTAGGCAAATATGCAGTTGGCCACTTACCACTCGAGAGTCAAATTATAATTTCATGGCTTATAAAACTCATATTTGTGTTGCGTTTGATGGAATTTAACCGTGTGTATCTCTGTGTGTGTGTGTGCTGTTTGCGTTTATTTGTGTGTTTAACAAAACGTAACTAAAAACATTTTTCACGCTTCTTTGTGTCGTTGCCTTTGGGACGGACTGTTTGGTGTGTTTTCTATTTACACGCTGTCGCCGCCATCGTTGGGTAAACAGATTTTAACGCTTAAATGCTAAAAATCATTGGCAATGGAAGAGGAATGCACTTAGAGAAAAAACAATGCCAACATGAAACTGAGAATGAAAACTTAAGTACTTTTTGCTTTAAAAAACCTTTTATCAATTACACATTTCAACATTATTTTCTCTTATGACACACAAATTTTTCCAAGTGTAGTAAACACTTCGCTGCTTGAGCTTAGGCTGGGAACGAAGCGTAAAGAATTTCTAATTAGAAGTAAGACTCCAACCAGTTGGCTCGCACCCAGACTCTTCGAACCTTTAAAGATCTTCTCTTAGCCTCTTGCAGGCTGCCACAAATTGCAAAGAAAAACAAAAGGCTATGATGTTGACCGTGCAAACAGCGCATCGTTTGTGTTGTTTGCGCAAACAGTTGGCACTCAACGCACTCACTCCGCAAATGAAACAACAACCACAACCACAACAACTACAACAAATGCGGAATCAAGCCAAAAAATAATCCAAGACTTATAACTTAAAAGGGGCGTCCACAAAAACACAATTAAAATTTAATGACGAAAAGGCGGAAAATTCGTTACAAGCTGAACTACAAATGTGTCGATCTTGTTGCCCCCAACTGCCACAGCAGCATGCCCCAAAAATGAATTATGCACAATCTCAACCCGAATTTGGCTTTTTTTTTTTAAGTCTTCTACTAATAACTACAACAACGCAGCCCACAACATGGCCAAAAGACTGCTGCAACAAGCTACCGATTGCAACATGTTAGATGATGTCCAGTTACAACAACAACAACAACAACAACTGATGGCAGCGACTGACAGTAAAATTCGATTAAACCACAAATAGGTTTGGCCAAACAGGCGATCAGCTGGCCTTATGACTTGGCCAGTCAAACAGCCAACAGTGGGATAACACCAGAATTGTGTCTGATTTCATCAACTTAAGCCCACTGTGCAGCTTAGTACCACTGTATTGGTTAACACACAATTTATGATTTCATTAAAATTGCAAATTTAATCGAATGGATCGAAATGCTTGAAAAGCAGCTTCTTTTTCGACTGAGGGCCGAAACCTTTTGGGCCCATCCCAATAGCCAATCTATCTCCATCTAGTATCTAGCTGTGCATCTTATCTGGTCTGTGCCACAATAAGTGGCACAATCGTGCGCACTGTGGACGCTTTTTGATTGAGCAATGATCTTGTTGAACGCGGGGAACCGTTAGTTAGTGGTGGTGGGGGGAGGGGGATTCTACTTCTTCTCAATTGGAGAATGAGAGCAAGGCTCGCTGGGCAAGCGATTGGCTTTAAGCCATAAAAATGAGTAAGTAAATCGACGCCCAGCTCACGTTCCAAGCGAAATAAAATAAAATTGAAAAGCGCCAAAGCCTTTTATTTTGGGGTGCATAAAAATAATATTGGCGAACGATCAGCAGGGGGCGGGTGTGTAGGGGGATTTGTGGGGAATCGAATCACGTATTTTGTGTTACAGATTTGTTGTAGTTGGAGCCGAAGCTCACTTCGTGCCGTCCAGCGCAGATATATAAATGTATTTGTATATATATATTTTTGTTTTTGTGTGTCGATGATGGCGTCCATGTTGGCGCTCCACTCCACCTACCACAAACTGTGGCCAGCAACCAACAGTAACAACAACAACAGCGACGACAATCAATAGACAAAAAAAAAATACGAAAAGTTTCAAGCTTGTTTCGTTGTTGTTGTTTTCTCTGTGTTGCATTGTAAATCAAACGGAACTGAGCAGAAACAAGCGAAACGGTATTGTTTTCCAATTGCCAATAGGCAAGGGGAGGAGCTCACTTGGATACCCCCTACCCCCTACCTCACTGCCATGATGACTTGAGCAGATGGCCCCGACTGTTGGTTCAAGTTGCCACTGCACCGTCGCTGACAAGCGGCAAGCATGTCGACCACAGGCTACAGTGCACGCCCGCTAAAGACTCTCTCACAAGCAACAACGCTCTCCCACTGTGTGTGTATGTGTGTGTGTGTGTTAACCCTTTGACCTTTTTATGTTGTGCTCAAATCAAATCGAGACTCTATTTTTGTTGTTGTTGTTGTTGTTGCTGTCCGCCTCGAATGTGCTCCGTGTGCTTCTTGGGCGATGCTCGCATCACGCCCGCTCGTTGATGTCTCCTCAATTAACCTCCTTTTGTTTTTTTGCCTTTTTTTATTCTGTTGCCTATTTGGAGTTCGGGGCGTATGCGCATTTGTCGCCATTACATGACTGCCGCAGCTGCTGCTGCTTCAGGTTCCAGCCCCAGGTTGCCCAGGTCCGGAATCAGCTTACACATTGCTGTCTCTCTTTTTATTTGGCAACACACTCCCGAAAACAAGAGTAAAATTGTTATGTTGTGCGCCAATTGGTAATAGAAATTTTTGGCGCAACGACCATAAGAAAAGACTTAAATTGAAATGGCACTGGGAAGAAACAGTTAAGTAAACTGTTAACTGTTTTAATGGCAAAGTGGTTGGGAAATGGGCAAAACATGGACACAAAGAGATTGTCACAAGGTGTTGTTGGAGTCTGGGAGAACTAGAGTTAAGAGAAGATACTATCCAATGTCTTATAAGATTAAGCTTTACGTCTTAAAGGTCATAATCTGGAATCTTAAAATAATATTTTACTAAAATTTTTTTGCGATTTCCAAACAATTCTCACTGAAAAAAAATTGATCCAAACACCTGACAAAACTTATGCAAATGGCAAATACGATTACTCTGGTTGTTGTTGCCACAAATTGATTATAGCCAAGCCCCAAAATGGTGCACAAACCCCACCGTACATCACAGACCCCACACAAAGACGACTAATTAAAACGGTTCTCCCCCAACCCCAACAGCTACTGGTATTTTGTGTGTTTTTTGGGCTGTTTCCCTGGCGACAAAGAGGCGTTGGGGCTCTTGGGTTAAGTGAGGTTATGTTATTTGTCAATTTGTTTCTCCTTAACTAGCGACAACAAGCGCTTGTTGTAGCTGTTGTTGCAGCTGCTCGTCTCCCTCTCTCTCTCTGTCTGTGCAGCATGCAACAAGGTTATTAAGGTTAAGACACAGCGCCGCCCTCACTCAATAGACCCCCAAAAAAAACCCAAACACACAAAAAGCGAAGAGAATTTATGTATCTAATAGGCCCATAAACAAGGCAAAGTACGACTTTGTTGAAACATTTTTAGCTGTTGCCATAATTTTTAATCACATTAACTATGCATAACAAGCCAAAAAAAAAGGCCAACGAGCGAAAAAACATGTAGCACTTGTCAGCACAACCGACAGACAATAAAAAATCAATACGAAAAACCATTTTTAAAATGTAATAAACTTCAATACAAAATTGTCGTTTCGATATTTTCATGTCGCTATTGTTTTTTTGGGACAAAACATTTTGTGGGTTTTATTTTATTAATTCAACAATAAAACTGTTTATGCAAATTGTTAAAGCGTAAATCTTTTGGAGTTTAGCGCGCCCTGCTCGAATTATAATCAAAAAGCAATTATAATCAAATTCAAAAGCTTATTTATAACGCGGACTATAACTTAGGGGAAGCGGGGGGCAGACGTCAGCAACACGGGCTAATGAAATTATAAAACAAATGTGCCTCATTATTGGACACTAAATGCCATTAAGAATTCAAATGTTTGCTAAAAAATTAATATATATTTTGCGCATCTATTAATTAGATGCATAGTTAATATGTTTTGTATGTTATTTATGTGACAGTTGAAACTGGAAAACAAGCAACAAATGTCGCCCAAATGGCGTTGGTCCAAAGTGCCTCATGAATTATGTGTCAGCTTTGTGCGAAATAAAGAAAGTAGCACAGAGCTTCAAGAACGTCATAGATACTTGTTCCATCCGATGGTAATTAAAAAATTTTATTCATTTTAGTTCATATTATTAACAATTAATACATGAAAATCGACTTAAAATTAGGTTTCTTTATTTGTATTAATTTAAATGCAGTTAATTGATCTAGAGCGTAAAACAAGACTTTTAATGTATTGCATATGAAAATCGGGCTAATTTTAAGGAAGTTATGGCAATCGGAAGTTCCGTTTCACGCCCAAGTCGGTTATCGGTCATAAAAATTTGACATTAAAATCGACTAAAAATTAAGTTTCTTTATTTTTTATTTATTTAAATGCAGTATTATTCTAGAGCGTAAAACATGATTTTTGATGTATTGAATATAAAAATCGGGATAATTTTAAGGAAGTTATGGCAATCGGAAGCTTCGTTCCACGCCCAAATCGGATATCGGTCATAAAAATTTGACATAAAAATCGACTGAAAATTAAGTTTCTTTATTTTGTATTTATTGAAATGCAGTATTGATCTAGAGCGTTAAACATGACTTTTGGTGTATTGCATTTGAAAATCGAGTTAATTTTGAGGAAGTTATGGCAATCGAAAGCTCCGTTTCGCGCTCAAGTCGGTTATCGATCATAACAAATTGACATGAAAATCGACTTAAAATTAAGTTTCTTTATTTTGTATTTATTTAAATGCAGTATTATTCTAGAGCGTAAAACATGACTTTTGATGTATTGCATATGAAAATCGGTCAAAATTTAAAGAAGTTATGTCAATCGGAAGTTCCTTTCTACTCCCAAGTCATCTTCTATGTATTTAAAAGAGTTTGTCCTGATTGTTGAAAGACCCACAGCCTAAGCGAAAAGGCTGAAATTTTCACCAAATATTCCATTGGTTGAGCACTAAGAATGGAAAAGGTGTGTCTCGAAAGAGTAAACAACCTGGGTATAGGGAACAGGCCTTGCAAAAATTAGTTCACTACATCCAGACATTTATTTTTATTTATTTTATATCAATTGCAAAAATGTTGTAAAAATTATCGGCGCAGCGAAGCAAGCGGGTCACTTACTAGTATAAATATATAGTGCGAACAATACTCCTATCGCAGTATGACCAATAAAGTCGGTAAGTTAACGGCAATTTTATGGTCGACATACTGTCAAATGCTCATCGTATATTTATTTATTCGTTTGATTTGCATAAATGTTTTTTTAATTTGTTATATTCGAGCTGTAGGCGCTGTCTCAATGCCGCCGCCTTTGCCGCCAACGCCTCTGTAGCCTGCCACCATTCAAATAATTCACACCTCATTCAGAATGCAACACAGCGGGTGTTCCCAAAACCCTCTCTCCCGCTACCCCAGAGCTCGACTAGTTTATTTGCGTGCGGTCTTAAATGTCAAATATGTGTCGGAATCGAGAATTTCTCACGCTCATATTCCAGACTCTATCTATATTCACTTCAAATGCAAAATCTGTTCAACAAACTAGTTACAAACTGTTGCCAACAAATTATTATTATTGCTATTAATACTCGATTTTTTTTTATTTTGGCGCTTTCTTTATGGCAAATTAGTTGCGGCAATAAAATGTCAAATATATACGAATTCATATGCGTATATGTGTGTGTAAGATTGTGTATGTGTGTGTTGCAAAAAAGTATAATAAATAAAAGAAATGTCGAAGGTTTTGCAGAGGCGTAGAAAGGATTTAAGCTAGGATGGAAAAATATTTCATGAAACAAAAATATTTATCATCTTCTAAAATTCCAATCGATGAAAGAACTTTCTAGGAACTTTAGCTGAAAGATATCTTTAAAGGATTTGGTCAAATATTTCATTGGTTAAAGAGTTTTTAATCATTTAAAGTATCAGAGCTTAAGATTATACAACTTCTATTGTTATCTTAGATAGATCTTAGATCTTCAACCCATCTTCAACCCTTTTGACTACGCCTATGCCATTTGCCATGCAAAATAGTGCAACGGGCGTAGTATAAGCTTTCTATGCCACCTCAACCAAAAAGCCATACCCCACCCTGCTGCCGAAGCCTTGCATATAGCCTGGGCTAGAGCTTGCCGCTGTCGGCCTCGGTAGATAGTCTGGAAAATCGTTGTTATTATTTATTGCCGCCGATATTTTTATGTTTCGCCGAAGTCGTGACTTGGCCAGGTCGCTCGCACAGCCGCAGTTGCCAATGGACGTCAACGTCGTCGTCGTCGTTGAGTTTTTTTTCTTTCTGTGTGTGTTGCCGGCTAGACAGGCAGCAATCGGTAGGTGTGTTTCTGACCACCGGACTGCTGCTGCTGTTGCCGCTTCAGATGGCCCAACAGTTGGCCACTTGAAGAGAGCACGCTTCTTGGAAAGCTTTTCAGAAACAACGCGTTAACTACCAAAACGTTTGAATCGATTGATCGAACAGCAACAACAACAACAACAAGAACAACGCATCCACCGGAAGTTGCTGTCGCTGCCTGCCATTCAAAATAGACGCATTCACGATAACAAACAAAGCAAAGAAAACAACAACAGAAAACCAAACCAACAAGTTTACAACTGGCCTTTTTTTATTAGACCCGGTCAAAGCTTGTAATCAGCTTGTTAACTGTTCAAAGATGATACAGTCTGTCAGTTTGTGGACATATCAGTGTGCCCGTAATTATTCAGATACGAATGCACACAAACAAAAGCTCATTGATATGCAGCAGGCATATGCACTCAAGGGGGGAGAGAGAGAGGGAAGTCAGTTCCTGTGTTGACTAATGCGTTCGGAATCGAAGAAAGACAAAAGACAATTGACAATTCCAGCGCAGTGTTTTATGTTAAATCGATAATTTATTATTGATTTCATCAGATATAAATATAACTTTATAAGAGGCAAATTTACTAGCAATAAGGCGAAAACATTTCCAAGTATATTTGATCATCAATAAACTATAAAAGTTGATAATCAGGATGTGTGATCGATCATTAGCTAAAGTGATGAAAGTCTTTTATAACCTAATCAATAATCATTAAATCATGATAAAACTTTGTTGTCATCATGGCAAACTTCCTTTAAAGAAGAAATGCTCTCAATGAGTCAAAACGAACGCATTTCAGTTACGAAATATTTTGATGTCATTGACATTGTGATAGGTTCGTTTTTTTTTGTTTGTTGGTGATTCCTCGATTTTGCTGGACACGATCAAGACAAAGTCGCTTACTTTCGCTTGGTCATGAATATTAAAGACATTAAGTAGGAACAATAACATACGGGAACATGACTGGGCTGGAACGACAGAACAGAGCCCCAAACGGGAAGAATGGGGCGAAACCCCAAAAAAACGAAAAAAAACTTTCAGAGAGACCAAGTTTTTTTTTTTTTTTTTGCCGGTTGAGGCTGCACTTGATGCTCCTTGGCTTTATGGGCTTGTGAAAATGTCTGCGCATGTCAAAAAAAAAAAAAAAAAAAAAAAAAAAAACAGCAGGGGCAGGGGCATGCAACAATAACGACAAGTACGATCGAGTTGTGTAGTTGAAGGCGAATGTTGAAAGGATATCGTGTCGTTTTGTCATCGCATGTTCCCCCCAGCCCCTCCGCTGCGACTGGCCAAATGAAAACGTGAGCCGTACTTTTAGCATTTGCTGCTGCTTATAAATATGCATTTCTCGATACAATTTTTTGTCTCCTTTTCACTGTTGATGCTGCTGCTGCTTTTGCTGCTTCTTTGTCCATATAATTTAAGCAACGAAACTCAATAAACAATGCCGCAGAGTCAGTCAGCAAAGCAGGCGAACATTCGAAACTGAAGTTGCAATTTTGTTGTCAACAAAACGCCAGAGAGACGCGCCACAAGTTGCGCCGCCAATCGACAGACAGTTGCCATCAAATACTTCAAAGTTGTGTGTGTGTGTGTGTGCAGAGAGCACATCATTCACATCATCATCATCCAACATCATTTTGATTTTGATTTAAACTTTCATCAGTTGGCTGAGGCTTTGGCTGAGGCACTTCATCGATAATAACAATAATGCCGCCGACTGTGTCAAGTGTCTGGAACCACGATAACCAAATTGCTACATTTAAATCATTTATTAAACAAAAATGTTAAAAATACAGAAAAAGGGTGAAAACTCGACGGCAAAACGTTTAGTTTGTACATATTTTACATACGTTTAACAAGTTTCCCGATCATTAAGAGCCAAAGTCCATTGTTATCCAATGTGTTTGGGCCTTTTTGAGGCCGGATTATTAATGATTTCCGTTCAATTTTTCATATTGTAGATGAATGTATAGTGCAAGGTCATCAAAAAGACGTGTTGATTACCAACAACAATAATAACAACAATAAATTAATAGCAGACGCAATGAGCAATGAGATAGACAACCCGCGGTTAAACAAAAATCCCCTCCCCAAAAAAAATAGGTATTATTTTGTACCCTAAGTACGAACTATGATAAAAAAGAAAAGCATGACTTGAAGAGATGGTCAGGGAATCTTATGGAAAAATTCTTTAAATGAAATGTGGATAAGAGTTTTGTGAAAAGGTATAAAAATGAGACCAAAATTATCCATTAATTATGCAAAGAAGTTTAATATGATCTTTAAAAACTTAGTTTGAAATCTTACTTAACATTATTTAAAGCTTTGCTTAACAACTCTCTAGAAATATATTAGAAAAAGATACAAAAACTAAACTTAATAATATGATTCGCATCTTAAATTCGACAATAAAAGTTTCTCAGCTGAAAAAAAGATTTTCATTTCACATTTAATTCCTACTTGAGGTATTTCATCGTCGATCATTGTAGATAGTTTTAACTTTGATCGATTGCCTTGTGTTTTCCTCTGTGTTTTGTGTGCGCTTCATATAAAGGCAGACAAATCTATTTTCCATGTACAAAAAAATTTGTTTGCACCAAAGATCAGACCATAAAGAGAGAAGAGCCAACGCGATAAGTTTGATTTATAACAATTTAAAAGCATTAAATTGTACTGTAAAAACGAAATTTGTCGATTCATTCAGCGTTAATTTCACAAACTGATGAAAAATAAAAAAAAAAACAAATATCATGTTAATCATTTGTTGTTGAAATGTTTAACCCAAAATAGTTGTTGAACTATTTAATGCTGAATCAGCGAAGATCGATGTGAGCTAAATGATATAGTACTTAAATAGAGAGTCCACTTTAGCAGCACATTTATCAGGCTAAGATTTCCCGTGAAAGAGTTTGTTGCAAATTTATATGTTGCCATTAAGCAGAAACGTTGGCTGTTGCAAATGGCTGAGGCTTATGCCAATGAGTGGCAAATGTAATACAACACTAATTGGCCGCTCATGAGGCGTCTAATGCCAAATGCAGCAACGGGCGGCTGACAGCTGCCCCAGACAATGGCCAAAAGCCATAGCCATAGCACACAAACTTGGCGTTGAGGTTTGGGCCTGCAGGCAGGCAGGCAGGCAGCACTCTCTGTTGCCTTCAAATGAAACTCGTTAAATATTTATGAGGAGCACGAGGTGCATGCATACCACTAGCTGCAGCATCTTGTCCAGATGTGTAGGCCATAATTGTGCACAGATTTTGATTTGGAGTTTTGCTGCCACTGCCGATGCTGATGCTGCATGTAGTAGCCCACAGGGCGCACACCATCGACGTCTTGCCTTGCCCCTGGCCACATACATAGCTGTAAAACAAGTACGTAAACGATTGGCCAATGGGCTTAGACTAGATAGATACTCTGTTTGAAACTTATGGAAACATTTTATCAGTACCTCATTCTGACAACAAATATCTGCAAACATCATACCCATTTCACAAGTTAGTCAGAAAAAAAAGTGAGTACAAAGCCAAAGTGTAGAGTACCTGGCCCATAGCTCTCGGCCATGCACGAAGGCGCAACACTCAACAGGACCGCAACAACAGCAGCAGCAGCAACAACCTGTTTCGTGGGAACATTGCCTACTCTGGGTCTTGACTCCACCTCTGACTCCGACTGACTGTTGCACACACGGTTGAGGCTCGGGCTGCGGCTCGCGCTCAACTCTAACAAACGTTCGCCTGACCATTTGGGTCTCTTTGCCTCTCGGACTGACGAACTGCCCAAGACTCGTACCCAATGCTGCTGCTGCTGCTTGCTGCTCATAAATGAAACCTGTTAAATGAATGAAATAAAGTGTTATTTGCTCGGCTCACAAATGTTTCGTTGGCCATCGAGTTTTGTTCTTTTTTCGTTGCTTGGATTATGCTCTAACCCTGTGTGTGTGTGTGTGTGTGTGTTTTATGTGCTTGTTGTGCTCCGGTTCTTGGACTTTGTAAGCTTTTGGAACGCAGCTTCAACATGCGGCAACCTGTACAAAAGTTTAATTTGATTTCTTATGAGCAGTCCAGCTCCTGCATACAAAAAAGAACACAGAGAGAAATGAATGAATTAGGATAAAATGACTATCACTGGGATTAAACATGGCCAAACATTTTTTTCAGCTTATTTTATGAAAACTTTATGAACCTATGTACTTTCAATACATTCTACTTCTTTCAGTTTCAAAATGACCTAAATTTCTCTCAGTGTAGCTGTGTGGACATGTGTATTTACAAATCAGTGTGAGTGACTTGTAAATTTTTGGATTCTGTTCGCTTTTATATTGTTTTTTGTTGCTGCTGCTGCTGTTTTTATAGAAGCTTAACCCATAAAATGGTAAAAATAAATGGTTTTGTGCAAAGTATGTAACGAAAAAAAAAAAATCTCCCACCCTATAAAGTATATATTTTCTTGATCAGCATCAACAGCCGAGTCGATCTAGCCATGTCCGTTTGTCCGTCTGTCTTATAAAGCGCCGATCTCAGAGACTATAAGACAAAGAGACTTCAAATTTGAAACTTAAGATTTCCTATTCTATAAGCAGATCAAGTTTGTTTCGAATTATCGATAGCACTTTGGTTTCCGATATACACATGTGATCGATAACAACAAAATAATGAATTTACAAAATTCAGTGAAAATAAGGTTTGAAACTATGGATAAAATAATGAACATTTAAAAAAATTTAATTAAAATCGGTTAAAAACACCAGAGATATCGCAGTTTGAAGTTTGGTTATATTGTTTTCTGGGTAAATACACAAAGTTGCTGTAAGCATTACCTATCTGGTAAGTCTAGTCGGGATTTCTCGACTAGACCTTCTTATTTTTTTTTTATTTTTTTTGTGTTTTTGTTTTTGTTTACCTACAGTAGTTATGTGTGTGTGCCGCAGTTGTTTTTGTTGTTGTCTTTCAAGTTGGTCTTCAACTTAAGTTTTATTTTTAACTTAATTTCTTTGGCCGGACCAAGGCAGGCCCGGCCCGTCCCGGCTAAACCGTCAGTCGTCCATGCGTAATTCATATTTTACTTAAGCCGTCGAACCCAGTTCCGAGGCACATAATAATTCGCAAAGTTTTGGATCCCTGCACACACCATATAATTTGTGGCAACAACAATTTGTGTTCGTGTTGATCTCCCTTTCAAAAGTGGCAAGGCATAATTGCCATTGCCCAGCTTTAGACCAATAAATGCGGGCTTTACATCATTTAGAGTCACTTCGGAGTCGTTTATTATTTCATTCGTCTCAGCGAGCTCTCGCTTTGCATTTACATTTTATTGTGTATGTTTTAAATGAAGTTTTTAACTTTTATACTTTTGTATATATGTATATGTTATATATGTAGTATAGCTGTTTGCTTCCTCTCCCTTTTGGCCAGCTGCTAAAATGTTGGCTTAATTCGACAATTTAATTTGGGCTTTTGCCCGCTAAATACGAACACAATCTCGAGCGAAAAAAAAGTTAATTCGTTTGGTTTTTTGTGAAATGAGGAAGCTGCTCCAAATGGGAGGCGTGCCACGCATCTTTCTTATCCCCCATGTATATAATAATCTTCTTTTCTTTTTTGGTGAAAAAAAAATTAATTGGAAAGGGAATCGCGATTAAAAACCAGATCAGATTTAAAACCGGATCAATTTAGCAAAACTGACATATTAAAAAAAATTAACTACTTAAGATATAAGAAACCGAAAAAAGAAACAAAAAATCTTGAAAAACTTTTAGGCTGCACCGAAACGCATTAAAAATATATATATATATCGATTTATATGCCTAATCGAGCAAAGCGTAGATAATTCTTGTTGAATTTGATAAATCAAGATCTTTGGCCGCATCGGATATTAATCAAAGCAGCAAAGTTATTTTCTTTATACGGTTTTCACATTTTTCTAATCAAAATATGTTTGGTGTAGCTGTAGCCAAAGAGTTTGGGTTCTTGTCAGACTTGAGCACTGAGAGAAAACATGTGTGTCAAGGCCAAGAACTAAACATTTATCATATAAAAAACGCCTTTATATTTTTTGTAAGTGTAAGCATATTTTTTTATGGGTTGGGCAGTTTGGGCGCCAAACATTTTAGTTCCACTTTAGGCACACAGACAAGGCCAAATTTAGAGAGACCTAAAACTGTTGTCTATTACCAAAAAAAAAAAAAAAACCCAAGCTGATGACTAACGGATTCGTTTACATTTAACGTTCCCATGAAGAAACAAAAAATAATATTTTTTAATTTGATTGCCGTTTTTATGTCTTCATTAGCAAAATGCTACAAAAGTCATAAATAAGAGATTGTGGTCGCACGAGAACCAAAGATTAAGCCCTAATTAATGAGCCTCGATTATTCATAATAAGCATATACGTTTAGAAACATATTTTTTTTCTCTTCCTTTCTAGCGTAACTGAAACATTTTGCTGCTGCATTCAATGCTAATTCGACTTTATATACAATTTGATTTAAAGATCATTAGGAGCAGGAGCGCGAGCGCGAGCACACAACATGAACATGGACATCTAACATGCGCTTCCTTTGGCTTTGCCCCATTATTGATGAAGCAGCCAAGTGCAGTGTGAGCGTGTGTGTGTGTGTGTGTGTCTGTCTGCACATTTGCGGCACGCAGCTCGTCAATCAATTGAGCAAAAGACCAGGCTTGCAACCGGTTTATGCTCCACTTGCAAAATGCACTCTTCATTTCTTTTTACTTTAAAGTATACCCTGCACAAAAAGGGTTCTATAGCAAATTGTAGGCATGATTAGATATGAAAAAGTTGACCGAAAGAAATTCTTGTGAACTAACTTGTCGTTTGATAAGCGGATTCCAAATAATCTATTCGTCATTATTTATTATGTTTGTTTGTTAGCTTAAATGATGAAGGTGGTACTTTTAGCATAACATCCGTTTTGATAAGAATTCGGCAAACTTTAATCTCTGTTCATATTTCTATATAAACAGCATTGGCTATTTTTTATCGATTAGTTATTGTTTGTTCATCGCAGTTAAATGTTTAAATCGAAAACTTTTCTTATCACAGTTTTGCTAAGCTTATTAACAAGCGGCATTTGTTGTTCATTGTTAACTGGTAAGTTTTCACATCTAACACTAAGAGTTCTACTAACGAAAGATATTTATTTTAGTCACTTGTCGTCCGGAGCATGAGCAAACGTATGTTAGGATTGGCCATAAGTTCTACTTCATTTGGCATTCGCCTGTTTCCTGGATTGATGCCGCACACATCTGTCGGCGTTATGGTGGAGATTTGGTCTTAATCGAATCATCCGAGGAGCTGAAGTATCTTTCCAACTATTTAATAAATCAGGGCTATGATCAATCCGTTCGGCTATGGACATCGGGCAATGATCTTGTAAACAATCGTCGATTTGTATCACTAACCAATGGAATAGGTTTGAATTATACTAGTTGGTCTACCGGACAACCGGATAATGCTGGTGGCAATGAGCACTGTGTTCATTTGTGGCTCAGGGAAAACTCTTTCAAAATGAACGATTGGATATGTAGTGAAAAGGCTCAAGTTATTTGTCAGAGCCAAAATCAAACACGCTGTCACGAGTCTTATTAGTTAAGAATGCTACATTACGAACCTTTAAAAGGCACACACCAAAAAAATATCTTCTTAATTAACTAATTTATCGATAATAATCGGCCTTAAAATGTAAGAAAATATATATATTTATTCGCTTACGAAGTATTAATCTATTTATTTGTGGGATTTTTCTTTTCAAAAGTTGCGATTTGATAAGAATTTGTTAAACATTTTAATCTCTGTTCGCAGTTCTATATAAAAAACATTTGCTTTATAAAATCAATGAGTCGTTGCTCGATCTTCGTAGTAAAATGTTTAAATCTGGAGCTGTTCTTATCGCTGTTTTGTTTTGCTTTTTAACAAGCGGCGTTTGTTGTTCATTGTTAACAGGTAAGTTTTTGAAATCTATCACCAAACACTTTTATTAATGAAAGCAATCAATTTTAGTTAGCTGTCGCGCGGATCATGAGCAGGCGTATGTCAAGATTGGCCACAAGTTCTACTTTGTTTGGCATTCAAAAGTTTCCTGGTTTGATGCCGCTCACATCTGCCGACGTTATGGTGGAGATTTGGTTTTAATCGAAACACCTGAGGAACTGGAGTTTCTTTCCAACTATCTGATAAATCAGGGCTATGATCAATCCGCTTGGCTTTGGACATCGGGCAATGATCTTGTGAATAATCGTCGATTTGTTTCCATTACTAATGGCGTAGCCTTACCTTATACTAAATGGTCTCACGGACAACCGGATAATGCTGGTGGCAATGAGCACTGTGTCCATTTGTGGTTCAGGGAAAACTCATTCAAAATGAACGATTGGATATGTAATGAGAAGGCTCAAGTTATTTGTCAGAGCCAAAATCACACACGCTGCTACGAGTCTTATCAGTAGCGACAATGATAACCTCATCACGAATCTCTCATCTTTATACTAAGAAAGTTCATCTAAATGTTGATTTAAAGGGGACTTTTTTGAACGTTTAACTGCCTAATAAAAAAATTTATTTTTACATTTTGTCGGCAATCAAAAGTTTTGAACAACACCAAAATTAATTTTTGCTTAAAAATTTTGTGGATAAAAATTTCTTAAAAATCGGGTTTCTAGATTCAAATGCAGTATTATTATTGAGCCAAGTCTTTTAAAATATTTTATTTGAAAATCAGGTGAGTTTTGAGAAAGTTTTGCCCAACTGTTAGGACGTTTTTGAATCACAAATTTTTGGGATGAAAATGGACAAAAAATCGCGTTTCTAGATTTAAACGCTGTTATATTTTAGAGCTCAAACCACGACTTTTAAGGTATTACATTTGAAAATCGGGGGAATTTTAACGAAGTTATGGTAACCGAAAGTTTTGTCCATTTTTTTCTTGTTCGGTCAAAAATTTTCAACATGAAAATCGATTTTATTCCTTCTCATCTTTTCTGGATTCAGTTCAGGGTATCTACTAGTCATGATTTCTTGACTAAAACCTTTATAGTTTTTTTTTTTTGTTTATATTATTATCTAAGCATGTGTTGATTTTTCCTTAGCTCAGTGTCGCGTTTTCCCAACTGTCAACACAGTTGGCGCACAGCGATCCGTTGTCGTGGAATGATTTCGCAGATTCTATTTGACAGTCGATCCGGTTTTTCATTAATGAACATGAAACAGAGAGAGAGAGAGACGCTGAAAGAACACACGCACTTGAAAGCGACAGCATCGACAAAGGCTATGACCATTTGATTTATAGGCATATAGGCCTAGTTAAGGGGTTGGCGTGGAAGATATCTTCAGATACAAACTTGGGCAGCTTCGGAATGGCTTAGACAGTCAGTTGGGCAGTTGGACTCTCCGACTTCAGAGCGCCTTAATGAAGATAATTTATTATGCGATGCCGTTTAATTAAAATCAGATAACCAAAGATCGTTTCAACTCAAACTCAACTCCTTTAAAACGTTCGTACATATGTAAGACGATCCATTCGGACGACTTGGTGATCTTCAAAACGGTTCCAACCGTTTCATTGTCATCTCCTTCTCTCAACGTTGCCCGAGGCTCTGAGGAAATGCTGACGTTTGATACACTTGAAAAAAATTTCAAAAAACCCATTAATCTTGCAACTCCAGCTCGAAAAAGGTTGCCTGATATTTTTTTCAGTGTTTAGTTCCTGTTAATGTTTTGACTGTTGTTGTTGTTGTTGTTGTTAATTTCTCAGGCGCAGTCCAACAAGATTTCGCGTTAAGTTCAACAACTTAAAGCAACAAAGTTGTTGTTGTTGTTGTTGTTGTTGTCCATCTACGACTGCTTCTTCTTCTTCTTTTGCTTCGTCTTCAACGTCGCCGGTGGCAGCTGCGACTGCCCCTTTTTTTCGATTGCCGAACATGATTGCCATTGGTTCTTTATCAGGATCTTGTTTGGGCCATCTCGTCTTTGACTTTTTAATGCCATACCGGCTTGGCTTGGACTCTCTCCCTCCACCTCTCTGGGCCTGGGCCATATGCAAATGATTTTTAATTGTGTGGCTTGAGGCTTGTTAAGTCTGCGGAAATCTCTATTTAAACGCTTGTCGCAACGTCAGTTACGACTAAATGACGTCTTAAGTGTTGCGACCACACAACAAGCAGCGCCAGCTTAAGCCAGATCAGCACATGACTCACAGCATGGTTCCTTAATGAAATACCTTTGGTGATGCCCAAGAACACTCGGGAAAATAATGCTTAAATTCCTTAAGAACATGTATATCATTCTCAAATATCAAAAAAGTCTCATTATGCTAAGCTTTTGCCCCATAATCCACTTTTAATCTTGATATTTTTAGGTACTGCCCAATTTTTCCAAGTGTAACAAATACATCATAAATATTAATTAAACGTGGTGCAAATTTGTATGCGCCCATTTTTGGCACTTTCGCATAATTTACATAGACCAAAAAAAAAAAAAAAAACAGTGCTCGGAGGGGATTTCTCTTCTTTTGAAAAGCGCCGCAACGAACGTTGTTGTTGTTGTTGTACAAGTTTGACTTTGGTTAGGAGGCGGAGCATAGCTATGTAAGTATTTGTCTAGCGACCATTTAAGAGCGTGTCAAAGCTAAAACCAAAGAGCGCCAAACAAAAGTTGCTCTTTGGGTTTTACACAGCGAGGGAGAGTGAGTGTGTGTGTGAGAGAGAGTGCGACAGAGCAAGCGAACGAGTGTGCTCTCGCATAATTAAACTTGCTTTCGCAAAATATCAATCACAGGTGCAGTTTGACGATTACAGTTTGAGAGTCGCTGGGAATGCCATCAAGTTACCCTGCATGGATTTTTGTAGCTGTCATAAATCAAGAGCCCGGGCAAAAGAGTGTGCAATTTTTAGTGTGTGTGTGTGTGCGTCGTGCGCATTTTTAGCCATTTATGACTTAATTTCAATTACACGTATTTGGCCAAATTATTTGCTGACACTATGGGGCCAATTAAAATGGCAACACGTGCAATGCAAGTATGGCAACAAGGATATCTTATGGCTAACCAGATCAAATACACTGTCCACAATTATTGACAATTTGAATTTGTCAAAATTTGCCGGTGCTTTATCTTTATTGTTTGCTTTGTGGCGCACCTTGCGGATGCCGCTGCTGCTGCTGCTGTTGTTGCACAGTTGAATGGTCGCAAGGTGCAGCTAAATTTGGCGTCCACTTTCGGTGGACAACGCCTCGGAAGACTAAGGCCCTCCAAACAAGCTAAGCCCAACCAAAACGGTGGCATCGATTTTAGAAAGTTGCAACAAGAAATTAAATCGCTGCGCTTAAAACGGTAAAGCCAAAGTCGCCTTTTCCTTTGGAAAAAAAAAGTCGTTAAAGCGCAGCCGATATATATATATATATATATACAGTATATAACTCATTGCAGACATTTGGCCTTTTATTAATTGTTTGACGGCGCCCGTGCCCATGAAGCTGCCATCTACCCCCCTCCCCTACCCCCATCAGCCCCTCTCTCCTCTCTCTCTCGACCAGAACCCCAGCCAAACCGAACCATCGCATTTTCCTTGCCTGTTTGCCACAGTGTCTGGGGCGTGATGAGAAATTTAATATTGGCAAACGGATAAAACCGACAGATAATTATACATTTTGAGTGGCCCAAGCTACAGCTAAAGCTACAGCAGCTTCGGTTTTGGCCAAACTGGCGCTGGCTTACTGGCCACCAGTTTTGTTCAGTTTGTTCAGTTTTCATGCGGTTCATGATAGTATAAGATTTCATTTCATTAAAGTGCATCACGATGGACGGACGGACCGACGGACGGACGGACGGCATCAATGAGCGGACCGCTACATAGTTGAGATGCTGCAGTCATTGCAACCACCCCCCCTCCTCTAAGCCTAACCCCCCTTTCTACACTACTAGAAATTATGAATATCAAAAGAATTTTATTAACAAAAGTTTTTTTGTTAAATATTTGGTATTGAAGCTCGCCTTTCTCTCAGTGTAGTTGGCCAAAAGCAGCTACCACAGACCTTCCTTGCTTACTTTTCTTCTTATTGGCAGATTACGGCAGCGGGGTGGCCAAGTCCAAGCCAACTTATAATCAAATCCGATAAAAAATTTCATTATTGCTCCACAGCAGCAGCAACAGCAACAAAAACAACAACAACGGCAGCAGCAGCAGCGCCCATAACTGTTTTACAGGTAATCTTTGCAGTTGTTGTTGTTGCTGTTATGATTGTTGCTGGCTGCACTTAATTTTCGCATGCGCTCGCCTCCTGAGCTCATGATCGCGATTTCTTCGTTTCATTCCGTTCCCTTTCTGCAACAGTGTACGCCATTTTGAGCTTTAGTTCTCAGCAAACTGTTGCTTGTCTGGGGTCAGAAAATAGAAAGAAGCTTTGATTTGAAATAGCTGTTGTTGTTGTTGTTGTAGCCGTTCTTGTTGCTGCTGCTGCTATTGTTGCTGTTATTGCTCTAGCAACATAAATTAGGACGTGATTATGAAATAATTGCAGATTTCTTTGTAAGTTTTGTACTTTGGACTTGCGCAATGGAGTGCAACAACAAATGGTCGTCAGGCCAATCAGTCGACCAGTTGATTTAAGATCCGTTTGATTCATGATGATGAGAACGCAAAGAAACAAACGCAACACCTTGGGGACCTTGACACGTAACAGGAGCAGCATGACAGGCGACTGTTGATGCCAATGACAGCCATATCACAACAACAACAAAAGCAGCAAAAAAGTCGCTGAAAACCAATTTCTTTTCATTCATTACAGTTTTGTGTATTTTGTGTACAGTTTGACCGGATGTGGAATCAAGCTTAAGAAACTGTTTACATAAAAGAACTAGTAATAAAAGAACTAGTGAAGAGCGAGAACAATCGAAAAAAGGGCGTCATATTGGATCACCTGGCAATTTATGCTAAAAAAAAAAAAAACTCACGTACTCGACTCGAGTCGTCTTTGGATCACGGCTACTGCTCGTTTGTCCACACATATGCAAATTATATATAATTTCAACACTCGCCATTGCTGTTGATTCCCTTCTTTTTTTTTGTTGCTGCTGGTACGTTCAATAATTTACATGAGGTTAACACGCAACAAGCTGAAGAACAGAAACAGGAACTGTAGAACTGGCCTTGATTATCTCCAGTAAATCGAATGCACGCACACACCCAACAACAACGACAACAATAGTTGCAACAGGAGCAAACGACGAAGAAAAAGAAAAGAAATTCTATTGCCGCGTTGAATGTTGAAATATTGCCAAATCATGGGCTTTGAAGTAAATAAATTTCCACGCCACCGCTCGCCGTGACCGCTGAACTTCTGACGAAGTCTTCGAGAGGTAACCACAGGAGCAGCAGCAGGCAACAGCAGCATCAGGCAGCTGAATCTGTATCTGAAGCGGCAGCTAAAATGCCTCAGCCATGTATAAATAAGTAACCTGAGCTGCGCAACACGTTGCCTGACAGCCCCAAAAACGGCACACGGCTCTCGGCTGGGCTCGGTTCGGATTGGATCGGGATTGGAACTTGTTTAGATGCCGCTGCTGCAGAAGCTGACTGTCCAACTGCACCCCACCCGCCCCCTCCGAACCGCTCAAGGCTTATGTCTGGTGCAGTAGTTTTGCAAGCGATTCGCGTGTGCGCGCCTTGCGGCTTTTTGATTTATTTGCGATTTATGCACTTGGCTGCCGCTGTCAGTTTTAAGCCCAGCTGCCCAGTTCAACTCACATGGGGTGGGGGAGGTGAGTAAGGGGGTGTGTGTGGGTAAGAGATATTAAGCTTCGCGCATCCACTTGACCGATTTCCTGCATGTTGCATTCAGTGTTGTCAATTTTAACTTATTTTCATATCAAAAGGGCTGTTTACTCAAAATTTAATTTAATTTAAGGAAATGTATGCGTTTACTCAAAATTTTATTTAATTTAAGAAAACAGTGTGCAAAGCGTTTAAAATTATGTCAATAGTGTTGTTAACCCTAGCTTATGCTCGTTCATTTGAATATTTGAATATGTAAACGTTTTGCATCACACTTTTTAATCAGCTGTTTTGCATTTTCACGCTTATCAGCACCAAACAAATTTAAGAATCTGCGACCTGCAGGTTCAGAACTAAACAAAATTAAAATAAATTTTGAGTAAACAGGCCTAAATCTGGCGTTGCTTTTTTCCGTACCTTTTGCCAACTCGGCAACACTGTTTGCGGCTAAAAATCATTTGCATGCAGTTTATTATTTGAAACATATGATACAAGAATATACATATACTCTACACATACATAGATGCACACCGATTAGCTAAATATATATGTATGTGTGTACTACTATAGTGTAGACTCGAAAGGCATTAAAAATTTAATTACGCTAAGCGTTTTATGTGTGTGTGTGTGTGTGGAAAGCATTTGAAGTTATGTATGTGTGGGTGTGTGTGTGTCTGTGTTTTTTGTTTACAGAAAAAGGCAGCCCCAGAGTATTATCGTTTTTCAAGTGGTTATCAGCTAGATAACACAAATAAACGATTAAACAGATACAGCAGAGAGGGCTAAGCGCTTTTCGGCGCCTTGTTGGCAAAGAACCACATTAAGCCCATGAGACATGAGGGTGGACTATTGTTAACGGCACCTTGCTGTATCATTTTGTTGGCCTCATCCAGCGACAGTTCCACCACCTCAATCATTTCGTCATCAACACCGCCGCCACCGGTGGCTTTATCGGCATCTGTGACCTCGCAATAGTACATGGCCTGCTTGGCACCTGATGAGCCCACGCCGGATCTGTAAAAGTGTGCTGTAGTTTTGCATATGGGAATACTCAAAAACCAACTACTTACCTATAGAGCATCACTTGTTCAATGCGCTCGACGGGCACATCATAGCCGCATTCCTCGAGCACCTCTTCGCGTGCGATTTCTTCCCAGCTCTTCGATTTATCAACAATGCCGGCGCACAGTTCCAAGGTCACGCCAATAGCGGGTGGAAACGCCTTCAGATCGACCTTGTCAAAGCCACCCTCCTTCTCACTGGTAATCACCCCATGATAGACAGCCGGTCGAAATTGACGCACAAGCACGAGCTTCTGTCGGGTTGTGTTGTACAATACAATCGCAACGCTGTCGTGTACTTTCAACAGATCCCAATTCTTTTCAACTCCATTTTGTACGTAATACATGCGAAATGGTTTCACATAGGGCGAATCTGCAGGCAGCGGACCCAGCCAGATTTTTGTAATGTTTTCCATCTCGAAGCAAATCACACTGCCTACGCTACAGCTGATTACGGCGAGAACAACTGACAGGCAAAATTGTACAATTCAACAACAACAATGCTTTATTTGTCATTTGGCATTTAACAATCAATGGTCACACTGAAAATTCAAATTATTTTGCCTTATTGGATAAAAACCAGAGTGTTGCTATTATTGTTCCGGGACCACTATTCACTGTTGTGCCACTTTGGACAAAGCGTCTAGCGTCATCTATAGAGAGCTCCACAATCTCAATAAATTCATTTCCAACACCGCCGCCTTCGGACACTTTTTGTGCATCACAAACCTCACAGTAAAACATTGTTATTAAGCCGCTAGAAGCGCTAACACCAGATCTGAACTTTAAGGCAAGCTCTAAACCGTCTATGGGAACATCATAACCAATCTCCTCAAGCACTTCCTCGCGTGCAATTTCCACCAAGCTTTTGTCCTTGTCAACCAATCCAGCAACCGGCTCCATACTATAGCCCATCTCGGGTGGATACTTGATAATATCAACTTCTTCTTTGGGAATTTCAAGAGTGTTACCCGTTATAATAGAATGGTACATTGCTGGTCTAAATTGACGTACATAAATCAATTTATCTCGTGAAACATTGTACACAATTGCCATAACACTATCAAGAACTTTAACCATGTCTTTTCTTTTCTGTCGTCCATTTTCAATGTAGTGCATTTGGTATGGTTGTATAAATTTAGATTTGGATAAAGGTGTGAACCAAACCTTCGTTATGTTACTCGATCTGTAAGTAAAAACATTATAAGTACAATTAATGCATAATTAAATAGAACAACTTAACTGTTCTCTGCAGCTTAACATTGCATTCAAGCTGCAATAGCGACTCAAAGTCAGGGCTGTCAGTCGCCTAAACATTTTAAACGATAGTAAAACAGGGTTGGCAGCTCCGCACTTCGGTTCGTTTTGGTACTAAGTCAAAACAGTGCTGTACAGCGTACAAAAATATTCTGACAATCTGTTGGGGGCGAAAAGACGTCCGTCGGTGTGTATTTAAATTTTGTGTTTTAGTTTTATTAGGTAACGACAAAATTTTAAACACAAACTTTTTAAACAGGAACAGCAAACGAAACACACAAAAACCGTCGAACAAATAAGCGATAATGCTGCGTTCAAGACTTACACAGGCAGCCTGCGCCGCACAGCGTGCGTTCTCCACGACCCCCAAAGTGCTGGCCGTCAAGCAAATGACGGTACGAGATGGCCTAAACAGCGCTCTGGATGATGAGCTGGCCCGTGATGAGCGTGTCTTTTTGCTCGGTGAAGAGGTAGCACAGTACGATGGCGCCTATAAGGTAAGTGAAGCCTTTGACTTTGCCACTTGTCTGACGATTACGTAAACCTGGCCAAGTGACAGTTCGCAACGTACGTACGCAATGACAGCTGATGCGGTTAGGGTTGCATGCGGGTTAAAGAGGTGGGATGATGCGGCAGTAAACATTTGTTAGTGTTGTTGCTTACCAGCTGCTGATTACAGTTTCAGGTAGTCCGTGCAATCTGTGTGATTGGAAAGGTCACGCGAAACTTCTGTGATCAAAAAATTAGCCGATAACGCATGCGCTCGATAATTGCCCACAATCGATTAATATATATGTTTTGTTTACATTCCTGCAAGTGGTTTGATAACACAAAAACTAAACAATCTTGTTCTTGTTTCTCTTTTTTTAGGTATCTCGTGGACTGTGGAAAAAGTATGGAGACAAACGAATCATTGATACGCCAATCACAGAAATGGGTTTCGCTGGCATTGCTGTTGGCGCTGCTATGGCCGGTCTGCGTCCAATCTGTGAGTTCATGACCTTCAACTTTTCAATGCAGGCCATCGATCATGTGAGTATTTGTCCTATAGATGCACCCTTTTAACCCACCCACCCAAACACACACTCACATACAAGCAGTAGCTTAACTACTCATATTATCTCATGTACAACCAACTATAAAAAAACAACAACAATGTGTGTCCAGCTGAATATCAATTCAAGTTTGTCGCAAGCTCGCTTCAATATTTAACGTAATGGGATAATATGGGTTCTCAATTCAAGTTGAGCTACTGCTGTTTGTAGTACAGTCTAAATGATTCAAAAGATTGATTGATGACTAATTCCACCCATATTATCCAATTATGTGCAGGCGAACTCGCTTAAATCCGCCAACAAGCAAAACGATAGCCATCTACTGCTACGCACCTTGCCCAAGCCACAACCCATTGGGGATTTGCAGCATTCAAAGATTATCGAGAGTCCACGTTCCACTTGGTTAACGGAAATCAATGACATACTGTACAGAGATCGCATTGGTGAAATAATTGCACCACCGCTGGACAAAAGTAAACCGGATAAAATGGAAGCCGCCCGATTGATTGTGATTCGTCGGCGCAAGATGAAGAAGCATAAGCTAAAGAAGCTACGCCGCAAAATGAAGTTCGAGTGGGCCAAGGTGCGCCAGCGACGAGAAATGCGCAAGGAGAAGGCATTCCAAGCACAGCTTATGTCACAAATCAAACAAGCTGAGAGCTTCAGTGCCGAGCAGCATGTGGCCGATATACTGCGGCAGGCTAATGAAGTTCCATTGCCACGCTTCTGGAAAGGACGACGCCTGCCCGCATTTATCATTAAGCAGAAATTAGGCATTAAGTAAAAAGTTTAATCTAATAAAATGCGAGTCTACAAACTTGAATTGATAACCAGTTGTTCCATATAACACCATACATTATGTCAATCTGCAACTTATCTTATTCTTAGGTTATTAACTCAGCTGCCAAGACATTCTATATGTCTGCGGGCGCCGTCAATGTGCCTATTGTGTTCCGTGGCCCAAATGGAGCATCAGCTGGTGTTGCGGCGCAGCATTCGCAATGTTTCGCTGCGTGGTACGCTCACTGCCCCGGCTTGAAAGTGGTATCGCCCTACGACACGGAAGATGCACGTGGTCTACTCAAATCTGCCATTCGTGATCCCGATCCAGTTGTGGTGTTGGAGAACGAACTGTTGTATGGCGTTGCATTCCCAGTCGATGATAAAGTGACTGATGTGGACTTCTTGGTGCCCATTGGCAAGGCTAAGATCATGAAGCCAGGCAAAGACATTACAATTGTGGCGCATTCCAAGGCTGTGGAAACAGCTCTGCAATCTGCCGCCGAACTGGCCAAGAAGGGTAAGTGAAACCTGTCATTGTTTAAAGAAATACTTATTAAACATTTATTTATTGTCTTTAGGCATTGAGGCTGAAGTCATAAACCTGCGTTCCATTCGCCCCCTGGATATGGCAACCATATTTGCATCAGTCCGTAAAACACATCATCTGATCACCGTTGAAAACGGCTGGCCTCAGCATGGTATGATTCGAGATTTCCCTTAAGATTCTTCAGCTATTAAACATATAATTCTTTGTTATAGGCGTTGGCGCAGAGATTTGTGCTCGTTTTATGGAGGATCAGCACTTCTTTGAACTGGATGCGCCCGTATGGCGCTGTTGTGGCGTTGATGTTCCCATGCCGTACACCAAGACATTGGAATTGAACGCCCTTCCACAGGAGAAAGATGTGACTGCTGCCGCTCTCAAGGTGCTCGGCGGCAAGGCGGGCAAAAAGTAGACAAATCACCACCACGCACATGCTTCTTTAACTAAATTAACAGTGTTCAATCGATAGGCATGTATTGTCTCAAAATTTTATAGTTTGCGCGACAAAATCTTAAAGTGAAGTTATATAATTGTTTATCAATAATGGGATAGTCATCGTGTATTCCCATTATCACCTAGATGAATTATTATTTGATTACCGAAATCTCTGCTTAAAATAAAATTCACATCTATCATGTCATGGAAAAAACGCTAGAAAATTACTTTAATTTAGAAAATTTTAATCTTTTTAAGAGCTGGCCATTATGAACTCTCATGAACTATTTTTAATTGACAAAATTAGTTTTGCATAACCATCGTTCCAGTACATTAAATTTTTCTTGGCATCAATTCAAAAACCATAATTGGCGCTCAGTGTATATAGTGCAGCCCTGGTTTGGTTTGAGTACTTTTACAGCACTACCATGCAGCAAATGAAATTACACAGCACTCCTGTGTTGAGGAACAGGGTCGAAAAAGTATCAATAACAAAAACAATTATCAATGAAAATCGACAACGCATATTAATTGCAATGATTTGGCTGTAATGGCAAACAGCTCCAGCTCCGATGAAAGCTCCAAAGCACCTGAAAACTTTCAACTATCAAGCACCTCCACAAATGACGAAGATGATGGCGATGTTGATATCTGTGACGGCATCAACTACAACACAAAGAAACATCCCAACTGCGATGTGCGCGTAAAGCTAACAGCTGCTGCTGCTGCATCAACAGCAACGGCTTCAGCTGGCGGTGGTACATGCTCCGGACTACGCTGTCCACTATGCTGCAAGCAGCAGCAGCGACTGCATTGTCGCACCTGTGTTAAAAATGGCAACATTACTCATAGCTCAGCGGACATAAGTGAAAGGTTACTCATACAACAACAACAAACATACAAAACTACAAATCTAAACTTATTTATCTTTTCTTTTAGTCTAACAGAAAAACAGCAAAAGTATATAAATATACAGGCTGGCCTAAAGACTTTCAGCAACCGCTATGAGCATCTTATACAGCAGCACAAATGCAATGAGAATCGCATGATTGCGATTCGTGCAAAACGGGAGCAGCTGCAGCTGCTGCATCAGCTGATCGGAAGCACAAGGCAACGGCTGCAGTTGCTTAGCGAGAAGCGGGATGAGCTGCGCAAGGCAAACGCTAAGAAAAGCGAACACCTGCCCAAGTATCCCACCATGGTTAAGATGCTCGAGGATTATGTTATCGATCGCTCGATGCGCATTGATAAGCTGCGCATGCAGCATCAAAATCTCCTGGATAGCATTAAGCAAACAGCGCGAAGGGATATCCAACAGCTGGTTACCTATATATTCCCCATCTCAGAGGTCGTGCTGAGGGATGAGCAGCAACGCAAAATGTCCGCTGAACGTAGCGAGGATGCGGAAACAATTGCAGCGCTAGCCGATGCCAAGAACACCTCGTATATACGTGGCAAATGGGTGTTCCATGGCAGCGGCATCAGTGAAGTGCAATATCGAATTGTGGGACCATCGCTGCCAGCCAATGGCGACTATTCCGCCTATCTGGACTGGCTGTCCGACAACAAGGACGATGTGCCCAAGGCAACTGCCAATGAAATAACACCCAGTCGCTTCGAGGCCTATCGCATTGTGGGCGCACTCACCTATACGGCCCAGCTGACGCAGTTGCTCAGTTTCTATTTGAATGTGCGACTGCCGCACAAACTGGCCTACGGTGACTTCTGTCGCAAGCTGCTCAACGAGGAGCAGTTCCAGCGCAAAGTTTGTCGCGTCAACAATAACATCATGTATCTGGCGTATACGCAACAGGTGAAGTTGCGTGCTCTCAACGAACAGCATACGCTCGAGAATATATTGGCCATTTTGGATTTGGATCGCAGTGATTTGGGCAGATTTGGGCACTTGGATGTGACAAATGCGCCGCTCATGAAATCGGTGGATTCACTTCTTATTGGCATTGAGACGGCAACAGAATCGGAATCTGAAGGTGGGTTATTGATTTATTTATGGGTTATAACGGACTAATGTATACTCTAATTGTTTACAGATGAAGGCTCGTTGCGTCTGGATTGGGAGGCTGTGCCGAGCGTCAGCGTTACACAGCCAGAGCTGGCTGACTCCATTGCGATACCAGCGGCGGCACAGCAATCCACCTTGGCAATGGCAGCTAATCGATTTACATCCATGCTGCGCTGGATCAAGTAAACAAACAATTTACCTGTCGTGTGTGTTATATTTTACAAAAATAGGTTAGGTGCAAGTTAGATGGAAAGATGATCGGCATAAGAAATAACTGTAAAGACCCAAACTATGATGGGAACTTATGGCTTCTCCCTTGGATATGTATAGAGATTTTGTGTGTAGAAGGACTATACGCTTTTGTTTTACATTTTTATTATATATAACTTATTTTTTCTTTTATTTAATAAATTTGATTCACTATAAATAACTAGTTACAACTCGCTTGATTCTTAATCATCTCTCTTTAAAGTACATACTATAAGTTGGTGGACTTGATATTCATCATAATCATGAGCAACGAACAAAAAACGATATAAAAACACACATTACCAAAAAACATCGAGCCAGCCCTTTGCGTTGCTAACTTACTTTAAATGAGGCGTTAATAGTGGCAGTGACACAGACGCACAATGTATATACTATATATATATATATTAATTTACAATTAGATACAATTATTTTATGCCAATAGTTGGAGTATGGGATCTTCTAATGACTAATTACAATTCTTATGAAACCTAAAAGCTAAACGTCTTAGTTCACCCTCGCGTGAGTTCTGTGTGATATCTCTAATAATCGAAACTATATGTATTTTGTGGGCAGTGGCGATGCTTGCGCTGTGTTTGCCGGAGCTGTTGTCGTATCAACTGCTGGCGGCGGGGAGGGCTTTAGAAATACTTGTGGCAGTGTTGTTGTTGTTGTTGTTCCCGTTACAGTTCCAATGTGAGATGAGGCACTTGCCAAATGAGCGGCCGTTAAGTTACCATTCAACAAACCCATTTGCGCATCGTATGCATCATAGCGTGCGGATGCACTCATCGAGGAGAGGACAAGCGCTGCAGCGACAGCCTGCTCATGATTATAGAATGCCGACACCGATACCGATTGGGGCATTGCGGGTGTGGCATTCAACGAATGTCATTGATGCGTTGTTGTGCCTGTATTGGCGCTGGCTGCTCCGTTGCCTCCTCCTACACCAGCTACACCTCCGGCTCCTGTACCGGTGCCAGCATTGGCATTGGCACTGGCACTGGCACCCTTAAAGAGGTCCGACAATGTCTTCATGATCTGCGGTTTGTGACTGAGATCGTAGCCAAGGGAAGAGGACGACGTCACTGGCGATGTCATACCGCGAATTACGCTTGGTGCAGTCTTAACCGTTGCATTATTATTATTATAGATATACATGTTGTCCAGAGTAAAGCCCAGACCATTACTCAATCCATTGGGCACAATGCCCGTCTTACTGATAACCGAAGTCGCTTTGCTCTTTTGATTGTTATTATTATTATGATTATATGCCTTGGATCGCGACTTAACGGACTGGCTAAAAGTGTTTGGCTTTCGGGGCACCGCCGGATAAACACCCACAATCTCCACGCCATCAGATTCACTGCTGCTCTCGCAACGCACAACGCTTTCGGGCACAGGCTGTGATGTCGGCGCTGGCGCTGCTTGGACGGGCTGCCATTTGTTGGCTGCCAGCTGTTGTGACGTCTGGAGTATATCACTGGGGCACTTGTAATCATCCAGATTGATAATATGCGGCAGTGGACGTGTACTGGCTGCCAGCACACTCGTCGTGGAATGTAAAACACTCTGGGCTTGACTATTGATGGGCGCCGAACTCTCAATTATATCCGCCGCCGCCGCCTTGCTTGCCGTTGTGGCAGTGGCAACTGTTATAATATTGTTAATGCTATGATCCGTTTTGGTTGGTGAAGCCAGTTCCAGCATACTTGCTGCTGCGGCCACAGCTGCAGCATTTAATGCCGCTGCCTGCGCGGAAGTGCTCGGCTGTGACATCAACGTATCGAGCTGTATCATCTGAGGCTGAGGCGATGGCAGTTGCTTCTTCTTTTTGGCCGGCTTGCTGTTCTGCTTCGACTGAAGTTCTAGGCCACCAACATTACTAGTTGGCTTGTCCAGTTTACGCTTGAGGCCCGTTGATGAGGCACTTTTAACGGAATCTGTATCGGAATTGGCACGCGATCGACTTTGCACCGCTGTCACACTGAGCTCATTAAGGTAATTGTTGACAACGGGCATGGATAATGGTTCCATGACTGCTGTCGCTGATGTCGGCACATGTGGCACTTGCGACATTTGTGCCAGCGTGGCTGCCAATTGTTTTTGAAGATTAATTTTCGGTGGCTTAACGGTCGGCTTGGGATTTTGATTTGGAGCTGAGGCTGTTGCGCCCGTTGCGGGAATTAAAAGTTTATGCTTGACACTGTTTGATGAGGCACTTGTTGCTGAATCCGTATCGGAATTGGCACGAGAACGAGAACTCGGTTCGTTGGCCGTCAATTCATCGAGTTGCTTCAGGTAATTATTGGCAGTTATTGCTGTTGATGTTGTCGTAGTGGTTGTGATTGCTGTCGTTCCACTGGCTAACGAAGTCTTTTTTGCCTTTTCCTTTTCTTTTTTTTTGGTCGCATTCTTGTACCGCACTATCTCACGCTGCAGTTCCTCATAGCGCATCCAGCCGGTTGCCCACAAGTCCACCACTTTTTCCTTAAGGTAGCCATTGATAAACTGTTCGAGTGATTCCTTGCGCTTGCCCAGCACAGCATAGGACGTCCAGCGTGCCTGGTAGACATCGTAAAGTCGCTCGCGCAGCTCACTACTCCACTGAAACTTTTTGCGCGGCATCTTTGGCGGATGCTCCGAATTGACATCCGCGGCGCTGCAAAAAATAAAATGTTTTGGGAATGCAAAGTGGTACGCTATTTCTTTTTACTTACGCAAATTCAGCAAATTTATGCAGTTCGATCTCGTAATTGGCTATTGCCTTGGGCATAACCTCGGCAACTGCCTTGCGTAGTCGTTCCAAAGCTTGTGTGGTCTTGTTCTTCTCCTCGCGAGCGCGCACTATCTTTGCCTTGCGCAGAATAAAGTATTTGGGTAGTTGCAGCTGATATTCCAAATGGGCAAACACCATGTTACGATCGTTGCGCTCGGTGCAAAGTAGAGCTTCATATAATCTAAAAGTACATAATTTAGATACTATTTTGATTAATTTACAATAATTAATACGCACTTTAGCAAGAGCGCCGTCAGTTTGCTATCGAGAGGGAACCGTTTGCCGCACATGTCTCTGCTTCGAACCTCCTCTTTGAAACTGTTGATGTTAGCAAGTACTTCCTTGTCAAGCGATGCAGGTAAAATGGTATCTGAAGTGCGTAGATCTGAAATTATAAATACAAAGTATTAGTTTATTACTAAACTATTCAAGCAACCAATTTTCTTACTGTCGTTGCTTTCCTTGCTCTTGGGAAGCTTTTCGGATCTGCCTTGTTCACTGGCTGAATCGGTGTTGTCATTATCGCTACTCGACTCCACAATTGTTGACGCAATGCATTTGAGTTCACCGTTCACCACACTCTTTGCAGGACCATCGAGCTGGCCCTGCGATTTGAGAAAGCTATCCCGTTTGGCCTTTAACATATCCTTAACGGTTGTTGTCTTTACAACCTTTTTCAGTGCCTGAGCCTGGGCCTGAGCTTGAGCTTGCGCTTGCCGCTCCTCGGTGTCTGAGATTTCAATGGCATTGGGACGTGGCGAATTCGATGACGAGGATGTGACGACATTTAATTTGCTTGACTTTTTGGCACTGTTCACCTTTTGCTTGATAGCAACACTGTTCTTGGGACGTTTCAAAGCACTTTGTTTAAACTTACTATTGGTATTCGTGGATGTGCCGCTAACGCCATCATCCAGACTTTCGCTGTCACTGTCGGAGCCATCAATACTTTCGCTGTCACTGTCGCTGCCACTGCCACTGCCGCTGCCGGATTCATCATCGTCGTCGTCATCCTCATCATCTTCATCATCATCATCATCGTCGTCATCGCCATCATCGTCAACCGCAGCATCATCACCATTTTCATTTTCATTATTGTTTTTAACTTTTCTATTGACGGCTTCTTTTTGCACCGTTTCACTGGATGAGCCCGATGACTCTTCTTCAGATGAATCTTCTGAGCTGCTGCTGGATACAACACGTTTGCGGGAACGTTCTGGCATTTTGATGATGGCATCTGTGCGCCTTGTGTTTGATTTTTTCCTTAAGTTCTTGAACTCCAATGCGCCACAATTGATGTAAAAGCCACCCTGCAATGTCTCGACCTCCTCAGGCAGGATTTCATCATACTAAAATAAAACAAATAGATTTAAAGCCATTTTATAATGTTTGTGTATAGAGCTTACCGCTTCGGTATTATCTATAAAGGAATCACTCTCATCGTAGCCCATGCCAATATCACAAAACTCATCCTTCTTGCGTCTGCCACGCCCCAATGCATAAGAATTGCCATATTTGGCCTCCAGCTCCTTTGCAATCCGAGCCACATCATCATCGTTGTCGGCAAACGGATCACTGCTCCCATTGTTTGGTTGACTTTGTTTTCAGCATTTTTGCCTTTTTCTAAAGAAAAGAAATGTGAATATTGAGAAACGACAACGTGCAGCAAAAATCATTGATAATACTTACCTTCTCCAGGTGCAATAGCTTTGAATAGTTGAATTCGGGATATCTGAAATTGTTCGTATCGAACATTTCCAGCTGCAATCGCACTGTTTTAGTCGTCTTGCTGCTCTTGCTGGATTGGCCTGCATCTGGGTCCAGAAGATCGACGCCGAAACGTGAGAAGCCTGTCTCATGACTGTCAAAAATGCTACGTTGGCTGCTGATTGTGGTAAGGGACACACGCTTGTGCTCGCCCAGCTTCGACATTGCCGCCGTCGCCCCCCAATTGTGAAGCTGAATTCAAGAACACAGCACACAAGCACAATTACGCCAACAACAAAATAGCCGCACGAAAATGCAACACGAAAAAAAGAATTTCGAATTTCGAGCACGATACCGTTCTTTTTTACTTTAATTTTGCCTTCCCGCCCTTTTGGTGAGCGGCACGCCGCGTGTTTTTCTATGCCAAACAAAAACAATGGCAGGCAGGCAGAAACGACGAGAGAGACGGCGACGGCGACAGCGACGTCGGGCCCCACCTCCTGCTGGCTGTGTCAGCGATGTCTGTTTTTTGCTTTATGCCTTTGCACACGTACACCACCACACCAGTTCCTTTCCTGGCCTGTTTTCACTTTTTACGAAAATGTGTCCAGCACTAAAAACATAAACAAATGCATTGCTATCAGCAATATATTCTCTTTTGCATACACTTTAGTTTATGTGCAATTCTTTCACTTTAGCTAATTGCATTTAGGCAACACTGCAAATATTTAACACTAATTTTTTTTTGTGGTGCAAATGGAAAAATAATTTTGTAATTTTTTGGCGTCCAGCCGGCGCAAACAACACAAAGACTTTAGTCAACATACACAATGGTTATTGCACTCGGATTACTAGCGGCGTTTGTGTATACCTTTAATTAAATTTAAGCGTTAGGCTTTGCATATTTACGAGAAGTTTTGTAATTTGTTTCTTAATCAAATCGTGTGCCGTCTTCAACGCTAAACATTTTCACTGCACTCATGCCGCCGACCCCGCAATTAATTATTCGTGACGCTGTGCAGCACTGGCTACCAAATTCGCAATATAGCTGTCTCGCTTGCGAAGCATATTCGCGTTTGGCGCTCGAACTGTTGCGCAGAAATATTTAAGTTTGGAAAAAATTGATTGTTTTTTTGAGAAAAAAAATAAACATTTTTAACTGTGTTTTATTCTCTGCTTACCTTTTCTTAATAGCTCTGATAAAGTTAATTTCTATAAGATTTCTTTATAAATTCGTAGGCAAAAGAATATTAAAAGATTAAAATTTTCTACGAGTTATTAATTTTTTTACAAATGTTTAACATTATTTTACAAATAAAAATACTAGTAACAAATCTTAAGAAACGAAGATGTATAAATTTACAAAAAATAAAGTATGACAGCACTCGAATGGAAAACACCTGATGGTGTGTTTATTTTTTTGCTCCACTTGGACGGATTTAGTTATTTTGCTCAGTATGCAAAAAAAAAAAATGGACGAACGTTATAGATAAAAAAAATTGTATTTTGGACTCTTTTAAGCTTTAGACAAAGGAAACTGTGTTTTCAATTAGACTTCACGCGATAACGTTACAAATCACTTCCATTAAGTATTCCTTCGATATATTTTCAAAGTTGCATCCCAGCGTTAATGCGTTACAGTGGAACTATCATTTTTCGTTTGTTTTGACTACAAATGTGTGCGCTTTGCAGCACTGCTCGAAACAGCTGAAAGAAAGCGGGGAGTTGATTTGTGTGGCCCTCTCAGTGTTATTGCGTGCCTCGAAGCTGAACGCTTCACAAAACGGCAAGTGAGTGTGCTTATAAATAATTATAATTATAAATTCAATTGTTTTTTAGAGCAAACGCGTTGTGTGCGTGTAAGTGTGTGTGTGTATGTACATGTGTTTCCGTGTGTATGTTAACTCTAGAAATAAAGTTGCATGCATAGCAATTTGGGCCCAAATGTGCAAGCAGCTATTTAGCCAAATTGTTGGGCCCGTCAGCCTTATCAGAAAATAGTGTGCAATAAAAAAAATAAGTGAGAATGTGTGCCAGGCGTATTATTGGTGCTTAAGCTACCGTTTTGCGAGAGCCTTGTGGTTTTTTAATGTGTTTGTTTGTGTGTATATAATTATGTTGCCTTTATGCTTGCAGCTCCCAACCGTCCCCCTTTGACATCAATTGACCGTTGCCGCCGCCGTTCAAAGAGCAACGAACGCGTATCCAACACAAAGGCAGCCACTTTATTCGTTTACTGACTTTCGCCTGAGACGAAACCGTAGAAATATTTTGCAGGAATCGCATTTACAGCAAACAAAGCGACTGATACACACACCATCCATCCATCCACTAACTGTAAACACCTGGATCAGCCCATAGATATGTGAAACTTAGTTAAGTCGCAAAGACAATAAATAGTTCGCCTTGTTTATTGTTCCAGTTGTATCAGGAAGGAGAAACTAAATACAAATAAACGCACTCAGGTCTTGACAACGGTGAGTAATATTCATACATACAAATGTGCGCTCCATTAGTAATTAAAGTGTGTATGTTGCGTTGTTGTATTTGCCATTTGTTCAAAACAAATAGACATACAGACTCAGACAACATACAACCTGTATCGATAAGGATCTACAGCAGCAAAAACGACAGTTGCAGCCTTATCTTTTTTGCCATTTGTAGTTAATTTAAAATCTTAGGGTTTTTTTTTCGGTGACTGTGATAAAAAAAAAAAATAGATAAAAAAAGACAAGAACAGAAAACTGTAAGTCTTGCGAAATTCCTTTCTATATAGAAACTAGAAACTTTGTATTCTGATGCTGATCAAATTTTTTAAAAGCAGCTCGAATTTATTTAAACAGATGCAGATAAGGAATTAAAAAGTTTTGATTACATTAAACAAACTGAATAGCAAAAAGTCGCATACCCAACTCTTGAGTAAACATTTTCTTCGCCCGCGCCTTTCTCCACCTAACCTTTTTGTGCTCACTATTGTCGCACCTGTCTTTTTTGTATGTGCAGTTATTTGTTAAACAAGTTGCGGTAAGTGACCTTGAAAGTGTCGCCGTCATCCATTGTCGTTGTCGCTTTTTGTTGCTGTCGCCTTGCCATCCAAATTTGATTACAAATTTCATTTTCAATGGAAAGTGAATTATTTCAATGAAACAAATATCAGTACACAGTGCGCCCCATTTTGGGCAACCCCCAACCAGTTTTGGGCAACAGTGGCAAGGCGAACAACAAAGATAAAACAAACCAACAAAAAACAAACATGCAACAAGCAACAAGTTGCGCATGAATGTGTACAAACGCTTAAAAATACATTTAATTTGCTTTTAATGCGTCATTATTACTTGTTTTCATTAGTATTTTGTCTTTGTTGTAGTTGTAGTTGTTGTAGCCGGCTGCTTTGTTCGTCGATCACGTTCCATTATAAAGAGAGAGAGAGAGAGAGACCAGTACCAGCATCAAAAAGTCAATATACACATTTGTTTTATGCACAAACATTAAAATAAATAACCACAAAAAGCATAGATCGAATACATATTTACATATGTAGTACATATGCACATGTATACAATAAACACGTGTGAGAAATTCCACCCTCTGTCTGGCGCCGAAAATGGCATACTCTTGCCGTAAAATCTTTAATATGTAAATACGCGTATGTGTGCACAAAGCTTAAAGGTAGTTAGATAAATGGGGTATTAAAAGCTGAGAGCTAAGAACAGTATTCAAATCACATGTCTTTCTCATGACGTGTTTACAGACAAAACTTTGAAGATTCTATGTTTAGCCTCTGCAAAACCATAAAAAGTATCAAAAATAGAAGGCTTACGTTGTTGGGAAGAATAAAGTTCAGTCTTAACTCTTACTCAGTAAAGTCGTTCATAGAAAAAAAACTAAAGTATTTAATTTCCCTTTCAATCTATAAACAATCGTAAATACACATAAGTTTTAAGCAGAATGTAATATAATAAATGTTGAAATTAAAACTTTTTCAATGTAATTGGAGTTAATAGAAAACTTTTCTTAAATTCCAAGCAGCATATTTATGCAACTACATAAGTTGTGTAACTTTTTTATCTTGAAAAATATGTTCTTGTTTAATTTTTATCATTTTTGTTTGAAAAAAAAAACCCAAAGACGACTTTCATAATGTTTTTTCAGTAAGAGCATTCAAAGTGCAGACAAATGAACAATTGTCATTGTGAGGGTGGTTTGATGTATATGTGTGTGTGTGCGTGTTTGTGTGCTATCTGTTGTGGTTTCAATTTGAAACGATGACGAATGTTCTGAAATAAATTACAATGAACTATGTTTAAATACAGTACAGTATTGTACAATCAAAATAAGAACAGTTTTGTAGTCAACTCAATACACAACATTTTTTCAAAATTCACATTAAAAGAACTTTGGGAATTTTCTTGGATTAATATTGAAGTTTGAAGAACTTGTAGTCTTAATAAAATATTTTTTTCAGTGTATGTATAATTGTTAATTAAAAACAAACTTTAAGATAAATAACTTTTATTAATGATTTTGATGTTTTTCCTTTCTGTTTTAATGTTCACAGAGAGATCACTAGACTAAGATGACGGAGAACGTGGAGCTGGTGAATAAATATGGCGAACCATTGCGCTATGATCGGAATTTTCAGGGACCACGTCAACGGGATCGCAGCTGTACGGATGTGCCCTGCCTAATCCTGTTTGTGCTCTTTCTGGGCGGTTGGGCATTCATTGCCCATTTTGCCATACGCCATGGCGATCTCAATCAACTGATGGTGCCCACGGATATGTATAATCAGAAATGTGGTATTGATTCCGGTGTGCTGAATAAGAAATATTTATTCTTTTTCAATCTGGATCAATGCATTGATCCACTGGTGCCCATCACAGGATGCAAAACACCGCAGGTAAGAACATTTATATAGAAAACATAAAGATCTTTTTTACATTATATGATTTTGCAGGTTTGCGTAGAGAGTTGTCCCAGTCAGACATTTGTGTGGGATAGCATGAAGAACATGAACTTTGAGCAGCTGAAGCCGCGTCTCATCTGCAAAACGGATGAGATTAAGGCGGGCATCAGAGACAAGGCGGATATTGAGCGAGCCATTGGCGATGGACGCTGTGCCCGTTACTATATCAAGAGTCAGCCGTTCCTTAATCGCTGCATGTTCGAATTCTCGGATCAACTGTGCGAACTGCTGCCCAGCGTGCTGTTCCGCACGCGACGCGACTCGGAACAGTTGCTGTTGCCCGGTAGCAATGCCAGCCAAACGGAGGAGCTAAACATGCAGATTCAGGCAATGGCCTTGACTATGCAATCTGCGCCGCAGTCGCTAGTGGCGCCACCGGACGATGGCAGACATTTGATCAAGGCTATTGAGGAGGAAAAAGTTGGACAATGTCAGCGACAGAAGCTAAATGGAGCCGTCATCAAAGAGAAGATGATGCAAACGGATACACGGCTGGCCAAGATGGTGGGCAATTTGGTGGCACATTTCTACAATGGCACACACGATGCCCAGCGTTTGGGCGAGGAGATTGTCGAGGATCTGGTCAACTCCATGTCCGTAGTGCTAATGGCGCTATTTTTCACCCTAATTGCATCCCTAATTTTCATCTCACTTATGCGTTGGCTAGCCGCACCCATACTCTGGTTCTCCATCATTGGCGTACTCGTGGGCCTTCTGGTGGCCATCTACTACACCATCAAGCAGTATACGTTCTGGAGCAAGACGCCGACGGTGCCGCTGCACGACATTAATCTGCACAAGCAGGTCCAGAATCTGTTGCAGGATGCCAACACATGGCTGTACTTGTCCATATTTGTGTGCATCTGCTTTGTGGTCATCTTTCTGCTGGTAATTGTTTTGCGCAAACGCATACGGATTGCCATCGCCCTGACCAAGGAGGGCAGCAAGGCTGTCAGCACTGTGATCAGCACCGTTTTCTTTCCCATCTTCTCTTGGGTTCTGTTCATAGCGGCTATTGCATTTGCCATTGGCGTTGGACTGTACCTGGGCTCCATTGGACCGCTATCATTCCGGATGGTGCAACGTGTGACAGATGACGGCAAGGTGACAAACGAGCCGTGCGAGTGCCAAGGACCTGCCATTAATTATACCGTTGGTGCAGCCTGTGATCCTCAGACGTTCCAACAGTATTGCCACAATCGCAACAGCAGAGATGTCTGTATCCAGACGTCGTGTAGTTTTCTGGAAATTGATAATCCCCCCTTGGTGCGCTGGGCCATTGCGTATAACATATTTGGTTTCCTCTGGTTGAGCTTCTTTATATCGGCCTTCAGTGACATGGTGCTGGCAGCTACATTTGCACGCTGGTATTGGACCTTCAAGAAGCGTGATGTTCCTTACTTCACCCTGACACATGCCTTCTGCCAAACGGCCATCTATCATCTGGGCACTTTGGCATTTGGCTCCCTTATCCTGGCCATATGTCGACTGATTCGTTTGGTGCTGGAGTACATCGATGCCAAGTTGAAGAAGTATGATAATTCGGTGACACGAGCTATTCTATGCTGCATGCGCTGCTTTTTCTGGCTGCTGGAAACCTTTCTCCGATTTCTCAATAAGAATGCGTACATCATGTGCGCCATTCATGGCAAGAACTTCTGCTCCAGTGCGCATGATGCGTTTAATCTCCTCATGCGTAATTTCCTGCGTGTCGTCACACTGGACAAGGTTACCGATTTTTTGTTCTTTTTGTCAAAGCTGCTGCTCACCGCTGGAGCGGGCGTATCCACATACTATTTCTTGGCCAACAATCCGCATCTAATACAGTTGAACCACAAAGCAGTGCCAACCACGGTGGTGGTGATTGCCGCCTTTCTCATAACCAGTGTGTTCTTTGGCGTCTATTCGATGGCGGTGGATACGCTATTCCTGTGCTTCTTGGAGGATTGCGAGCGTAACGATGGCACACCTGAGAAGCCCTACTTCATGTCCAAGCAGCTGATGAAGATTTTGGGTAAAAAGAATAAATTGCCGCCACGCCAGCGACGCAGCAAATAAGGAAACGAAAAGCAATATATATACAAATTACAATGTGAAAGACATACAAACATACATATTTATATATACACAAACATACATCTAAATATGTGACATTATCATAAGCCACAGGTTGTGCGCGATTCTTGCTCATATAAACACACATATTTCATTTTAATTAGATGGCAATATTTGGGCTCGTCTGCAATAGGTTTTACATTAAATGTAATCAACTCATATGCTCCAAATATGCCAACTTATATTCTAACTTAAACAATATATACTTTGCATACTTGAAATGTATATAATACAACAAATAAAATATATATATCTAATGTATACAAATGATTGTGGCTCAGCGACAAACAACGAGGTTCTCAAATGAAAAGTGTTGTGAGAGATGCTGAGCCATGATTGAAAAACGTTTTTAAGACAGACCAAAAGCATGTGTAAATAGTATAAGAAGATATGATGCAAAAGAGTAAGAGTACTTTACTCCAATCTCAGAGATTTAAATGTTTTCTCAAAGAACTTGAAGTAAACTTGAATTTAATGAATGAATGAATTGATTGAGAAAACTAACCATAAGGTATTTATTTTTTTAATTTTTTCTATTAATATTTATGCACATTTTACATTTATTATAGTTTGATTTTGTTTGTGAACATACATATTATGAATTAAATAAATTTGAAATCAACATGAATTATATTCTTTTATCTATTCAGCTCAGCTCAAATAAACATTAAAAACATTACATTAATAAAAATTAGTTACGGTTTTAAATATATACTAAAAAAAAAAAAATATGAATGAATAAAAACTAAATGGAAATATCCCTAAGAACAGTGTCGCTAGTATTTAGTAAGTCATCATTGTCTGCACAATCGCTTAAATCAAGATTAAATTTGGGTGGAAGCATATTCAATTGATTGGCATCGTTCTCATTGTTGCTGCACGGCATCTGCGGTGAATCCTGTTTGTAAAAGTAAGTAAAGTAGTTTCAAAGTTATTTTGATTATGGATCACAATATATATATTTACGTTAAGTGTTTGATCATTAAGCTGCATGCGGGGTATGGCTTGCTGCTCGGGCAACGGCCCAGCCACCAGTGCATCCAGTCGTCCAGACGGTGATGTGCTTAGATTCTGTACGTTAAGCGAGGCATCTAGCACTTTCATTAGAGCAGCACTCTTCTTCAGTGTTGTGTCATCTGTTGGCGGTTGTCGCTCTATGCGTGTGCGATCGTTACTGGTTAATGGGGTGAACGGAGAAAAGGCGATGGCAGTGTTAGATTTGGGTGAGACTGGAATGCTGGCTGTAGCGTCATCAATGCCAAACGAGGATTGCATTTGCTTCCATTTGCTACCCAGCGACGATAGATTTAGTTGTGTGTTTGTAGTTGTTGCCGGTCGTTTTGAAATGGTGCGCAGCATCTGCATTGGATCAACAATCCTGGATCGATTCAAGGTAGTGTTCACTTTGCGTACCGAACGTGGTGGCGCAAGGGCAGATGTGGGTGCTATAAATGGCAAATGGTTAGCTTATGCTCATGTTGGAGGATAATTGCTTTTTCTTACCAAGCAAACTGTTTTCAAACTGTTTGGCATTGAAGTCATCTTGGAGAGGCAGACGCACTTGCACATTGCACCGTGCACCGCTGGCCATATCCGGTCGAATGGGTGGCGTTGCCACAAACTTTAGAAGTAGTGGATGCCCAGCGCCACCGATTGTTCCTTGCGTACTGTCCAATGTCCGAAGTGGTGTGGTTGGCGGCAATGATGCATTCCGATTGGTACTATTACTATGATTTATGTTTTTCTTGGCACGCGTGTTCAAATTCTTCTGCACCTCATTCAGCTGCCCTTCAATCTGCTGCAGCTCTGTCCGCAATGCCTGTAGATCGGCGGTTACAAACTCATCACACTCGCTATAGTGATCATTGGCGTCCAACTGCTCGGCAATGGTCTTACTGATGATATTAAAACCAGATAGCAATGCATTGATTCCAACGCTGTTTCCTAAAATAAAATTTAAAATGTTGTATAAGTCTTGGAGCTAAGTATTTAAGGTAAGACTCACCTGTTGTTGCACTGCTTGTTTCGTTGCCAAACAACCTTTGTATGTCTCGAAGTGCTTCATCGGCCGCCTCATGGTTTTGCTTGTAATCGGCGCGCTTGGCTTGAAACTGATCCATTGCTTCTTTCTGTGCATGCAGTGGTTCTTTCAGCAACGCAATCCGTGCGAGGGGCAGTGTTATTTTCTGTTCGCAAATGTGGCGATTGTGCGCTTCGAATTCATTGAGGAACGCATCGTCCTGAAGCTGAGTTTTACTAATGCCTGTGGCGGCAGCGATTTCTGTAAATTTGTGGTTTATCTTCTTGGTACAGTCACGCAGTAAGGCCTTATTGGCTTCCAGCTCTTCAATGTAAGCTGAAGGCATATTCCTTCATGAAGGCACTTTTTTCTAACATCCATTCGACACTACAGCTACGGAACTTTGCAGAGTCCGGATCTGCTGGCAATGAGTGTTCCCTTTGCTTGATTAAGTCCTGCAGTACGAAGCCGACAAGGTCAAGAACAAACTTGATGAACTTCATGCCACCCGGCATGACAACCAGATAGGATTTGATATTTGTCCAATGCAAATTATGCTTTTCGTTTAAATGTTTTAGGTAGTCAATGGTGCTGGACCGAAAATTTGCTTCCGATTTTTTGTCGGTAATTGGCCAGAAGAAACGGCGTTTAAATTCGGCCGGATCCAGGATGCGAAAGAGATAGTGCATCACTTGAAAAAATGCTGCTTGATTGGGCTTCAGAAACATGTCCCATGAGAGCAACTTGAGCATTTCATCGTTCATGGGATATATAAGTGATAGGCCTTGCAGTTTTTTATGCAGTTTCTCACTCTGCTCTTTTTCTTCTGCCTTCCAGGGCGCGATAACTGTACGGTCCATTTTTGTACACTATATTTATCTTTAAATCGGTTTACACAAAAAAAAAATGAAAAGTTTTCATATATTCAAATTATACACAATGGCAATTGTGCCGCTCTCTGTTCAAGATGACAAGCTTTTGAGTACAAATGAAAAGTATCGATAAGCATCGACAGTTTGAGTGCTTTTCGTAATTGTGTTTAACTATTTTTTAAATTGATTTAAATAAAATCCAATAATTTTAAAATACAATGAAATTAACAACAATCGAGTTATTTTTATCAAGATTTTCAACAAATTGTTCCGTTGTTTTGAATATTAATATACCACATAGGGTCACACTGTTAACATGTTGTCAAAGTATCGATTCAACTGCTGATATAATATTTCAAAACGTTACGAATTTTGCTTATATCTATAAACATTATTTACTTAAGTTTTAAGTTTTTTGAAAATTATTTTAATTTGATGTTGTTTGAAAATCTTTAAAAAAATAAATCAATCAACTGAAAGCGATACTATCATAGCCTATCGACACTTACAAATTTTACTATCGATATTATCGGCATTATTTTTGCAGCACTACTAGCAAATTCTGCGGAGAAAAAGTAAAAACGTTTAAAAAAACATTAAAGTGCACATTAAAAGACCAAGTAATTAGTGGAAAGCATTCCACTCTTACGAAATGGATGCTGATATGGCACTGAGTCAAGAAACGGACAAGCGTATGTGCGCTTCACTTGATGACGGGCCGCCCGGTGTGGACGGCAACGATGCGAGTGAAAAAAACGAGGAGACAACCGTCGCCGCAGCGTCACGCAAAAGCAGCAAAAGTAAATCAAGCTCTCGTCGTCGCTCAACATCGCGTCGACGCTCAAATTCACCGCCACCAATACGACGCCGACGCTCACATTCGCGATCACCATCGCCGCCTCCGCCGCGTGGACGAGGACGCTACGATTCGCCAGACTATGGCCGATATCCACCACGACGCCGATTTGATCGTCGACGTTCACCAGATCGTGATCGACGACGCTCTCCACCGCGTCGTGGTCGACGAGATCGCTATGGCAGATCTCGATCACGTTCTCGCAGCGGTGGCTCTCCACACAGACGTGGTGGTGGTGGTCGTGGATCAAGTCCAGTGTCGTCTCGTTGGTCGCCCAAAAAGAAGCCCGCTTCACCCCCGCTGCCAGCACAATCAGCACTCGTTGGACAGCAACGAATGCCACTTCCTGGTCAGTCGTCTGGCTACGGTGTAATGCCGCAAGCCATGTACACTCAAGGCCCATATGGAGCACCCGACGTCTATGGACATCAGTACGGTATGGCGCCGCCTAATGCATTTCCACCGCAGGGACCTCCCCCCGGCTATGGAATGCAGGTGCCGCCACCAACGCAGGCGGGACCCTTTAATCAAGGATATGGCGCATGGGGCGTAAATGGTAAACTAGGTTCTTATAATCAAGCACTTACGTAACGTAAAACTTTAACGTAAACTTCAAATGTGTGAACATTTTTACCAGTCAACTTAGCAACCATTTCAAATAAACGAATTTGTTTTTTTTTTTTAGAATATGGACAACAAGTGTGGCTTCCGCAGCCAATGACCAGTGTGCCGCCTCCAGTAGCACCCGATCCACTCGTAGCCCAGCAACAGCAGCAGCAAGTAGTAGTTGGACAACAACCGCAACAGCAGCAGCAACAACTGGTTCCACCATCTATTATTGAGGATCAAGGAACCCCAGCGCTCGAGAGCGCAGGTTTGCCGCCACAGGACGGTAAGTGTGGAAATGAATTTTTGACTTTGCTACTTACGACAATTCACATGCAAAACCTCTCACATTATATTTTATTGTTGTCACGATAACGCGCTCCCTAACGAAAATACCAAATACCAAACCAAAAAAAAAACTTGTATGTAATAATTGTATGATGTAATTGTAAATTGAAAAATATGCGTTTAGCACGAGCATACAACAAAGAACCACTTAAAATGCATTGTAAAGACATTCAGAATCTAGCTATTAAATCGCAGCGGACCCGGGCTTCTGAAATATTGAATTCAATTGTTATTGTGTGTGTTTGTGTCTAAGAGCAAATACTTCTCATCTCGGGGGGAGAGACACAGAGAGGCACACAGTCAGCAGTTACGTCGGCACCGTTCAACTGCCCCAACAAATCCACACGCACAACAAAACCAACGAGGACAGCAGATACAGAAAGCAGTCAGACCCGCTAAGCTTCGATCCGATCCAAACCGAACCGATCAGTTCCGGCAAACGCATCCGTTGGTCTCTTTTGGCCAACAGTTTTTGCGTAACAAAGCCGTGAAATGCACTCGAGACTGCATTTTGTAAATGAAATTTGAACTTTAAATCCGCTAACGAGAATGTAAACTAATTTATATCTTTTTCTTTACCCTCATGTATATGACAGCCGTCGCCCAGGAGGCAGAAAATCAAAAGGAGGAGCTTAAGAAACAGCGCACCAACTATGTGAAAATGGTTTCGCTCTTCAAGAAGGAAATGAAAGTTCTCAAGGAGCAACGTAATGATTTAACAGCCGGAGATGCACCACCATCGCCAACCACAAAGAACTTTATCGAGGAAAACGATCGTCTTCAGGTATGAAGAATACATAAATCAAAAATTCCAATACTCTGTTTCCAATCAAAATCAAATTGAAGCTTGATCTAGTTACCATTGCAAAAATATATATATTTAAACTTCAAATCAATTTAGTTTAAATTGTGTTCATCAGTTATCAATTTTAACAAATTTGGTACTATATTTATATTAATATTTTTTTAATGATTATTATAATATATATATATACGATCATGGCAGCAGAGTATTGAAACTTAAAAAAGAATATAACTGAATTTTAACATTTTCAATTTGCAGGTGCAAATCAAAAAGAAAGTGGATACCATTGAGAACGTCATAGATATGTTGAACGGCATTATTGGCGACGAGGAGGCTGACGAGGAGCTTGACGTCACTCCAAAGAAGGATCAGGAACTTACTATGCTCAAAGCAATGCCGCCAACTGTTGCATCGGGTGCCGCCGCTGCACCAACGTCGACATCAAGCGAAAGCTCCGAAAGTTCTGATTCCAGTTCATCGTCGAGCAGTTCATCGGACTCATCGACAGACGATGACGGCGATGAGGAGAACGGCACTGGTGATGGTAGTCCCACAAATCGTCTCAAGAATCGGGCCATGAAAACAATGAAAGCCAAACAGCGACAGGCTGCAGCAGCGGCTCCAACAAAATTAGCTGTGCCCCAAGCTCAAACATGCAATTATGTGTTTTTCGATCCCGAGCATCATTGGTGCGAGAGTTGTAGCGTCTTTCCAAAGACAGCGCGTGATTATCTAAAGCATTTGCACGAGGAGGAGCACATGAATCGGGAGACAATGGAGACGCCCTGGCATGTGGGCATCGATCACGATCCCTTTCCCACTTACGACAAGGCGCCAGTTAAGCGTGTTCCCGTACGTGGGTTGCAATTTTTAGTGCCTGCCAGTGCTTGGTATTGCAAATTGTGCAGCGCTTGGATTGGCGATCTACACTGTGCTTCAGCTCATCTCAAATCGCGAACGCATGCCAACAGATATGATGTAAGTGAAAGACTCTTTAACTTCCTTATTTTTATGGCACTTTAACATATGTTCTTTAAATTACAGTCGTTCCTTAAGAAGCAGCCCAACTATGAAAGCGAGTGGCTTAGCAAACGCGAACGTGCTCAACAGGAACAGAAGGAGAACGAGGAGAAGGCCAAAAAGGCCAAGAAAGATGAAGACAAGACCTCAAAGAAGCGCAAGAAGAAGAGGTTTGTATTAAGTGGGAAATATAACTATTTGTACTATCTAATAATTCCTTTCATTTTAGCAGTGAAAAGAAGAAAAAGAAGCGTAGCAAACACAGCAAGAAACACAAACGTAATTCGAATGCGGCTCACAGCACATCATCATCGACGGACAGCTCCTCATCGGATGAGGCAGCGGATGAGCAGCAGCCCAAAAAGGCACATGTCACACCAACGGATGTTGCACCATTAGTAACGCCAGCCAATGCTGCGTCGATAAGGGTAACAATGCGTAAACAGGATGCTCAGGTTGCACCGCCACCACCGCCATTCATTAAGGATGCACTCAACACTGTGGAACGTGGCAAATGGACATCAGCATCTAGCAATGATGTCAAGGAGAAGGAAAAGAACGAAGAGGATAAGAAACGCGACGATGCCATGATGCAACAGTGGAACACTGTGCAGCCAGTGATAAGTGAGAGTGAGAAGAAGCTGCTCGAGCAGCTCAAGGGCAAGCTAAAGGGCAAATCAACGCGTCCGGGTGACAACGACAATAAACCAACAACAACTGCAGCTGTGGATGATAAGTCACGTCGTCCCGGTTCTAAGCGACGCAGTCCCTCACCGCGTGATCGTGACCGTGATCGTCGTGATAGAGATCGTGATCGTGGCCGAGATCGCGACCGAGAACGGGAGCGTGATCGTGATCGCGACCGCGATCGTCGTCGTTCACGCACTCGATCCAGGAGTCGCGGACGCAGGCGCAACTCACGCTCACCAGTGCGCGGCGGTCGACGCAGTCGGTCCCGCGATGCCCGCTGGCGCCGCAGTCACTCGGCGGAAGAGCGCGTTGAACGGCCGGTGGTCAAGCATTCCGAGTTTCGCCCACGGCAAGTGCCGGAGCGCAAGCAGGCCGAAGCCAAGCGGGACAAAAAGGACGCAGCCGCCAAACTAAAGGCCACCAAGACCATCGCGAGCACTGCGGCCGCCGGTACAGGCAAAAAGTTGCCCTTCATCGGCAAGATGCCTGTACTAAAGAAGCAGCCACTGACGACGCCAGCTGCTGGCTACAGTGATCCCAGCGTTTATACGAATGGCGGCACATTTGATGGTATAACGGTGGGTCCACCACCACCGCCGCCGCCAAATGTGCCGGGCGCTGCAGTGCGTCAAAATGCGCCGACAGCGGCTCAAATCCAAATGGCCATGATGGAGGATGCGTATGGCAATGCGCCACCTTTTCATCCTGATGCCGGCATGATGATGGACTATGATGAGCTAATGCCGGATCCCGTGCAATTTGCCAACTTAATGACCCATTGCCCGCCTCCGCCGCCGCCTGGCAATAGTACAAATGTTGATGGCATCGATGCCCACAACCCGGATGCGACAAACAGTGATGACAATGGTGAGGCGGATGTGCTGCCGCCGGGCATTGATGAGGTCGAAACGGATCTGGTGGCGCCATCTATGGCTGAAACGACGCCACCACGTGATGGTGAACTGCCTCAAGATCTCGCTGATGCGCTCAACATAATATTCCCAACGGATCGACCTGACGACGAGGCATCCAATGATGCCAGCCAATTGACGAACGTGCCTCAAACCATAACCACAATTGTGGAGGATGAGCCGGTGCTGGACGAGAACAATCTGCAGGATTTGGCCAAACAGGGCATACATATGGTGTCCATCGAAGAGACCACTTCCAACTCCATGCCCGCAAATGAAGAGCCAACCAAATCTCTGGCATCACCCATGCAAATCAGTGCGGATGAGACATCCCAAGGTGCCATCGCCAACGCCGTCGCCGCCGCAGCATATCAGCCATCACTCTCCAATGGCAATGGCAATGGCAAAGTGGAAAACTCTTTTAGTCCCGAACAGCTGACGGCCGAAGACATACCCATGCCCAGTTCGCCAACAGCAGCCGTTGCTTCCACTGAGGAGATCATATCGAAAACCGAAGAGCTCATGAACGTGGCCGATATTCCACAACCGCCACCCTCGCCCACAAATAGTGAGAAAATGCGCCGGCAAGCGGAGCTGGATGAGTTGGCCATGTTGGGCATCGACACCAGTGACATGGCGGCACAATGTATGTAAACGAACGATTCATCACATCACACACTCATACACACACGCACTCGCACACATACATCTATTGCATCATCATCACCCCATACAATCCCCAAAACAATCTGTAAAACTCGAAAATCTAACAATTTTATGCTTTCTTAGATGCGTTATAAAATTTGTATTGACTCGACTACAGAGGGGCATGCGACGGCTGAACCGCAGCATATTTTAATAATCAATTTTATTAGTTTTACTTTTAATACCCCAATGTATGATTGTGTGTGTGTATAAAGTATGACGAAAATGTTATAAATAAAAAAATGCACATAACTGTATGATTATTCTCGGCGTTTTTCAATCTCCAAATAAAAACAAGTTTAAATATTTTATATTCGTTTTGTTTATATATCAAATGGCACCTAATGTAAGTTAATAAAAATAAAGATTATATAACTACGACACTGCACAACAATATCTGATGAACGTACGTATATATAGTATATATATAGTTAGTGTCTTAACAAAGTTTAGTTTTTGATTTTTGTTCGCTTGTTTATATATAGTGTAAATATATAATCTGTATATATATATATATATGTATAGGTACACGATTTTCTCTATTAGTTACATAGTTAATAATATGTTGATGCAGGTTTTTCTTTTCTGTTATTAGTAACAATTTCGATGAACAGGATGGATTGGAAAGTTTTGTGCAGCCAGATTCGGAGTTTGGCTTTGGGATTACAAGTTGCTTTTGGCTTGTGTGTTTATGCATAGGTCAATGAGTTATAAATAATTTTGAAACGAAATGTGTGCAGTTGCCGCCGCTGTTGCCACTTGTTGTTGCTGTTGCTGTTGCCCCGAGTATGTGGTGACTGCTATAAATGTGTAACACGCAGGTTCTTTGTGGGCACGGGCACAGGTGCAGGTGTCGGGGCGCAGCCGGTTAGCTAGAACTATAAGTCCGTTATTGGTCCGCCAGCGACGCTGAGTTTGTTGAGCGCTGTTGTTGTCGTTGTCGTTGCAACCGAATCCGTATCCAAATTCCAATTTGTTTGACCCGACCCGACCACCTGGGCACTTAGGTCTTTAACCAATTTTTCGAGTCTAAATACGTTAAGAGCCGCACACAAAAACAACAAAGACGAAAGAGAAGAGTAGAAATGTGAGTGATATCATTGTGGTTCGATTAGTCACCAGATTTGAGATTAGTATGTGAGATCATGCTTACGAAATGAAATGGTGCAGTTGATAGTTGAGTTTAAAGTGTTAGAAACAAAACATATATGTATATGTACACAAATGAAATGATGTATAGAAAACAACCATATAGAGCATAGACTACACCCACGCAATGATACGCTGATTGGCCTCCTTACGTGCGCTGGTCGCTTCACTCAGTTCGCGCTTCAGTTGGGCATGCTCCTTTTTACGTGGCAACAGTGGCGGTGGCCCCGTTCCACCACCCACCACCTGCTGCTCACCAATCAATGCAAACTTTGGCGGACTTTGTATGGGTTGCGGTTGTGTTTGTTGTTGTTGTTGCTGTTGTTGGCCATTGGTGCGAGATTCATTGCTGGAACTGGACTGGAGACGCTTGCTGTTATTGACAACACTTGGAGCCAGCTCATCATTGTCATCCTCATCCTCTAGCCCCTCCCCCTCATCGTCCTCGTCCAGCAGCTGTGTCACCTGCGCCGGCGCCTGATGCACGGTGCCATAGTGCAGATTCAACGAATGCGATCGTCGTGCAGCGCCATTGGGAAAGGGGAAGGGCGCCTTAACACCACGTGCCCCACGCGCTCGATCATTCTCATAGATGATATCATGATACGCCTGCCGTTGATTGTACAAACTGGCCAGGGCCTGACGCAGATACTTGTTCTCCGCCTCCAGATGCGACAGACGCTTGTTCGTGTCCTTGCGTTCCACGCGCAACTGCATCACATGCGACTGCAAGTGTACAACAAATATTAGTTACAGTCTTTGTCTATGTGGATGATGTCACCTTTAGCTCATCGATATCACGCAGCATGCGCACATTGCCCTCACTCATGGACCACTGACGCTCCTCCACCATCGATTTGACACTGAAAGTGAAGGGTATTAATATATATATTGTTCTGTTCCCGTGATGGGGGATTTATTTACCGATTAAGTAATGCATCTTCACGGACACGTGCCGCCTCCTTGACCTCACGCACCACATCCGTCATCATGCCGGGCGTATAGGCGCCTGGAAAAACATAGCCAAAAGCATTAAAATCTCTTCAAGAATCAACTTTGTGTACATAAAATGTTTGATTTTTTGTTCGTGCTTGGAAAGTTGTGTGTTTGTTTATATATGTATATACCTGAATGAAAGGTGGGCGCTGGACTGTGTGTTCCACCGAATCCTCCGCCTCCGCCTCCAAATACCATTGGTTGACTTTGTGTGCTTAATCCGCTCAAGCTATCTCTACGGTGCCGCATGCCCCCGCCTCCAGCCCATGGCTGGCCATTGGGAGCGTGCTTCAAAGCTTCGATATCGACTGTGTGTGTGTGTATATTTACGTGTGCACAGAGGTGTGTTTGTGTGTGTGTGAGAAATAGTAGGCGAAAAACATAGGTAAAAAGATACGAAATACGCAACAAAAATAAATCAAAATACAAGTACAGTAAATACATACAAATTACATAATCGAACAGGAACAGCGTGTAAATACAGAAAGTTTTATAAAAAACAACAATAAATACAATTACGTTACGTAAACGAGAGCAATATAGAAGAAACCGTAGACATTTGACATAGAAGTTAGATAATACTCTCTTTTGTGATATATATATATATATATGTATTTACATCTGGCCAGATAAGCCTTAGTATATAGATATGTGTTTGCCTTCTCACGCACCTTTTGTCTCATGTAAATTGCGACAAATCTTGGAATTTGTTTCGTGCAATATATTTATCTGTTCCATTAACGCAGCAAAGAATTTATTCTGATGCTCCATATCGCTGTTGCTGCCATTGCCATTGGCTGTTAAGGTTGTGCCAGGATTGCCATTGCCATTGCCATTGCGGCATTCCGGCGTATTCTGGCCGCTCAGCTTGGAGTCATTATCCGAGGGATTCAGCAGACAGGGATCACTGAAGCGAAAGCTGCAAGAAACAAAGGGAAAAAGTTAGTTAAAAGATTTTGTTTTTTTTTTTTTTATCGAACTTTACCCTCGACTCATGTTGGGATTGCTTCCACTGCCATCTATGACATCCGTAGAGTTCTGATCATGTTCGGGACTGGCACCAAAGCCACCCAACATATTGACCAGCGGTGGCAAGCTAGCAAAATCCTGTGCACCATCGCCATGCATGGCGGCGAGTCCAAATCCGGAGCCATAACCATTGTTGGGCTGTGGCGGAAACAGCATGGGATAACGATAGCTCAATGGCTGCGAGTGCTGTTGTGGCAATTAACAATAACAATAATCGATCATTAACATTTATAATGGCAATCACTCACGCGTTGTATGCCCAAGCTGAAGGGCGTGGCGCTGCCCATGCTATATGGTTGCGAATGCGAACGCATGAGAAATGCTTGTTGTTGTTGTTGTTGCTGTTGTTGTTGTTGTTGTTGTTGCTGCTGTTGTTGTTGCTGCTGCTGTTGTTGCTGCTGTTGTTGTTGTAGTGCTGCTGCTGCTTGCGTTGCCAGCAGCGTCTTGTTGGCTGCCGCTGTTGTTGTTGGATTGAAAGTCAAGAAATTCGGATGATGATGAAAGTTGCGCATTCGTTGCATCCCGCATACAACTCTCCAGCCATGCATCTAAATGATCCTTGGAATATTGATCACGCATGCTGCCATTGCTGTTGCTGCTTTTGTTTTTAGATGTTGTTGCAGTTGTTGTTGTTGTTGCTGCAGCGGCACTGCGTGATTTCAGTTTCTTGCGTTTGGTGGCATCAATACCTTAAAATAATAATGTTTGTTAGTTTGTTAGTTAATTCAATTAAAACCAAGTTGACCTCTTTTCAATTTGGGCCTTTTGGCAACAACAACAAACAGTTATCAATCAGCGACTGCAGTTGCGCATTGCTAAAACACAAATGACTCAGCGAGAGACAGGCTTATAATACAATACAAAAAAAAAAAGCTTTGACGGCGGCGGCTTCGAGTTATTTCAGCCCACAAAAATGTCGCGAACCGCATTCTCGAAACGAGTTTCGCTTAAAAAGCTCTCGCAATTGATATTCGGTTTTATCTTTTTTTTATTTTGCCAGATACCCATTGCAAGTGGGGTAGCATAGACTTGTTGGAAGGTTTGTATATGGTGTTGTTTATAGGCTTGTTATCGAAAGTAAAAGATAAATTGAAAGAGAGAGAATAAAAAAAAAATAAAAATACATGTGAAGAGGTTTTTGATCACATTTTTTTGCAGTCACTTTTAGAATTGTTTAAAGCAACTTTTTGCATCAAAACATTTTTTGTTTAGGCCCTGGAAAAAAAGTGTTGAAAATAGACCTTTTAGGAGAGTTGAAAACTTTCAATGGGTACTTAATGGGTTAGGAAGAGTATTGTATCATTAAAACGGAATTTAAATGACCTACCCATTGATACAAAACTTTTTATAAAGTAGGTATAAATTATGCGTAGATTTAACTTTAAACGTTGTCAAAATACTATTTCCGCCTTGTGTATATGTATATTTATCTTAAAAATCATGATTATCTTATTTTTTCCAGCTGAAGCTACGAACTAAACTCAAGAAAACAAGATTGAAAGCTTTACTTTTGCAAATATTTAAGTCCAAGTTCAAAATAAGTTCTCAAAAAACATTTTTCTATATTCTATTTCAGTGAGATAATAACAAAACTTATCGTTTATCATTTATAGAGTATTTCAAACTTCAACATTTAAGTCCAAGTTCAAAATAAATTCTCAAAAAACCTTTTTCTATATTCTATTTCAGTGAGATGATAACAAAACTTAACATTAATCATATATAGAGTATCTTAAACTTCGTTCATAGCCAAGCTAACTGTTCTGTGTTTTTGTTTTGGTTTCAGCTAACTATAAGTATTTGAATTTGAGCATGGGTAACGTTTTCTCTTCGAGTGTCTTTTGTCAGCGTTACAGTTTTCAATTGCCAAAACCGGTACAAAACATACAAATAGTATATGTGGGCGGTGGGTCCAACTCTTTGCCCCTTGCATACACGTTGTTGCCCTATATTGGCAAAAACTGAACTGGAATCCCATATGCCTCACATTCCAGACACATGCGCTGTGTGATGACTCCTTAACCAATAAGGGGTTTACCACAGTTCGTTTAAATTTAGCAAAAAGCGAGCTGAGTTCTTTGTTGCTGTTGTTGCTTTTGTATTGATCATGGCAAAAGGAGGGGCGTGGTGCTCGCTTTAGGCGCAGGGTGTCCATGAGGGTGGCTATAAATAGCATGCGAGCAAACCATTAAAAGCGGATGTGGATGTGGCAGAAAACAAGGAGCAGCCTTAAGGAATGAAGTACATAAATGGTAAATGCTGATATGATGATGGTGGTGCGGTCGACAATAGTGGTGCTGCTGGTGCTGGTGGTGGTGGTGGCTTACAAACTCGAGCTCTAATCATGCGCCATTGAAAACGATACGTTCCAAGAAACCAGACATATAAGTATAATATATATAAATACATTTTTTTGTATCTTAATTTGGTATTTTTATAGATATGCGCCATACTCAAAGTCGCATTGCATGAAGATTTGTTTAAATTGTTTATTTCCGAAACAGGAAATTGGAAAAGTGTCAGCATAAATCTCAAGTTACATTGAAAATATAAGTACTTTCTGTGAATACTTTTGGTGGGAGCATCATAAACCAAGAAGATAATGATGTAGTAGCCAGTAAGTAAGCAGTAAGCACTAAGTAAGTTACAAGTAGGAGGTAAGTAATTAGTAAGGAGTTACTGTATATGAAGGAAGAGCTAAAACCTAAACTTTTATAGCATTTCATTTAAAAAAGTTTTGTACAAGTTTCAGTTGATCATCTTTTTGGGCAAGTTTTTTTCAACTCCCAAGTCGATTTTTGGTTATTAATTTTGTTGTAAACATCTCAAAAATCGCGTATCTAATTTAAAAAATTTAATCGATTTGGTCAGATGAAAATTTAACATAAAATTAGTAAAAATCAAGTTTCTTTATTTTGATTTAAATGCAGTTAAATGCTGTAGTAGGCTGGAAAAAGCAAGACTTCTGGAGGTATTGCATTTTAAAAGCGGGCTGAAGTTTTGAGAAAGTTATGGCAATCGAAAATTCCGTTTCACGCCCAAGTCGATTATTTGTCATAAAATTTTACTAGGAAAATCATACAAATCTAAGTTTCTTAATTTTGTATTTATTTAAATGCAGCAATAACCTAGATTTTAAGGCAAGAGTTACGTGAAGCAAAGCAGTTTTGAATCCAGTCATCTTATGAAAATCGATAAGAAATCGCAGTTTTCTTGATCTTCCAAGTCGATGTCTTAGTTCATAATATCGTGCTAAAAACATCAGTTGATTTCAAGAAGCATTTGTTTAACTTAAACCAAAATTTTAAGGTTTGCACTTAAAAATTTGACAAAGAATATGTTTAACAATCAAAAGTTTTTTCCAACTTCCAAGTCGATTTTAGTCACTAATTTTTTAGATTCAGGGTATCTCCTAGTCGGTAATGCTTGACAAGAGCCTTCGCTTCATAACTGTTTCTATAGCTTTAAAGTTGTTTGCTTTTGTTTTATATTAATAACAAAAGAACGAAAACTTTTGTCTTTGGCCTAACTCTAAACCTAATCAAATCTAGTCTTGCCTTTAGTTAGTTCTTTCCTTAGTACACATTTTTTAATTACTACAGCAATTACTCAGCTAATTACTTTAATCGATGTTTGATTTCTTTACACTATCTATATTGCATGCAGCGTAACAATTCCAAACTTCCGCCCCATGAACAATCATCATATTGAGTATCAGGTGAAGCTTAGGGTCCCAACTGCCAATTTCACATTGACGCCCGCAGAGAGCTTGTGCTTAATTAGGCAGCATTTAGTACATTGTTCCAAATTTGAATCGCATTCGCATCGCTTGCCCCACAATTCAATGTCAGATCGCGTGTATAGATTTCATAACAGTTCCCCAAACCCCAACCGAAAATTAAATCAATCACTGACCGTGAACTTAAAGCCCACAAATAAATAAATACACACAAACAAACAGTTGAGTTGTGTTGGGGAAACTGGCAACAAATGGATGCAGTTGCAACAGCAAATATATATAATAAAGCAGATGCTTTAGGCTTTCGAGTCCAATCACACAAATTAGGGACAAAAAATAAAAGCCAAACTTTTATTGCGCAACTGAATTTCGCAATCTGTGAAAAGACTTGGAAAAAAGTCGAAATTGTTAAGGAAATTGAAAGAAATAAAAGAGAAAACAATAAAAAAAAGGAAAAAATAAATGAAAATCAAATACAACCACAAATAAATATATGCTAATTGGGATGCCAAAGATGGCAAAAAGATCTCCAAGACCATGGGAAATCTATTATATGTAAATCTATAAGAGAAAGGGACGGTCACCAACTGAGATCAAAACTCGTATACGTGTGTGGAAGCATTGTTGGGCAATGAGAGATAAAATTGTCATAAATTAAGTTGAGCTATAAATCAAAAGAGTTGAAGTTTTTATGCACTGCGCTCATAATAAAGTCAACTTGAATGAAGATAAAAATGTAATTTAAAGCAGAGCCAGCAGATTATTTGCCTGTGGAGATGACGTCAAGATAATATGTCAGTTAGAAATGTAATCGAAAATATACTTTAAATAATAATTATATCGAGTGTGTTTAAAGGTCTTAAGGTGTTGGAGAAAACGATTTTGTTATCTTCAAATAGTAGAAAAATATTTTTATACCCTTTACCCATTAAATCGGTTAAAAATGGTATGATGGATTTGTGTAACAGACAGAAGGAAGTATCTCTGACCCTATAAAGTATATATGTATATTCTTGATCAGCATCAAAGACCAAGTCCGTCTGTTTCTTTGTCTATATGAATGCTCCAATCTCAGAGACTATAAGAGCTAGAGACTTCAAACTGGAAACTTAAGCTCTCCTATATGGTATAGCAAGAGCAAAATAAATTTGTTTTAAATTATCTATAACACTTTTGGTTTTCGATATACACATGTGATCGTTAATAAAAAAATCTTGAATTTCAAAAATGTGAAAATGAGGTTTGAAATTATGAAGTAAAATTAATTGTAAAAATAGGATTAATAAATAAACTATGAATCAAATCAAATAAAAAAAAAAATTATAAATTATGAAAATGAGGTTTGAGGTGATAAAAATAATGCAAATATGATAAAAATGTAATCAAAATTGGTTAAAAACACCCGGAGATATCACAGTTTTGAAGCGTGAAAAGAGTTAAAGGTATGTCCTAATCGGGATTTCTCTACTAGAGCCATCTTTCTTGTTCTTGAATCAACAAGTTTTCTCTCGAAACTGTATTTCTCATTTCTCAGAAAGATAAAAATATATTATCAACGATATGCGCATACCTTTATTTACATTTCCCAACTACTTTAAATATTAATCTAAATAAACTAAAATTTATCTAAGACTACAACAATATACTCCAATACAACAGTATCTTGCAGCAGTACACGAAGATTAAATTTCATACGTTACAAGCAATTAAATGTTTTCTATATCAATAAAGTATCAGCTGTATAAGCAATCGATTCTATTTGACAAGCCTTAATGAAAGTTTTACCAATTAAAGACATTTATTAATGAATTATTGCCATTGACATGAAATAAATATCTTGAGCTATTTATAAAAACGCTTCACTTACAAACTTCAATTTCTAAAAATATATATAGTTGTAGCTACTACATGTGGGTGGTGTTTTGGGTTAACTTATTGACAAATGGCTTTAACAGCTGCTGCCTTAACGTGTCCGTTAGCCATATACATATATGTGTGTGTGGCGGAAATTGCGTGTGGCACAAACGCAGACAAATGCGAGACATTGTTTAAGCAATGCATTAATCTTGTTTTTTTTGTGGCAAAACTAAACCACATCGCGTGTATGGCCATAAAAAAACCAAATCAGAAGTGTGGTGCAAAAAATTAACAGCATTTAGTTGAAAGACTTTTTCCTATGTTTGTTGCTAATACATCATAGACGAGAGACACTCGAGCGTAACTAAATGACATTGAGGTTAAGAAAAAAGAGCACTAAAAAGTATCTTAATAACTTGGGTTAACTAAACTCAAGTGCAATTCCTCTTTAAGATGGAAGTTCACCAATCTTCTATACTTAAGTCATGTTTATTTAAACTTTCTTTAAGTGTAGTGATACCTCTTTGTGTGTTTGCCACGCCCACGCTGCCGTTTGGATTCTTGGACATTGTATTGGATTTAGCCAGACCTGGACTCGATGTGCCATTGTTGCTGGAATTGGTTGCAGTTGTTGTTGGCATTGTGGTCACGGCGGTGCTGGCACTGGCTTCCAAGTTACCATTCCCATTCCCATTAGTGTTGAACTCCACCTGCGTTGTGGTTGTCATTATTCTATGCAAAAAAATCACTCGTCACTTGTCTGAAAAAAAAAGAATAGTTTTTTGTTAGCATTTTTAGCAACTTTTATTGTTATGCATTAAACAAAAGTTTTAAGAGGGGCATTTGGTTTGTCTTCATTTCAAGGCTTGCCACAGTCTGTCCGACTGTCTGTCTGACAGTTTCTTTGCAACACGTTGGCGTTCGACCGTGAAAAAAACTTTGCCAAACACTAGAGGCATATGTTAGAGTGTACAAGTTGCGATGATGGACGAAATAGATATGCTATACGTATTGAAAGACTTTCAAATTAAGGCAAGCTATAAACAAAATCATCTTTCATCTTTACATCATACCCTCTCTTAAAATAAACAGGGTATCAAAGAGTTCACTTGATATGTACACAAATGTTAACACACTTTGCTGTAAAGAATGAAGACGAAGACTGATGCGAAAAATGCCGAAACGGACGAAAGAAATTGTCAGACAGGTTACGTAGCAGTAAACACCTGTCTATTTTTCTTATTGCTGCTTGCAACGTGGTTGCTGTTGCTAGTTTATTTGTTTGCGTGTAGCCGTGGCACTGCACAAACATTTTATTGATGAAATGTAAACAAAGCGTTTTGATCGAAATGCAAACCAACAAAGAGCATGTGAACAAACACATACACACATACATACACAGAGTAACTGTAACCAGGAGACAGATAGACGACGACGACAATAGTTGTTGTTAAAAGGGTGGCAACGCTTCAAACTCAAGTACCTGAAGGGGAAGGGAGACAGGTAGATAACTTTGTGATCTTAAGATAATGAAGTACACTTGTTGTATTTGTATGCAATTTGCATTTGTTTGAGTTTGAAATGCAGCTGCTGTTAAAACATTTTTAGCGGTTTTCAAGCCAAACATCAAGATTGTGTTTCAAAGTATTTAAAAGCAACAAGTTGCGGAACAATTTTCTTACTTGATGCACTTTCCAAGACACACTAGACTCTAAGGTTTCTTACCATAGACTATTGCCAGACAAACGCTTATATGCATTTACATATACATATGTACATATGTAAGTATGTGATGATTGTATCATTAGTCTAATGGTGTAACTGCATCGTTTTTTTAACCATGCTTTCTGAGAAAGTTGTAAGCAACAAAAAAAAAAAAAAAACAACATTTGCATGCCATTAAGAGCAAAACAACTAAACTTGAATATGCTTGGTTTCTTTTAATGTAGCTTCTGCTTCGTCTTCTTCTTCCTATCATTTATGACAGTATAATTGCTAGGCCGTTAGCTGTAAAGAAAAATTTACATACACATACATATGTACATGTGCATTTCCCCCCTAAGCCAATGCTTTTGGGTGGTTCTGTAACAGAGAATTAACAGAGCGCTGCTATGCTTTAACGCTTCGCTAGCAGCAATTACATATTGTAACTGTTAAATAGATGAATGCCGAAAAACTAGTTTTGGGCATTTTTTTTTAAAAACATATCACAAAGTGCCAAACTAGGCGCAACGAAAAGTCAAGCGACGCTTTTTTTCATGCATTCGCCACGCTCGTTACACAGATAAAGATACTAAACAAAGATACTCTAGGTGTGTGTGTGTGGGGTGCCAATGCCAAACAAATCTATCTGCAAGACGCAAAACAAATTAAAAATCCAACTGACAGACAAGTAAGATAGAAAGAGAGAGTGATAGTTGCAGAGTAAAGTGAAAGAGTTGTGAGCGATGAGAGAAAAAAAAACTACAGCAATGGCACGTTTGCCCATTAAGTACAACAAGTATCTAATAGATATACAACTCATGCAAGTATGCATGTACAGTGGTGGGCAAATAATTAGGAACACATGCCCGTTATAAAGATGTCATGTTTATTGATCTTTATTATAGATAAATAAAAGTTAAGTCTGTTAAACTATACTTATTTATATGCCCAGCACTGTATGCACATACTATATCTGTATCTGTATCTGTATATGCGCTAACGAGTGAAAAAGTTGACTTTGCTGTGTGAATAATGTTGTTATTGTTGCTGCTGTTGCCATTTTATATTAACGTGTGCCGGGCAAAAGGCCTTGCCTTGCCTTGCCGCGCGCTTCATACTCAAGTTGAAAGTGAATTAAGTTTTTGCTTTTCTTTGCAAGCAAGCGAAAGGCAACAACAACAACAACAACTACTTTGGCACAACAACCTGTCGATTAATTAAATTACCGATAACGCAAAAAATGTTTAATGACCATTTAATGACGAGAAAAAAATGCAGATGTTAAAAGAAATGAACAAAGTGCAAACATATTTGCGTTGAATGTTTTTTAATCAATTACTTTTCACATCAATAAATATTATTTATTTATGGCATTTACTGAGTTATTTCAAAGTTAACTTTTTTAGCTATCTTTTTGGCTAATCTTATCTCGCAAGGTAACTCAACTTAACGTCCAAATAAATTAAGACAAGTCGCCAGCTGCTAGTATCTATGACTCCTCTTCCTAATTAACACCAATGACAACGAATGGCGTTAAAAGAAACGCGCTTTGAAGCTTGAAGTTAATGTCGTTTTTGTTTGTGTTCTTGACTTGGCCCTGATTAGCAGCTGCTGCTGCATAGCTAGCCACAAGGTGAGAGAGTCGAAAGCAACAACAAAAAAATTAAAACATTCATTACCAGAGCCAATACTTATTTTGGTGTTTTTTTCTTTTCGCTCAAGTTCTAGGCTATTGACACGATGCCAAGAAAAAAGAAGCAACGAATGTCGCCAAAGAAAGGCAGCTGAAGATGAATATCTCTGATGGGAAAATAAAAAGAAAAGGAAAATGCCCAACAGATAATGAAGTTGGAACGAGCAAAAAATGCAAAACAAACGTTAAAAAAAAAGAACCGGTTCTGTCTAATGGTCCAGTGGCAAGGGCAAAAAATCTCTCTTGGGCCGTCTGGCTGCCCTAACAGTAAAGAAAATCAATAAGAAAAATATGTAAAATTGTTTTTTCTTAGATTTTCCACACACCATTTTCTCACTTGAGTATTGATGACAACAAAAATCAAAAGAACTAATAGTTCCGATAACTTTTAGTAGATATTTAACGTTTTACAATCTAGCTTTAAAATGGTCAAAAATGGCAACTCTATTGTGCGTCCGCTTGACCTTTCCCATAAAACAAATAAAAAACAAATTTTAATGACACCAATAAAAACAAAGCAAAGTGAAGTGAACAACCAAAGTTGATTCCGCACTAACAACAAATCACCGGACGCGATCAATGACTAAACTTACAGAAGAGACACAAAAGGAAAACACTAACAAACAAACACACACACAGACACAGCGCAAACGAAGTCGCAATCATTTGGTTTGTTGACCCAAGCGTAGAGCATTCAATAAATTGAAGAAAATGAATGAAAGGAGAAACAACAGACACACACACACACACACACACATACAAACACAAGCGCAAAGACGGGAAAATCGTAAAAGCAACAATGACCAAGCAAAAGCCACCAAGGAGCAGTTACACACATACACAGAGACGCTCACACAGATACACCGGTCACATGGGAGAGAGAGACAACTATCGCGTTTGTTCGTCTCCCCCATCACTCCAAATCAACAACAACAACAAGCGACAAACACAAAATGAAAAGCGAAATGCGTTCAGATGACGTCGTTGTCGCTGGCGTAGGCGTAGGCGCTTCTGTCGCTGCCCTCTGCTTCTATTGGCTGCAGCTCAGCTGCGCAGCCTGCATACATATGAGTTTGAATTGAAAATGGGCTTTTGTTTTTATGCTGGCTCACTTTGCCTCACATTCCAAACAAAAAAATTTCTCAAGGTTTCGGCACAAACACACAAACACATCTACGCCAACATACTATACAATATTGCTAATTATTAAAGTTACCTACGCGTTGCAATTGGAGCAGCTGTTGTAGTGCACCTGTATTTAAACCCGGTGCCGCTTCAAGTACTTTATGAGCACTATTTTTGTTTTAAAGAAATGCTAATTTGCAGCACTTAATAACTACTATACTACATATAAAACAACACTAACACTAATCGGCTAGCTGCTTTTTCGCATTGCCATATTCAATTTTTCACACACTCTCACAAACACATAGATAGAGGAACGCGCGCGGCGGTTCGAGCGTCAACTTAAAATTCTTTACACACGGTTTTATTATTGAATTTTTTCAATGGATTTTGCGGTAGTTGTTGTTGGCGGGGCTCTGGTGGCGCGACCGACTTTCAAGTAGTTTTTTATTCGCAATTAGTTAACACAAACACCCGCAATGCGTACCCAAGCGATATGCGCAGCAAAAAACCGCTATACGTCCGCTCTCGACAAGTGTTGCTCGACAACAACAATGAAACGATGAAATGAAACAACAGCTGAACGACGTTACGATACGAATGAATGCACAAAGATAAACTAAACGAAACTTGACGAAGACTCAGTGCAGTCAGTGCTGTAAAACGACGGCAGATGTAGCGCGCATTTTCTTTACAATTTAAATGCTTAAAGAAAATGCAATGAATATTTATGTATCTTCAAACGTTGTGTGTATATATTTAATGCTTGCTTGATGCATTCTGTTGTTATTGTAGACAATAAAAATGTACAATAGCGCACATAATGTGCTTAAAATAAATAAACATACGATTACAATATACATATACATATATAAAAAACAATTACAACTAGAATTACGAATACGTGTGTCTGTGTGTTTGGATGTTTCAACATTAAAATACAATAATAGTAGATATACATACAAATACATTCATACATATAGCAACATTAAGCGCTCAATAACAAATTTAACTACATATTATTGCATATGTATAGGAAGACGCCGTTGTATGCAGCAGCATACATAAATATGTTTTGCCACATGCATCCGGTATTAACAAACATACATATATACATATACATATGTATATAGGCTAAGCAATCTCTTCAATACTAATACTAATTTCCTTACATACAAAACAGCATTGGAATCAATTAAGCATTAATATTCTACACTCCAATCCAATTCATCATCATTAACTCTCCAATCCCACTCCGCCTCCGCCTCATCCTCGTCATCCTCCTCCTCCTCATACTCCTCGTCCTACTTTTCCTGTTCACGATGCTCCCGCTTGAAGCTCCATTCAACAATGACAAAAGCAATCGTTCCAATCGTTCCCGTCACCACCAAAATGCCCAACTGCACATACAGACCAAAGTGCGAGGAGTAGAAGAAACTGATGGCCGCCGCCACGGATTGTGTGAACTTGAACAAGGCAAAAGCGCCAACGGGATTATTGACAAATTCGCCACCCAGCATCGAATACACTTGAGTGTTAAAGCAGGCATCGCCCAGACCCAAAAGGAAGGCGCATACTAAAGCCATGGTGGCACTAGGTGGATCCAAATACGATATATCGGTGGTATCCTTAAACGGTGCACTATTCGGTAGATTGAGGTATGTCATCAAATACGCAATCATATGCATCACATAGCCCGCAATTACAATGGGATCGCGTCCAAAACGTGTTGTCTTCGAGGCCAAAATGCCAAAGAAGCCGCCGCCAAAGACTTCGCCAACGCCAATGCAAATGCCAACCAGACCCACAATTTCCTTGGGCGTTGAGGCAATTTTCACAGTAAAACCAATCGAAGAGCCAAAGACGCCGCTAAAGAATGACAGCTCCAGACCTGGAAGCAAAAAGAATGGGTTAAAAACTCCTTGGATTTTGTATGTTTAAAGCAGCGATAGGCACAGAATTTGCAATTGTGAGCACTACAACAAACACAACTTCTGAAGTCATTATTTAAAGGAAAATGAACACCTTTATTATTCTCTTTGTCACGGATAAATCACTTGCTCGCAGCGTCAAAAGTTGTTGTTGCAAAATATCGGATTGAGTAGTCTGTGTAAGGTGAGCAAAGGGATGCCCATCGCTGGTCCAAAGTCTTACCTGTATAGAAGAAAGCCAAGCTGAGTAGAAGCATTCGCTTGGTGCAAAACAATTTGCCCGCCAGCTTTAAAGCATACAGAGCCTGTCCACAACCCGTGTGCTGTTGCTCCAACTCATTATCCTGTTCCGCATTGCTGGCCATAAAGCGCAACGCCGCCAAAAATACAATGCCCAATACGGCAACACCAGTGAGGACGCCAATCACCAGATTCCTTGTCTCCTTGTCGATGTGTGTCTTGTCCTGGAACTGATAGTACACGAATAGATTGCCAAAGAACATGCTGCACTGCAGCAGGGCCCAAAAGATGCCCGAATTCCGCGAGATTGTATCCGCATTGCTGCAACGCGCCAAATACGTGCCCTGACCCGTCCACGTTATGGATGCCCCTAATCCCAGCAGCGCACTTGCCACATACAATAGCCACGTGGATGGAAACAGGAATGTAATCATGAAGGCGCTAAGCGAAGACAAACAACATTTTTTTTAAATTATAAAATCACATTGAAAGTACTTTTTTAATGACTTACGTGTAGGTGGCAGCGCCGGCCACCATTGCCACCCGTGGTCCTGTAAACGAGATGAAAGATGGCGCCAGCCAATTGGATAGCGAGAAGAATAGATATAGAATGGCCAGACTGGTATAGCCATCGCCCTTGAAGCTGTCATCCTCCTGCGATATGCTGTCCAATATTGTTTTCTGCGCAGTTAAAAACAAACAAAATTATTCATCCATTAAAAAACTTATTTCACTATAATATAAGTTATAATTAATAGTAACAGTAAGCTATATAATCCATATAAAATTAGTAGATATACATATTTAAAAAAAAAAAAAAAAAATTAAACAACTTATGAAGATAACGAAACATGCGTTTTGGATGTCAATAAACTTATTTGGCTAAAAACACATTCGCCTTTAAATGCCAAGCACGAAACGTGTTTCAGGGTTTTTTCTCTACATACAATATATATTATGTATACGTATGTAAAACTTCTAGCTTAAGCATTTCCTATGCGGATGCGGTAGTTGTGGGCGTTTTTTTTTTTTTTTCATTTAGGTCCGGATTTTGTCACATATATATTTATACTATATAAAGCTTGTCGCCTACAAACTTTATGTCTGTATGTCTGTATGTTTGTTTTTAAATCAATTCTTGTCGCAGCTGTAAACAAGTTTTACGGTTGGCAAATTCAAGTGCAATGACAGACCACAACTGAAAAAAAAAAATAAATTCTTGCATGGCTGCATTTTCAGCATACATTTTTTAATGGAAAATTTTACAACAAAACGTGTTTTTCTCGGTATGCACAAAATTTTCCACGCCTAAGGATTGTGTCTCAAAAAAAATCTAAAAAAAAAATAAATAAATTATTGATATCGTTATCTCGGCAACTTGACTCTGACCGCAATACGATTTGCATTTGATTGCATTTTGTACTACTTTAAAAACTGGCTTAGTCCTTGTGCTCGTTTTAGAAAAAGTCTAGTTGTCAATTGACAGTTATCAGTTTTGCAGTGCTCCAAGAACTATTATGATTACTGCACTTTACTCAGTTACTCAGTTTACTGTTAAACAAAGAGAGAGAGAAAGAGGGAGAGCAAGAGAGCTTTCAGCGGGCAAGTGTCAATGACAGTGGGAAAAAGTGAAAGTAATTTTTTTATATAATTCGAATTTACGAGATTTTATCCACACACGCATGTTGAATAAAATGTATTTTTAAAGTTGAATAAAAAGTTGATTCCGTTTTAAATTATTTACAAATTATTTAGTTTTTTTGGAAATCCTTAAAATTTGTGAAAGCTATTCAATGAAGTTTACCCACTGTATGAGAATTTTTGAATGTTAAATATGTATCTGTTATCAGAGTGAAACTAACAGATTTTTATAAGGTATTCGTGTCATTGATTTAATCATAAATGCCAATTCAACAACAAATTAACTGATAAGAGAGCTCGGGCCATAATCAGTTTAAGAAGCGTGTTTGGAGAACATGCTCAATGAACAATTAATAAAGAGTTGCAAAAAAAACTGGGTCAAGTTTTGAGCAAATACTTGGAACTAAACGCAGTTTTAAAGAAAGCAACAAAAAAAATCCCAAAAGATATGCAACAATGTGAAAGTCAATAGTCAAAGATAAAACTGTTAATGCGTAAGCCGGTATTAAAAGCTGATCAAAAAAGAGTTTGCAAAGTTTACTCATTTATGCTGGTATGCACATGTACATACATATCTGTGTAAGTATGTGTGATACTTGTTACGCAAATATCAACTGGTGCGACAACTCTCAAACAATGCGAGCTTGCAGAAAAAAAATGGTAACAAAATTACATGCAGAAACAAGTTTTTGGCAACCACTTTAAGTGTAGGGGGGATATGTGGGGCAAGCGGTGGCATTGTGGGCTCGTCTAGTGGCGCACCCACTTTCTGGTTGAGTAATGACGTCGCTGTTTTTGGCGCCTAACGGTTTTTCTCTTTATGCTACGCCAGTAGGACAGGCGAATTTTATTGTTGTTGTTTAACACATTTGGTGTACATTTGTATATGCAAACAAATGCACACATATGCTGGTCAGCTTGGCCTTGAGCCTGACATGCACCTGTATGTGTGTGTGTGTGCGATTGCAATGACATTGAAAGAGTTGACTTTGATGCGTGTGCAACCTAAATTGTGTGCAAAGTGTTGTTTTGCATTGCGCAATCATGTAAAAAAAACTTTACTACTTTAATCCGGCTTAAATTTTGTTAAATATTTAGTTCGATATTGCAAATATTAAGGTATTTGGATCATTTAGCGAACTGGTTCGCTTTTGAACATTCCTGAGCTGTTGTTTAACAGTTGAATGTGATGTAAACAATTTGACGAACAGCATGTTTACATTGTTTACATTTGCACATAAATAACAGATAAAACCGCTATATTGAGAAAGCGTAAGAGAGCGCACTTCCGCTTAATGATTGCCATACTGTTCTACACTGCGCTGCAATCAACGAAACTTATAATTAGGTCGGTTTATATGATATGTACACACTGGACGATTGGATAAGCCAAGCGTTGTTAACGTAAGGCACACGTTAACTATTGATAGATTGCGCCATAAGCCAAGGCCTTTGGCTTACAAAGTTGCACTCCAATCGATACATAGATACACAGAGGTATACATTTATATTGATCGGCTATAACTTGACCAATCTATAAGTTTTGTAAGCGAATTGGTGAACGCCCCGTGCGGAATTCCAGCTAACAGCGTAGTAAATTGTTAAAAACACAAAACTAACTTGAGGGCAAACAAAAGTGAGCGTGTTGTTATGCGATATATATGTATATATTTATATAAGTTTAAATTATATAAACTTGGGTAACGGCCGAAAATAAAATAAAACATCTTTAGAAATGTGTGTCATAACGGTTTTTGGTTACAGTTCATTGAACTTTGGTAATACGATAACCGAATATTAATTTGTCTTTTAAATATAAAATAAAAGCAATTACAAAGTTGAGATACAAAAAAGGGCGATACACATAAACCTGATTTTGACGTAATCAAATTGACGTGACGAAGTTGAAATACCCTTACGATTGTTAGTTGTGTATGTGTGCTTGCCATCAAACAAAGAGTATAAAACATTTTGTCAGAAAAAAATGACTCATCCTGCTTTTAATATCCCGTTTTTAGTTTAGTTCTATATTTAAACACAAAACGACCTTCATCTTAACACTGTTAACATGAATAAACCGTTACGACTAACAAATGAATGGACGCATTAATGACGCTTCATAACATACATACATATTTATTTACATTTGTAAGTCAGTAAGTAATTCTGTGGGTCGTACAAGCATTTAATCTCTGGGTTTTTAATGACCGAGAGAGCGAGGGAGGGTGGTGAGAAGTTCATGCAAATAACTGTACACACAGACAGCTAGACAGCATGGCGTGCACTTAACATTTTAACATTTTTGTTGTATTAAAGCTCTTTCTCTTCTTCTTCTTCCATTCTTTCAGTGCATACGTTAATACATGTGGGCGTTTTCTTGTTATCAACGGCAACATATTCTCCTTCTTCTTTTCTTTTTTGTCAATAAAAATAGGCCTCACGCCAGTTAAGCGACATCTGACCCTTTGAATTGAGGGTGGAGTTGACTTTTGTGGAATGTGAGTTGACTCTTGAGCTCATCAATTAGATACAAAACTTGTAAATTGCATTAATCAAATTGATTTATATATGCTATAAGGGCTTCAACATAAAAAGATAAGTATAGTCGAGTCATAAAATGTTTGATATTAGCTTGGAAAATATTATCTCATTATATAGTAGTAGTTATTAGATGCATGATTTATGATGCTCCAAAGGCTAACATTACAACAATCACAACAATTAGATATAGGGCAGTCTGTTAGTTTACACACACACCCACACACACACAATCAGTGTAATTTACTCAATTGGTAATTGAATGAAGCACTTTCTTTGTTCACAGCAGAGCTAATATACACATACATATGTACATCCCTGTAATGTATCAGATATACGTCGTGTATCTGTGTGCGCGCGCCTCTTTCTGTGTGTGGGTGGCTGGGTGGTAAAGACGACTGACAAACGACGACACGTATGCCAAGGCTACTACAACGTCTATTGGCAAGGACAAGGACGAAAATAACCCTATGGCAAGGCAGGAGGGTTGTCAACACAACGCCCACGCATGCATACATACACACACAAAACGGAATAAATACTAGTCCCACTCGGAACTCACCTCAATGTTACACATTGTTTGAAATGCCGTAAAGACAAACATGAAGCCAAAGCCAAGTATTATAATCATAACGAATTTCATATCCATTTTGTCCAGTTGGTTGTTGTTGTTCGTTTATAGATGGGGAGTTTGTGTTATTTATTTATTTGTTGGTGTTTTTGTGCATATCAGACGCAACGCATTTGACGTCACAGAGAGAGAAGACGGCAAGACGGAGAACGTTAATAGCGACTGCGAGTTAAGATAATGTTGAGCGCGGGCAAGAAATCAAAACAAATAGCTTGTTTAATTACACGTGCATAGATTAAGATACACTTTTTACACTTAAACACTTTGTAGAATATTCATACAAAAATTAACGCAAAACAAGCTTTACGGAAAATTAAAACCGAAAAACGCCAAAGTGTTTGGCGTTGGGTTAATGTGTATGTGATGAGGTTTGAGAGTGGATTGAAACCAAAAAGAGAAATTCTCAAATGTAAATATATGTTATATACGCTGCAGAAATGTTAATGTTAAACTCAAATTGGCACTGTTAAATCCAAATCATATGTGCTTTCGTGAATCAGCCGACCACCACAATTTAGTATTTTTCCTATCGAGTTTCAAAGGCGGGCAAATAAATCGATTAAATGACATCCCATTGGCGCAATTACAGTTTATTTAATTTAAAACATAAGGTCAAAACACAAAAGCACGCTAAGAATAAACGCTCTGAGCAGCACCAATAACGTTTTCCGTCGATTCAGAAGGCTCAGTAGTTTCTTCACTTTCGTTGGCATCCATCAATGCAGCATCAGCTGCACCATCTTCGTTAGGCTCCATTGGTTCAATGAACTGAATCGATCTATACTGTCCAACAATATCCGAATAGGTAGAGTGACATTCTCTGCACAGTAATGCCTCATTTGGTATTGGATCAAATAATGATTGACGTTTCCTTGTCATCGGCAATTGCTGCTGTGTTGTCTGCAGTTTCTTCGATTTCCTCTTACTGGGCAACAACATATTTGTCCGACTGTTCCTTGGTGTTATATGGACCATATTATGCCGTATGGCATATGCGTGAAAGCGTGTGCTCGAAAATACACCCAGTTTTGTCATATTGTGCAGTGATTTGACTATGACATCATCCAAATTAGCCAATTTACCATATTTCTTGCCGCGCAATTGATCCTTTACTGTCTCCACGACGATCTCGAGGGGCACATTGCCGGATTGCACGGACTGCAAGTCAGCGACGGCATTGTAGACAACCCGATTGAGATATTTGGGTATATTAAACTGATCCATTGTTTTGTCCATTGTGACAATAATTTTTTTTGGGGAAAACTGTGGTGTTTTTTCGGATTTTTTTTGTGTTTTGCGTAGATATTTTCCGTCCTGTGCGTTGTTGAACAATGTTTTTAAAATTCCAAAAACATACATATGTATATGTGTGTGTGAGTAAAAGTCAAAGTTTACTTGGATTTAAAAGCTTAAACGAAGAGATTTTCGATTTTATTTATAACAATTTTGTAATCTTTTAAGAGTGTGTTTGGAGGTTAAAGATTCTCATTATCAATTTTGATTTCTAACATAGATCGTTTATTTAATTGTAAACATATAATATATATATAATGATTTCTTGTGTGTGTGTGTTTTATTACTTTTTCCATTTTTTCCTTTTTTTCTTTTTTTTTTTTTTGGTTTACTATAAATACTAAAATCTTTTTCTTTCGTGTGTGTGTGTGTGTGTAAACTGAAAAAACGTTATCTCATAATCACTTTCACTTATTTAACTGAATCTCTTTAAGCTTGTGCCGAACTGTAGAGGCTCCAAGTACTATTTCCAATTCTTTATATAATAATAGTAGTAGTAGTTATTGTTGTTGTTGTATGGTATGTGTTTTTGTAAGTATGTATGTAAATATATATATAAGTATAAAGATACATTTTGCTATTCGCCCCTCCGGCTGCTGTTTACTTGGGTTTATGGATGTGGGGTACATCACTCTGTACTCCTGGGCCCGTGCATCCGATGTATTTGGGCGAACTGCTTGAACCAAAAAAATTTTGTGGAGCGACAAAAACATTTTCCAGAGCTCGTTTAACACAGACGGTACACAGTTATCGATAAACAACAGTTATTTATCATCAACATCATTATCATTTTCTTAAAATTATTTAAAGGGTTTTCTTGCTTCTTTCATCATCATCCTTCATCATCATCCTTATCATCATCATAATCATTTGCTGCTTGGAATATTCTTTAGCCGGCATCAGTGTAAAAATGGATATTTCTCTTCCCCTCTCTCTCTCTCTTCTCCTGTTACGGATTTTAATTCAATTCATCTTGGCAATCTCGATGATGAACGGCATTCATCATTTATTCGCTCTTTTTGTGTGTGATAACGGCATCATCAATCTCCTCCTTCAGTTGATCCTTATCGCCCCAGCCCCAGGTGGCATGAGTGCCATCGCCAGTGCGCTTCACACGCTTCTTAATGATATCGGGCGAGACGCTCTTTAGATCGTAGGCCCAGCCAATCTTGGCAAAGAAATCAATGAAGGCCGTGGTCAGATTTAGCGAGTATTTGCCAAACTCAGCGGTCTTGTAATCCCAGGGGAACACATGATGATAGTTATGCCAGCCTTCGCCGAAAGCAAGTACCGCAACCGAAATGTTCTCCGATGGATTGATGAATCTGTCATAGGGACGTCCGCCAAATTTGTGTGCAGCACTGTTCACCAGCCAGGTCACATTCAGAATGAAGCACCAACGGAACATGGTGGCCACAAACCAGGCATTTAATAAATGTCTCACCCCAGAAGTACATGGGTGCAGCAGTTGGCAGAATGAAACAGGCCAATGGCATCAGAATCATGTAGTGCCTGGCAATACGAAAGAAAGGCAACAATTAGTAAAATAAATAATATAAGATTCTTGGTTTTCAAACTCACTTCTTCTGGAACATCAAGACGCGATCGGCACGCAGATCAGATAGATCGACACCCTTGCCCTTGGCCTTAACTTCCGGATGCTTCTTGCAAAGCAGCCAACCAATGTGCGAAAAGAAGAAGCCACGTGTGGCATTGTGGGGATCAGCATCCGTTTCCGAGTACTTGTGATGCACACGATGATCACGCGCCCAATGATAGGCGGCATCCTGGAAGGCAACCGTATTGAAAATGACCAAAAGGACACGCAGCGGCCATTTGGCTTTGTAGGAACGATGTGCCCACAAACGATGTGCGCCAGCCGTGATGCCCAAGCCCGAGACAACATACAGAGCAAAAGCTGCAAGAATATAACCATATATTTAATAATGTTCTAGGATAACAAATTTATTTAACTAGAATATGAGCATGCAGTTCGGTTCTCTCCTAGGAATACAAGACATGGCGTATGGCATAGGCTTGTTTGTCATCACTGGCAGTGAGAAGACCCAAAAGGGTCAGGTTGTGCAACGATTGACGAATGCAGTTGTCCAAGTGATGAACTGGCGTACAATTACGCAACGAATGCTTCACAGCCATTTGTATATCATCGTATTGGGCATATTCCATTTTTTGTGTTTCGGTTAGGTATTGAATGGCTTTCAGCACATGTCGATTAACCTTGCGCGGCACTTGAAAATCGTCCATTATTTATTTATTCGAAATTGTTTAACTATTCGGGTTATGGAATGTGAAATAAGCCTATAAAATATCAGAAACCCATAAAACCCGTGTTGACATGTTTATCAAGTGTTGCTACGAGAACATTATAATTATTTGCGCATTAGAAACGATTCTCTGTTGAATCCAAGTCAAAACATATCCATATATAAAGATTTCTTTATATGTATGCATGCGCACAGACAATATGCTAATACCGATCTATTCAAAACTGTACGACTTTGTTCAATGTTATCAGCGCCAAATATTGAAATCAACAACAAACTGATAACCTTGCAATTGATATGCACGGCACGCGACACTAAGATGATGATAATGATGATGATGAATACTTTTAGTTCGCCCATGCGCTTACCCAGTGCAATTGTCTGCCATTTGGCTGAGGTTAAGATCAGCCATGCGCCATAGAGTGCTGCCAAATGCAAATAACCAAAGAGTATGATATTACGCCAAACAAGTTTCAGTTTGCGTCTATCCGCTTTCTTCATGGACACAATATCCTTGACGAGTCCACCATCGATGGTCTCAGCATCGCACTCAAACAGCACGCCAGTTGAGTCCTGCTGCAATTTTGTTGGATTCTGCTCCGATTCGGCGGCTGCGTTGGCAGCGGCAGAGATGATCGAGTCGGTTATCGACTGCCCTCCAGCGGTGGCGTTGGGCGGCATTTTGTACCAGCTGCTGTAACGAAAAACAACAAGGTAAACACAATTTGGTAAATTAATATGGCAAGACAATTAACTAAGTAAATTGGCTAAGCTAAACTTGACACGCTTTTTTTTCTCCGCTTTATAGACGCCCAGCAGACAGCAACGAGTTTTGTTGTCGCACCTTTGACTTAAAATGATGTTCTCAACGCTTCTTCTTCTGTGTTTTTTGCTTCGTTGCTGTCACTTTTGGGTACACAGTTTTAGCTTTGCAATATGCCGCGTGTGTGGTAATTTTTTGGCAAACGACGACTACTTGTAGGCATTGACCTGAGAGTCAAGCTGAAGAAATAATCAATATACGGTGTTTGCTCACGTATTAAAATGTTCTGCTACTAAAAATAACACACGCCACACAAATTTAATCGAACTCAAATAGTTATGTTAATTAGTGTACAAAATGTTTGCAGTTGGAACCACTGTAAACTTGTTTTCTGTCCTTGGTGAAGGATATTTGTCATTACAGTAATTAAAGTGCCGGCACTATACCAACTACACACAACACACACACATGCATACCAACACAGCATAAGCTCCCTAAAATGTAAAAGAGAGCGCGTTAGCTGCACTCGAAATCAATTCACACCAAAGTCTATGTGAGAGTGCGTACACACACACACACACATATGGGTCACTGGGCGCCTTGTGTGAAGGCCATGAGATTAAGCTTGTTGGTGTACGTGCCTGGCCGTGGAAAATTTTTCAAACAAATATTACACACACATACACAAACAAACGAATATACGAAAACCGCGAGAATAAAAACTAAGAAAATAATTAAGAATCAAAAATGTAGACTTTATAGCGCGAAAAACAATACAAAGCTCAATTAGTAGATGCCCTGATGCCACACTTTATTTATTTATGCAAATATATGCATTGTAGATTAATAATTGTTATGCGCATAAAACTATAACTGTACAATGGCATCATTGCTTTACCTTTTTTCAACGTTGAACAAGAGCGCTTCTTGGACAACCTGCCAAGTGGGGGTTAAGTTTAAAACTGTTGAGTATAGAATTCGCGCAAAAGCAACCAAGCCAGCTGCTGTGCAAGCAGCAGCATAAGCATTGATGAGAAGCTTTTGCTCTCGCAAGCTTCATTTTGAATGGTTAGTTAGTTGTGCCGGCGACAGCAAAGCTTTGTACAGGTGTGCAGCGATTAGAAAAAGACACAAATCGAACCATGTCCAAATTTTTAATATTATTCAGGGTCAGGGTTTTACTTGATTGTATATTCTTACGATAACCGTCTACATTTTTAATCAATGCTATTAAAAATTATCGCTCGATGGCTGTTTGTTAATTAGTCATAAATCTGATGAAAATGTATTCACACAATAAAAAAGTATTATCACACGCTAGGTTTAAGTCTTATACAAAGAAAGCCATGTGAATAAACAAATGCAGGCTATTATTAGGTGTAAATAACAATGCCAGCTTGTACTGCACCCGCACACAATGTATTTAGGTATGTACATATACAAATTTAGCAAACGTGTGTATGTATAGTATATCATAACATTGAAATGTGAACCACGTGAATACGTGTGCTAAAAAGTCATACGATGTTGTCTACGCCAGACACAGGCAATTACACCAACAATGTTGCTGTCGAAAGTGCCAGAAAGAGCCAGAAAGATAGTAAGAACAAGAAATCCGGTTGATTTTTGTTTGTATATAGCATGTACACATACATACACATACAAAAATAAAAATTGCAAAAAATACTTAGAAAAAGAACAGATCACCAACGAAAGCTTTTCTAACATGGCGCCCAAAATGTGAAAGAGCACAAGCAGAGCTCACTGTCACTCTCTTGCTCACCATGTCAAACGAACAGCTGTTTTCACTTGCGGAGAGTTGTGCACCACAAAATGTAGCAAAAAACCGGCAAAAAAGCCTATGCCGGCACAATAAACTTTTCAGCAAATTTGTATCCATGAATTTAGCCCCACCTCGCAGCATATGATAAGCTCTACGCTTATATTTTTTTTCTTTTGATATTGAACTTGAAATGTGTGTGGTGTTGACGCAGCCCCGTTGGCGACAATGCGCAGAGCGCAACGCGTGGGAGAGCCCATAACAAAGTAACTGAGCGAATGAGAGAGGAAGCTCATTTCGCCAACCGGCATCACGTTGCAACAGCGTGACTCGTTCTCTATGTATACAACGCGTAAATAATCGGGTCGTCTCGGTCAGTTTCTATTGATGCTTCTAATCTGGCAAATTGTGTATGTTTTTTTGTGCTTCAATTGGCAAAGAGAGCTTTCCGGCCCATGCTAAATGTATTGCTTTAATTAGACACGCAAATTGTTGTAATTGTTGTTTACTATTAATGCAAATAATCCAATATGAATAAGGCATGAACAAAGTAAGTTCATGTGAGTTAAATGTTTTTACATTACTCTTTAAGTTTATCATTCAAATAATATATACTAAGTAAAACCGGGTTCAGTACACCATTTAGTAATGACAATTATATTTGTGATTCAATTTGTAAAACGGGAAGTGTAGCCAAAACGTTTTTAGTATTTGGGTTAAACATAAAGTGAATCTTTGTACCCTTCCTATATAAACATGCATACAAATTAACATATTAAGTGCGTTTGGTTTTCGGTTGTTGTTTCGTTTGGCATAAGAATGAGTTATCATTGTATTAATGTAGTTTTCATTGACTGAATAGTCTCGACTCATAGTTAAATACATGGTCGAATTGTTAAAGCGCCCCAAGCTAACTATAAAAGATTTTTGTGTGTTTGTGTCTAGGTCTTTAACCTTCAGCAACTAGTTGTAGTAGTAGACGACGTTTTGAACGTTAAAGTACAGCCTTCACAAACTTAAAGAGTAGTTTATAAAAAAAAATAATTTAATCAGCCTTTAAGATTTTTTTTTTTTTTGCATGAGTAAAGATCTGTTCAAAGTGCTTTGACTGAATTAAAAAAATGCTGGCACAAGAAATTGCTAAGCAAACAGAACAAGACTATAAAGAAAAGTATGCAAATATGTCCATTAAATACATGGATTCACATACATATGTATGTATGTTTTTTTGTGGTAGTGTCTTTTTTGCTATGTATGTTAAAGTTTTACGTAAACACCAGAAAATCCTGTCGCGATGCAAGTTACCAAATAACACACAATTCAACTACTAACCTGTTTTGTTGACAAAGCTAATAAACTTTGCTTTTCGCGCTTTTCTTTTTGTGCGAAAATAGTATTAAAAATTGTAGTTTATCACTGTTTTCTTTCCTCAGGCGAGCTTTACGTTAACACGTCCGCACGCTTTACGGTCTCAACTCGTACTGAGAGCAACTTGGGCAGCGTGGTGAAAATTTAAACAATTTTTTGCGCTCAGCTAAACTTTCGTCGTTGGCAGCGACGCAAAACTTTTACTGCCCCTTTCTTTGCTATTTTATATTTGTTGATACGCTGCTGAAGCTTGCGTATTTCCAGTTGTCATACACACATACATACATACGTTTAGCATGCATACATCAGGTTCAAATGTACGTAGAAGATAACGAGCAATAACAAGCTTTTGCACGTATGCATTTTTCCTTAGAAGTTTTTTGTTTTTTTGACCAATTTTATGTCATGTTAATGGATGCAAATGACTTTGGTTGCAATTTGTAACCCTTTGAACAAACAACTTACAAATGTGTATTGTTAATAGGATCAATTAGATAAGTAAATGGCCAATTGCACAATATACACAGCATTACACAAATTTGGTAAGAAAAACAACAACACGTTAACCCAAAATGTTTTGTGCACTCTGCACTTTACTTGTTTTGGAAAACGTGTACATTTGTATCTTAAAAAAAGATTACCCATTGCTAATCTTTGTTAAGGGGTTCAGAGTAGAGAAATGCTATTAATAAACAATTTATGTGTATGACTATTAAGTCTAGCCAATATCAATATAAACGTGTTCAATTCGTTGTACTTTGACCAGTTCAAACTAGATAATCAGTAAGTCCAACAAGTAGGATGACAAAAATCAGACGAATCAAGATTAAAGGCTTCCTATACTCGGTTCATAGGCCGATAAATGGATTTTAAAAATTTAAACTTGTTATGCTGCTTCTTTGAAAAGATGTTATCCACATAAAATGTTTTCATTCTTATATGGAGTATATCACAATCAATGCTGACGACGTTCGTATTTTTTTTTGTTTGCCTTTGTTATACAAATAACTAAACAAGTTTAACTAATGTCACAGATTAGCATTTTGTAAATACAAACAACAACAAAAACTGTATACAAGACGGAAACGTATTCTTCATTTTAAGCAAAGGTAATAAGAATATTAGTAATAAAAACTTCTAAATATGAATCAACTGCATTTTTAGATGAAGAACGTAAGCGATATGCACAGCTGTTGCTGGTACACGTCAAATATCGTAAACGATATTCAGTTGCCATCAGCTGCCATTAGATGGAAAATCTGCATATACTCAGATTTTTAAGAAATGCAGCTTGTTTAACAACTGCGCAGCGTGGAAATTTTTTTTCAGCAGATGCACTCCTAATGTCAAACAGATTAAACGTGATTCTAATCGGTTAAACGCCTGTTCAGCGTGTTTTCTTGACAACGACACGTCAATCGCCTGACCCTTCGGTAATAAACCTTTCTAATAATATGTATGCTTTATATTAAATGTATTACAATTTGAAAGTATACACGTGATTAAACCAACGTACGAGAGAAATTTACATCAGTAACCTTCCGTCATTGAATGCATAGTGATGTCACCACGTGAATGTGCTGCGCATCAGAATATGGTGAAAACAATATTCTAATCAAATAAGAGCCACTAATTTATTTTTTTCGCAATAATATAATGTTGTTCTAATCTGCGTTGCGAGCACCGGACGCGCACACTATTGCTGTTGCAGTTGTGTCAACTTATTGCAACATTTATTTTTTTCTTATTGGAGTACATTTAATAAAAACAACAACTTACTTGATTAACTTTAATTATAATTTAGTGGGTAAATCCAAGAAGATGAGAAATCTCCAAATTTCTTGCAACTGATGCCAGTGTGTTACTTGTTAGGGATGATAAATATCGGGTTCATCAACAAACTAAATACATCGAATCTCAAATGCAACTGGATAAAAATGTATCGATACTTAAAAATATTCAAATTATATACATATGTATTTCTATAAATATGTATACATTTATTTTTAGCAATTTTTAGCTGTTTTAAAATAAACATATTATTTTTAGCACCTTTGCAATTTTAAATATTGTTTAGGCTTTCTTTCATTTAAAGCTTTTTTTCATATAAAATATTAATTGCTTCACAAATTATTTTAATTTTGTTTCTGATGGTTTTTTTCTGGTTTGTTGAAAGCATAAGTTGTCAAAAACAAAAACATTTTGAACTGTTTAAAAATTGTTTGCCAAAAACTATTCATCGATAATAGTTTGAAGCCTGTGACCTATCGCTTCCACAAAATTTCCCAGCTTGGCTTCTTAACATATCAGCTGACGGCATTAAAAATGTCACAACAAGAGGACGCTCTGCAGGAGCAAAATAAAGAACAAAACAAATTGAAAAATGAAGTTGGTGCTGTTGAGGTGCCAACGGCGGACAAGGAAACTGAATCGTTTTTGTTAAATTCAGTAAAGCTACGCGTTGCGGTCCATGAGATTTCGGGGCTAGTTAATACGCGTCTGTCCACCGAAGCTCTCAAACATTGCATCATGCTGCTCGAGGTTGGTGTGCATCCAAAGATACTCGCTGAGGTAGTATTGCATATTCTCGATGCCAAGCACAAAAAGCTTGAGCAGGAGCATGGCCCTTTATTGCCATAACCAGTGGATTGCCACAAACAACAGCACCTGCATCAAAGATTACGCTTATCAATACTTAACGCACCTGCAGACCCGAGACGTCTAGACACATCAATTCCGTCACAACTGATTCGCACAAACAAAAACAAAAACAGAAAGTGCCATCGATTGCGATATCATTGTTAATCATGTTGTATATATATTTAATTTTTTTTCTTATTACATTCTATAAAGAACTTTAACCGCTATATCATGTTTTTTTTTGCCTATAATATTGTTAAGTAATGTAAGAGAGATTGACACTAATTTGCCTTCTTGTCTACGTGTAGCACACTCTCGGCATCTTCAGCAGTCAGATCCTTGTCGCCCCAACCCCACAAGTCATGGCTGCCATCTCCAGTGCGACGCACACGCTTCTCAACGGTATCCGGTGCCACGGACTTTAGGTCATAAGCCCAACCAATCTTGGCAAAAAGATCAATGAATGCGGTGGTCATGTTCAGTGAATAGTTGCCCCATTCGGCTGTCTTGTAATCCCAGGGGAACACATGATGATAGTTGTGCCAGCCCTCGCCAAGTGTAAACAGCGATACATAAGGACTCTGTGACGGATTAATGTTCCTGTGCAGAGAAAGATATTTTAGTAAAAGTATAAAGAATGATTCTGGCAATGCTTACTTGTCGTAGGGACGTCCACCGAATTTGTGGGCAGCACTGTTCACCAGCCAGGTCATGTTCAACTGCACGCACCAACGGAACATTGTGGATACAAACCAAGAGCACAAGAAAGTCTCGTTCCAGGCAAACATCGGGATCAGAGTTGGCATGATGAAGCAGGCCAGGGGCATAAGAATATAGTAATGCCTCTTCTGGAACATCAAAATGGGATCGGAACGCAGATCAGATAGATCAAGACCCTTGCCCTTGGCCACAACATCGGGATGCTTCTTGCATAGTAGCCATCCAACATGGGAAAAGAAGAAACCACGTGTGGCATTGTGAGGATCGGCATCGGTTTCGGAGAACTTGTGATGCACACGATGATCGCGTGCCCAATGGAAAGCGGCATCCTGGAAGGCAATCGTATTGAAGACCACCAAGATCAAACGCAATGGCCATTTGGCCTTGTAGGCACGATGGGCCCACAAACGATGTGCTCCACCCGTAATGCCAATCATGCCAACATTATACAGAACAAGCGCTGAAAACGTACAACAATTTGTGGGTTAAATTTAATCTTTTAGGTATTTAGGTGGTGTTAATAATGTACTTACAGAAAGCCAGTGTCTGCCACTTGGCCTGGGTCAATGCCAAATAGCCGCCATAGAGAGCCATAAAATGTAGATAACCAAACAGAATTATATTACGCCAAACAAGTTTTAGTTTGCGTTTCTCAGCCTTCTTGAGCTGAGTGACATCCACATCCAAGGCGCCATCGTTGGTATCGGCGTCGGCTTCAAAGAGCACACCCGTCTGCTTGGATGCACCTGCTCCACCTTGGTTGTTGTTGTTGGCTTTCAGCACCTGATCCTCGGGGCACGTGGGTAGTGCATCCGATGGATTGGCAACTGCATTTGGTGGCATTATATTTGCAATCGCTGTAAATGGATTTTTTTAATGGAAATATGATTAATCCAACCACTTCAGATTTTCCCTATCAGCTAAGAACACGTATTCATTACTGTTTAAATAACATTCACACTCAGGTTGATCTGTCTTCCTGTCTATCTATATTGAACTTTGCCGATCCTAATGGTTTTTGGTTTGTAGATTACTTTAGACGTACATACGTGGTTTGTGATTCACTTCTGGACGCTTGTTCTGAATTATAAATACAATTTTGTGCGACGTTAGGCGAATAATTCAAAAACACGCGATAAATTGATTGCTCATCAACAAAAACTTTAATTTGATATAATTAAAATTTTTTAATTATAAATGTTTTTATAAAAACCCTACTAAAACCACCTAAATAACTTTTCCTTTATTAAAATAATTTTCCGTTAATTTTTAATTTTTCAAAAATGGAGAATAATTTGAAATTTTTACAAAAATAAAAATAAAAAATTATTTTTTTTGATTTTAATTAAACAAATCAAAAAATAACTGTTATTTATGGAGCAAAAAATTGTAATCATAAATAGTTGTTATTTAAATACTTTTATACTAAAAATTAGAAAAATATAGCGTTAATAATTTGCTTTAGAATGATAGATTGAAAGTAAATACAAGTACTTTTGGTAGAATCATCAGAAAAGTATCCTAACATGTCTCCTTATCTATGATTTTTTTGGTTAAAAATATGTACGATAACAGTTATTTGCGGTCCCTGATAATGTCTATAATATATTAGTTAAATTTCAATCCTTTTAATTCGACTAACTGTACTAAATGCACTTCGATGACATTGACCTTCATCAACATTGTTTTTGCACAGTATTCAAAATAACGAAAAAAAATGAAAAGAAAAAGAGTACAACAAGTGCAAGTCGCACTGTCCCCATCTATTTGAACTTTGCTGAACTCAAATGAATTTGCTTTTGAAAATTTACAAGAATTACAATTTCCATATACCCTAAAAAGGAGTATAATGGTTAATGCATGTAACTGAAAAAATCCAATCAATCCTTTCTCCTCTTAAGTGCGTTCACTGTACCAAATGCATTTTTAATGACACTCGAATTTAATCAATCTTATTTTTTGGTACATGTTTTTTTTAACACAATCACAACACGAGCGAAGCACTCTTACCAATTAACTTGTTGGTTAATTGTAAAGAACTTGTAAGCAGCCGGCGCTGGCGAGCGCTAAATTTGTACTGGTATAATTCTTTGTAATGTGACAAGACAATGAACTCGAACGAAACACTAGTTTATATTCCTTGTGTTTTGTGCTTACCTTTGGATTTTCAGGTGAAATGTATGTATATAACACCTTTCCAGCCCCAGCACAGTACGTATAAAATATGTGAATTAGTTTGAAACTGTAACATCGACTGCTCGCTGTATTTATACAAAAAATATTCATCTTCAATTGTCATTAGAACATGCCCTTAAAACTGTTGATTATCTGCATCATGATTAGAGAGGTTTAATCTTAATGAGTATTAATTGTGTAGTGCATGGACGTCGGTTAGTTCGGGCTTACTATATATGTATACTATACGTATACGTATTGAACTTGGAACAAGCACTCTCGTAGGTGGCGTCGAACACATGTTCCGTGTGGGGGGAGCAAAGTGCAGGGAAAGATCACTTAATCTGATGAAGCGTCGACGTTTGTCTGTGAATCATTATGTGCCGAGGGCTTTTACCGGTACATTTTCACAAAGATTATCTCGAAAACTTTTAAGATCAATCTATTATTGATAACGATCGGACGCACGACGATCTCAGCACGTAGACGACATCTAACGCCAGCTTTAAAAGTTTTGACAAGTGAGCTTTAAACAACTTTTCAGTTAATGTTTTTATGTATTTAAATAAGTTAGCATATTCAAGTTTAACCAGTTCTGAACTGAAAGTTAGGATTTTACTCTCTATATACAACAACATTTTAAAGTTTAAGATTTTTTTGTTCATTTGTCCTTGGGCTTTTCTGTAGGTTTTTCTGGTTTTTCACTTGACTTTTCCTCGACTTTGGTTTCAGCGGCTTTCTTTGATTTCTTGAGAGCTTTCTCTGCCTGTTTTTGCTTTTCGGCTTCAAGCAAAGCTGCCTCTTCCTCCTGCTTTTTGGTCTCCTTTTGAGCTGCGGCAGCCGCAACATCCTCATCATCCCAATCGGCCATGGAACGATCACGTTTCAGCCACGAGTGTGTGGTGTCGGCCTTAAAAGCTGCAGGAAATTAAAAATTAAAATTATAACATGAAGGCTTCTCTCTTCAAACCAAAGCCACTTACTATTGTTGAACCACTTGATGCCATTCTGCATGTCCTCGATGATTTCACGGGATGTGTACATTACTTCGTTTTGCACGGCCTGATGGAACGTTGATGTCTCAAAGGCGGCCGAGTACACAGAGTTGCGATCATGATTGAGCGCACGTTGCGGGAATTTGGCCAAACAATTGGCCAGCTCCAAGGCATGGCCAAGTGCTGTGCCCGTGGGCACAATACGATTGACTAGACCAATATCGTGCGCCTCCTGTGAGCCCACCGGTCGTCCGGTTAGTATTAAATCCAATGCCCGCGACAAACCAATCATGGCGGGCAGACGTACAGTGCCGCCATCCAACATGGGAACGCCAAAGCGGCGATTGAAGAAGCCCAGCACAGCGGATTCCTCCATGACACGCAAATCACACATTAGGGCCAATTCCAAACCGTTGGCTATGCAGTAACCATTAATGCCACACACAACGGGTTTCTTGATCTGGCGACGCGTGGGTCCAACGGAACCTTCGGGTCGCATCAAAATATCCACACTAATTTCCTCCTTTTCGTCTGTGCTGATCTCAAGGATGTCAAAACCAGAGCAAAAAGATCCACCCACACCATAAAGTACAGCCACCGGCGACGTATCATCAGCCTCGAAGGCTGAAAATGCTTCACACAGATGCGATGCGGTGCTCGAATCAATTGCATTGCGCTGCTGCGGACGATTGATGCCAATCAATGTGATATTCTTATCCTTGTCCACGATTATGTTCTTTGGAGGCTCGGGCTCAGCTTCTGTTTTTGTTGCGGCATCTGTAACAATAATAATTGCATCGATTATCAATTAATAAACATTATGTCACATAGTGTTTACTTACCTTTTCTCAATATGTTTGTGGTGGCCAATGTGCGGCGCGCAACTGTGAAGCGGACTTGCCGGCTAACCTGTTGGCCCAGCTGCCTACCCAGTTTGAGGAACATAGTTGGTTGAGGCTTTTAATTTGTTTACAACTTTAATTTGGGATGAATGCCCGGCTTAAGTTCAAAGATGTGCACTTGTGATTTGCAAGCACAGAGTTTGTCAATATCGTATAAATAGGCTGCCACCTGGTTCGATGCCATATGGTCCGCTATTCGATTGTTCCCCAATTTCGATATTTATTAAATCGCGACGATAACATTAGCTCTGCAAAATGGTAGTTCAAAATTAACACGCATTTAACATGGTTTCTCGCTCAGAAACAGTTAAAACCTTTAGATAATTTAATTGTGAGTCTATTTTAAGTTTAATTAAAAACGACAATAAAGCTTCTTTTAACATAAATATTATATGCAATCAGAACAAAATGTAACGGCCGATATACATCTCTGTTATTAACATTGTACGTAATGTTAACTGTTTTTTTGGGTGACCAGAGTGCGTTTCGCGCGGTTTTAATGAGAAAAAGCTTTCGAGTTGTGGGAGCGTGCCGCAATGCGCCCAGTTTGGAGCGGTGTTGAGAAGCGAGCGGTTGTGCATTAGCCCAGCAGCAGTACCAAAAAACTATAGAATTTGAATTGAGTGTGTGTGTGCGTGCGTAGTATATAGAACCATGTATCACCTGAAGAGTTTGGCCCGCCAGGGTGCCATGCGTCAGCAGGAGCTGACCGCATTAGCTAAGGCTTTGCCCACTGCCGTGCTCCAGACGCGCAACTATCAGATTCCCGAACGCCTAAAGGATGTGCCCACTGCCAAGGATCCACGTTTCTTTGACATGGTTGAGTACTTCTTCCATCGTGGCTGCCAAATCTCCGAAGATCGTCTTATCGATGACATGAAGGGAAAATTGTCGCTGGACGAGAAGAAGCAGAAGGTGAAGGGTATTCTTATGCTTATGCAACCTTGCGATCACATCATCGAGATTGCATTCCCCCTGCGTCGTGATGCTGGTAACTACGAGATGATTACCGGCTATCGTGCACAGCACAGCACACACAGGATCCCCACCAAAGGAGGTAAGTGAAGAAAAATCATATGCACAACCTTTTTTCGGGGAGGTTTCTTTTATACTTTTGCTTTGGTTCAGCCTCCTTGCTAACCGGCATCTGTATTATGTGAGAAAACATCTTTTACCAACTGTTGGCAAGAAAAAAATCGATTTTTCTACACCGTTTTTTGCATTTCTTACTTGCCTTTCCCCAAATTATGTAACTGCTGCGCTGCCAACAAATACATATTCACCGCTCTTTTCTCGTCTCTCTCTCTCTGTCTCTCTCTCGCGCACACTCCACTTTGTTTACGTTGGCCGCGGCTGCTGCTGCTGCTATTGCTAGTGCTGGTGCCACTGCCCGGGCACAACATATGTATTCTAATTGGGACGTCTCCTTACCGTTGCCCCAATTGCATAATAAGCTGGATTTTTATGTCACACGTGTTGCCCACAATTAGATTTCCAAACCTTTAAAGTGCTAAATCGAATTTTTGCTCTCTCTCTGTCTCTCACCAAATGTTCATAATACTTGTCACCTAATCGCGTTGGCAAAAAAATATGTTTGTTGTTGTTGTTTTTGTGTTGTGTGTTTTGGCTTGAGTTCTATTTTTAATAACGCCTTTTTTTCCTGTGCTTTTTGTTTTGTTTTCTTATTCAAACTAGAACAGTACAGAAAATAGTGTACAGTGTGTCGAACATGCGAAACGAAAAACTCATTTGGTTTGAGAAAACAAAATGCATAGAAAATACAGACATTAAATTTCATTTGAACTACAATTTTAAATATTAAAGCACAAAAATACGCAACGACATGCTTCTTATCTGACCTTGGTTGGGCCAAAAAAAAATCTTTGTCGAAAACAAAAAATTTGTACAACGTATCAGTGACAAAAACAACTACAAATAGAATAGTATATAAATGTTTTGTTTTTGCTTATTGTTATTGACTGGTTGTTGTTGATAGTCGGCGCCCTCACATGCCTAGAAGCATAAATGGACGAATCATTTTTTTATGATTTTATTGCCGATTCTGATCGGCATTGAAACTGGTTGTAAAACAGTGTGACTAGCTGTTGCCAACCCACTTGAGCTTGTTAATTATGCCTTCAAATATTATGATATTATTATTCTTACTTAGAACAGCACGCTCTACACATAATCGTAGGTGCTAAATTGACTTTATTCATTTTTGTTTTGAATGGTTTGGCCTTTTAGTGGTCTTTTTAAATACGTCTGTTTTTGAAATTTCACTACCGCTCTAATTAATGTTAATTGCTGTCAATATTTATATAGATGTACGTATATCTGTATGTCTGTATTTGTGCGCATATGACTTCATGGCTTAGCTCAAATTCGGATTCATTTTCCGCTGTTTAACACAAAAAGCAATTAAAATAATTTAGAGGCAAATGGCAACAAAAACGAGTTTTACGCATCGCATTGCCTTTGAGTGCCGCTGAAAACTGTATCCGTCAATCAACAACGTATTTTGTTTGTTTGTTCTCTCACGTGATGCTCACGTTGTGCCAAAAAAAAAAGCAAAAGAAAACATGAGTCACATGTTTTACAGACCCAGACACACTGTGCAGCAAAGGAGTGTAACTGTATTGAGCGCTTAGTTTCTTTATCCATTCTTTTCTCTCTCTCTTCTATGTCATTGAACTGCTCTCAGACACTTGGTTTCATTTATTTGTTATACAGTTGTATGCACATTCGAGTACTTTTGTGTTTCTGATAGATTTATCATAAGCAAAAGAAATATTAATTACATACTATGTGTAAATAGCCCTCGAATTATTAAACTGAAACTAAATCAACTACACAAAATTGGAATCGGTTAATTATCTGATAATGTAAGCAATGTAAACATGTAAGCATTACAGTATATAATGTAAGTATGTGTGTACGTATGTATTTGTTTACATACACAAGTCGCAATTTGTATGCAAATAAATTGTGTCAACATTTAACTGTTTGTGTGAAAAGTGCTTTTATTTGCCTTCGTGCCTTGCTCAAGTGGCAAAAAAAAACCTACTTCAGATAAACTGAGCCAGTTACGCCCCTGATTTTGTTGACGTGCGTTTCTAACACTTGTTGTGATGCTCTCTCTCTACGAATTGATTGTGTTTTTTTTGGCAGTTGGCTACAGTCCATTTTGTACGCTATCGCGTCAATTATATCTTATCCATTTCGAGTGTACAAAAATGTCAGAAAAACAACATAAGATGCCGTCAGCCCACGCTACAAAAAAAAAAAAAACACAAATCTTTATCATATGGCTAAAACGCTAGTCAGCTGACATTGGCTACACAGAGGTGCGAAGGGAGGGATGGCAACTGGTTTGTTCTGCTAGAGATTTGCGATTTGCTATTTGCCTGTTGCCAACTCACACTACAAAAATAAAACACACTCGTTTTGAATATACATACTTATAAACGTGGCAGTATATATAGTATATATTTTGTATTCGCCCCATACGATCGAGCCCCCAAAAAAGCAACAGAAACTTATCGCGCAGATTGTATAAGCTACAAATACACATGTACATAATGTATAAACATACATACAGTTTATTTATATACCTTTTTTAGTAAGGTAGCTGCTGCTTCTACGCATTAATTGATTTCTACGCTGCCGATAATATTCTCGTAATATGCCAAATAAAAAAGTCACGCGTTTGCTTTTTTTTTTTGTTGCCCCCTCGAAACTAACAGCACCCTGTTCGTTGTGTTGTTGTAGTCTTTTGGGCCGATAAAGCCGGTTGCTGGCAACAGCGTTTAATGTGTTTGAGAATACTCGAAACGCAAGAACAAATACATAATAGAGTTCAGGTTGTTGTTGTTTCGTCGAAATGTTTTTCGCTGTTGTTATGCGCTCACATACTTAAACTTGAGTGTACGACGTGCACTAATACATTTGATGTGAAGAAAAAGCATGGACAGAGAGAGAGAGAGAGTTAATTATATACACTCTATTCTGCGAACTGTGCAATTATTTGATTTGGTTAAGTTCATGATTGTTTTTGTTGATGTCTACTTCTTCGAGCAAGAGTTTCAAATTCACCACACAGACGCTGATGCTGCAAAATTCTACAAAGCTTGCGGAGCTTTTAGAGCAGGATTCGAAAGAGCGCGGCTTTGAGAGCAGAGCTTTTTTGTATTGAGCTCACTTCGGTTATGATCATATTCATATAATAAGATCTTGAAGTCAAAACCGTTTAAACGAAAGGAAAATGTATTTGTCAACGCTTAAACTTTAACCTTGTAGTATTTTTAAACTGATTTGCATTAACAGCTGATAAGAAAGATTGTATTTGTATATATATATACAGTTGCAGCAATCGAATGTTTGTGAATTTCGTGTGACAAAGTTCACCGGATTCATGGCCAAAGACATCAAGATCAACGCTTGACAACCGCATTTAATTAGTAGAAAGTGTTTTGATGTCCACATTTTCCTATATGGGGGGCTTGTCCAAAACATGTTTATCATAAAAGTTTATAAATTTATGACACTTATCGGAATTTCTTGCATCGTAAAGATGAAAAAGAAACCATATATTTCTGCAATTTAGAACGCGCCGATAAGCTAGGAAGTTGCTTATCTTATCGCCAAGACAGTTTCTTTCCTTCATTCAAGATATAAAGATAAATGCGGCAGAAATAAACAAAGATAAGAAACAGAAAGATACTTGCACAATCGGCTTTTTTTAGTTTTGGACTATTACGACATGGATTACGTAAAGTTCCTAACTGCAACAGTAAGAATAACGGTACTTTTTTGCAAGATTTTCATTTAGAACCCATTTTGGCATTCATTTCGCTAGGGTCTTATGCACGTGAGAACAAATCTAACAAATCAACTTTTGCTTTCAACAGACAAGAATGAAAACCCGTGTTTGCTTTTTTTTGGGGGGTATTTTTAGATATTTTATGCAATTGGATTTGATCCAAAAATGAGAGCAAAACATACGACCAGACAGAAGGAATGTACTTAGAATTTAGTATATAATAAATACTATAAATGAGAACTTTCTTGTGCACACCTGTCGCATACGTAACGTGCTTTATTCATGATTATGCAATTTTTCGTTTCACTTTTACAGGCATCCGTTTCTCGCTGGATGTGTCACGCGATGAGGTTAAGGCCCTTTCCGCTCTGATGACCTTCAAGTGCGCCTGCGTTGATGTGCCATTTGGTGGCGCCAAGGCTGGTCTGAAGATCAACCCCAAGGAGTACTCCGAACATGAGCTGGAGAAGATCACACGTCGTTTCACCCTTGAGTTGGCCAAGAAGGGTTTCATTGGCCCCGGCGTTGATGTGCCTGCACCCGATATGGGCACTGGCGAGCGTGAGATGGCCTGGATTGCCGATACCTATTCCAAGACCATCGGCCATTTGGACATCAATGCGCATGCTTGCGTCACTGGCAAACCCATCAACCAGGGCGGTATTCATGGCCGTGTCTCGGCCACCGGTCGCGGTGTCTTCCACGGTCTGGAGAACTTCATCAATGAGGCTAACTACATGAGCATGATTGGTGAGTTGAACTGAGATTCTCTTTGATTCAAGTCATGCTATAACTATTTTCCCCTTCCTGTTTAGGCACCACTCCCGGCTGGGGCGGCAAGACATTCATTGTCCAGGGCTTCGGTAATGTCGGTCTGCACACCACCCGCTATCTGACCCGTGCTGGCGCCACCTGTGTCGGTGTCATTGAGCACGATGGTACTCTGTACAACCCAGAGGGTATTGATCCTAAGTTGTTGGAGGACTACAAGAATGAGCACGGCACCATTGTCGGCTATCCCAATGCCAAGCCCTATGAGGGTGAGAACCTGATGTTCGAGCCATGCGACATCTTCATTCCAGCTGCCATTGAGAAGGTGATTAACAGCGAGAATGCCAACAGAATCCAATGCAAAGTGAGTAGAAAGAGGATCTACCTTCCAAGTTTCTCTGTTGATATTTAATCTCTTTATGTTTATGTTCTTGTAGATCATTGCTGAGGCTGCCAACGGTCCAACTACTCCTGCTGCCGATAAGATCCTCATTGATCGCAACATTTTGGTTATCCCCGATCTGTATATCAATGCTGGTGGTGTCACCGTCTCATTCTTCGAATGGCTCAAGAACCTGAACCATGTCTCATACGGTCGCCTGACCTTCAAGTATGAGCGCGAGTCCAACTATCATCTGCTCGGTAAGTTGTTTAAAGTTCCTAACACACAAATATATATACAGTGGGGAACAAAAGTGAGTACACGTTAAGGAAAGAAACTTTCGTTGACAATAAAAATTAATCACACAAACAAATTTATAGGTAGGATAGGTAATTCAAATTCCGTTTTAATGATACAATAAACCCATAAAGTATCCCATTGAGAACGTTTTCAATTCTTGTAAAAGTCTTTTTCAAACCTTTTCCGGGCTTAAACAAAAAATGTTTTGGTGCAAAAACTTACTTTAAACAATTTTAATGGTGACTGAAAAAAAATTTGTTCAAAAATCTCTTCGTATGTATTTTTTATGATTTTTTAAAAATTGCTTAGAATGACTAAAAATTTAAATTTTTGATGAAAATTACCCTCTTCTCATCAACAATTGTAACTTTTAGTCATTTTAAACAATTTTCAAAATTTTCTTTTCATCAAAATTTTAATTTTTAGTTTAGTTTTAGTTTTTTATTGTCGACGAAAGTCAATTTCTTTAACGTGTACTCACTTTTGCTCCCAATGTTTATGCTATCAACTCTTTCTGGCTTGTACTATCAATCATGCCATATCATTTACAATTCATTTATAAGGGTATAAGGTTTCAAAATTATTTTTAAGTATCAGTTGCATAAACAAAAAACAAAACAAATCCCTTACAGAAAAGCGGCTGCTTTGAAAGCATTTGCTCTTCCAGTTTGGTTTCATTATTATTATTATTATAATTATTATTGGCTTGAATCATTAAATATCAAAAAATATGATCGACAAACAACTCAAAACAACCGTATTTAATTATAATGCCATCTTAGTAATTCGTTGTTTATTCTATTTCTTCTTTTTTTCCGTTTCTCTATCACCAATGTAGACTCAGTCCAACAGTCAATTGAAAGAATTATTAACGACGGTACATTTATTATTAATTCTCTTGTTTTCTACCTACATACCAACTGTTTATCTCCCAGCCTACCTATTACTGTTACTTATTCACCCCTCGCATTGGTTCTTGTTTAAGTCTATCCTTGTTGTTTGTAGCATTTTAGTCTTGTTTTTCTCCTTTCTATGTATGTTTATTATAGTATTTTAAGTAAGCTTTTTTACTATCCCATACCATCCGGGCTTCATATCACTAACGAATACCACAACATCCCAAACCAAACAATGCTCTAACTGTGCTTCCATCAATATTTAAAACTAATCTCTAAATGTAGTTTAATGTTGTTTGAAACCCCAATTTTATATCCCAGCATGTATGGCTTCATTAATTAATCGCTTTAATCACATTTTTAGAATCCGTTCAAGAGTCTTTGGAGCGTCGCTTTGGACGTGTCGGTGGACGCATTCCCGTGACACCCTCGGAGTCGTTCCAGAAGCGCATCTCTGGTGCTTCCGAGAAGGATATTGTGCACTCCGGTCTGGACTACACCATGGAGCGTTCGGCGCGTGCCATCATGAAGACCGCCATGAAATATAACTTGGGCCTGGACCTGAGAACCGCTGCCTATGTCAACTCCATTGAGAAGATCTTCACCACATACCGTGACGCCGGTTTGGCCTTCTAAGCGAAATGAAAGTGAACTTAACTAGTTTATTAATCAACCAAAACTCAAAGCAAAATCAATCTTCTAGCATCCGCGCGCACCTTTAACAAAGAGAGAAGTCACAAAAAGCAAATTAATTTAATGTAAGGCAACAAAGTTTTATAATTTTAAACTTCATTCGTGTGTTGTGTTTTGTAGAAAAAAGCGAGCTTCAATTGCTTTAATTGTTGTTGATTTTCTGTAAGTTTTTAAGTTTAAATGAGCGTAAAAGTGAAGCAATTGCATTTTATTTTTCAACGAAACGCTCCGTTGCCGCAACTTTTAAAAGTAATCAAATATACACATATAAACTATAAACATTATACAAAATGCATTTTATTTAATTGTCATTTGTCGTTGTTGTTGTTGTTGTTGGTTGGCCACTAAAATGATCACAATTGTTTAATTTTTTTTAGTTAAAAACGTTACGTATACATTGTATAAAAATTGATTGGAATGTATATAAAATATATATATATATATGTGTGTATAATGGTTCTATAATACTATAAGTACACTTTTATCCAAATGGCAGGACAATATACCTGCGCTCTGCTATATAAAAATTGGAAGATTGCTTGATTCAGTATCAGTATATCTAATTTAAAATGTATGTGCGTATTAACTGTGTGCTTCTACTATCCAGGTTCAATCTCCAATTAGATGACCAAAGATTTGGGAAACAATTGCTGTTTCACATAGTCATCAATCATCTCCATGAGGAGTTCACGTGTCAGTCGTGGCTGCTGCAGCACATAGCCAAAGTCCTTGAGTTTAGTATTGTCCAAGTAGAGGTGCTTATGATGCAGCTGCTCCTCATCCAAATATGGCGTCAGTGGTGTGTTGTCAATGCCATTGTTTTGACATATCTCAGCCCAGGGTGCCATATGCTTGTCATTGATTTCGCCAACTGTGTCGCTTGGATAGAGCTTTAATAACGCAATACACATATTTAGTGACTAATTAAGTGATGAGTCATAGTTGATAATATTATTACCTTGGTCAAGTTGGACATAACAATACCGAAATATTCAACATTGATTTGAAAAATATCCACGAGTAAATCGCTAATGCTGCCCTGCGTCGATGCTGAGTCATCGACAATATTGTAGACCTGTCCAGACGTTTTTGGACTCTGAGCTAATTGCCAAATCGCCGCACACACATCGCTTACATGCACCGTATTCAAGCGCATCGCATCGTTCCACAGTAGTTTCATTGTCTCCCCAAGGTATTTGTAAATGGCAGCGATTATAATGCGTGGCACTGTGGGGTTTTGTTGCAAACAGTTGTCTTTACATATGTGTTTATTCGTACTCACTTAAGTAGCGCTTATCACCAATGCCGTAAACAATAGGCAATCGCACAACCGTATAGCTGAGATTGTTAATTCGTGCCAGTTCCTTTTCGACTTTTAGCTTTTGTTTGGCCACACCCGTCCATGGCTCCAGTTTGCAGTCTTCTTTGAGCGGTGTCTTTTCGCTGCTGTTCACACAGCCCGAACTGAGCTCCACATAGCGTTTGGTCTGCTCTTGATTGGCGGCCTCATTAGCACAGTTAATGCTCAGCTTATAGATGCCCTCCTTGTAGACAGCATCGTCTTGATTGGCACGCGTCTCGGCGGCACAATTGATGACCAAATCCCAGCCACGGTTCGTTGTTGGGTGTGGTGCAAATGCCAACTTGCATGAGGCTGCAATGACAACAACAACAACAACAATACAAAGGACACACAAAAAACCTGTTTGCGCACGTCTGTGTGTGTGTGTGTTTGTGCGTGTGTGGGCTTTATTATTGTTGTACATACCGGCATTGATCAGATTTGCGCTGCAAAATTCGACTTTATCATTTGCAAAGGCCTCCGCTTGTTGCTCATTTAGCCAGGCCATCTGTGGCGGCGTCTTATCAACAATGCGTATTTCCTGCGTCAGCTCATTCTTAAGCAAGTAAGTCAGCAAGTTTCGTCCAATGAATCCACAGCCTATGCACACAGATATACGGACCAGATAAGTCGTAGGCGCTATCGTTATGTTTGCATACACTTACCACCCAAAATTAATACAGTCGGTTTCTCAGACATGACTGCAACAACGACGCCAAGCAATGAATGCGACGAATGACTAGACACTTGTGCTGCTGTGCCGTTTCAAAACCTTTTAAATTATATATGTAAACGGGACGCGAATCAAATACAAAGACGATACGCCAGGGCTGAAGAATTTTGTATTTATGCAGTTCAGTGAACCATTTTGGTAAACAATGTTATCGAAGAAGTTTCATCGATATTCAGCAACAAGTGGTTGATGCATTTTTTCTTAGAGATGATATTAAAAATGCGATAGTTTTCTAAAAATTCACAGGCATAAAAAAATTGAATTTATTGAAGACAACAAACACTTCTATTGGCACATTACGAAATTACTTAAATAGGGTATCAACAGGACCATAAATCAAACTTGGGTGCTCGAAATCCACGAACAATCACATCAGCCTGCCACCAGCCACTTGAATGCTCAGTATCATTAAGGCTCACTTTCTCATCGGACTTGGTTGTGTCCAGACTTAAAATTGCTAAATCTTCGTATATGGTCAATTCCTTACAGCCCTGCAATTCAGCATTTTCTCTGTCATGTAACAAATGTAAATGGACATTTTTACAACTTCGGGGCAACTGACTAACGGCATCCTTGGGAAAGAGTTGTGTAGACTCGCACTGATCCCCATGTTTCTCATTCATTAGCAGCTCCAACTCCATGAACACATTGGTTGCTTTCAGCTCCGTTGACCAAAGTCCATAGAGTTCCTCGCAGGTAAGCAGACGGAGAAGTGTTTTATTCATTTCTGCTTCTGGCATGGCATGAACATCGCCATGATATTTCGATATGGCCGTATGTGGTATGTGTATTGTGTAGGATTCTGTTGGCATAAACCTATTGCTTCCAAAAAGAAATCGCAAACTCTTGACTCCCTTGTTACCTCTAAATGCATTCCGTATTAGCTTGAAAAATATAATTTTTTGTAGATTTATTGTTTATTTGCACAGATTAGTGTTACTTACTTCTCGCATATTGCTAATGGCGTCCTTGGTTTCCTTGGCTAAGGAACGCTGCTTTTTGAGTTGATAATGCCTTAAGGAGTTTTCAGTCTGTTGTGTTTCATCAATCTCATCCCATTTTTCCACATAGTATTTGTATGTCTTATATACAAATGGAATTTGACTGCGATGGAATAGCAGAAAGTCAAAGATGCCATTTACAATCTCAGCGGCGACACCCGCTGTTAAAACATTAACATCTTGCAGCTGAATTTCAACGTTTTTATGGTTCTGAGCCATTTTTATAGATTGAAATAAGTTTCGCGGGTTTTATTTTCAACAAACAATAAACAAGCGTTGTTTGTGTTGGGGATAAGTGAGCAACAACAATTTAATAGTTCACACTGGTTCGCTGTTGAAACACAAACAAATAAAAATATCGATTTTGTAAACATCAAACTGACCTATCGATGGTAAGCGCACGATTTGTGTTTTGCTAAACATTTTTGTTTGATAAAAAATTCTGAAAATATGTTGTTTTTTTTTTTTTTTAAAGGGTCTTAGTTTTATTTACTTGTATAATGCTTAAAAACATTTAGTGTCAGTTCATTATCTTATTTATATTTGAGTACATATATTTTTATATGGAAGCATATGATTTTCTTTAGTGCACAATTTTATCATTTAAGTTTCTGTTCTTGATGTCAATATTAGTGGAAAACATTTGGCAGGTAATGCTAAACTAGCAGGATTAATCTTCATATTTGTTAAATCTGGACTGCTTACATTATAACGCTGTAAAATATTAGACAGCAAAATAAAACCAAAACCGCGAACCAAATTTTGACCAATGCACGTTCGTTTTCCTATACTGAAAGGTAAGAAATGTGGAATATTTTTTCTTAATTGATACTTGATCTGCTCACTATCTTCGTTTGTGTTTGTATCAGTTTTCCTGGCTTGATTTAAATGTAATACAAATTCGTTATATTGTTCAAATTCTATACCGGAGTCGGAACCTTCAGAGATTTTTCTTTTGTCATTAGCCAAAGGCTTCTTGGAATTACTTTTACATTTTTCTTCTAAGAATCGTTCTGGGCAAAACTTATCAGGATTTTTCCAATATTCTTGACTCATATTAAGCATATAGTTATTAATAAATACAATTGTACCCTTAGTAACACCATACCCAGAAACCACACTATCCTCAGAAGCCACATGAGGCACGATGGGGGACGAGGAGTAGCGCAGAACTTCATATATTGTTGCCATGGTATAAGGCATTTGCTCCATGTCTTCCAAAGTTATAGACCGCTGGCCATTGTTCGATGTCGCATCTATTTCATTTTGTATATTGCTTGCAATAGTCGGATTCTTGGCGATGTAGGCTAAAGCAAGCATGATTAGATTTCCAACCGCTGAGTGGCCACCAATGAAGTCTTCGAGCATAAATATAATCGTATTCCGGCACATATTTTCATTTTCCAATAAACTCTTAAGCAGGGCATCTGTAAAGTCCTTGTCCGGCTCGTCCAGATCAACATTCAGCTCCCGTTGATCAATAATACGGTCCAAAATAAATTTGCGTATTGTTGTGGACCAATACGCAATGCGTGATGTGTGTTTGTTGAAGAATGGTGCAAGCCATGGCAGAAAGTCTAGTGGATGTCCTTGGTTTATTTCCCAGAATATTTCGTCGAAGAACCAAACAATTTGTTGAAATTCTTTGTCATCATAATCAAAACGCATTGAGCACATATACTGACTAAACATGTTTGCACATGCTGCGTTTAAAATAGGCTTTAAATCGATCGGTTGACCAGGCACAGCTACCTTATGCAGTTGTTCCATCAAAATGCCGATCTCATCACAACCAATACACGACATTTTTGTGAAATATGATGACGCTTCACGCGGGGAGCAATGCCGACGGGCTAAATTTCGACGCTTTTGTTGTAGTTGCGACCAATCGCACAGAGCCAAAGAGTTGTTGCGATCACCTCCAAATAGTTTGTGATAGCGTAGAAAATCTGGGCGACCGCCGAAAAATTTGCCATTCTTGTTCAGAACCTCTCGGATTAGTTCCAAATTATTGACGACCAAGCAGCGTGTGTGTCCAAAACTCAGTGAATAAATATCGCCATATTTTTCGGTTAATGAACCAAATCCCTGGAACGGATTGACAAAGCGTCCAATTATATCCAAGTTTCCAATTATAGGCCATGGATTTGGCCCAGGAGCTTGAACAAATTCACATTTGACTTTTTCGCCGGTCGACGTTGAAATTTCCACGACTGCTTTGCGTTTGCAATTAATAATTATTAAAATATACGATGAGCCGATCACTATTATAAATATTGCGACGATCAAATAAAGTATTGCGTATAACATTTTAAAATTAAAATCAAGCAAAATAAAAACAGAGTTAGCCGTCGTCTGCGTTAGTTATTTCTAGTTGCTGTTGCTCGAATAATCCACCGGCTGCTTCTGCAGGCACCTGTAAGCAACTAACAGAAAAAAAAATTACAGGTTGGTGAACTGCAGGTGCATGCAAGAAAAACTTACATACATACTTATGAGTGTTTTTGCTTACAAGCATATAACAGACAGCTGATTGCTTATTAATGTTAACGTCGTTTATATGCTTCCTGTAAGTTTGTCGTTTTTTTTTTCCAATTAAGTTTGCACAAAGGTGGAGATCACTATTTGCGAACTTTTTTCTAATTCTCTTGCAATGTTGCCAACTTAGATTTATCTGCTAACATTGTCCTTCTAATGGTGAATTTGTTGAGTAAAATTACATTTCCTGTAATATGATCATGCTATGTTAAATTTAAGAGCATGTTAAAAATGGATGGTCTTCTGCGACTCCTAGCTAAACTAAACTTAACTAAGTGGTCTTTGTTAAATAATATTAAACAAATAATAATAAAAATATGTTTGGTATTTATCTTAATTGACTAAATTGAAATATCCATTTAACTTAATAGTTAATGATTATTTCTGTAAGTTTGAACTGAACCAAAAACGAGAGAACGCAAAGAATGTAATTAATAATATTTTTAATAAAAATTAATTATGCTGATGTTATTTAATTATGTTAAATTTAAATAATTACAACGCGCCATCTTTCCATTTTAAAACATAGTTTTTAAAAGCAACCCTGCATAATACAATGTGTACACACTGACAACTCAGCCGCAGCTAACTTCACGTCGGCTATGACTGGTAAAAATCTGTTTGTGTTGCCGACTAAATAAATTCATTCCCGTCAGAAAATATAAAAATAAAAACGCAAAATGGTAAGTTGTACAGCTAAGTAATATTAAATGGTATTATAAACAAGCACCTTCGCATTTCAGGGCCAAAACCAATCGGCACAGGGGGGAGCTGGAGACAAAAAGGATGACAAAGACAAAAAGAAGAAGTATGAGCCACCAATTCCAACTCGCGTTGGCAAAAAGAAGCGTCGCGCAAAGGGTCCAGATGCGGCCATGAAGCTGCCACAAGTGACGCCCCATACGCGCTGTCGCCTAAAGCTGCTCAAATTGGAGCGCATTAAGGATTATCTCATGATGGAAGATGAATTCATCCGCAACCAAGAGCGCCTTAAGCCTCAAGATGAGAAAAACGAGGAGGAACGTTCAAAAGTAGATGACTTGCGTGGAACACCAATGTCTGTAGGCAACTTGGAGGAGATTATCGATGACAATCATGCAATTGTCTCGACATCTGTTGGCTCTGAGCATTATGTCAGCATTCTGTCCTTTGTCGACAAGGATCAACTGGAGCCTGGTTGCTCCGTGCTTTTGAATCACAAGGTTCATGCAGTGGTGGGTGTTCTCAGCGACGACACAGATCCCATGGTCACAGTGATGAAGCTAGAGAAGGCGCCACAAGAAACCTATGCGGATATTGGTGGCTTGGACACTCAAATCCAGGAGATCAAAGAGTCTGTTGAGCTTCCACTGACGCATCCCGAATACTACGAAGAAATGGGCATTAAGCCACCAAAGGGTGTGATTCTCTATGGTCCTCCTGGCACAGGAAAAACCCTTCTCGCCAAGGCCGTCGCCAATCAGACCTCAGCGACTTTCCTGCGTGTTGTTGGTTCTGAACTTATACAGAAGTACTTGGGCGATGGCCCCAAGCTAGTGCGTGAGCTGTTTCGAGTTGCCGAGGAGCATGCCCCATCCATCGTATTCATCGATGAAATCGACGCCGTGGGCACAAAACGTTACGACTCCAATTCTGGTGGCGAGCGTGAAATTCAGCGCACCATGTTGGAGCTTCTTAATCAGCTCGATGGTTTTGATTCCCGCGGTGATGTTAAAGTCATCATGGCAACGAATCGTATTGAAACTCTAGATCCAGCGCTAATACGTCCTGGACGTATTGATCGTAAAATTGAGTTCCCGTTGCCGGATGAGAAAACAAAGCGACGCATTTTCACCATTCACACTTCTCGCATGACCCTGGCCGAGGATGTGAATCTGAACGAGCTGATCATGGCCAAGGACGATCTATCCGGTGCCGACATCAAGGCCATTTGCACTGAGGCTGGTCTGATGGCGCTGCGCGAGCGTCGCATGAAGGTCACCAACGAGGACTTTAAGAAATCAAAGGAGAGTGTCTTGTACCGCAAGAAGGAGGGCACGCCCGAAGGATTGTATTTATAAGTCGATCAAGTTTTCAGTTAACACATATTGTAATTCCTAATCACAAAAACACATTAAACCAGGTTAATACTAAAATCATTTCGCTTCTGATTTAAATAAATTTACGGTTGTGTGCAGGATTTCGGATGAGCGTTCTAATAAATCGTCTACATATGCCGTTTGCTTCTCGGATACAAAACTAAGTGGTTCACTTTTGATGGTCCAAATATTTGAAATGGGATTTATCTTTGGCGTCGGCCAGTTTCATTTCCTGGTAGGCAGTTCTTTCTTTTAACAAGCTATCGGCAACATCGGCATCTTTTATTGTATCATAAAATGCCTTGAATTTGGCAATTTCTATTCCAGTCCTTAAGCCATCAACGTAGCCCTGATCAAAGCTAGTTTGGAAAACTTGTTCGCGCCCATCCACGATTCCATCAGCGTAATTAATCTACAGAGGATAAGTTTGGTTTCATTATTCGAATAAATAAAGAAGCTCTTCTATACAGCTGATTTAACAGTTTGTGTTTAGAGCTGTTAACAAATTTTATGTTATTGAACAGACAGCGTGCGGCAAGCAGTCAAGGAATGTAGTTCTTGTTTAAAAGTGCAGTTTTAATATACCTTTGAGACTTTTTCCTGTATCCGCTGGTGGTTAGTTGTGTTGACGGTCTTAAAATCTGTTTCATCATCTGAGCTGTGTCCTTGTGACATTGTAAGTACCAAAAAAATGGAACTTAACAAAACGGTGCTGCGGCAGACGTATATTTCGTCAGATGAAAACAAAACCATTCGCATGTGAACGTTGACAATCACTTAATCCGTCTTCGTTTCACTTAACAGTGAAGCTCCACACTTAAAACAGTTGCGCTTAGAATTGATTTAAATTTTACTATTACAGATCGCACAATGGCAGCTAACGAGATTGCTGAGCTGCTTCTCGCAGTTATACAGGGAGTTCCTGGTGGCGCAACAAATGATGATCTTACAAAAGCTTTATCTGATATGCCTGCTGCTTCACGGGTGGAAGGTCTCAATGTTTTATTGAAACAGGGCGGCATAGAAGTTTTAAAGAAAGGAGAGAAGCTCATTTATCGTGCTAAGGATCCGCAGAAGAAAAGTGCACTGCCAAAAGATGCAGACAATGAAGAAAAAATCGTCTACAGTATTGTGGAAGAGGGCGGCAACAAAGGCATTTGGATACGTGATATACGGATAAAATCCAATTTGAACATGACACAACTAAATAAAATCCTAAAGAATTTAGAGACCAAGAAACTCATCAAAGCCGTTAAGTCAGTCAATGTGAGTAAAGATATTTATTTAAAGGGTTTATATACTATTAATTGATTCAAATTAGGCTAGCAAGAAGAAAGTCTACATGTTGTACAATATGGAAGCTGACCGGTCAGTGACAGGCGGAGCCTGGTATCAAGATCAGGACTTTGAGGTCGAGTTTGTGGATGTCCTCAACCAGCAATGCCTGCGCTTTCTTCAAATGAAACGCGAGGGTGCTGAAAAGAAGCGTGAAGGTCCATTAGCTTTCAAGCAAATGTCCTGTTGCACTGTCAAGGAAGTGCACAAGTTTATTTCAGATCTGGGAATAAGTAAAGTCAATCTGGATGAAGATGATTTAGAGACCATATTGAAAACCGTGGTCTATGATGGCAATGCTGAACGCATTTTACAATCTGATGGTTCGTACGTTTATCGTGCCGTTAATTTACCACTTCCAGCACCCGGTTTGGTACAAATGCCTTGTGGCATATGTCCCGTAATCAAGAATTGTTCCAACTGTGGCGACGTGACCGCTATTAACTGTCAATATATGAATGATTGGTTGGATTGAATAAACTGTTGTTTAAAATTTAAATGAGTTTTAAAATACATTTATTAATTAGCTTCAAAATGTTAATTCTTTGTCCATCGTGCCTTCCACATACTTTTCTCAATAAGAATGCAAAGCAAAAACCGTTTATCGATTAATCGCAAGTCCGATAAGAATTTTTTATTCTCTGCAAATAGTATAAATACGTGGCTGACGATACTGTGATTGTCTCGACAAAGTATTCCGACAAAAGCTTAGCACAAAATTAAAATTAATTAATTTATACACACTCACTCGAACAAAATATGCGATAATTATATGTGCCGCCACTGAAAAAAGCAAAACGACTGCTGCAACTGCAATAACAAACTAAACAAAGAAATGGGACTTTGCAAGTGTCCAAAACGATTGGTGACAAACCAATTTTGTTTTGAGCATAGAGTTAATGTCTGTGAGCACTGTATGGTCCAGAGCCATCCGAAGGTAAGTGATTAAAGTAGATATAGAATTTACTTTAATTAATCAATTTCCATTTAGTGCATAGTGCAATCGTATCTGCAATGGCTACGTGATAGCGACTATATATCCAATTGTACGCTATGCGGCACAACCCTGGAGCAAGGTGAATGTGTGCGCCTTGTCTGTTATCGTAAGTAAATATTGAAATTCCAATATCAATACCAATACATACTTGTTACTTCTTTAGACGTTTATCACTGGGACTGCTTGAATGCACGTCAAGCCGGTTTGCCTGCCAACACAGCGCCAAGTGGCCATCAGTGCCCCAGTTGCAGTGTGGAGATATTTCCCACTTCAAATTTGGTCTCACCCGTTGCTGATGCACTCAAAAACTATCTATCGGCCGTGAACTGGGGTCGTAATGGACTGGGTCTCGCTTTGGTTAATGTTCAAATCAGATAATTGTTGATTTTGTAATAACCGCAATTTGTTCTTGCAGCTACCAGATGAACAAAACAATAGCTTGAAGGCAAAGCCTGTTGGTAGCCAGACGGCAGTTAGCAATATAACCAAAGTGCATCATCACACCGCTGGCGAACGCGAGCGTATGAAACCGAATGGAGGCATCGACAGCTCCAGCCCACATTCCGTGCTGCTAATGGATGCATTTAATCCGCCTAGCTCGGGCGACTTACATGGTCTGTTACCATTTGATTTTCATGTGAATTCACACAATTTTTAACGATTTTATTGACTTTATAAAGGCACCAGCAGTCGGCGTCCTCTGCTGCCGCGCCAGTCACCAATTGGTGGCACAGATCGGGATGACAATAAATACCAACGTCGAACACCGGCTGAGCTCTTCTCGCGTTGGACTCGTCGCTTCTATGCACCATCGTCGCGTCCGCCTTGGCGACGCACCTGGTTTCTGGTACTCAGCGGCATTTTGGCCTTTGTCATGTTTGTTTACTTGATGGCGCTGCTGGGTCGTGGCAGCGGCAACGATGGTGTGGATGACAGCTGGAATAATCCGAATCCCAACCAGAATCATTACGAATAAGCAGTGTGTGTCTGTCTGTGTATTGTGCAACATATGCCGTAAAGCCCTTCCTTCTGTTAAAATCAAAACTTATTTATGTAACCAAAACATTGCAAACAAACATTTAACATAAAACGAGTTCCAAACGCGTTTTAATCAACATGAGGCTTAAGTTTCTGTACACCGCTGGTCTTAGGCGATACGGGCTTTGTGCGTTTGGGCGCATCCAAGACCTCATCATATTCGTGCAGCTTCTTGGCCAGGAAGTACATCTCCGCCAGGGCTATGACAAGTGCTACAATGACGCCGAGCAGAATACGGAATCCAAACGGTAGTGGACCAACCATAAGGTTCACACCAAAGAAACCAAATGTAAATCCTGCGGCTACAGAGAAGATGAACTGGGCGACGGCAATGATTTGTTTATTCAAGCTTTTCACTATAAAGAAATAATTGGAATGTATTACTTGATGGCTGAGTTATAACATGGAAATACTTACATTGATAGGCAATGGTATCTTCGGGTATGTTTTTAAGTCTCGCATCAACATTCTTAGTCATCTTGTGGTATTCACGATTCTGTTGCTCATCGCGTAAACGCTGACAACGTGCCTCCAGCTCGGGATTACGTGGTGTATATTCATTCTCCGGCAATATGAGCTCGCAGCTTTCAAGTAGCTCATAAAGGAATACTTTTGTTTTATTCTTTTGACGCAGATCTGTCAACGCATCCCGCAGCCAGTGCATATCGTTTAGGTATAAAAAGTTTCCTTTGACAGGCTTTTCCTCCTCCTGTTCATCATCTTTCTTAACTTCTTCTTCAGATTTAAGAGGCACTTCGGGTGTATCTGCTGTTAATTTTGCTAGCAGCTTAGTATCGATTGTTGGTCGCTTATAGACTAGATCCTTTTCATTCAATATTTTTATATTAGTGGGTAAACTGTAACCGTTTTCCTTAAGAACTTTGGCCACATTGGCTGGCAGCTCCTTAAAATGTTCCTTTTGGGCATCGAGTAATTCTAACAATTTCTTGGATGGTCGCACTCGCACACGGGTGTCAACAATTGTTTTCAGCATGATGACAAAGTTTTTTGTCTTTATTTTGATTTGGGTAAATTAAGCTTCTTCTGCAGATCTGAGTAAAGTGTAGTTATTTCTTCCTCCTTTTCTTCAAACGAGTTGTCGAGACGCTGATAGTCGTGCTGCAAATTTTTCAAAAACTCGGCTTTGCGTTGTTCACGTACACGGCGAGCCTCCTGCAATTCGGCACCGGGCTGTTTACGGAAAAAAATTTTACATGAATTAGTTTTTGCCTAGAGTACTGTTAAGCTCAAATTTACTTACTTTACGCTCAACTTTAGCTTTCTCTAGCAACTCTTCGACGCCGCCCAACAACTCATTAACACTGGTTGATAGTTGTGTAAGAGTTTCGCTACCAGATGCCACACAACGCTCGGATAAATCGTATTTCAACGAACCCACAATTTCAGTGACCTGGAAAAGATTGTCAACTTCGCTGTCGTTGCGTTTTACTTCAAAATTGTCAAGAAATAATTCAATTTCGCCGTTGACAAATACGCGATGATCTAAAATGCGATGCGGCACTTTGTAGAGTTCTGTAAAAATGACGAAAAGTTCAAATATGTTTTTCAAGTTTTTTTTCAGAATCGTACCTTGTCCAACTTGGCTTATCATTATTTTTTCTACATAAACACTTTTTTCTGCTTCTGTCACATGAGTGCAGTCAACGATAGCGACGTCACGTATCGATGAATATAAACGATTTATGCGAGGGCTGACAGACTATCGAAAAATCAAAGCAGCCCTGTTAGAAAGCGATATATCGAATTAATATATGCAACTCATCGATATTGACTCAGAAGACGACGTGCAAAAAGTCACAAACCTATTTAATTGCCATTTCCCTTAATTAACTTAACTTTCCCACCATGAGCGAAGAATTTAAACTGCCGAAAAGATCACGAAAGCGTACGCGCGATGTGAAGCGAAAAGCCCGCCCGGAACTTGACGGAGAGACCGCATGGGTGGCAATGCGCTATTTTGAAAAATTTGAGACATTTTGGGACTTTACGGATAACCTGGAAAGAATTGACGACGCAACAGTAACATGTGATGAATTCATTGAACGCTTCGAGCGTCCCTATTTGCCCGTGATAATAACAGGCTGTGCTGACGGCTGGCTGGCCCAAGAGAAATGGACCATGTCTCGCTTGGCCAAGAAGTATCGCAACCAGAAGTTCAAGTGCGGCGAGGATAACGAAGGATACAGCGTCAAAATGAAAATGAAATACTATGTGGAGTACATGCAAGGGACTCGCGACGATAGTCCACTCTACATATTCGATAGCAGCTTCGGCGAGCATCATCGCCGGCGCAAGCTGCTTGAGGATTATACGGTGCCCAAATACTTTCGCGATGATCTCTTCAAGTACTGTGGCGAGGAGCGTCGTCCGCCATACCGGTGGTTTGTTATGGGCCCAGCACGCTCCGGCACCGGTATCCATATAGATCCATTAGGCACCAGTGCATGGAATACGTTGATACGTGGCCACAAGCGGTGGTGCCTATTTCCAACGCATACGCCCAAGGATCTGCTCAAGGTTACCAGCGCAATGGGTGGGAAGCAGCGCGACGAGGCCATTACCTGGTTCAGCACCATCTACCCGCGCACCCAATTGCCATCTTGGCCACAAGAATACAAACCCATCGAGGTGCTTCAGTGTGCCGGCGAGACTGTCTTTGTGCCGGGTGGCTGGTGGCATGTCGTGCTCAATTTGGATGACACTATTGCAATAACGCAAAATTTTAGCAGTGTCACGAACTTCCCATGCGTATGGCACAAGACTGTGCGCGGACGCCCAAAGCTATCGCGCAAATGGCTGAGGGTGCTGCGTGACCAGCGTCCGGAGTTGGCTCAAATAGCCGAAAGTATTAATATTAACGAGAGCACTGGCTTTGCCTCCGATAGCTCAAGCAATTCCAGCTCATCGTCATCGTCCAGCAGTTCCTCATCGTCGGAGAGCGAGGCCGATGCCGATTCAAATACGGACAGTGGCCAGGAAAGCCTTACCGCCAAGAAAAAGAAGAAGCGACGCGTGGGCGCTGGAAACAACGGCGGTGGTGATAATGGCAGCGCCATGGGCTCTTCACGTTCTTGATGTCGGCCTAAAGCCAAAAGAAATGGCCTGCTTCTCAGGTTGTTTCATCGCCAGCTGTTGTTCTGTCGCCGTTTGCCGCGACGAAAACGTCCTTGTAGTCGTACCACGCGCAAATGATCCTGATCCTGCTACTTACATATTTTGCACGTTTAGTAATATTTTTCTACATAGACAAGTAATTAATTGTTTGCTGTAAGAGAATAGAGTAGAGCATTTTATTTAGCTCTGGCGAAAGTAAACCCAAATTTGAGTTTGGCTTTTGACTCAAGACTATTTCGCTAAAGATATCTATTAATTTTGCAACATAAATAAATTCAATATATTTTTAAAAAAACAATAACCGCTATGCATTTTGCTATGAAAAAGATTGACAAGAAGACTCTGGTAACAAGACATGTGTCTTTTCTTATATACTATTCAAAAGCCCGCATTTATTGTTTTTTATACAAAAGTTGTTCACTCTTTTTTATTGTAAATCTGCGTTTTTTTTTTTTTTATAAACTGTTTGTCATGCAACTTAATAGGAAATATAGCAACAAAAGTCAAATTAAAAATTGGGCAGACATTTTAAAATGTTTAAATAATAAAATTTATTTATGGAACACAAGCAAGCACATGTCCTTAAAGAAATCACCTTTTAATTCGCTACAATTTATTACTCATACATTATTAATTTTTTTTTATTAAAAGCTTTTCCCACGCATTCCTTAAGTGTTTCCCGGTTTACTTTGTTGGTTTAGAAGATGTTTTGCACTTTAAATTTCTTGTTTTTTTTTTTTACAAATATTAATTTTATTTTTATTTAGATTTTGCTTTTGTTTTCATTTATGTTTTTTATTGTTGTTGTTGTTTATCATTGTGTGTGTGTATAAATTGGAAAATTGCGCTCGCAGCTTCATTTTGCTTACTGTCGGTTTTTTACTGATTTTTTATTTGTTTTGTATTTGTCCATTTTGAATTTGTTTTTAAGCCATATTACTCAGTTTTTGTTGTTGTTGTTGTTATTGTTGTTGTGTTTATGTGTTATGTGTTAATCATGACTTAATCAATATACTGCGCTAACCAACGGAATCCCTCGCCATAACCCTGTCGCTTCAGCACGGAGCACATGAACAATTCCAATGGGCGACCAGGCAAATCGGAGCGTGCAACTTTGCCCTGCAACCAAACACACACAAATATCAATTAACAAATGTAAACATTAATATGAAAGATTATATTGCCTACCTTTCCGGTCGTTAACTGATACAGTCCAAACATATTTCTCAGCTCATCTTCGCTGGCCGCACCCGGCTTATCAATTTTGTTGCCCAATATGAGCACGGGGCAGTTGGAGAGCGCCTCATCTGTGAGCAGTGAATCCAGTTCGTTTTTGCTCTCCTGGAAGCGGCCGCGATCCCAAGCGTCTATCAAGAAAACGATAGCATCTACTGCTGGGAAATAATCCTTCCAGACACGACGCGCTGCAAAGACATATATGCCAAAGTTAGCTTTAATCATCAACAATAGTTAACTTATCTTAAGAGCCCAATTACATGAATTAATCACACACGCAAACAAGCTGCCCCGCCCGCCCAATTGTTATCTAGCACGAATTTGATATCACTGACAACTAAGCGTTTCAGTCAAACCAAAAACTCTGCTTTGATTTTGCTCTCTGCTGGGAAATCGAGCGTAACGCTGACAATGCTTCTTGATATACTATATATATGTACGTGAGCAATGTCTCGCTGTTTGCTTATCAATAAAGGCACAAATACTTATACTAATTTATTTACATATACATACAAACATAGACAGTTTGCGCCATCTCACGCTTATAATTACATTATATAGGCGCATATAAATTAGCTTTTTTCATACACACACACACACACATACATACTACTTATTCACATGTACATATATATGCACTTTAATTTGTTGTTGATCTTGTGCAGTTACGTTTTTGTTGTTGTTGATTGCTTCTAGTATCTAGACAGCGTGTTTGGATAGGCGCATTTTATAACATTTCTATTCCATGCACAGTGGTTAACAGTTATTATTTCGTATGTTGTCAAGACCAAAAATCATGCATGACCTTTTTATCAACTTTTTAAAGGACATTGCAATTTCTTGAATACATTTAATATTGATGAACGTTAGATATAAGTTTTTTGCAAAAAAACATGCGTATTTGCATAGAAAAAGTTAACATTTGAATAATATTTGTTTAGCTGGGACAATATGTTATCTTTTTAAGATTAAACTTATATAATGGAATGCAAATATTGATATATCAATAAGCACTGTGTCGCTGTTGTTGTTGCTATCACTGCAAAGAGTGACGGCAACAAATGGCAAAAAATTACAATGCGTTTACATGACAAGTGGTCTACGGTGTGTGTGTGTGTGTGTGTAGTGGTATGGGTGACCTGCTGTGCTATATTTTACGCTGATTGTTGTTATTTAATTTTTTGTTTCTCTCTGTCTTCTTTGTGCTTTTGTGTATGCAGCATTGAGCTATATTTAGATTACAAGCAGCACGTTTCAATATGCGCATTATTTATGATTTTAATAAGAGCACTAAATACTTTTTTTCTTCTACTAAAACTTACCCTGAGTGTGTCCACCCAAGTCGAATGTAGTGAAACGCATATTGCCGATGGACAGCTCCTCGGAAGCTAAACAAATTGAAAGAAATATGTTTTAAAATGATTTCCAATGTATTTACCATTTGGACTTACTTGGATGCAGTGTTGGCACATGCTGTGCTAGCTTATCATCTTTGAGCATATGCAATAATGTGGTTTTACCAGCATTATCCAAGCCAAGGAACAATAGTTTGCCGGACTTTTTCCATAGACCTACGCAAGTGGAATAAACATATAATTTTCAAAGTATAATGAATACGAATTAAAATGATCGCTCGAGGTCAAGTTGCACGTCAGTTCCGACTTGACTTGAAGCGTCATTAATTAAAAAAAAATTCAACAGCTTCTCTTCATTCACGCATTCGAGGCCCGCATACAACATGAACATGAACATTTTCATTTTCTTTTGTTGTCTGCTGCTTCTTCTTCTTTTGGCTGTTTGTTGGCAAACGCTCAAGAAAAGCGATCATCAGTGAAGCAATGTCAAATTCCATTAAATGTTTGACCAGACGCTTACCTAAGTATCCGAGAACACCCGTAAACCAGTCCCAAATGAACATCTTGGCTTGTGCTGTGGTTTCCTGCGGGCGTGAGTTTCAAATAGCAAAGGCTGTGTGTGTGTGTGGGGGGAAGAGTGCGGTGCTATGCTGTAAAAAAAAAACAACAAAGACAAACAGACAATGAGGAAATGAGCACAAGTTCAATGTTCACACGACGGACGCGCGCGTCTCTGTTTTGTTATTGATAATCAATTTTCTTGTACGCGTAACCCAATTAAAAAATAAAAAAAAAACCAAACGGACTAAGCAGCCTTGACATAAATACTTGTGAAAAACTGCTTCGGGTACAGGAAGTAAAGTTTTTGAACATATGTAATTAGGTTAAAAACCTGTTTTAATTCTTTGTCAAGCTCTCCGAACTACACTTTCTTTCTATGCGTATGTGTGAGTGTACGTTTGTATGTGTGAGCGACTACGGCTTTTGTATGCGTATGTGTGTACGTGGTTAACACGCATAGTACATTTTAATTTTCATCAAAATTTGGTTGAGTTTCGTAATGTCGCACTTTGGAGCTAGGCATACTATGCGCCCCACAATCATATTAAGTTTGCCGCACCCTTAGCTCTCGCGCCGCACCACTTATTGGACAGGGTTATATGTATAAAAACAGCAGACATGACAATCTGATTTTGCACTACGTGGACACACATTTTAAGTTGCCCCTTTTGAGTATTTAAATTGCACGCTGCACAATTTGTCGCTTTCCAGCTGTATTGATAATGAAGCTCTGTATTCTATAACACACTGCGTGTATGTATTAAATGCATATTTCGTTTATTATTAGCGAGTTATTATTATTTATTACTTTTTCTGCACACGTTGTATCGAATCGTTCGGAATAAGTTCAATCGAACGACTCACTAAACTGAATGAACGATAGTTGCTCATTTAGCTCGATAGCAACTGAAATTCTGTTAGCATAACTGTTAACAGTTCTGTTATTAACAGCGACCTGCAAAGTTTTTATAAATTGTGCTTGTCAGCAATAACTAGAAAGAAAAGTCTTTTGTTTTTGCAACTTTCTTGCGATTTTGAAATATCAGCAATGATTTGCAGCTTGTTAGGCTATTTTATTTGGCATATTTGAAATTGGAGCTATCGAACCATATCGCTTGTGTTCGTATCGATATTTTTATGCGCGAAGCAAAGCTGGCTGCGGCTCAGCAATGAACTCATAGCGGAACTGGTGGAACTAGTAATTGGTACTTTACAGCACTGCCGAAATGGCGCGAATAACAACTAGCTTTAAATATGGAAAACTTAAAAATTAAATTTTTTATTTAACTTTTCTTTGATTGATAAGAGAATGATAAACAGATAATGCATTATTTATTATATATTTTTAAGTTTAGTTACACAATTGCAAAAAAATATGATTAATTTAAAACGTTTTAAATGTTGACAAACTTCAGTCAAATTTTCGCATCTTCTGCAAGATAATATCCTCCACCTGCACTCCATCGGGTGTGTTGAGGGCATAGAGTACTGCCTTGGCCACATCGTCTGCCTGCAGTTTGGGCAACTCATCAACGGCCTGCGAGTAAACATTCAGAAAATCGGTGTCCACCAGACCCGGACAGATGCTCTACGATGCGGGTGGAAAAAGAAGACGCGTCACAATTGTTTGCATTTGCAAATGCACCCTCACCCCCTCAATATCTGCACAAATTGGGTGCAATGTATGCATTGCATTTAACTTACCGTTAATTTAATATTTAATTTGAGAAAATGTATTTCCTGGCGCACTGTCTGGCAAAGTGCTGTAATTGCATGCTTCGTGGCCGGATAAACGCTGAATAAGGGTACCGGCACTTCCGGTATGCGATGTCCAAGCACACTGTGTGTGTGTGTGTGTGTAGGGGATGAGAGTTAAGAGAGTTACGCATGAGGTTGAGTAAAATAAATAAAGTCAACGTTGCTACGCAATGTAAGCCCCCACTCGAAACAACAGACAAAAATCACCAAAAAACAACAACAACAACGACACAACCATGATGATGATGAAGGCCAACAGATGTGCATTGCGTGTGAAGAAAAAAAAAAAAAATGAATATATGTATACAGGCGCAGGACTTTCGTGCAGACAAAGGACCTTATGCTGAACTGTCGTTGTGCATTTTATGCAAACATTGCGTAAACTTCTTTTTTAAGTCTGAGGCATTTTAAGTGCAAACAGCGGTTCCTTCGATAGCCAAGCCTCTCTTCCAGCTTATACTCTAGCACTTTTAATTAATGAAGTCTTAATATTATTACATTGACATTAAGCGAAATGCATATTGACGGACATGCCACGCCCATATACGTTCATTAGTAACGCCTCCTGGGACGCCTTCTTTGTCGCTTGTCGTCCTTTAACGCCTGCAGCCAGAATTATATCAATTTTCTCATTAATTAACGTTTCAGCTCGTAAGTTTTCTTTTGTTAAAGCAACATTTTCGTCTGCATTTTATTTGATTACTGCAGTTGGGCATTCAATATGCTTTTCTTCTTCGTTCCTTTTGCTCATTAAAACTGTAAATTATGCATGGCAGTTAATTTAAATGCATGCGTGCAAACAATGCAAACAAGCTTACGGACCAAAAAACGGCCATAAAGCTACAACATTTACCTTTAAGCAGAATTATTCATATGCAATATTGGAATACTTGACTTATAAATAATAAATCTTTTGTGTTGCATCTTTTGATTAATTATTATTCTACTTGAATGCAATAAGACTTTAAGTTTATCATTTACGTCTGTAAATAATATAATGCAACATTTCTTGCTTCAACTATGTTGCAAAATTTAAACTCAACTTACGCTCGAGTCACATCTTTTGATTGAGTTGACCTGCTTTTGTTTGCATATTCAGTTTCAGTTTCACAGTACGTATGTGTAATAATTAGAATATAAATTGTGGTATAGACTAATTGATCAACAGGAATTGTGTTGTTGCTGTTGCATTTGGAAACAAAATCAATGTTGTAATTTTCAATTAAAGCCAAAAACTCGGGAATCAAACGATGCGAAATTAATGCGCAACATTTTGATTTTAAATGCGTTGCGCATTGGAATTCATGAAATAAAAATCAACAACAAAAGACAGGCAAGGGTAGGGGTGTGTGTGCGGGTGGGTGTGTGTGTGCTGCTTAATGCAAAATACTTAATTATGTTGAATAATTGAGTTGTTGTTGTTGTTGCTTTTGTTGCTGTTTGCGCAAACACTTTGGGCATGCAAATGCAAATGCAAATGCAAAGCTTTTAATGCACACGACAACCACAAAGCAACACCAACAACAAGAACAACAACAGTTACCAGAACGAAGACCCTGCGTGAATTCCAACATTTAAATATCAATAAATGCGTTTGTTTGTGCGATGGCTTTTAATTTAATTTAAATAACGTGCAATCTGTTTCGTCTCTCTCACATACATACATAAACAATAAATACAATGCCCTCCAATGTTGAATGTAATGAAAAATGCATGCGCTGAACAACACTGGCAAATTGTAACAGTATTTGCACTTTCATTAGTGTAAGGGGAGTCCCCCAAACAAACGTTTTGTAAGGCACATAATTTTGTGGCAAATGTTTTGCCACTCAAGGCAACACATACCACTCCTCGCCTTGTTTGTTCGTTGCATGCAACTGCAACAACAACTATGCAAATCTCTTGTTTGTAAGTAAGTGTTTGTTGGTAAATGCATTGTGTTGATGCATGAGCGCCAAATTTAAGCTTAGGCCCAGTTCTATGCTATTTTAGCCCAGACAAACATCATTTACAAAATGATAACAATGCTTCTTCTCTCTTAGGCGATAATTGTGCTAATGCTGCTAGTGCATTTAGGCCAATTTTGAATGCAAACTTCACTTGTTGTCATTTGTTTGTTTAGTCAAGTCTATTTGGCTTTGTCAGATAGCGACAATTCAATGGATTTTGGCCTATTTAGCTATTTGAGCTTAATCAATAAGTTCAGCTGGACGAGATGACAATTCAATTTTAATACCATAAGTTTAATTAAAACTAAATATTCTGCAACACTGCCTTCTATTAAAAGGAGCTTGAGGGTTGGTAATAACTTGGGAAAGTTGTTGATGGTTAGAGTCTTTTGATATGGTATTGAAAGGGGCAAAAGTATATAAAATTCGAGTCAGTCGATTTATAGTACATGTTTTTGGGATAAAAAACCAAATTGCGTTAGGAGATTTCAGCATTATTTTAGAGCTTATTGTAGAGAACATAACTTTTGAGGTATTGCATTTGAAATTCGGGTTAAATTCAAGGAAGTTACGGCAATCGAAAGTTTCGCAAATCGATTTTTTGTCACAAGTTTTGGAATGAAAACCTCAAAAAAATCCCGTATGAAGATTTATATGTAGTTGTTTGAGAGAGCTTAAACCATGACTTTTGAAGTATTGCATTTGAAAATCTGGTTAAATTTAAGGAAGTTATGATAATCGAAAGTTTTTTGATAAGTTTATAGCTTGCTTTTTTGAGGGGCTTAGGTTATCTTCCAAACGGAATCCCTACTAAAGCCTTCTATTTCGAAAACCTTCAACTTTTTTACCTTTTGAAATGTATTTTCTGGAGCTTACCTGTTAATAACCACAATATGACAGCGCACCTTGCTCGCTGCCATATGCTTCAGGTTCTCCCTCAAACAGCTTGCTGTCGCCACCACATTCAAATCGAACAGCTTCTTTATATCCTTGGTCGAAGTTTCTAAAATAAAAAAAATACACAAAAATCAAATAATTTTTCATTAAAGATCTTCACATTTACCAGTTAAAAAACTAGCTTTAAGAATGCCTGCATTACAGATGAGGACATGAATGCAATGAAAACGTTCCTTGATCCATTTGAAGCAATTTATTAGCTGTTCATCATCGGCAAGATCACACTGATGTCCAAAGATTTTACCCTCTCCAGTTACTTGGTTATTGAGCGCCTGCAATGGCAATATTTAATTTAGGTTTTTTTTACTTCCATTGAGCTAAGGCTTACCTCAATGAGCTCTGCACGCCTGGCCAGACCCACCACCACCATGCCGGCATTGGCCAAGGTAACTGCTATGCTTGCTCCAATGCCAACTGAAGCGCCAGTAATGACAGCCACCTTATTGCGCCAATAAAACTGATCCATGTTGAAGTTAACAGATAAATAGATATACTGAAGAGAGAGAGAGAGCTAACCCTTCAGATACGACTGCTTGAAGCAAACTGATCTCTGAATGATGTTTAACGATCGCAACTGGCCGGCAATTGTTGCTGCGATTGTCACTCAATTGTTGTATAGCTCAGTCGGCGGCTTTATGCTCATTTGAATCGTTTGACTTTGTGGACTTGCACTTTTTCGCTTTTTAATTACTTTTGCCATTTACAATTGTCATATTTCAATGTACTTTAAATCTCAACCAGAGCGTTGCACTGTGAATGTTTTTGTTGTGTTCTAATATCTGGAAACATAATACTGAAACTCAAAGTTTCATTTCGATTTGTGGCTTTCGATACGGCTTTTCTTACTTATCTCTCGTGACATTTGTGGCTTTTGCAATTTCTTATTATATTTTAACTTAAAACCATCTTTCCAACATTACGTTACTTTCTTTATGTCATCATATTCTTCCTTAATATTTTTTAAAATTCTTATGCATTTACTTCCACTGTAACCACATATATGAGAATATAAAAATATATTTAGCAAAGTTGTTGATAGTGTCATCAGCCTGCAACATCTTGAAACGGTTGCATTCATGCGTTTAAACCTTATCATGTTTTGTTGTTATTACTTAACAGCAGCTAGAGCTTCGGTTTCAGCTGCCTATCGCATTCTTATGGCTTCCCAGCAACAACAATATGCCACGCCCGGCTGCATCCAGAGCAGACAGCAAAACGTGTTCTGCTGTCAAGCAATTCAAAAATGATATTTATCAGTAAAAAGGTTTGTATTATCTTAAACTTTCAAATACCTTACTTTTTACTAAACTTCTTACATCAAACACAAGATATGCAGTTAAAAAATATATACAAAAAGTATTGTGAAGAGAAAGTCAGCCGGTAGTAATATAAGACTAACAAACCCCAAACCACATTAAAAAATAGGGTATAAATTGTTTACCCGCAAGGAAAAGGTAAAGCGTAAAATGCAAAATACAACAATGCAAAAATTGCATCCTAAAAATGCTGCAGAAGTTGGTTTTTGCAAGATAGCATTGCAGATGACAGCAATAAAATGCAGGTGCTGTATCTCAATTCAATGTCATATCTAAGACAAGTGCTTCTTTGTGTGGCAAGCCATTTGTGCCTAGTTGTAGGAACAGTTGAGCCAACCCGACGAACGGTTAACTAATAAAATCTAAAATCGTAAAAGAAACTTTGATTGTATGCACAGCAAATGAAAGGATTTGGGGGCTAGTATAAATAGTCGTTGCTGCTGGACATTCAATTTAGAGGATAACAACGTTAAGTGACGCCACACACTGTGCTGCACCACATGGCCATCAAAGTGGCTGCCATTTAAGCTATACAAAAGCCCAATTGCAAACATTTTCAATGCGCCCCGCATCCAAACCAAATTGATAGAAAATTGGCCGTCAAAGTGTTTTTAGTTTTTACAACAATTTATTTGCGCTTATTTTCATTACTTCCCCTTTTTTTTGTGTTGTTCGTCGTTGTTCAAATAAAACACATACAAAATGGCAACCGAAAAAAAGGGCGAGCATCGTGGTAAAATTTATTGTTGCATACTTTTCGGCTCAGCGCGCTGGCATGCAAAAATAAAATTGTGTTTGAGGGCCATGCATGTTGCTGCTGCTGCTGCTGCTGCATTTGGCCTTGTTTATTTTTCGGTTAAGCCCAAATATGCATTTTTCATGGGCCCGCTGCGCTTTTTATTTTGTTGGCCGTCAATATTATTTCACATTTTTTTTTTTTTGGGTTCTTGTGTTTTGTGTTCCTGTTGCATTTCTTTTTAATTGTAATAACATTTGTTGGACGCACATACACACATGATTCAAATTGCATTTGTGTTTGCCAATTGGTCCTGAGCTCCGCTGCTGTCGATGCTGCTTGGCTTTTTATATAGTAGTATACGTATACGTATATAGCTCATCCGTCATGTTGGCGGGATTTTCGCTTTCACAATCTAATAAAAAAGCTCGCTCACTGTCGCAAAAACAAAAAGAAATAAATGGCAACAATGCCAATGCTGAACAAACGAACTCCCGCTCTGCTCCGTTGTCGTCAGTCGAAACGAGGCCAAATTAAATTACAAACTTTTCTTTTAAGCAAGCAGTTTAATTGAATTGCTTCATCCACTGTGTGGGCGAACACAGAGAATACATAAATATATATATATGTATCAAGTAGATATATTCCTGCGTCAGTAGCTGGCAATTGTATTTGTGTTTATTGCATTTAAATGTGAATACGTTTTGGCATTTGTTAACAACTAGCATAAGAAGGAAAAGTTTAGTTTCAACTAATGTATACTCTATCGTTAAAACATTTATGCCATAATCGTTCAAGTGATGTACGTGCAGGATGATTGTGGCTAATTCATCAAAACGTGATTTTCCGAATTTAATTAAGTGCCACGCCCATTGAGGGCTAACACCTGCATAATTGACACGTAGACAATGCGACGACGATTAAACAATTATTTAAGGCAGACGTGTACTACACAAAACTATTTAAACAAAGCAACTCGGTTGCCTGTCAATTGGTGGGGGATGAAGGTGAGGTTGAAGCATCCTAAAACTATGCCAACAATTTTAATGTTAAGTGCCAGCCGGTGTTAGTGGTTGTTGTTGCTGCTGTTTTTATGTAGCAACAACTTTTGATTAAATTAAAATTTATTTTAATTAAACAAGCGTCGCAAATGTCTCATTTACGCTTCGATGATACGACAGGCGACGGCAGGCAAACATACATACTGACAGACAGACGGACGAATGGCATATTTGTCTGCCTGTGCGCGTGTGTGTGTGTGTGTTTGTAAGCGGCAACAACAAAGTTGCTTTATTGCTCGCATGTTTTGCGGTCTGTTGACAATTTTGTGCCACCCGCAAAAATGTTGCCAGCATACTTTTTTTTTTGTGCCAACAATAACAGCAGCAGGCAACAACTGCAGCGACAACCAGTGTTGGCCATATTGGCCTTTTTTTCGTTTCAGTTTCAGCTGATTTTAGCGGAAAAGTTTTAAAAAGAGCTAGGTTGTAATAATTTGGGTTGCCTTGGCAACTCTGGCTGGTCAAACAACACTGCTTCGCATTTATTTTAAGCACACTTGGCCCAAAAAGTATGTTAACCAAGACAAAAAACTAAATGACGCAGCATGCAACATGGAATTTAACTAGAGGCAAAAATGTGGATATATTTGTGTTTTATCGACTCGCACATCGAGGTGTATCGACTTGTTATCGATTTCCCAGTCCCCCTGAGGTCGTAGAGCCTAAATTTAACACTTTGTCTGACGAAGAATGTACCAAGATATTTGCAAAGTTGCAAGGCTCTAGCTTAAGGGTGGAAAAAGTTGCGTTCATACAGACAGACGGACAGACGGACGGACGGACAGACGGACAGACACAGACGGACATTGAAAACCAATATACATTTTTTTTTTTTTTTAAAATAAAAAAACTAAATGACGCAGCATGCAACATGGGATGAGGCATAACAAAACTAAGTGGCATCTAAATCCCCACCCTCTGCTCAACGTGCACGTTTAAGTGCAACTAATTAGCCTAGATTTTCGGGCCAAGTCCGCTTACACCTGCTTAAGCCTGCAATAACATGTTTTTGTTGTTGTTGTTGTTGTTTTCGCTTATTATTGTTGCCTGTTAATTGCGCTAAGCGGAAGCAGCAAAGTGCACACAAAAACTTGTTGGCATTTGCCACGCGAAGACTTAAACTTCTTAGCCTCCCCTCTGGGCTTGTTGTGGCACTTTATTAGCTGCTTTGCGGCTTGGCTATTATTTGATGTTATTTATGACTGACAGACGCTTAGCAACCAACTTGCCTGATCCTGCAACTGCAACTGCAGCTGTTTCGTTCTCCATAAGGTGTGCAATCTTATTTTCATTACCAGGCAACAACAACAACAAATAAGTTTGTGTTGCAAGTTGCTAGTTGCAAGTGTTTGGCAATTAGATGCAAGCATTTTAAGCATTTGCTGCATTCATTAGAACTTTTTGTGTGGATTGCAAAAGGTTAACATTACAGACTGATGAAGATGGCCAACTACACTTGGAATAAGGTAGAGTTTAAGATAGGTTAGGGTTGTTGCTAATGACTCTGCTATAGAAGGTATCAAACACTAAAGTATTTAATTTCAGATTCAATTGCACACAAAGTATTTAATATTTATACCTCAAGATTTTCCGTTTAAATCTTTTAAGAGTTGCGTTTTTTCTTGAGTGTATGCTACGCATTTAGCCGGCCAGTCAAACAATGTCGGCTGCAGGCAAGCGCTCGTGCATGTCGCCGGTTTGGGGCTGGACTTGAAGCTTGGAGGTTGGAGGACTGCAGGCATAAATCACGTGCGCGCCCCGCACAAGAAACTTTTGATTTGTGAAATCAAAAGCTATTTGCTGCGCTGCAATCAGCAAAAACATTGTGTATACGACACGATGCGTCGTCTCGACCGTCCACTTGCAGCAATAAGAAAAGAAAAACTTTTGCTTTTTGGCATTCGTCAGATATGCAGCAGCAGCAGCAGCAGCCAAAATCCAAGTTCTCTATGCTTTCTGTCTGAAAGTTCGTTTTGCTTTTTCTTTTGTTGTAAAGTTTTTAATAGTTTGTTGGCGCTTTCGCTGATTTGCTGTTTGCAAAAGTTTTGCTTAGCTTTTGCTGTTGTTATTGTATCATTCTCTTTCTTACATTATTTAGATTTCTTTTTCTTTCATTTGGCTAAGCAGTTTGGCTTAAAGTAGCTTGGCAGTGAGTGGAAAAATGCATTGCTAAATTTTCAATGGAGCGTCTAATGAAGTGCTCTCAAGTAGGCAGCAAACTAAGCCAGTCACATTCCATTTATCTTTCGGCCTCTGTCTCTCTCTCTGGGTTGCATGTGGCACGTGTCCACTATAATTTGGCTTTAGTCGCACTGCGCTGCGGCCCAAAAAATGTGAAGAAAAAAACGATGTTAAAAGAAACTAAAAGTGTGTCAGACCCAAAAGCGTGGCCAACAGCATTTACCATTTGAGCCAGAGAGAACGACACAAGAATTTGTCACAATTCGTAGGCTGCTGCAAGCGTCAACCATAAAAAACTATGGCAGTGGTAGTAGATGTGGCATGCAGCAGCCGACTAAAAGCAAAAAGTGGAAAATAATCAACTAAAGCTAAGTGCAGCAAAAGCAACTTGCGACAAAGTGTGCATGCACCAAAATGAAGAAAGTTACCATACTAGAATATTCCTTACGCTCTCATTCTTCCGTTATCTCTATGCCACTTATTTAATGTGTTTGTTTTTTTGTATACCCTGTACAAAAAGCAGCCTAAGAAGGGCTGATTCAAAAATTTTACCAATGCAAAAACATAATTTTAGTCAAATGTTGTTTTACCTAAAATGAACTTAATAAATTCTCAATTTTTTATACCTTAGGTAGAGTATCTGCTAACCGAATACTTTCTCCTTGAGTAAACCTACTTTGTTGTTTTTTCCCTCTTTTTTTTTGTGCACTGGCAGCATTACGAAAAACTCGTAGAAAAGTAGTTAAACTTAAACTTTTAGCTGCTTTGCCTGACATAATTTCACTGTGCGCTCTGCGAGCCTTTGAATGATATATACAAAATGCAGTAATAAATTTGCACAAAGTGTACAAAAAAAAACTTTTTTTTTTGCACCGTGGGGTGACATCATGCACACACATACAAATATAACAGCTGGTATGTGTGTGACAGGAAGAGCGGGCAGCTTTACGTGGCTAATGCGGCGTATGCGTATTAAAGTGTGGTTGCAGTTAAGTAGACAACTCTCATTCAAGACTAAGGCAGATTTGTTGGTGGGATTGTTTAACATTTATTTGAGGATGTCCAAAATATATAAACAAATCTGAATAAAAATGCGAAAAATAAAGGTTTCACATGAACTATTATTAGGTTGAATTATAAAAAAAGCAATATAATGCTTAAAACTTTTAAAGCTCAAAACTTTTCCCAACTAACATAAATACTGAAAAGCACAAAATTAAAATTTTATTAACAGTTTGCGCTACTTAAAGTCATATTTTTATTGCCAGCTTGAATGAAAAACAACTATAAATAAATACTTAAGTATTTGCAATGTTTATTTTTAAATTTATAGTCTCATTAAGTTTGAAATACTTTTCTCTGGACTATGCGCTTATTGCGCTTTCGTCCTTGTTGACCTTCAACGAAGGACATTAACAAGTTTTACGCACATAACGAATATTTTTTTTGTGTTATTTTACTTGCATTTAAGACACAAATTGCAAAAGCATAGTTTTTTGATGGCGTTAGCCATGCTGTCGCAACCCGTCGCAATGCCCCTTTGTTTTTGGCCAAGTTCATGGCATGATGATGGCTGAAGGCGTCTCTGTCTCAGCACGTGCTGCCCAGATTCATCTCAGTCAGTGGCAGTCAGCGCACAATTTCTCCATTTAAATGAGAAAAAATTGTGGAAAAAAATTGTGAAAAATTTGTAACTGAGTCGTTTTGTTGTTGTTGTTGTTTTCTGGTCACGAGCTGTTTTTTTTTTTGGCTTTTTGTTTTTATTTTTTAGCTTGTGCCGGCTTTGCCAGTCAAGTCAAGTAAACATGACGTGCGATGTCTAATTTTTTTCTATATATTCTTTTCCTTTTTTTCGTTTTGCATTTTATTTTATTTTTTTGTTCTATACGCTGTTCTCCCTAGCCAGTCGTTGACTCCGTATGCCTTTCCCACCCCTAACTCTCTCTTGCACTCTGCATCGCAATATTTTACATTTTCATGCATGACGCGTTTAATCACGTGATGCATATGATTTTCAGGCACTGAGGGCAGAGACTTTACTCACTTTGCCATATTCTCATCCTTACTTTTTCGTGCATACAATTCCATCAGCATGAATTATGCCTTGCATACTTTCGAGTGTGTGTATATATGAGTATGTGTGCGAGTGTGTGTGTGCTGTTGTGCTTAGGTCTTTGGCGCTGTCTGCTTGTCTGCTGTGGTTTTCTGTTTTGGTGGCCCTCTGGCGCCTTTACGAAATGTCGCCTTTTATGTTTAGGAGTTTATTTGGTTGCGTTTTAGGTTTTTCCAGCCCACTCAAAAGTTGTGGATTAGAGCGTGTAATTCAACTAAAATGAGAACACACTTCACATACGACGCGTCGCAAGTGTTTTCAGCCCTTTTTTTTATTTGTACCGGGCAATGTGCTTTTAATTTCCTTCCTTTCTCTTACTCCTTTTGGTCTCTGAAAAATTCGCATGTAATTTATATGCTTAACTTTCACAGTCCACAGTCCATGGTCACAAACAAAATAGTCGTAATAAAAATGCTCGACATTTTCACACTTTTGCGCCTTTTGGCCAAAAACTGAAAATGAAAGCGAACAGCAACAGCAACAGCATCAGCCAACCAAAAACCCAGCCAAAAAACAAGAACATCAGCCCGAAAATATATTCAAGTGAATATTTATGAGCGACAAAAGTAGCATTTGTGCTTTGCATTCATGCTTTACCAAAAATGGAGAGCGAGAAAGAGAGCGAGAAAGAGAAAGGGAGAGTTGTTGTTGTTGGTAATATTATCCCTACGTTATAGCTGTAAGCAACAGTCGGCCAAAAAGCGATGTTGGCCAGCATCAACACAACGTCGTTTTAGCTTTTGGCCAGTTGTTGTTGCTGCTGTTGTTGTTGTGGTTGTTATTGTTGTCAGCATTTCCGACGCTGATGAGTTTATGCTTTTGGGCTATATTACTTTATTCCCCCATTGCTATGGTATGTGTGCCTATCTGTCTGTCTGTGTGTGTGTGTGTGTGTGCGAGTGTGATTGTGGGTAGGAACTGTTGGTCTGCGGTCTGTACGCCTCATACAAACGCCCATTCATGACTGTCATGAGTTTTCCGCAATTGATGGTCTAATTATGCCGCCAACACTAAATTTCATGACTTTGGTGGTCGAGATGTGCGTTGTATGTGTGTGTGTGTGTGTGAGTGGTAGACAGGACGCATGTAATTTAATGGAAAAACATTTGCCACACACACACAAACTATGACTATGACTAAGGGCAATGGGTTTGGAGTGTGAAAGATGCCCATCAGCGATTGCCCTTTAACAGATTGACAGCCGTCGCCAGGAAGAGAGAGAAGCTGACCAGCCCTTGAACTAACAGTACTCATAAATGCTGAATTACAAGCATTATCTGTCAAGTATTAGTAAGTGACAGTTTGAAGGCTATGAAGATAATAGATTATATGAAAGATTTATCGTTACACTCTTCAAAAGGGTCATGAAAAAGTTAAGAACGATGTTGAAAGATCTCCTTGCTGTGTAGTGAAAAGAGAAACTAAAGCATACTGGATTAAACTTGTTCTAGGCTTACTTTTTCCTTAGCAACAAATGCTGAATATCAATAGGTAGCATAAATCTTGATTAAGTTGTCATAAAAACACAAAATTACATAATAGCTGTGAATTTACATCGGAATTGTGCTAATTTGAAGACAGATAAGAAAACGCCGATGGAATTTTACAGAAGCTAAATTCTTATACCCTGTAAGACATGAGTCAATACATAGCTTCAACATTGCGTATCATGATAAGTCATGGGAACTATAAGCTTACTATAAGCCTTATTGGAAGCTTATTTAATTAACGTCAAAAAACCTGTTACAGGGTATCTTAAAAACCTGAACTTTAAGCCAAATAACCAAAAACTTGTTACTACGAATCGAATAAAAATAAATTTGCATTCGTATTGGATTAGTTCATTGATAATAAACGACGTCTGGGTGGTCCACAAGTCGTATACTTTTTAATTACGGCATTTTGTCAAAATATTAGACGATTTAAACAAAATGACTTTAATGATTTTTCTTACAGCTAGTTTTGTTTTTTTTAATGACTATTTAAACTGAGCTATGACAGAAAAAAATATGTTAATTAGATTGTTCACACTTAATAATAATTATATGCATATTTATGAGCACACACACACATATGTTTATGTATTGTATAATTATGTGCAAACAGTATGTTATTTATTTATACAAATGAATGCCAAAAAAAATAAATAAAAAAGATAATTTAATGCAAAGCAAAAAGAACACAGACGAACAGAGGGAACCTATTTAATTTACTGACATCAACAAGTTTTTGTATAATATTTTTTTTTCTAGTTAAAGAATCAAATCGATTGCGTCTGGTTTGTCTATAGTACAAAACTCAATAATTCGTACAGCGAGTTTTTAGTTAATATTTGAGCTTCCAGGTGGCAGGTTCTCTCTCTTGGCCAAACATGTCTTTCAATTGGCAAACAGTGCTGGCAACGTATCTCATATGCTGTTGCTGGAGTCGCCTAGTTGGGGCACAGTTGTTTGAACAGCCGGCAGCGTCGAGAGCGACGACGACGACAAAGTAGGTCGTCCATAGGCTTAGCTAAACAAAAAGCAGGTCAATCTATTGAGCAGTTATTTACTTGCAGTGTGGTTTACACAACCTATTTACAACGTGGAGGACGTAGTAGTGGTGGTGGCGCCACACAGCTGACCAGCGCTCAACGTGCAACACCCATACAAATCACTAAAGCAACAGAGCTGCAAGAAATCAAGGATGGCGATGCATTGGCGCCATTGTTGCAGCAATTGTTGAGGCAAACTATGCCAAATTGGCAGCAACCTCAACAGCAGCAGCAGCACAAACAGAAACAACAACAACAACAACAGCAGCAACACTTTTTTGTTTATGAAAACATAGAGCCTGGGCGGCGGGCAAGTCAACAACCTCAAATATTGCAGGAGTTCAATGGCGTCAATTCACGTCAGCAACAACAACAACAACAGCGGCCACAATCGACATCTATACAACAAAAGCAACAACAACAACAACATTACTACACTCAGCAGCCAATTCAGAAGCAACAACAACAACAAAAAAATACCAACGCATACAATATGTACAAACAGCGCCAAAAATCGCGTTGGCGCCGCTAGCAGCAGCAGCAGCAGCAACATCCCCGGCAGCAACAGCAACTTGGCCGCCAGCTGTTGGTTTTGCGGCGCCAATCGGAACTTCGGGCAACACTTTTCAGCCTATGTAAGCAAATAACACTCAAGCATAACACTTTTTATGCCATGTACCTGTGCCACAAACAACTTGCAAAAGGGTAGCAAAAACTTTAGCTTCAGCTGAGCGAAGCATTTCCGATTGCAAAAAGTGTAAACAGGGTACATGGTATCTGTTAGTCGTTCACTATCGACTCGAACAATCTTTGCAATTTTTGGGTGTTTTTTTTTTGTTATTTGTTATTGCCACTCAAACAATGCATTTTAATTAGCTCACCTCATGCGAATAATGCGACGGATGCGTGGTGCGAACGCTGCTGCAGGGAGGAGGGGGCAGCAACGACGCCCTGTTCCTGCTGTGGATCGAAACCGTTGCTGAGTGCGGCGCTGCTCAAGGCGACAGCTGGTTAGTGGATTTTAATTAAAAATTGGCTTGGCCTGATTAATAAAGATGTGCAACGGCTGCAGAAAATAACAAGAAAAAGATGAGTGCAAAAAAAGTGTTGCATATTTTTGTGCGCTGTGGGAGGGCGTTGGCGGGTGTTTCATTTAATTGAATGCAGCAGCTGTCGCATATGTGCGTGTGTGTGTGTGTGTGCAGCAGGAAAAGTTTTTACAATATGTGTCTTATCTGTCATCAAGGATGCCACGCCTTCAGATGACTCCACTTGCTAAAGTTGCAGCTGCCGTCGTCGTCACTGCGCTGCTGTTGCTGCTGTTGTTGCTGTTGTTGTTGTTGCTGCCATGTTGTCCAAAACTTAAAACACAAAAGCGACTCGTGCAACTAAAAACAATTTCTAAAAATACATAAAAACATGCTGCTAGAGCAACAACAAACAAAAAACCGCAACACTTCATGTTGAGTGCGACGTTGCAAATTGTTTGCCACTGTTTGTTTGTATGTGTGTGTGCTGTGTGTTGTGTGTTGCGCGCTGTCAGCATAAAAATAATAAATAAAAATCCACAAAAAGTATGCTGCACTAAGTGTAGGTGTGCATGTGTGTGTGTGTGTTTGAGAGTGTTTCAGCTGAAAAATGAAAGTGCTGAAGTGTTTTCCATTGTTTTGTGTCAACGCTAAGCGCAGACGGACTGCGACAACAAACAATGACAACGGCCACAAACTAAGTAAAACGAAGACATCAACATGATGTGATGACAACACAAGAGCGAGTAAAATGGGTGGCAAAACGTGATTTTTGTTCAACCTTTTATCTCCTAGATGTTTTCAAATATAGCATCAGATTTTAATCTGAACTCAAACGGCGTAAGTTTGCTAAGCTTTAAGCTCTTTAACTTAAATCTGATCTCTTGCAGTGTTGAAAAACGCAAAAAGACATGAATGCATTCCTTAACACAACAACTTCAAAGAGGCTTTAAATGCTGCGTCATGCTTTGTTGCTTAAACGTTGTTTGTTGTGTGTGTAACTGTCATTTCATGCTTGCTGCTTAACAGCATGGACCATAATCGAGGAGCGTGGCTAATTAAATTCTAAGCATTTGCCAGCAGCTCTGCCAAAGTACAAACACTAAAAAATATTTTATACGACTGTAGCAATATCCAGCAATAAACCCGTACAACAAATTTAACCCTAACTCTCTAATGCCCCAACCCCTAACCCCCCGTATTCGCAATGACAATTTCAATTGCAGATCCTGGACCCACACACGCCCCTATGCAAATGGTAAAGTTGACTTTACTCTCTCCCCCATCTCCACTCTGCTCTTGTTGCCTGTCTGTTTCTCAGCTTGTGCTGACAGCTTTTGAACTGCCTTCGTTTGTTGTTGTTCACGTTGTTGCTTTTATTGTTGTTGTCGTCGTTGTCATTGCCGTCTAAATTAACCGTTTCGTTACATCAGCGCACTCCTTGTCTATCTTTGTGCGTTACCAGTTTGCCCAGAGATGCGATGACATCTGTAGTTATACCCATTGCCTTAGAGAGGGTATATTAACTATAAAGGTTAGTTAAGATTGAGATAATATTTTGGTCATCTGGAAAAGACGTCTGCTGCGCTTAACCTGCTTACTTTAATCCCACTCTCACCTTCAAGAGCATCTCAACTTGATCATACCCCAGATTGCATTTCTTTGTTGTTTAGTTTCAAGTTTGTATGAGGCAGTCGTGCGTGTGGCCCGTGCGCTTGCCAATTGGCGCAATCAGGCAGCGACTTTAGAGAGACACAACGATGCCACTGCCACCGCGCTGCCACTCAACTCTGACTCAGTTTGGCTTTGTCTTCCTTTTAGATGGATTCCAGGCAGATCCCTGGCACTGCCGCCCTGATTGGCATTTACAATTAGCGCGCGGGTAAACAGTAAAATCGCATGGCCTTAAAGCCGTTTCGCTTTGTCTCTCTAATGAACATGGTCCGACTCAAGTCTAACATACCCCAAGAACAACCCCCAAGCAAGTACATCTTACAGAACGTATGGAATTGAAATTGTAATAATGTACTCGTAATTGGATATGTGATTAATGAGCCATGTGCTCGATGCGCGCGTTCGCCTTTGACTCATCACACGTGATGATTTATCGCTGTCAACGGGTGGTCCCACAACACACACACACACACACACACACATTAATCATTTACCCCGCGATTAGCTGACCAAGCCACAAAACAAAACTAGAACTATTGAATTTTGGGGAATTTTGAATGAGATTTGTATATTTGATTTGGATTTTGATTTTGTACAGTGATATTAATGCGATGATTATCGATTATGTCAGCTGTCAATTGTGCGCTTAATGTTGCAAGCTTCTTATATGCATGTGTTATGTGTTAATTATGCTTCAATGAAGCTGTCATTGTTGTTGCCGCACCTTTTGTGTACGTCGAGGCGAGGCGTTGCAAGCATGCAGATTAAGTAAGAGGCATCGATGAAATAAATGTATTTAATGACAATTAAGTGGGCGTGGCCAACAGACTGCCCAAATAGCCCACTCGATGCTAATGACCCATATTATGCCGCTGCCTCTGCCTCAGCGTGTTGCACTTTACACATTGTATATTGAATAATTGCAAAAGCTTTAAGTTGTCAGTGCAAAAAGATGCTCTTAATTGGGTCAACAAGCTGCTGAGCAAGTGCTGAAATTAACATCACTTTTCCACAGCACTTCATATATCTTTAGTATAAATCGGTTTACTCCATTCACTTGAGCCAATTATTCATTATTTTCGGCGAGTCGAGCGATAAAACATCGTATAATAAAGTCGTAAATATTTAAAAAAATGTTTATTTAAGGCAACCGGCATCTGTTTAAGGCAAGTTGATGACTCTTTAGTATTTAAATTCATTTATATCGTTTATTCATATAAGGAGGTTAAAAGAAGCTGCGATAAACGTATGAAAAATAAAAAAGTATTAATATATTTTCTACAGAATGCAACTAAATAATCTAGTTAGGAATAAGATAGTTTATCAAATTGTATATATTTATTAATTTATTTTACTTGAAAGCTGAAAAAAATATATTTAAATCGCAATTTAAATCTGAATCATGTACAAACAGTTTAATTTTCTGTACTTCTGGTCTAAGATTGAAAATATTTGTTTCTTAAACACATCACACGTTAGTACTTATCCTTAATAGCTTGATAATACACAAAAGTAGACCAAAAAGGCCAAAAATACAATTTAAAGTCAAGTGAAACGTTTAGTTAAAGTGCACTTAAAATAGATAAGCCTTCAATTTAATAATTTAAGACAATTGAGCAGCTTGAACATTATGGCATTAAGCATGCAAGTGCCTAGAAAATGTTGGTTAAGACATTTTAGCTGGTTGGCCACGACTGACCGACAAAGTCTGCGATTAAATCGCATAAGGGGGTATGAGGCACACAAATTATGTGCACAGTTTGTTGTGGTTGCAATGCATATTAAATCTAATTCGATTTGCATTTGCTTGCTTGCGTGCAGCAGCATTGAATGGATAATGATTTACAGCATGGCTTGACGCTTGGGCACTGAGCATTGAGGTTTTTGAGCTTTATTTAGATGCAGGATGCAGGGAGGTGGAGGGGGACAGGAACCACAAGGATGGCATTGGGGGAAGCGTTGATGCATCTACTGGCAACTTGATGTAATGTTGTGGTTGAGTTTTGGGGCACGTTGCTTTGAGGCTTTTGCCTAGCTGGGGTTTCGTTGCATGAGCTTCGCAAATAGTTTCACAGCCAGACAAATACATATATGAGCGTTGGGGATGCTTTGATATCTGCTGTATCTTTCTCTCTCTCCCTCATTCTCAGCAAATAATTGAAAATGTTGTTATTAACATTTCAAAACAATAAACAAGAATTAAAAGTCAAATTCCGGCTGTTCTTTTATTTTTTCATTTCATTTTTCTGCGCTGTTGCTGTCCAGAGAATTTTTTTTAAACGTAAATTCTCAACCAAATATTTTTACATATTCTGTTTTATTTGCTTCCAAAAACATGTCTTTGATCTCAAACATGTTCGAAAGAGACGCTGGTGGGGTGGTGGGTGAAGCCCTGCAGCTACAAAACACAATAAAAAGTTTTTGTTAAGCACAAACAACAATTTAAACACACACACACACAAACACACAAACAATAAGTTAAATAAAATTTACACCAAAAAAGAATTAAACAAATACGCGAATAATGTAAGTGCATAATAAGCATCAGAGCTACTCGCCGCCGTTTGAGGGAATTATTCGCGGAATTAATTATAATATTTTTTTGTTCATGCAACACTGCCAGGCAGTTTGTCGCCCGTATGTAATGTAATGCCAATAAAGCCATCATCAGTTCGGGGTGTTCGGAGTGGAAGGGGTTCGTACATTGCCAGAACACAAAAGCTTATCGAAAACCTTCTAAAAAAAATCAAAGCTGTTATTTTTTATTTCGGTCATATATGTATTACTTTTTTCGAAAGTGGCTTTGATTGAAAGTCAATTTTGGTTGGGTTTTTTGGTGAGCATTTTTGTGATATTACTTAAAAGGGTAGTAAGGTTTGGGTAGTTAATGGAATTGATAGGGCTGTGTATACATTTTTTAGCTTTTTCAAGCCTGATAACCAAGATGAAAACGTTTGTTGATTTCGAATCGTACAAATAAAAAATCTAACCCATATACCCATAATAAAAAACATTAAACATTGAAATCTGTAATGCATTTTTATGTAACAAAACTCTTTAATTGGGCTTATGTTAAAGTTACATTATTATTAACGTTGTTTTTTTTAACCACACATTACAAAATACAAATAACGAAAGGTAATGCACAGTCAAATCCACAATTAAACAACAATATTAAATTGTCACATTTTAAAAACATTTTGATTGATATACCAATTTGTTATATGACAGTGCGTATGCGTGTTTCTGTGTGTGTGTGTGTATGATAATTTATATCAACCGCCTTTACCTGAACGTAAAGTTCAGTGGTACACAAATTGTGTGTAATTAATAACTTTTTACATTTACATTTTGTATGTTTGTATTCATTTTGCTTATAAAGTTATGGCAATCAGCAAATGAAAAGACAGTTAAACAAAAGCGCAGTCAAAATGTGATTCAAAATTGAAATGAATTATAAGTGAAATGTGTGCCAGATGAAGATGCAACAAGCTTTATCAACTTGTCACAGGTGGATTTCACATCTTTCTTTTGTTTCATTCTCTGTGCGCAATGAACTTGACATGCAACTTGATGCATGACACAAGCTCCTTGCTTCTCGCAGCTTCACTTGCAGCCTGACCTGCCCTGACGTTTGCTGCGTGTGTCAGTCACTCCGCTCGTCACTCAGCAGTCGACACAGCAGAGCATCATCCAAATGGTCGCGCTCAGTTGGAAATCGGTGCTTTGCCAACCGGATTTACCCCAAAAAAAAAAAACCAAACAAACAAACAAGAGATAAAAACAAACGCAGCGAAATGTTTTTGTTGACGACTTGAGCTTGATGTTCGCCTTAAATATAAAAACACCAAGCGCTCAGAACATTAGATGTGTTTAAGAGCTCGATTAAAACGTAGCGTCAGCATAACAAAACTTGCATTTCAACTAAGTGAAAATACATCAATTGGAAAGTTATAAAGAAGTGAAAAAATCATATAAAATGGTTGCGAAAAATATTAAAAATATGGTAAGCATTTAAATAAATTTAACTCAACTTAAAACACATTTTAATAAATTTTTAATTTGCCAACTTTATAGCTGCTGCTCAGCTGCTGTTTAGGCCTTCTACTTAGCACAAGTCAAGCACTGCCCCGCTATAGTGCAAACACGCTAAAGAGACCCTTTGATCTAAATGCCGCCGGCAGTCAGACATACCTTGCCTATGCATCCAGACCACAGCCACCAATGCAATTGACTGGCAACTACAATCTCATTATGCCCGATTATTATGATCATCATCCAGCGGAGTCCATGCAGCTGCAAACCTTTGCTAACTTTGATGAAGCTAACATGAGTCCCGGCTATGATCTGGGCATGGATGAATCACAGTTCCTGGCAAGCACACCAGTGCGTGCGCCACAGCCTCTCAATGCCCAGGAGCATTACATACGCCAAGAAGTGGCGCCCGTGGACATCAGCAGGGAGAAGAAGGCGCTGCGCAAGCTGAAGAAGGGCAATACAAAGCCTCGTGGGCCTGAGTATGCGGAATGGGATCAATTTGATTATGATCTTTATAGCGTCAATCCCGGGCGATAGCAAAAAGTACAATCATGATTTCTAAATATAGCAAACGGGGGCAACTTTCTAGTCGAAAGGAATTCCCGTTTGTTATTTGTTTTTGTTTGTTGAAAATAAATTATTTATTTATTGTAATAATGCATTATTGCGCAATTTGGAATGGAATGCGGTTTCTAAAAAGCTTTTTGTTTATCTCATCTGCTACAAAAAAATGCTAAGTTGCCTAATTTGTTTAATTGCGCTTGTCATTAGCATTTAGTCAATCGTCTTTTGGTTTCTATTTATAGCTGCGAATTCAAAAACCATTTTAGGTAATTTGATTTGTTAATTTTGCTGTGGCATTATTCTTGACTCATAAGCTCAACTCAACTCTCTTTCTCTCTCTATTATAAAGTTCAAGTGCTTTAAAGGAAAGCCAACGGGAAGCTACATCATAATTATGAAGACTCTTGTGTGTACGTTGACATCTTGTTTACTCTTGGTGGCGCCTCAGCGTTGCATAGCTTGTCACAAACTCTGCAAAAATACGTCTCATGCCACAGTCACTGTCACGGATTTTGAAACACACATTTGACGTCAAAAAACGTGAAACTTGTTTTGTGTTTTGTAAACACACAAACACTAAATCAACAACAACATAAATGGAGCTATTTCATCGCGGAATATCTCTCACTCACACTCTAAGCAAATGACTAAGCCAAAAGTTTAGATGGGGACAGGTTTTGATTTGTTTGTGATGAACAGTAAACAGATGCTGAATATTTCCCAATTAAGTTTAGGAATGAAGAATACAAATCAATTTTCTAAGTAAGCAAGTCATCCGGGTTCACATTTATTTTTCTGTAGGGTATAAATGATGCCAATCAGATATCTTAGCCAATGGCTAAGACCAATTATGTGTAATTAGCTATTTGGGTTGATAGCTGATGATTGTGGTGTCTATATATGTGATAATGATAAAAGTAAAAATATCATATAAAAATAAAAGACAACATGTATACAAACCAAAAAGATTTACTCAAACACATTAAAACTGTAACTCGTTGTTGCCTCATACTTGTTAATTATTGCCAGCATTCCTCAAGAAACGCTTTCAAATACACTTTCAAAAGCGACAAATTACATGTTTCGTCAGAAAACAAATAAATGAGGGCTATAAACATCCCACAACATAAAAATACTTAATCAAACGGATTGCTTGCAACAATGTTGCTAGGGTTATGATAGATAGATAGATAGATAGATAAAATATTGCATACTTTCAGGCATGTTATAAAAATATTGTTTAAAGAATAAATTATAAATATTAATTATTTTTATTTTAATTTATTATTTTATATTTTTAATTTGTATTATTATTACTTAAAATAGAAAACCAGTTTTCTATCTGTTTGAAGAAAACAACTTTTTATTTGAATTGTCAAAACAAAACCTTATATTTTCCAACTCAAAATATTTTAGAAAAGGGCAAAAAGTATTTTTTTTTCAAAGCAAACTTTAACAATTACACTTAATACTTCCACATACTTAAACAACAGACCTAACATTTACAACTAATAAATTCGATGCGATTTTTTATTTGTTTCTAGTTATAGGGATACTTGGCCACCTGCTCCTGGACATTGCCGTACGTGCGTCTATTCTTTGGACGCAGCTGTCCCTGAACATTTGGCTGAGCACCTGGTGGCACATAGTTATCCTGCTGGCACTTGGCCTTAGCTGGCTGGGTTTGCGCACGCGCCGCTTGCAACACTTGATAATGATCGCCATCAATTTGGCCAGGATTCAGATCAATTTGCTGACACTGACCATTGGGTGGACAGTTGGTGACATGGCGCTGATAGGTGCGCGAATCGCCTGGGATCGTTTGCTTGTAGCTGTAGGTGTCCAGGGTGGCACCCTGCGATTGGGCACTATAGTCGCCGACACGTGGTGGCGCCACCGAGGGTTCATTGGGTGACGGGCCCGAGCCATGGCCAGCATCCTGAACGCGTTGACCATGCGGCAATGTGACAACGGCATATGGCTGTGGGTCGCTGCTATGTGACTGTGGTTGCTCCTGGTATGATTGCAACTGTTGCTGTTGCTGCTGTTGAGGTGGACCATAGTTGGCATTTGGCTGTGCAACTGTCAAAGCCTGCGGTTGCCTATAGTAGCTGTCAGCTGACTGCTGCAGCGGCGCCTGTGCCTGAGCCTGTGCCTGAGCCTGTGCCTGAGCCTGAACCTGTACCTGCGGCTGTGGCGGTGGTGGAACGTAGTAGTTGTTGGGTGGTGGTGGAGGTAGTGGTGGTGCTGGTGCCGCTAAGCCCACTGTTGTCGTTTGTGGATAGCTGTTGACCAATAGCGGATTTTTGTACAGCGAACTTGGCGGGAATTGCTGTAGCTGCTGCTGCTGCTGCTGCTGCGGTTGCACTTGCACTTGCACCTGATGTGGCACTTGATGATGATAATGTTGCTGTTGTTGATGCTGCTGCTGCTGCACTCCAGGCACCAAGTGTGTTTGATGTGCCACATAAATCGCTGGCGCTTGATGAGATTGCAGCTCATAGGTGCGTCCATGTGGTCCAAATGTTTGTACAATAAACTTGGCGGGCGGCAATGGTCTTTGTACTGGACGCTGTGGCGTCAGGTGGAATGGAATCTGCGGGCGCGGATAATGATAATGATCTTCCGACTGGACGCCGATCATTAACGCCAACTGTGAACAAGCAACAAGACAAATATTTATATATTAATGGCTCAAATCAATTGGATGTGGGCCCAGTGCTTACCGTCAAGACTAGCAGCAACATGTTAGCCATCAATATAAAATGAACACTTTGTTGTCAAGCTGTGTGTTTTGTGTTGTGTTGTGCACGCTTCGCCGCCTGGCAAATGATTGAGCTCGTTGTCTCGTTGATCACATGGCTGGACTTCTTCAGAAGAAGAGTCGCCAACAGCAGCAGCAGCAGCATGAGCAGCGACAGCGACCAGAAACTTGTTTGGCTATTGAGTTGTAATTGTGGCAGCATCAGCTCGAATGATTTTTTTTCCCCTCTTGATTTGTTGTAACACACTTAACAAATTTCATAATTACTTTTTATGCATATATTATGTTTATTGTTTTTTTTTTTTTTTTACCACTTCACAATGTTTGTTGTCTGCTCGTGGCATAATTTTGCTATCACTCACTTCGCCGTATTTTGTCATCGTTAAAGAAGCCAAGTTTTGTTTTGATGCTGCAAAAGAAATCAAATTGCCGAAGAGGGCCGTGAAAATGTTTGACGCTCAGTTTTGTCTTTCCGCTCTTAATCACTGTGCGGCAGTTTCTGTTTAATTTAACAACCAGACAATCATTGTTGAACATTCATAAATGTTTTCATTATTATTATCATTTATGCGTATTGACTTACGTTCATGATCATTATCATCATGATCGTGTTGTTGATCCATCAAAAGTAAAAGTGCGATTCCGCCGCATTGCCGCTGGGCCCTAACGATGGGGATCTTTCTTTTGTTATTTTTTTCTTTTATGAAATAAATTTTGCATTTTTTTTTGTTAACTGTTGTGTTGTAAATCGGTAAACAATGAATTTATATACAATTTAAATGCAGGCGTTTCGGCGCAGTTGATTAATGCCTATGTAATTAACTCTATATTCAAACGAATATTTGAATATCGTTTCGAAATCATGCGATTGATAAATTTCAATGTGTTGTTTTTTGGGTCGCAACCACGCAAAAGGTTGTTTTAAGCCACACGCATATCCAGCATATATTAGGTAAAACTATTTTTGAATGTCAAATCGCATGTGAAACTGGTTTGATACCTATTGAAAGTTGGTTAAATGGTTTACTAAAGTTATGCATGGGAAACATCTTTAACGTATCCGATAGCCAACAAGATATTTATCATTCATAAAAGTTTGGGGATTTTTTGAACTTTTTTTTAACATATTTAAAATTTGGTGTGTCTTTCTATTTTGGTTTAACGATGAAGAATTTTAGCTTACCAACATTTTTAAAAATAAAACAAACTATTTTATAAAAATTCCTTAAGCTTCTTAAAGCATCAAATAAAATTCTTCTAAGCAGTATCTTCGAGTCTAGAACGACTTAATATTTAATCATAAATGCTAAATCGCAGAAATGATATCATTTAGGGAAAATATAAAGAATCAACTTAGCATCATATTTTTATAAAGTTTAGTTATTAACTAAAAGCCAGAAAAAGGAATTAGAAAAACAGGTTTTCTTGGCCTTCAAATGGTTAACATTGTTATAGTTACTAATTATGTTAAAATGTAAACTCTAGAAAAAACGTAAAACAAACTTTAAATGATTAGTCAAGTGATCGCCTAACATATAAAACAGTTTTATGATTGATTGGTTGCAGATTAGATATCATTAATTCATATTAGTTGATACGGTCTCCTTATAATTGGATTAAACTAGTTAGAGTTCATAGACAAAAAGCAGCTCTCAAAAAAAAATTTGTTAATAATAAAATGTATATAAATCAAAAAATATTTAAAATAACATTAACATAACCGGTCGAAAACTTTCGGGTTTCTTAATGTGACTTGTGAGATCGTAAGGTCAGCAAATCTTACGCTTGACTTGTTTTACGGCTTTTATTTTGAGTAGCTGGCGAAAAAAACAAAACCACAAAAAACTTTCTTCTTGTTAGCAACGCACTCAATTGAATGCCTGTGCAGACATTAAGTCGTCGTCGTGAGAAGCAAGACAACGCAATATGTTAATGTCAATCAAAGACACGGCATGTGAAATGCGCTCTTGAATGCCACTTGACATAGCAAACGCTTGCAAGTTAACGTTAGATTCGCACGTGTGCCGACTATGTTAGGCTAACACAAAACAATCTTGGCTGAAAAGCGCCAACAACAAGAACAGCTGCCGACACTTGACATTCACAATGAAAATGCAAGGCAAACAAAAGCAACAACAACAACAACAAGACGCACATACATACGTATACACATGTATTCACGCACTTGCGACAGCTTATCACAGCGCTGGAGTAGCGCTTAATAATGCAAGTGGCCAATGCTGCGTATACGCAATCTGCCTTGACTTGACTTGACGTGCAGCTCAGCAGGAATCACCCCTCTCTTTCTGTCTGTGTGTGTGTGTGTTTGGAGGTATGAGTGTGTCTGTGCGTTGTCTGTGCAACCCGCAGCTGCATTCATGAATTGCATTCAGGGTTAAAAGCCGCGCCGCGTTGCATGCAACGCCAAATGAGATAGGGCACGCTATAGAAATGCAGATGCAGTTTGCCGGCTCTCCGTTTGCATATGTAAGTCTTTATGTGTGTGTGCGTGTATGCATTTGCTATCTTCCATTTTTTTTTTTGTGTTGCATACAGCACACACAGTTTGTTTTTGCCATTTTCCACATGAAGCGTCACTTTAGACACCTTTTGCTTTTGGCATTCGCTTGTATAGGGGGCTTTTCACAGGATTTGCTTTAGTTTGCTGCTGCGCCTAATTAGACAGACCTAGGCACAACACTGTTTGTATTATGTAACTTAGCTTGGCTTGGCTTAGCGAAAAAAAAATTAGTAGTTAGCGTCCCTTAAGCGGGTTGAATGACCCTTGGCCCCAACCCAGCTCAACTCGTAATCCCACAAACGAAAAAAAAAAAAAAAAAACGAAAAAAGAAGAGAGTTTACAGTGACTTTAAGCAGCTTCGCCCACAAACAATGCAGAATACGTAGAATGCACACATACACAAAAAAAAAAAAGCAAGAAAATCAATTGCATAATGGCGCATGTGTTGCGCTCAGCAGCAGCAGCAGCAGCAACAACAACAACAACAACTGCAAATTGCAACTCTTTATATATTTTTTTTTCATTTGCACGTTGGCAGAAGTAGCAAAAAAAAAAAACACAAAAAAAAATCAACCACCCGGCAACGGCACTCGACTTGCTGCAGTAGCTGAGATTTTTTTTTGTTGCTGCAGCCATATTTTTTTGTTGCCGTCGAAGACAAATACACATACGTTTTGGGGTAGAGACATGTGTGGATGAGTGTGTGTGTGTGGACTGGCAGCTTTTGTTTGCACCCGCACGGGAAGCCATTTAAGTGCGGCTTCTTGAGAAAATTGCTGGCGCGACAAGCGGAGCTGCACTTACTCACACACACACACACACTCTCACACACAGTAATAGACAAGAGATGGACACAGTTAGATGGAGAGAGAAGGAGATATAAAAGGATGTGCCTAACGAGCGCGTCGCTGGCTTAATTATTAACAGCAACGACAGAGAAAGAGCGAGAGCGAAAGAGAGAGAGCTTAACTTTTGTTGTTGCCTATCATTTACGGTGCGGAGATTTGTCGCTGTAGTTGGAGTTGGAGTTGGAAACCCGCTCAGTGCTAAGCCGCTCAATTGTTGAGCGACTCAAGCGCTTTAATAGGCTTACCATTGAGTCAACTATCAAAACAAGTCCGATAAAAGCGGACACACACACACACACACTGAGACTCACACTTCATATGATATGCATGCGCTCCAATTGCCACGCAAAACAGCTTTGTCAAACGCAGTGCGACTCTTAACTGGGCTCGACGTATGCGTCTGGGGGTCTTCAGAATGCACACAAACACACACACACATGACTGTTTCACTCGCTCTTTCTGTCTGCTGCGCCGCCTAAAAGCATGCTGCCGTCTCCTCATTGCCATTGTTTTATAATTTTCTTTTGATTAATTTTTTGTATTTTTATTTTTGGTCACATGCTCCGAACAATACAAATAAGAAATGCAGACAAAGTAATTAAGCAGGGTGTATCATGATATCTGGATATGAAGGAGAACAAGTTGAGAAATATATGAAAACCAACATCAAAAGAAGAGGAACAATAATGATGTACAGACTCGACATGTTTAGATACGATATATGATGATTAAACAACCATATTTATATATAACAAAACATTTGTTTCGGCTTCATAATATAAATGTAAGCTCATAAAATGCAAAACCAGCTCTATTCCACTAATTAAAATGTATTTGGGATTAGATTTAAAAATGCTTAAAAGGGGATTTGCAATGAAAGAGCTTAAAACACTGTCTGTCTTCAAATGCTGCTGCTGCCGGAAGGTTTCACAGACAGCGCAGCTTACAACAAATGCTGATTATTGCAACAACAGCAGCAGCAGCGGTAGCAGTGGCAGCAACAACAACTGAGAGAACTGTTGGGATGCTGGGATTTGTCTGCTGACGTTTATTTGCAGTCACTCGCATGTGTCGCCACCAGCGCGGCTCAGTGATGATGATGATGATGATGATGATGATGATGAGGCACAAAAATATGCCCATCTGTAGTCAAAACTAAACTGACTGACTGTCTGGCTGCTTGCAACAACAACAACTTCAACAACAACAACAGCAGCAGCAATATAAAGAAAATTAAAATAAAATAAAAAAAAGGAGTAAAACAAGAAGCAGAGTTCGAAACAAACAGACAAATGAGAATGTCGGCGTTGACATGATAGCCGCCTGGGAGCCTAAAAAAATAGCGTCTGCTACTGCTGCTGCCACTGCTGCACGTTGGTCTGCTGGCGCAGTAGCGCTGCAGCGTTGACGTCGCAAAATGTTGCAGACGATGTCGTCATTGCCGGCTGCATGCGTTGCATTTTTACGCTACTTTTTTTTTCTCTTCTCTCTGTCTTGTTGTTTTTGTTTTTAGGTATATTTAAATACGCTGCGGGTTGCAAGCTCGTCATCATCATCATCATCGTCGTCGTCATCGTCGTTGGCTGCTAGCACTTCATTTGCTTCACAGCTCATTCATGTTTTGTGTTGAGCCTACGCTGCTGCTGCCACTGCAACTGCTGCGATTCAGAGTCTAAGCCGAGGTAAACACTCCTCGACAGTTCGCCTCTCTTGTCTCGCTTGCGCTCATTTCACTGACTGGCAGCTGCCTCACCTACTTTCTGCACTTAGACATGCAGCAGGCAGCCAGGCAGTCAGCGGTGGTGGTGGCTGCCTCAAAATGCAAAATGCAAAAAAAAATAAAAAAGGAGTAAAATAAACCTCCCCAACTGCGCCGACTGCAAGCTCTGCTGCTGCTGCTGCCGGTTCTGCTCCCTTGCGGCTGGCGTCTGGCGTCTGTGGGTATCGCTTACAACAAACACTTGCAACGTTTGCAAAGCTTCTGCTCCGCCGCACGGTCGTTGGCCATGCTAGTAGGCGGCGGCGACGTTAACGTTAACGCTAACGTTAACGCTTACGTTAACGACTACTACTACGTTCACAACGGCCTTCCTTCCTCGAGAAGCAAGCTCTCCGACACTCGCTCTCTCTCTCTCTGTCGCTCCTCGGGGATGTGCATGTGCGGCATGTGGCAAGCATGGTTTGCCAGTCAGCCAGTTTGCCAGTTTGCCTGTTTGCCAGTACGTTCGCGTGCTTTGCATACTTTGGTTGCGTTTTTTTGAACACTGCTGCTGCTGCTGTTGTGGCATTTATCGAGAACGACGTGCGATTTTAGTTTGGTTTATTTTTCGATTTCGATTTCGGTTCGTTTTGCAATACGCCTTCAACAGAAAGAAAGCACAGAAAACGCGCTTCATTGTTGTTGTTACTGTTGTCCATGCCAATTTGTGTGCAGCATTTGGTGGCGTCTACTATTCCCGCCGGTCTTCCATTTTGCGCGCCAACTTTTTTTTTTTTGGTATTGCTTAGCCGGCTATTCGATTCGTTGTTGTTGTGTGCGAGGTGTCTAATGCCCGTCGCCATAAATCACATGGCATAATTGTGCATGTTTGTACCATTATTTTGGCGTGTTGCGTGCTTATCGGGCTGCTGTGCATCAACAATAACAACAACAATAACAACAAACAACAGCAAACAGCTTAGACAATACGGCTAACAAGGAGAACAACAAGTGGCCTGTTATTGGCTTCACGGCTTACGTCTTAATGGGCGCCATAAACTCAACGAAATCTTATAAATTAAGTGTTGCATTATTTGATTATAACATTAACAATTACATTATACGATTGAAATAAACAAAGCGCAGCTCTTCAAAACATTCGCAACGTTCGCATTGTGCAAGGATTAAGAAGCACTTAAGGAGCTGCGAACAAAAATATTATTATACAAAGCCAATTGTTTTCAAACTTAAAGTGTAAGTATGCAAATATGAATGTAATTGATTAACTTAAACAAACTTCTGTGGATATATACGCGGTTAAGAGAAATATTCAATAACTTTTTTTAAGTTTTTTAGTTTATTTTTTATCCTTTAAAAATATTAAAGCAAGCAGAATATAAAATTTAAAGCTTTTAAATTTAATGAAATCTTTTCTATGATTTTTTTCCTTAATCGAATCTCCAAGTTTAGTTTAAAGTTTACCTTTAAACATCTAAAAATATTAAAATATAACTAAATTTTAAAGCTGTCTGGAATTTTATATTTTATTCAATTCATTCAATGAATTTTGTCTTGTTTTATGTCTAGAACGTTTTCTTTGAATTGGGCACGTATGGGATTTAAAGGCTTAAAAAAAAGCACTCCTCAATTTACAGGCATATTCAAAACATGAATAGCAGCCAGCGGATGTGAATATTGTTCAAGAGGCAGTTCAAAAGAATATATACGTACTTGTGATCGTATATATGTATATTATGAGAGCACGGAAACCGCAGAAATGTCTGTCTGATGTTAACCACTTGAGAAGTTGTCTTGAATTTGCATAACACAAGTGAAACAAGTCTCGAATTTTGTACACACACCTACTTTGCTTGTAATTATGTGCAAACAAACACAGCAAATGCAATTTCAATTAAGCAAAAGCATACACAAAAAAACGCAACAACAACAACAGCAAGACATGCCAAAGGCAACCCCGTGAAAAAAATGCGAAAAAAAACAAGTGAAATCGAATCCGTTAACATCACACGGTTTGTTAGGCAGAGGGATGAGTTGAAGGGTGTGGTCCTTGCATGGGAAAAGACGTTGCTTCAAGTGCATGTACGGCTTCTCCCCCTGTTATATGCCGCAAGTGCGTAGCCCACAACAGAGGCTGAGTCTGATGTCTGCGTGCCGAGTAGCACGCAGCAGGCAGCAAGTTGCAAGTGCAGCAGCAGCGTTCAGGTGCACTGACATTGACGCAGGAGCAGCCTTCAATGGGGGAGGACAACTACAATCACCATTCAGGCAGCCAGCCAGCCAGCTGTTCGGATTGCTTCACGCAACGAACCTTGAGCTAAAAACAAACTCGTCTACTTTTCGCTGTGCGCCTGTTCGCCAACATTAGCGTCTGCAAGGGCGTTCCAGACTCGACTGCATTTATTTAGCCATCATCAACCCTTGCCACCCATTCGGTTCGCATTTTGTGCACTTTTTTTTTGCAGTACACTCAAATAAAACCGTTTTTTTATGGCGTAAAATGATGTTGAAGCAAAGTTTAACTGAAAGTTATCTTAAGGCCGAGAGTTTTGTTAATATATACGATTTTTCATTATATTGATAAAACTGAGATCGTAGAAGTAGTCAAAATCAACGCATAGCCCAAGCCATAGATAAAGCTACAAGGTTGAAACTTTTACAGTTTTGAAAAAATTGATCACAAGCATTTATGAAAAAATGCCAAACCTATAAAAATAAACTCCATGAATGTACAATCTTTTTGCAATAGCAGTTTATTTATTTTTTTGTTTTTCGCAGTGTAGAATGCATGCTGTGTATGTTTTGTCAACATGGCAGTGAGGCAAATCCAGTTTTAATTCCAACTCTAACTTACAGCTTTAGCTAGCTTTGAAGCTTCAGCTGCTGTGCATTGTGCGCCTTTTTGTGTGCATTGTTATTGCCACTGATGGTTGGTTGGGCGTTTGCCTGGATGGCAGTACAGAGCAGGGAACAGCACAGTTGCAGTTAATTGAAAATACTAAATTTTCACTGTCTAGACGGCAAATTATATGACAATTGTTAGAGCGCATGTTTGACTTTCATATTAAAATTAATTACTTGGGCTGGTTTGCATAAAAATGGGCACTGGATAAACATTAGAGAATATGTGCACACAATACTATTAAAGCCCGTTCATTGTTTGATACTTTTTTTTTTGTTGTGCTGTGTTTGCAAATAGAAGAATGGAATATAAACACAGATTGCATTTTTGTTTGGAATTTCTATGAATTGAATTTTTGGAATTTAACACAATCGCTTGTAAATATGTGTAAAATCTCACATGGGATCTAATCAAATGGTTGCATATAATTATGGGGCCGTAATTGCAAAGGAAATCTCATAAACATGCAGGTTTTGGCAGGAAATTGAACAAAATAATGTATACACAATAAGCAATTACAAAATGAAATCGTGCGAAAGCAAAACACCTTTGACAATTGCCCCAAATATGCACACACACACAAACACAAACATACAGAGCATTAATTTGGCACTTAATAAACAATGAAATTGAAAATTTAAGACGCTTATCATACGAGTCGTTGAGGCAGCAAAGCAAAGACTTATGTAAATTTTGACATTACAGTCATGCAAGTAATTACACTCTACGCTCAAGTGCTTCAGAAATTTTATGCACTACTCTCTGTGTGTGTGTGTTTACTATCTGTCAGTGCAATAGCAACAACAACAGCAATAGCAACAACAGATTCATTAACTGTCGCTTCTTGTTCTTGTTGTTGTTGTTGTTTTGGCCAGCATCTTGGATATGAAGTTTGCCTGGCAAGCGTTCTCTCGTATGCAAAAACATTCACATCAACATTGACTTTACTGATTTTGCCTTTCGCATTTTATTACGTGTTTATTATGCTAACAATGCAAGAAAAGTTTAAGAGAAAATATGCATGCATGCATGCAGCTACAACAGTGGCAATGTGTAAACAGTGGCGTAGTAGTTCTTCAAGGCATTTGCCAAGTTAAACATCATGAAAAGTTCATGTAAAGTGCATGCATACATTTGTTTATTAATATTTAAAATATATGTGTGTGCATGTGTTGCTGTTGCTTAAGTCAAACTTGCGGCTTGTTAGGCAGCAATAGTTGACAACAGTTTAAACTATATTTTTATATTATATCTTTAATATTTCTGTTAATCCCCCAGTTGAATCTATGCCACACCTTATTGCATAGAAATGTGACACTTGAAGTGGTGCTGATGATTCTTGGGTATGTTTTGAAGGCAACGAATGTTTAGATCAATAAGTCGGAATGGCAAAGTTCGCTCCCAAGTGGCACCAAACAACAAATATCTTATGTGTCTGTAAATAAATCAACGGCCAGCCTCCACACTTAATGACAGCTGCAGCAGCAAAGCCAAAAAATACCACAGAAACATATTTTCATTAGAGCATTAAGTTTAAGGTCTAGAAACGTAAATGATTTTATATATATAGTATCATCTTGTGTCTGTGTGCACGACTGCCCACCTGAGCTAAGCCAGATGAATGTGCTCAGGGTGGTGATGGTTGGGTGAAAGGGAAATGGCATCACATATATTTCTAGTCAGCCATTTGCATTTCATTTTTCGACAAGCCAAAAATATTTTTGCAGGCACAGGACAAACTGTCTGTCTGCCTGACTGTCTGGGAGGGCAGTTATAAATAGTTAGACGACTTCCTTTTGTCTTTAGTTCAAGTGGAATGGGAGAAAGTCTGTGATTGTCTCTGCACCTTTCACTCACACTCTGGTGTGTTTTGTGTGTCCTTAGTTCATCTGTCATTTTAAGTGGCTTATTCATATGCAAGTGGCTTCCGGGGCTAAACATATTCAAGTGTTTTAGTGGCCCGTGTACATGACCGAGCATTATCATTAAGTGCTTATAGGCCAGTCGATCTGTCTATCGTCTGTCGTTGTCCGTGAACAATGATGGCTATTAACACAAATTGAAATACATATACCTTTTGGCCTGACAGATATTGCATACTTTTGTGGGCGCCGGAAGTCATTGGCAGGCATACAATTATTAAGCATACGCACAATTGCTTTCACTTTTCATACATCTTTCGCTTTTTCTTTCGGTTTCAGACTCCACGTTGCTATGAAGGCAACGGCCAGCAGCAGCAGCAGCGCCGCCAGCAGCAGCAATCACTTGGAGCCACTGGCGGCCAGCAGCAGCAGCAGCACTAGCCACACCAGCGCCACCATCTCGAAGCCCCGGCTGGCCAAGGTATCGTTTGCCCCGTTGGACATTGCAACATCATCGGCCGCCACGTGATACGCGAATATGCCGCAGCACAATATCGTTTGCGAGTGGCTGCGCACTGTTGGTTTGCCGCAATATGGCGAAAGCTTTCTGGACAATGGCTATGATGAGCTGGAGATATGCAAACAGATTGGTGAAATCGATCTGGATGCCATTGGTGTTGATAATCTGTCGCATCGTGGCAAGCTGCTAAAGAGTGTTCGCACCCTAAGGGAGAAGGGTGCCGCCATTGTCTATGTGCTCATCAATGATCCGAAGGCGTTGAGCAACAGCAATGAGATACTCGCCTCGGACTGTGATACGCCTGTGACGATGAAGGAGCTGGAGGCGGTCATGAAGCGCCATCTGGAGGCTGACGGCATACGACTAACGGCACATCCCTACTCAACGCCGGTGAGCATACTACTATCCTTGCCCTTCTGCTCCTCCTTCTGCTCTCTCTTCTGAGTTGGCAGCGAAGGCTTATCTTAACCATTTTATTTAGCGCTTGCAATTTGCATGTTCTGTCTATGGGGGATAAGTTGTCGTAGTTGCTGTTGTAACTGTTGTTGTGACAGTCGTTGGTAGTTTGTAATGGCCAACGTTCGGGGACCCGGCGCCTGGTGCGCTGGTGTGCGCTCTAATGTGAAATTAACACGATTTTAATTTAGTTAAACCGAGTGGCCAACCGCGTGTCTGGTCGCTTCAGTTTAGTTCTGGGTCCGGGTCTGCTGGTTTGCTCCACCCCCCTCCCCCCAGCCACTCCGAACCGCCCACTGAGCTGTACAGTTTGGAACTTGGAAAAAGTTTATTTTATAATATGTCGGTTTGGTTTGGTTAGCCGTGGGAAATGTTTGTTGCCTTGCGTTAATTTTGTTTATTTTTGTCGAGTGTTTTCTGTTTTTACCCTAAATGGTCGCGGCCTTAAACAAATTGGGCCATAAACGCCACCAGGGAGCCACAGTTCGAGCAACAGTCGCCATCAGAATCAGCAACAGCCAACAACCCGTACCTGCCACCGCCCCCTTTCCTGGCCACATTTCGTGCTAACATTTAATGATCTGCCAATACACAAATTTTGCAAACGCTTGCAACATTGCCAAATTGCTGGCACTAGACACGCACGATAAAGCGTCGGTGGCAACAATGTCGCCATAATACAACATTGTTGCAGGCAGCATTGCATGCACAAAAGCAACAACACACAAAAAACACAGTGGTTGCAATTTAGCATAGAGTGAATATAGATAAAAGTTTATGTGTAAATATGCATAGAAAAATATATAAAAGAAAATTAAAATTGTAAAATGGTTTGGAAACAAAAAGTAATATCGGGTTCCTAACATATTTTTAAGCCACTTGAAACTAACAATTGTGATTGTTGAAATATTTTTAGATACGCGGAAAAATATTTTGTTATTTTAGCGTGGATTTTTACAGGAATTTTGAACATTTAACTTTTAAGGGAAAAGTATTAAAATTGCACTATTAAATATGTATTTTTTTTTTTGCAAATGTTTTCATTGCCGTCATTTTAATTCAATTGGCCTTTAAACTTAACAACATAATAATCTTTTAAGTCATACTCCCAAGTAAATTTAACCACTGTGCTTTGTGCCTGTAAAAAATCTGTGTATTGAAGGGATATTCTTTTCTGCAGACGTATACGTAACGTGTGGATTCAACTCATATGTAATGATGAGTTTTGCAAGCGTGTCAAGCGGTGCCTTTTACCTTTTCAGCTTATGCTGAACTGCAATTTAAGCAAGCTCAGTTGCCAACGCTACCTATCTATCTACCCATATACATACACTTGTACATATATCGCAGGCATTCATAGTTGACAGTTGCAGTTTCGTTGAGCTTTTGTGCAATGTGTGAAAAAAGATGTCACTGGTTCAGGGCCGTTTTGCATTTGGTAGCGCAATGCGTTGCAAATAAATGCGAAATGAGCGACACTTTGATTTAAAGTTGTAAATGTTAAAGGCGCTGCGAATGTGACTGTGACTAAATGGGCGTGGCTGGCGGCCTATTGAGCACGCATAGTGCCGAGAACTACTCAGTGGGTATATTATGCAGCCGCGAATCCACCGCATCCTCCCCGCCATTCTCTTGGCAAAGTGGCAAAGTGTGCAGTTTGATGACGAAGCACGAAACGGAGTGCCACTTGTCGGGGCATGTTTTATATGTGTGTGTGTATGTGTGTGGCAACTTTGACATAGACTGTCTCCAGTCTTTGCCGCCTTGCATTTTAATTAGCAATTGTGTGTGTGTGTGTGTGTGTGCGTGTTCTTTTTTTTGCCTCTTTTCGGGTGGAAAGTTGCACTTAACATAGTTTGCCTGCTGGAATGTAGACAAATATTTACAGTTGTTTCGGCACAATTCTCTCTTTCTCTCTCTGTGTTGCTGTCACTGTCTAGTTGTATTCGTGCATCGCGACGTATGCGCAATATCACGTTCCGAACACAAATTGAAATGCAACTTAAATGCGGCAATAAAATTATATGAAATGGAAATGCAGCCAAGTAAGAATATATACATATGTATCTGTATATGTATGCCTATGTGTGTGTGTGTGTGTGTGTGTGTGTAGCCTGACAGGTGTCTGTACTCGTGCGAAACAACAAAAGCAAGAAGGAGTAGCTAGTAGATGGAGCGAGAGAGAAAGAGGATGGCAATAGATGCTAGACTTGTTAGCTTCTGGGGTGCTTTCCTCTGTCTGGGGCATGTTGATGCGCGCAACTTCAACTAATTGCACTTTGCGCTGATGAGGCAGACATGTGTATGTATGTATGTGTGTGTGTTTGTGTTGTGTTTGTGTGTATCACTGACTGACTGACAGTTGCAGACAAGTTGCATTTCAGCACAAATGTTTGCATGGGATGCGATTCTAAATGAATTTACCTGGCAGCCACAGAAACATCAGCAGACAACAATTCCCAAACACACACACACACACTGACAATAGCACATGCTCAGGAGTTAGAATGGCTTAAGAGGATGCACTGCTGCTTCAGTGGACGCTTTGAATGTCAAGGAGGACACATTTAAGTGGCAGCCTTACGCTAATTACCGGAAGATATTAACACTTGTGTCTTGTATGGCCCACAAAATGCCCAGCACTTTGACCCTGCCAGGCTCATCATCTTTGTGAGATTATCGCAATATATGTATTATCTTCTATATATATAAAAGAGTTTGTCCTAATTGCTGAGAGACCCACAGCCTAAACGAAAAGAGCTAGAAGCCTGATATTCCATACAGGTTGAAAGTGAGCACTAAGAAAGAATTTTTATTTTGGACAGCTCCTTCAAGCACCTGCTGAACACCTAAGTTCTTTTTTTTCCCAACTTTTGGACTAGAGCTATGCTTTTAAATAAAGCAATCTGAACGAAACTTAGTCAGGACATGGCGGCGTGGTAAAAGATAAAATGAATGCAAAATTTGGACCATACACTTATGTCCTGGAGCGAGCTTATCAATATACATATATATAAGAGTTTTTCCTAACAGACTTACTGACTGATTGTTAACATGAAAATCTACTAAAAATTCAGTTTCTTTATTTTGTATTTATTTAAATGCACTATTAATCTAGAGCGTATAACAACACTTTTGATGTTTTGCATATGAAAATCGGGCTTATTTTGAGGAAGTTATGGCAATCGGAAGTTCCGTTCCACGACCAAGTCGGTTATCGGTCATAAAAAATTGACATGAAAATCGACTAAAAATTAAGTTTCTTTATTTTGTATTTATTTAAATGCAGAATTAATCCTGAGCGTAAATCAAGACTTTTAATGTATTGTTTATGAAAATCGAACTTATTTTAGGGAAGTTATGGTAATCGGAAGTTTCGTTTCACGCCAAAGTCAATTATTGGTAATAAAAAATTGACTTGAAAATCGACAAAAAATTTAGTTTCTTTATTTTGTATTTATTTAAATGCAGAATTAATCCTGAGCGTAAATCAAGACTTTTAATGTATTGTTTATGAAAATCGAACTTATTTTAGGGAAGTTATGGTAATCGGAAGTTTCGTTTCACGCCAAAGTCAATTATTGGTAATAAAAAATTGACTTGAAAATCGACAAAAAATTTAGTTTCTTTATTTTGTATTTATTTAAATGCAGAATTAATCCTGAGCATAAGTCAAGACTTTTGGTGTATTGCATTTGAAATCGAGCTTATTTTGAGGAAGTTATGGTAATCGGAATTCCCGTCTCACGCCCAGGTCGGTTATCGGTCACAAAAAATTGACATGAAAATCGACTAAAAATTAAGTTTCTTTATTTTGTATTTATTTAAATGCAATATTTATCCTGAGAGAAAAAAATTTGAAAGTCGTTTTCAATTTGACAAAGTTATGGCAATCGAAAGTTTTTTCTAACTTCTAAGTCGATATTTTGCACGAATTTTCAGGCTCACGTTTCAGGGTTGGGATATCTCGACATGAGACTTCCTACTTGTTATTTACTAAACTCATGATATTACCAATTAAATTAGAATAATATTACCCAACCCATTATTACTCAAAATCACTTTCGCAGGAGGGTAAACGTGGCTATTTGGAAGGTTTGGCTGCACACTATAGCAAACAGATAAATATGCCCTATGAGGATGTACTGGATGCCATTGAGCAGGTGCGCGTTTCCAAATGGAAGGAGCGGCATGTACGCATCTCAACTGGACATACGTTGACGCGACGCAGTGCTGGACCGAGCGGAAGTAGTGGTGGTGGATTGGTTGGCTCCTCGGTAATGCCAACCAGTCATAGTCAGCCGCTTTATGTGCCTGGAAAGTATTTGGTAAGCAAAAAGTGCACATTGAGTTTTTATGGGTGGCTCGGAATGCTTTTACGAGCTTGGAGCTAATCAGGTCTTGTTGGCTGAAGGTTCTAATTCATTTCGTTTATTATGCATGTGTGCACAGCCATCGAGTTGTCTCTCGAATCGCGAGGAGAACGAGATATATAGCTATACGCAAAACGATTTGGCCAATCGGATGGCTCGCAATGCCATCGACTCGAAGTCGGCGCTCAATTTAAATGGCATGCAGCACAGTTATCCTGGCGCGCGCACCAACTTCTTTTACGACTTCTCGGCAACAGGTAAGGAAGGGTACGCGGTGGCTGGATGGGTGGTTGCCACAGCATGTAGTAGTAGTCTGTGGCTTGCCACTTTGTCGGCTGTTTGACTTTTTATGGCTTTTAATTCAATTAAATTGGTTTGCGCTTTAACTTCACATTTCGTCTTTCCATTTAACGGACTGACTGTTTGATTGCGGCTTTTAATATTGGTTTGATTTATTTGTTTTCCGTTTTCTGGTTTACTTTTTTTTTGCTTTTTGGGTTTTTTGGTTTTTGCTTGCTGTCTTTCTAGAGGGGCGCAACAAACACAAACAGAGACGCACGGTCTTTACACGTTTCCTGCAGGGCCTGCGGCAGAGCGGAGACGAGTTGAATGCAACCGAGGGCATGCAACTGAAGGTGAGTTCAAATGGATGGGCTAAAAAAAGCTTTTTATATAGATATATAATGTTCTTAAGTAGGTGAAGATAATAAAAATAATGTAATTCAAGTCAAGAGTTTCAATCAGGCTGTGAATTTTCCTTAGCTTTAAGTGCTTTTTTTTTTTTTTTGTGATTATATATTTTTTTTTTTTCATTTTGAATGTTTAATAATCTTTTATTCCTTAAGTTTTCGTATGATATTTGTATGACATGAACTTCAAAGCATTTTTTGACCACAAAAATAACCTAAAAAACAAAGCAAACAAACAAACTTTTTTAAACGTTTTGTTTAATGTCTAATTTTCTGCCAAAGACAAACTTTTGACCTCAGGCTCGCCCCCCACACACTTCAGCACTGGCCCTCACCCAACCGTGTGCTACTTATAAAATTAAATTAAAATATAAAAACCGCGTAAACCTACAAATAACAACAACAACAACAATAAAAGCAGCTGCAAAAGTTGAAAGGGACAAAAGACGATAGAAAGAGAGAGAAAGAGACTCAGAGAAAATGGAATGCAAACAAAAAGAAAAAAGTTATCAGGACTAAGCCGATAAAAGGCAATTACCGTTAATTGCGTTGCCTTGTGCGAAGGGCGTTGCACGAGATGACAAAACACAATTGTGCCAGGGCAAAGAGCAAGGATTGATAAGGTGTTGAGCAAAAGAGGAGAGTGGAGGGTGGAGAGTAGAAGGGTAAAAGTGCTGTTGGGACATGTGCAGGATGCAAATGGCAGAACAACGACTGGCAAACGACTAAAGAGATATGAACTCGTCGAGGCGATTGCATGCTGCAGCCAAGGTAGAAATGCAATCTCTGAGTACAGAAGAGGTTGGGTTACAGTTTGTCCAGCAGTTCAGAGTTGTACGGGTTGTGGAGCACGTTTGTTGGATTTTGTAGTGGTGGGATATGGGTAAGGGTCTGGGTCTGGGTCTGAGTCTGGGTACCACTCATTTGCACCTTTGCGCGTTTGCTTTTTTGCGGTTTGGCATCCGGTGATTCCCGCCCAACACACGATTGTCCTTTATTTTCAACGACAGCATCGCATTTGTTTTTATTATTTCAGGCGTGCCAAAAAGTATTTTTTTTTAGTTTTTTCTTTTACTGTGTGGAGTTTCTTTTTGTGTGTGCTCCGGAGAGAGAGTTTATAACTTTTCGTGTTTTACGGTTGTTGTCCGGCGTTTCTTTGGCCGTATTTGTGTTCTGCTTGCCTTTTTACGCTTTGTCTTTTTTGTGACTTCCTCTTTTAACGTTGCCTGTTGTTGCCTGTTGTTGTTGTTGCTGTTCATTTAATATTTAAGCGCAATTTGCTGTCGCCCAGCGCAACAGACTCTTGCTCTCTCTTCCAGACTCTTTAAGTTCCTTTTGTGTGTGTGTGTGTGGTCAATTTTGAAAATGACTTGGACTAAGCACTGGCGACAATTGTGACCCTTGAAAGCCCACAACAAGCTTGTTTTTTTTGTTCCTTTTTCGTGAATGCTTGTCCTTTGGCACTCATTACCTTTTTTTGTTGGAATCGGAGTTTGGGTAACAGCTGCCTGCCGGCCATGGTTAGCCCCAGCGAAGAGGTCAACGCAGACGCGTATGTATAATTCTAAACATTTTGGCTACAGCAACGGCTACGGATAGGACTCTCTCATTATGCGGTCTGCTGCGGAAATGTTGCTTTAGGGAAATTTCACTGTTGGTCTTTCATTATATTTCTCGACGTTGGCCAGCCAGCGCTTTTCATTTGACATTTCATTTTACATTTTGTGTGTGTGTTTTCTTTTATTGTGGTTTTGTAGTGAGGTGTCGATTTGTTGTATGCCATTTGCTTGTGGTTGGAAAAGTTCTGACTGCTTAAGTTAATGAAGTAATCATGAGGCAAAATACTTGTTTATTCCATGCATTTATGTTTCTATATGTATTCTGTATTTAACAGACCAACGAGCGCTTGAAAAGTTGCGGTACCATGAAACGACCGGATCCACCACAGGACTTTGAGAAGACCATTCAGAGGGTAAATATAAAAGGGTCAAGTTCCAGAGTACTTGACCCACACCTTAATACTTTTCTTTTACTAACGTATTACATTTTTGCTTGCAGCTAAAGACACAGAGGGCGGCACAGAAGAAACCAGCTAGTGCACCCCTTGACATTGCTCTACATGAACGCAACAAGGAGGTGGCAAATAGCTTGGCTCAGGATATGCCATTGAACAATTATACAAAGCATCCCTAGGATACGGCCATCAGCATAGATGCTGCATAAGATTTACATATTTAAGACACACATACAATCATAGTATGCAAAGAGAACAAAAAAAAAATCAATCATAATCTAGTTAGTTGGGATCGGGTGATACAAACGTTAAGCGAAGCAATACGAATTTAAGTGCGATGAAACGCAATAACATACTAGTTTGTAGTGCAGTGTAATATGGTGATATTGATCAGTCTAAGTGCTCGTAGCTCATAAACAGTTGAAATGCAATGGCATATGCAAATGCAATCAATGTAATTGCAACAACTCAATAGAAATAGAACTAAAGAAACAAAACTCATGCAAATCTCATAAATCCACACGCAAAAGCCAGTTGATCCAAAAGTTATATACATACATATATATTTTCATTTAGCATATTTCTAGCCAAAAAGATTCAATTACACTTATTTGAGCCAACTTAAGTTAAAAGCATCCACACAAATCAATCAAAAACTTCTACTGCAACTCTCTAACATGCCGTATACTCGATAATATTCCATGAGAGCGCATTTCAGCAAAATCAGCTTTAGATCCACACACACACACAAAAAAACACACACACTTGAAAATAACTAGCGGCAAATGCATCGAAAAACTTGCCAAGGAATGTTGACAAAACGCGAAATTCCAACAAGCTTAACGCTGAATCAACACGACCGCACACACACACACATACATACCCATAAACACTCAGACACACGCACAGCAAACTTGCGCCAACCGCAGACGCTGCATAGACAATCCACAGCAACTGCAGCTGGTTGAGGTTGTGCCTTGGTCCGGGTTCTGGCATTTGCCGTTTTTGGGCATCGGAGTGCATCGATTTTGGTCTTTGGCCGTAATGGGGTGAGCGGAAAGTGAGCGGGGGTGGGGGCTGGTGCTGCCGTTGGCTTTTTTGCATTTTAATTGCATGTCGCGCAGGAAAGTATGCAACGAAGTTGACACTGGCCGAATGCTCACAGGAACTCTCAGCAAATGCGATTTGCATTTTTTGTCAACCAAAAGCATTTGAAATTCGTTTATAATTTTGTTTGCGCTTTTACCCAGCAGGCATTCGAGAAAACAAAACGTTCTCAAAAATATACATACATATACATAAAAATACCCGATAACTGTTGTCTTTTGACGTTGCCGTTTTCAAATGTTCGGTTTCGGTTCCGGTTTAGCTGGCGACTGCATTTATTATTAAATGTCTGCTGGCGCCTTATGGAGCTGCCAAAATTGAAACATTTAGCAATGTTAGCTACGTGTGCGCTGAACAACGATGGCCATTTAATGCGGGCTGCGTGCCGTCGTTTCCGTTTCCGCCCATTTTTGGCACAGCCCTCACAGTGATTAGCCAAAGTACTTTGTTGGCAGACGCCAAAATTGTTGTCTCGTTATCAGAAACGTCGACGATTTAAGACACACGATTTCAGGGACATATCTGGAAATGTGACGATTTGATTGCACATTAATTGCAATTGTTGCAGGCAATTGGTTGGATGGTGTGTGCGGTGCGATGCGGTGCGGTGTGTTCGCATAAAGTGCTCAATTATGCCGGATTTAAGCTTGATTGCGAATTTTCATGTTTTATGCAGTGCTTTTTATTTGCTTTTAATTTTTTCGTTAACGTGCAATTAAGCTTGGTTCGCCAATGCGATGCATCGTCGTTTGCCTCGTTTTATATCATTTAAATTTAATTAAATGCAATGAAAACTCATTCGAAAAACTCAACCAGCCATAGTGAAAATAGTATAGAGACAAACAAAATGCAAACAGTGAAAAAAGGTGAAATTAAATATAGGCAATATAAAGGCAGTCATGTGTAAAATTGTGCGCCGTTTTAAATATATAAATCTACAAATACAATATTACATACATACCATACCATACATACAATAATTGCTTAACAAACACAAATACAAATACATAACATTTATATTAAATGCAACATAGACAGGCAACAAGCATGATTACAATAATAACAACAAACAGCAATAAACAAGCGATATATATTTATCTATTTTTTTTCTATTCAATTTGTTGCAGGCTCATTTATAATTTCTAGTAGACAAATATTAAGTATACGCAGCAGATAAATTAACAAATACACATATATATAGAAATCATTTTAAATGTTATAAACTACGTATTTACTTTGTATACATCAAATTAGTATTAACTGCAATTGAAAAATGTTTATACAAATATTAAATATACATATACATCAATATATATACACAAACTCAATGTTAACAATTATCATATGCCACAATAAGTAAGTGCCAGGTGTAACAATTAATTGTGAAATCGAAACAAATTTATAGGATAGCTTACCACTTAAACGAACTGTTAATAAATATACCATATACATATATACAAATATTCAATACAATACGTATAGAGTAGTATAAAGTTATTAATATGCTCTTGATTCTATTCGTAATCACAATCAGCTCAAGCTAAATGCAACATAGAACACCAAATTGATTAAAGCCATATTCAAATGGCTCTCAAAGAGTCTAAAAACATACATTTAAAAAAGGCCAATATCCAAATGGCTAACAAGGCTATCAAAAATAATATTTGAATATAAATTTATTGGGTGTGCATAAATATTGATGAGTTACACAAAAACACACTCACACACATACATATATATTTAGTATGTATATTTACAATTAATAGTACTAGGGCAAAAACGTGTGTATGCATGTGTGCGTGCTGCTTGCATACATAGTATACATTTCAATTTACATTTTTAAGTGTTTAAGCAAAATGCCAAAAAATGCATTTGAAATGCGTGGCACTAGCGCAAAAGTTGATTGCGAAATGCATAACAAATACTTTTCATTCGCGAATGAATGTAACCGAACACACATACATAAACACATACATGCATTGTTTAAGCGCGTGTTGAAAATATGACTTACATATACATATACACAATATCTATATACAAATACACACTTATGTATTTTAAATAAATCTAAAAAATTTTACGCCGTAGTCGGATCAAGATAAATTTATATGTGTTTGTGTTTGTGTGTGTGTAAGGAGGCACTTTTGCAGCAAATTGAATCAAAATTATATATTTAAGATACATATATGTAAATGAAAATGAAATAAAGTGTTTTTAAACTGTATGACAAGCACTTGCAAGTTTCGTCTAATAGCATGTGAAACATGTCTTTGGCCATTAAGCACTTTTGGAATTTTATTGATTGCAGTTTATGGAATTTGCACTTTGTCTACGTGTGCCTCGTCTTGCAAAAACATATTGTTCACATATAAATATGTAAATATATATAAATCTTCTGGTTTAATACACAAGTGGAGTTTAGTTCAAAGCTCAAAACGATTATAAAATAGTTTTGTTCCAGCTACAAATTGTATTTACATCAGACATTTAAATTGTGTTTTCAATTATTTAGTTGAAATATTGCAAAATTTTAATTTCTAAATCGGTTTTCTATCTTTTTTTTCTCTCTATTCTGTTCGGTTCTGTGTTATTGCTCACCTGCCAAGTCGTTTGTGTAAATATGGAATATGCTTAGAAATGCACAAAAATAACCAGACCGTCTACAAATATTCACCATCTAACAGGCAGCAGCAGCATCCATTAATACTAATGAAAGCAATTTGTAAAAACTGCCAAGAGAGAAGAGAGGAGAAAACGCAGTAAAGGACAAAATAAATGGAATGCAACTCTGCCTGCACATGTACATATGTATTTGCAAATATGCACAGCAAATATGCAGAGCTCACACAGTTCGAACATGTCATTGTAAGTTCAAGTGTATCCAGAACGTCAGCAACAGCAGCAGCAGCAGCAGCAGCAGCATCTGATAAAGCAGCTGAAGCAGGAGCTGGAGCTGGAGCTGCGGCTGTAGCTGGAGCAGCTGACTCAGTCAGGCACAAGGATGGCATTGCTGCTGATGATTGTGATGGGCACAAAAGCCAACACCTCATGAAAAATGCATGGGCTCTCACATATGTTTTATGGCTTGTTGAATCTCGTTGCCTGTTGTAGTTCAAGTTGTAGTCAAAGGCGGCAGCGCGCTGTGCCATCCTGTTAAATTAATAACGTACCCGAAAAATACCAAAAATATGCAGACTGAAACTTCAGGTCCTAGAGCGCATCATTGTGACAGAATATTTTTTTGTTGTGCAACCAAAAGTTGAGGTTTGTTTAACAGCAGCAGCATCTGTTCAGGAGACAACGGCACAGATTGTGTGCTAAGGCCTACTGGAAAAAAATATATATCTGATCGAATATAATGTATGAAAATTTCTTTGAAAATTTTTTTTTTGATATCCTGTAACTATTGGGCATTCCAAAGGGCAGTAAGTGGCTTACTTATAGCCTTAAAAATGTGAAAACTGATCAAAGCCAAACTATGGGTGCAGATACCGCTTACTTGTTAGGTAACTAGAGGTCATCAAAGACTTAAGTTATTTTGAAAGTTAAATAGATTATTTATTTGCTAAGTGCAGTAATTTAGAATCCAATAGTCTTTAACTTATATTGAAAATTGTTTGATTCTAAGCACCTTACGAAAATTCAAATTATTATTAACTTCTTCTTTCAGATAGAAATGCCACGAAATAAAGTTTGTGACCTTTACTTTACTTAAGTTAAATTGGACAATTATTATTTTTTAAACACATTTTAAACTGTTTCTAGGGTATCATTTAGTCGAGCTCTTTCCCTAAACGTGAGCATTTTGACTTGGCTGTGTTTTGTTATTTGCTTTGTTTGATTTTATGCGCCCAACCAGCGAGCATTTGTTTAACGAACTGTAAATTTGTTGTTGTTGTTTTTTATATATATAAAATATATAATACTCGCCTTAGCTCATGTGGAAGTGTGTATGGGTGTGTGTGGGAAAAAGGATTTCCTCTATTTTTTTTTTGTGATAGATTTTAATTTCCGTTTGCATTTTGCACGTTTTTCATAATTCATGCTCTCCAAGTAGCGAGATTGATGAGGGCTTTCACAGTTTGGGCTTGGGCCGCAACTGGCTTAGCCCCACACACACTCACTCACACACACGTACACTGAGCATAATCGTGCGGAAATACCAGGCACACTAAGCTGACCTGGGCCAGTAGCCTGAGTATTACTTATATATGTTTATACATATATATATTGTATGTATGTGTATCTATAAGTAAAACACAATGAGTGCAACAGCAGCAGCAAAGTTAAGCCACCCTCAAACACCTCCACCCCTCCCACCCGGTCAACCCTTTAGACATTGTCGAACAGCTGCCGTGACTAGCGCTGCTGTTGCATCCCCAAAGGGCCATTGACTAATAGGATTTGAAGAGCGTAAAATTGGTTCGTTGTGAACATGAAATATGCAGTAAATCCTTCTGCCAGCATCCAGAACAATCTACCCCCACCCTCACCCTACCGCAACCTCTGCGCATTCTTATTTTCACATGTTTTTCTTTAATATTTGCAGGAACGTCGCAGCTTAAATATTCTTTGCAGTGCTGGCCATATTTTGCACCACGGCCACCATTGCAACCGGATGCTTGTTCGCGTTCGCATCCGGGTCCTTGGATCTGCTTCGTTTTTTTTTTGGTCCTGGATGCATGGGTCCTGACTTTTGCTATTACCGCTGCCATGGAGGCCAATGTACGCGCACTTTGTTACAATTTCGCGGTTCGATTTCGCCCCCCAAAAGTCGCCCTTGTTGCTGTCCTCTCTTTGCTAGGGCGCGATGGTGTGTTTTATTATCGCAAATAAAGCGCAATCATTGTTGTTGCACCCGCAGCAAGGGCGAATGTGGCACCTCCCGCGTTCCCTTCGTATCCCTGCTACGTACTGTATTTTGTTCATGTGGCAGCTGCTTGCTTGAAATATTGCAAATCGCTCTCATTCATACCCCAATTGAGTGAAATATGAAGAACTCAATACAAGAATATTTTCACACGAAATTTATTGCATACATTCAGACGGTGTATTAAAACTAAATATTCCTAACTAATAAAAAAAAACAACAAATAGAAATACAATTTATTTCAAATTTCGTTCGCATTGCTTTAATTGTATCTTGGAAATGTAAATGTGAAAAGGATTTGTTTTCATTACTGCCGCAGCGCTGACGCTTCAGATTGAGGGTCATATTTAAAATGGAATCCAGGACAATGTGGCTGCCAGCCAGACAGTGATAATTGTGCATAATATTTATGGCGAGAGAGCCACTGATGTTGCCTTAAAGTGGCTTCCAACGCAACAAATGCCTCAAAATCCCTTGTAAAGCCATAGAAGGAGAATGGAATCTGGAATCTGGCCCTTCATCGTCTTAAGGCTAAGCTGGCTGAAGACATAGTCGCTTGTCGTTCATTCAACTGCAGCTTGGCTGACTTCCGGCGTTGCCTTTTATGATAAATTGAAACAAATAGCCAGCAACACCCACACATATACATCACACACACACACATACATACATAGCTACTGAAAGTGCAGGCAGGACTTTGGCTTATCAGAAAATTGCGCTCAGCTGTTTATGAAAGCATAACAATGTTAGCTGCTGTTGCTGTTGCTGCCAAAGCCATTACTGTGAGGGCTGCGAACATCAAGCTGATCATCAAGAGCTGAATGGCTGGCTGCCCCGGCTGGTTGGTTGGATGGCTGGCCAAAGAACGTTGCCAAAGCGTCGCAGCACATAATTCACAAGTAGGATAAACAATTTACTTATCGCTGCTGCAGGCCAACAGAGAGACGAGAAAGCCTTCAACTCCGACAAAGACTACAACGACTTCGTCTGAGTCGAAGTTCTAAGTTTCTTAGCGTTCCGTCTCCATCTCCATCACCGTCTCTGAGGCTGCTGCCACATTGGCAAATAAATCATAATAAATAACTTGAAAAACGAAACACCTTGCCGCATAAAAGTTGCACGTCGTCGTCTTTGCCTGCCTGCCTGCCTGCCTGCCTGGGCAAACAAGTTTTGCTGCTGTTGCTGCTTCTGTTGCCGGTTGAAACTTGCTTTGCATTTGGAGGGTATCACAACTTGGCAACAAGACTTGCAACATGTGCCGACATGGGATTTGCCATTGTCAGAAAACTTATAGCCTACAGATACACGAACACATCCACATTCACAATACACAAAACTATGCAAAACATGTTCAAACTACTGCCTTCAGTTATTTGAATGCAATGTTTGCAACAGCTATTGTATTAGGTGGGCGTGTTGGTCTAATTACCAAAGCAAGAGAGAGAGAAAAGAGCTTAAATAATAGCCACAATTGCATTTCGACCACATTGTTAAAGGCAAAACTAAGCAATGAGAATCTTTGTTCAAAACATTGCAATGCCTTGACCAAGTGCTAGTTACTGATACTATTTATAAGTAGGTTAGTTTCGTTATTTATAGCTCTAATTTAAGGCCTACAAGCAATTAAATTCGAAAGGATTATCGAAGGTTAACTGTTGTTTGGCAATTAAAGATTCAATGAGTTCAAGCCTTTGCCTAAAAGAGTATTAAGAGTTCGCATTTCGTTACCTTTTTACTTATTCTTTCACTTTTTTTTCTACAACAATTGTTGTTATTGTTGGCGGTGTTAGTGTCTGCTTACAGTTTAACACTTTGCCAACTCTTCGCTACCCTGTGCAAGGGGTTGTTGGAGGTTGAGGGCTGGAGGGAGGCTTGGCTCATTTTTGCAACTGGTGATAAAAATTGATACATAACTGGCATAAATCAGGCGAGTGGAGCGCATTACGCATACGACGCGTGTGTCTGCCAAGCAATTTATTAAATTAGCCACAGTAGCATCAGCATCAGCAACGCCAACACACACGCACACACATACACACACACCTATACACACCCCCGCATTTATGCCAAGGGCAACGGCAAATGGTATCGCAGGTAATTTGTAAATATCTGACAGATGCGCTGATAAACTCATTGCAGAGATTTCATTCATTCATTCATTCTCGTCGGCGCGCGGCGGCGTCGGCGTCCCTGTGATTTATGTGGGGCTTATTACAGTTGCCAACATAAGTACACATACACATACACATGCATATATGAACACAAAATTAAGTATAACAACACTTTATTCGTAATACTTGGGGCGTACTTAATGGTAACATCACAACGGGACCAAGCCAAATCAATTGCTGCCAGCTTCATGGCGCAAATGCCGGCTGATTCAGCTTGGTTAACTCCGGCTCTGGCATCGTTTTCGTCATCTGCTTCTTATCCTGTGCCAAAGGCGCTTTTGGCAGACTGAAGAATTTCTGTAAATTAAATTTGTGAAAAATGAAATTAGACTACGGCGCTGCTGCTGCTTTGCATAATTTAAATTATAAATTAGATGCCGTCGATAGCTGCTGTTGCTGCTGTTGCTCCTGTTGCCAGAGACTTATGTTGTATACTTACATCGTTCCTGCCAAAGTTCTTTGCCTCCTCGATGGTGTCTGGCAGCTTCTTGTGCAACGTCTCGGGCAAGAACATAGCCCCGATTCCGCCCAGCAGAAACAGGGTGCCCAATATATAGTAAGGTGCACGAATATTCACCGTCGTGCCCAAATAAACCAGATACGGTGCCAGGACACCAATTGCATTCGCCAAAATGGTGCCCAAGGCAATGCCCGTCTGCCTCATGCACGTCGGATAGATCTCCAGGCACTGCAGATTGGCCGTGAAGAATGTGAGCGCATTGAGGAACTTAATGAACGTAGCCAGATAGATCATTAGCCATTCGTATCGCTCATCCGTGGCATACACAATGATGGGCAGGCAGGTGAAAAAGGATATCAGAAAGGATGTGGAATTGGTAAACCTTCGGCCATATTTGTCGCCTGTGCAGCATAGAAACCAAAAACCAAAACGTAAAGATGATTGGCAATCAGTGGTTAACGGTTTTGTGCATTGCAAAGCTTACTTGCAACTTCCGTCAACACCCTCACCCTCACCCTTATAGACTTACCCATGTATTTGCCAACCATGTAGGCGGGTATTTCCACAATACTTTGGTACAAAAAGTTCAAAAACGGATTGCCCGCCATACGCGAACTGAAGAGAACCAGCGTGAAGTAGGAAACGGCAACCACGCACCTGCAAAACGCAACGAAATCAACCAAAAATGGCCAACAGTTAGAGATGCAAATTGGTTTTTTGGTTCTCAGCCCCCATTCACTCACCAGCTAAAGCCCATGATGATGGTGTTTCGGGCTAAACGCCAGCCAGCAAACAGCGATGCCATGCCATAGGTAACCTCACGCTTGTCCAGACTATAGATTTCCAGCAGCTCTTTCTCCGTCACATCGAATGTTCGCCCATTAATTTTTGCAATCTTCTTGAACTGCACAATGGCTTCGCGGAAGCGTCGCTTGCTAATCAACCAACGCGGCGATTCGATGACGTATCTAAACGAGGAAGTGAAAAAGGCAAACTGTTAGTTTTGCTAAGCCGAACATAAAATGCTCTAAAAGTAGTGAAGAGTCAACATGAAAACCTTTTTCAATATTATATTGGATAATGACAGGTTTTTGCATCATTCTTAAACCTTATCAAGATGTTTTTACAATAACTTATCTTTCAAATGCTTTACAGCTAAGATACTATAAAAATCAAAGTGACAAGTGATTTCATGTTGATAAAAACTCTATATATAGATTAAAGATGAAGTGAGTTCGTTACGTAATGCATGACGAAATCCATGATAGCTTTAGCCAAGGGTATACAAAGGATGTTAGAGGAAGAAAAAAATGAATGCGTTTGCGTATGGGTTGTGACAGTGGCAAACGAGAGAATAGTTGAAGCGTTCATTCAATTGAATTGACTGCGTGACTTACTTGGAGAAAATTAAAACCATCGCCGTGGGCAACGATGTTAGCCACATAAAGGATTCCCAGTGGCGCAGCCACCAGAACAGCAAAGGCATCAACGTTGTGCCCACCGACCAGCCAACGCTTTGAAAGAAGGCAATACGACTGCGATCCTCCCTGGCCAAGTGCAATCCCAAGCGAAAATAAAGTTAGTTAGTTGGTTGGAAGAAAAAAAGTTTCGACTTTCTTTTTTTTTTTTTTTTTTTTGTTCTTTGTGAGTGCGTATGCGCTCTGTCAAACTTACTCCCGTGAGATTTCCATGCCAATAATTTGTGGCGATTGAAAGAGACTGTTGACGGTGAGGCCCACAATGCCGGACATGATGAGGAACCATGTGTACGAGGATGTGCACATCACAGAGCCCAAGCGGCCCACCGAGCAGAAGACAACACTTATGTAGTAGACAACGCTGCGACCAAACCTACAACAACAAATACAAATTCAATTACCAATTGGCCAATTGCGCAGAGCCATAATTTAGTTTTTTTTTTTTGTTTTTGCTTGTTTCAAACTTACGAATCGCCCATTTGTCCAAATATAAATGAGCCAACCACCTCCGTGACGCGGCCAACAACGAAGACATTCGTTACAAACAAATCCTTGGCACAGACCCAGTCCTGGTCGGTGGGTATTGTGCTGTCGTACCAGGTCTGGTCGTAGCTCCAACCGTGCTGGCAAACTGCAAAACAATCGTAATGACCATAAAACGTATTAGAGTGCAAAGTTGTAAAAATTTATAAGACAGCCGGCAAAACCCAACCGAATGCTTTCCAAGCATTTCCTTTTCATTCTTTTTCCATACGCTTCAATTGAAACAAAAGCCAGCCAAATCTAATGGGTATTTGTGTATATGTATGACTACACATATGTGAGCATGGACGGAGAAAGTATATTTCTTTGATTAAAATAAGGTAGAAGCCAAGACAAAGTATTTACATTTTCATGGAGTCTAAGAAAATTTTTCCTTAAAGTACTTAAGGAACATTTTAAAGCTCAAGTTCTTTTCCCTCTCATATCTACACCCATGTCTGTTTACATTTTGTTTGCGCACTCACCTGTAGTTTGGTTCTTACTCCCACTCCAGGCAAGCAAATCCGTTATTTCTGTAAAGTTTGCATCGTACATTTCACAGTTGCTGTGCGTCTCCTTGCCTCGATTGTCTTTCTGTCTATATTTAAGTGAAATGCTTAGTAATGTGCTCAATCTTCGGCCAAAGACCAACTCACTTGGGCAATGTCAAATCACGCCACTGATCCATTGTGTAGTTTGTGTGCTCCCTGCCTGGCACTGTGCACCAGTGCTCAGGTATGTTTAGTGCCAATATTATGTTCATGTAGATCATGGCGCCGGCAAAGGCCAGACCGGCAACAAATACATAGTTGTACAGGGTTTGATAGCGTCCATGGTTGCCCGCCTTTTCCATGAGCGCCTGGAATGGATCATTTGTCTCCGATTCATCTATATCCATTTCACGAACTGTCGTCGACGCCGTCGTAGATAATTTTCTACCATTGCCCTCCGCCTCCTGTTGCTTATCTTTCATTTTGTTTGTATTTATGGGCTGCTGTTGCTGTTGCTATCTGCATAAATCATTATGAGTTGGATATAAGTCTAGGTATACAATGGATGCATTTATCTTTATGAAAGGCCTCATGCCACATGTAAATATGGTTTGAGTATGAAGCGGTTAAGCTTTTGGCTTATTACTAGAAAGTTCATCATGCCAATTACTACGTAAATTAAGTTTATTACAATCTTTTGATTATGGCCATTAAAGCTCGAATTTCACAAAAACGATTCTAATGGTTTTCAATTTGTGTATTTTTTTTCACAAACTGCGCACAAAATTGCAAATGTGATAAGTGTTTTATTTGGGCGTTTTTATATTTCTGAGTGTCATTAAAAACTATATTGCACTATAAACCATACGCAATAAATGAAACGTTTAAGATACTATATATAGACTCGATTTTAAGAGCAACAAACTTTTAAGCTTATGCAAAAAGAGTTTTTGTTAATGAAACTAATTTGCTTACCTTTTATTTTGAATGATGTTTAGTTTGGTTTTTCCATACGTTAATTGTATAAACAAAGTTGATTCACACACTTCTAATTAGTTATTAATTTCTATGAATGTTGAGTACAAAATATTATAAAACCTAATTTTGTGCACACACGGAGTACATATGTATATGTTGTGATAAGATTCGATTTTGCTTTTAAACTTAATTGGTTTTTAATTGGCTTAATTTAAAATCAATATTTTGCTTATGCTCTTTGCGTTTCGTTACAATTAATTAGCTCAATCTCACAGCTTATAACGAGAACGATAGTATTTTGAATGTAGTCACAACAATTCGCAATTGCACTTCTCACATTTCGCATGCAAATTGAATATTTCAAGTATCTGTTGTTGCTGGTGGGGTTGCTCATCAACAACCGTCAGTTACACTCGATGGTGTTGCTTTAAGTGTCGGTACGGTTAACTGACGGCGTTAAAGGCTAGGCCCTCAGCTGCTGCTGCTGCTGCTCTGATGGTATCAGGTGGCTTATCAGCAGCAGCAGCAGAGACAGAGCGCATAAGCATTATAAACAAATTGCTGATAACAAAGGGTCTTTAGTTTACAACGTTATTATACGTAATGTACGACGACGCCTAACAAAGAAAGAAAACTATAAAAATAGACGCCACACAATTAAGAAAATGCATCTAATCGAAAGATTTTTATTGTGGTGGTTAGAACATAATTTGAATTCTACTAGGTGATTAAAACTGAATATCCTTTAAATATTTTAGGCTATTGTGTTTTTACGCAAAATGTCATATTTGTTTAAGCTTTGTGTTAATTGTACAAAGAGAATATTGTAGTCGAGCTGCGGTTAGGGCTTAACAAGTTTATATCAAACAGGTAAGTTTGTCTAGTTTTGTGGGTCAAGTTACAAAACAATGTTGTGGTATTGATGCACTTCAGATGCAATTGACTTATGAGATTAAGTTGACATTACTGTCTTGGATACAGATTTTAAAAAGATTGGAAAAATTAAGCCAAAATTGTGAAATATGGTTTATATTTTTATGACACTCATTAGAAATTTTGAACACTGCGAGTCTAGACCCTAAACGCGATAAGATATCTTTGCTTTTTTTTCTATTTCCAAATACCTCCCTGGTATGGTAAATGGTCAACTTATTTAATGACGATGTAGGGCAGGAAATTTAGAAATTTTGACCAAGTCGATTACATTTCACTGAATAGTTGAAACCTTTTCACTTCACTTTTGCTTTGAGTTGACAGTCTTCAGTTAAAAAATATTTGAACTACACATTGTCTTTGGTCTCTGCAAGTAATTTTTCGTGTTAGATTAAAGAATTTATTATTTATGCGCATCTGCTCCGGGTCTAGCTCGGAATGCGCAACAACTGAAACTGAAACTAAGCGCAAAATGTAGCAGAAAATGAGATAAAGTCCACGTTGTAGTTTGTGCAAATGCAATAATATCAATTTTCATATTTTCATTTACTTATTCGTAGGAAGAAAGACAAAAGCAATTTAACAATCTACTAAAGCACTTAAGCGCAAATTTATTTCCCGGTCAAGAGCTCTGTCCACATCAAACTAAACAAAATAAGCAAAAAAAAAGCAAAAACGAGAGAAATACTTTTCTGAATTCCAACATAAAATACGTAACGACTACTTACTACACACATAGTATGTTGTAAAACAGAGTTTAGTTACAAGTAGGCAAGTGTAACTGTGCTATGAATAAACATCACTATGCATTATGCATGCCCCTCCCTTTAGATAGATGGATCTATTTCATGAGTGTCGTAAATTTAATCAGCATCAGCGTAGATTACGGAGACGACGCTCCGCCTCATCGGCATCCATCCAAGCATTCATTATTAGTCGCTCACATTGAGATATATTTGCCCGTCTGCCTTTGCCCAGTTCGTATACTTTTGAATTGTTTACATTCACATTTTGGTTTTTGCGCGACACCTCATTTGATAAGATTATGCACATGTGCGCACGTATCTCATGCATATATACATACATACGTACTAGTAGGTACGTATATACGGCTCACGTGTATCTAAAGTACAATAATCAGAATTGATGTGAAGCAGAGCGTTCATTCAATGTCAGTGAAATTATACCCCTATGGATACTGAGTACGGTCAAGATGACAAATAAACCGATTTCGGCGGTCTCTTTTGTCTGATAAAACTTTAAAGAGTTATCTTAAGTGAATTATATAATGCCTCAATGGCTATTTATAGATTATTGTTTGATTGTCGCTGATTACCATCTTAAATTGTAAGACTTTAAGAAGTGTCTTTTTTTTGTGGCAGCCAATAAAAGACATGATAAAGCACAAAACTACTTAATCCGTTTAAAGCTTAGTTATTTGTTAAGTTTACCCAAATAAGTGGAAGTAGATTAACTGGCTCAAGAAATATGCATGAATTGAACTTACAATATATTGCAATAGTCGCACAATGCACAGAGCTTACAGGGCTTAAGGATTCCTTGATGTCCCCTACTCTCATCGAATGTAATTCGTTATTTTAAGGCCTTTATGTGTAGCAAAACATTTTTGACCATTTCTTGTCGCGCCTCAAAGTATGCCGCAAGTTTTTCGCTCCAGTTTCTCTCACATCAACCAACACATATACTCGTATGTACATTTCTATTTTTCCTATAGATCATAAAGAATAATTCACTATAAATATTGTGTGCCTTAAAACTTATAAAGTCCAAAAGTTTTATTTCAGTTACTTAACCTTTTTGTCCATTAATCACCTGAAAAGTGAGTTGCCACACCTGTTGATAAAAATTTGCCAGTAGAAAGAAGAAAAAAAAAACGCCAGTGATTACTTTTTAGATATGTTCATTTTTATTTAAGACTTTTACTTGATTTATGCATAAACTTTCATCAGCATATTGTGCGCTCCTTTTCTTTTCTTTTAACTTTTTTTTGCTGAAAATTTCTTCTAAAATGTATGGAGCTCTGGAGATTTAAAGTTCGCTAACTGCATTTTGTTTTTTTGTGTACTAATAAAATGTAAGATTTTACTTTTAAACTTTGCTTTGTTTGTTGCCTGAAACTGCACTGTGATGCCTTAGGTTTTTCTTTTTTTATGTTTTTAAGTTTTTGTTTTGTTTAAACTTTAATATTGCTTACATATTCAATTTAATTACATAATTTTACAGTGATGAATGGAAACTGTTTAGCACATGTTGCATGTTGCTTTTGTGCAATTGTATATTTGTTTGTTTCGTTTTTAATTTCTATTATAATTTACAGTTGAAACACTTAAATGTTAATTGTTTGTTTTTGTTTTTTTAAGATAAATAAAAGTTCAAAATGCCTACATACGAATATGTTTAACTCTCTGGCTTTAACACGTGCGCTATTTATTTTAAATATTTGTTAAATTTTATTTAAATTTTTGGGATTATGTATAATCTGTATTTATATATATATAAATATTGATATATGTATATAAGTTGGTAAGATTTAAAAGCATTTTGGAATTAATCTTGATTTGTTTGGAGTCAAATGTACACGTAAGTCGATTGGTATTTGATATTTCAATATGCGCTATGATATATGCAATAAATGCATTTCAATATAATATAATTTATATATATATTTATCTCTTTTGTGCTTGTATTGATTTAACTAATTGATTTATTTAAAATCAATAGAATCTCCTGCACTGCCTGACTAATTTCATTGTCGTTTTCGTTTTGATTATCGCTAAGTTATCGCTTGCAAATCGCTAATAGTTTAAATATGTTTTATACTTAAATGCTTATAAATAGATAGAATTTATTACTAAATGGCATAAATATACACTCCAGTTACAATAGTTCCTAACTATGTACATATCGCTTGCATGGAGTCTAAGATTTCCAATTTATTATTGCTTATCATACAATTATTTAGCTGGTTTTGCAAATTTACAATTCTGACGGATTATCATGTGTTTAAGTGTGTTTCAGTGTTTTTCAGTGTTGTGTTTGATTTTTGTTTTTTAAAAAAATTCCTACTTAAGTTTAACACAATTGAAATTACAAGTTTTGTATAGAATTATATATATATAGTTTAAAATTTATATTGGCAAGTTTGGTGTCTTCGTTTTGTTTCATGTAAATATTTTTTTGTTTTAAAATTGTAATTGGTCTATTGATTGCACCTGTTGTGCTTTAATATAGGAATCAACTTGAGTTAAATATATATATGTATGTATGTGGGGTCACAGTTTTAGCTGTGACCACGCACTAAGTAAAAGTTTGGTAATTAATTTAAAAACTGCAATTCAAGTTGGACGTTTGACAATATCACGTTGCGAAATACATATAGCAATAAAAATTAAAAACAATTGGCAAGTGGCAAATAATACAAATACAATGGAGAGAACGTACTTTACATGAGGCTAACTAAAAATAGTTAAACGATTTAATTACAATTACAATTACCAAGTATATAGCTCTGTCACTTATTGTTTCGTTTGAATAAATATAAAATTCTTTTATCAGTTTATATATGTAAATGCCAACATTATCGGAGGAAGGATTGACTGACTAACTGGCACTTGCATCTTGTGTGTGCGCGTCTCTTTCGTTTTCTAACTCTATTTTTCTCTAACTCTCTGTGTTGCTAGCTATCTGGTCGCCTATACACTATACATTTGAACTGAAAGACGCGTCTTGGCCTTTTGTTTTCACTATTCGGAATCACAGCAATTGAAATACATACATAAATCGAATACAGCTTAAATCTAAACTAAAAACTGTATGTAATAAATGGGTCGTTATGGATCCTTGTCGTCGTGCAGCGACTGCGTCGTCGTCGCAATGCCACTTGTATTTTTGCGCAAATGATTGCGCAACATCACCAGGTTACGATTCAGTGGCAGATTGCTAGACAAGCCCAGCGGGTTGCTTGCCGCCGAACTGGGCGTATGCGGCAGTGTGTGGCATATGTTGCCCAGTGGCGCCGTTGCATGCACACCACTCACAAGGCTAGCAGCCGACGCTACCGATGTGGTGGGCGATGTGGCACCACTGCTGCTGCTACAACCCGTGGAGTTGTTAACACCAACTGGGCCCAGACCTACGCCCAGGAGCAGCTCGTGGGCGAGTATGGTGGGCAAATGTTAAGTGCTGCTCTTTAATGGACCCGACGATAGCGAACTGCTGCTGACGCCCGAATCGCTCGACTTCTCACTAAGTCCGCCGCGTGTGAGCGTATCGTCAGCCATAAGTCCGCCGCCGCCAAGAAAGGACTTCTTGCCGACACGGGCGGGCAGCGTTGCCTTGAACGGATTATCCTTGCAGCGACGTGCGCTCTCCACACGTTTCATTATCTCACTGGAGCACTTGGACACCACATCGTCCAGACTGTTCGACTCGTCCGTGGAGTTCACTGTCTGCGTGGGTGTTTGGGAGCTGGGCAACGGTGATCCCTCGTAGCAGCCCGAGTCACGTGGAAAGTGTCTTCGTCCGAATGGCGAGGCGCCATGCTTCTTGTTGATATTATTCAGACGTGCCTCATCGTTCTCTGAGCTGGAGCCGGCAATGTCCACATCGGAGCCTGTGCGTGCGAAATTTGTAGCTGGTGTTAGGTGTTTTTTTGTGTTTGTGTGTTTTTGCAAGGTGGAACATGTGGATTCAAAATGCATATCAAAGGGTTAAGGATTTTATACTTACATTCAATGTCATGCAACAGTTGCACGGCCGTCAACAGCTTGGCTCGATGCTCCTGACTGAGTATGCCCAGATAGTCCAGATCGGCCGGTTCGAGTTCCTTGAACAGTTCCAGATCCTCGTAACTGCAAATGGAACGATAGGTGAAACAATCCAACAAAAAATTGTTGAGAATTTTGTTTCATCTACACCACTTACCCGTTAAGCACGAACACCGATGTGTACTCCTTCAATCCAATGCGCATCAGCAGATCCTCCACAGAGCTGGGACCACTGTTCACACTGCCATTGTTGCTGTTGGCCAAGCGGGAGGCGGGTGCCAATGTTTTACTACTCGAGTTCTTCATGCGCTGCTCGGGCAGCACTTCCACATTGATGAACTTAAAGTGACCCACACGTCCATGACAGCGACCCTTCCAAATGCCCGAAGCATTCATCGACAGCACATCGATGAGTTCGCCTTTCTGCAGGATTAGATAAAACAATGGAATAGAGTATACATATATAAATAATTATTACTAAGGCACCATAAAGGCTTGCAGTAATAGTTTGGTTTAAGTATCAGCTTACCTTGAATTTAAGCGCCTCCTTGTCGTAGGGATTGGGCAGGCTGTCGACAAGTGCTTTGGCCTTGCAAATGCTTGGCAACGATGTGCGATCCTCGGCCGAAATGGAGCTGTGTGGACTGCCTGGACGTACGAGTGCTTGAGTGCCTGCCAAATGGATGGTTTCAAGTTTAAATATTTGTCTCAACTAAATCCCGATGGAAGTTTGCCCAGAAAATTTTCCAATTAATGCGCCCACAGCCAATTAGCCAAGGGCTAAGAAATTTTTGGGGCACTGCCCAAAATACACACACACACATACTTACGCACACACACACACACACAGTTCGTTTGGTTAATTAAAAACTTTTCAAATATTTTTCCACACACAGAGAGTGAAAGAGAGAGAGAGAGAGGGAGAATAGAAAATAGAGAGTCACAGACACAAAGCCGAAGTCCGCCCCAAAAAATATTCAAATAAGCACTTGAAGTTTTTGGCCAAAGCTTTGGCTAATCCTTGCTTTGTGTCCTAGCCACATAAAAATAAAGTATTTTTTCTTGCACTTTTGCAAACTTGCTCCTCTACAGAGTTAACCTCCAACCCCCCACACCCACCTTGGTTGACTGCTGCTCTTGCTTTTTGTTTTGTTTTGTTTTTGGGTTTGTTGGTCTTTTTCTTGCTGGTTTGTTTTTTTTTGCTTTGTTTTTTTATTTAGAGTAGAAATTTGCGCATATAGCGAAAACTTTTGTTCATTAAAAACTGAGCTGCAGTCGACTCGGGGCTGCCCTTTATTTAACCACGCCCCAGACATTGCACTGACTGCAAGGCCTTCCTCCTTTACTATGCACTTGCCACATTACCAGTTGCCCGGTTGCCCGTTACCAGTTGCCAGTTGCCACTTGACTGTGCGCAAGTGCATTAAAAATTCATTAAGTTTGAAAAATTTCAAGTTATTGTGCAGCGGTTGCAGAAACAACCGCAGCAACAACTACAACTGTTAATAGACCAATATATGCAGCTGAGCGGGAGGGGTGGGTGTAGGTGGAGGGAGCTCTGTATGTGTTGGCAGTCTGGGAATTTTTATAAACAAACCACCAGAAACTAGAGTCGAAATGCTTCTTTCTGTCCGAAAGCAAAAGAAAATACGCAAAAAACCAAAAGTACAGAAACCAAAATCAAAGCTCTAAATTGTAAGCACACACACACACAGAGCACACACACACACAGCATAGTAGATAGATAGCTTTGGTACTTACTTGAACCGGATGCACTGGGCAAACTTTCGACGGAGCTGGCGGAACATGCAAACGCCTGATCGCTCATGCTGCCACGGTCGGTATTATCTTGGGAATTGCTAAAATCCCTTGATGTATCCTTTGTGGCAACAAAGTTCCGTCCATTCTCATTAAATACGCCAATTTCCTTTGGCGAGCTACGCATTTCGCTCGACTGCAAACACCATCAGACCCAAAAGAGAGCAGTGAAAGTTGTTTAGCCCAGCATCGTCGTCGTCGTCGTCGTCGTCATCATCATGTTGTGCAATAAATTGCATGTTGCACATGGGGGGGGAGGTGGAGACAGATCCGAGTCGAGTCGAGTCAAGCCGAGCAAAAAGAGAATAGAAGCAAAAAGTTTTGTTAGTTAAATCATTAAAAAGTTTAATGCAACCACACAAATTCCAACACACAAATACACACATATACATACATACACACACTTACAGACTATAAAAGACTAAACCCTTTGGGTTGCCCTTTTTTTTTTTTGCAGGTCTTCGACAGGATTTGGCTGCAGCGCTTCCGCTTTGGCTATGGCTTTTGTTTTTTGGGAGTTTGACAGTGAATATTGAAGCTTAAAAACTTTACACATATCCCGTTCAGTCAACAGGCCTAGGCGAAGATTGCAACAAGCCGCATGAGAACAACACGGCTCGGGAAAAAACATGATCTGCTTCCATGTTAGTTTGCCGTGATTTAAGCTTCAAAACGTTTCCATTTCCAAACCAATTTTAGACTTCTTTTGTAATTTAACTCAAAATTGAACAGTTTTCTTTGGGACCAGATAGCCAAAATGTCTTCGATACAGTCCTGTGAATTTGAAGTATTTGGCAAGGTACAAGGCGTCTATTTTCGTCGCCATGCAGAGATCAAGGCCAAGAATCTGGGCCTTAGAGGTTGGTGCATGAATACGGCCGATGGGACGGTAAAGGGTTACATTGAGGGTCCGCGCACTGAGGTGCGTCTAATGAAAGAATGGCTCAAGACCACTGGCAGTCCCGCCAGCAATATCATAAAGGCTGAGTTTACCAATGTCACGGAGAAACGGGATTATGGTTTTAAGAACTTTCACATAAGACCCGATGAGCCCAGGGAACAGAACAGTCGAACATCAGAGCAAAGAGAGAAGAGTATTGTAAATAGGGATTGAAAATATATACACAAAAAGAAGTCTAAAACTGTCTACAATGTTCTCTTCAAGGTTAAAGCTCTTCTCTGCAGCTCAAAGTAATCATCATCACCCAGGACAAAAAACACATGAAACTGAAAATGAACTTTCACTTTTGCGGTCAGCTCTAAAGGCATTTGCAATGCGAACACTTGCCTAACCCCCCCACTACTTTCCCATTCCACCCATTTCGTGTTGGACGCGCATAAAAACTCATTTAACTGGCATTTGCATTTAGAGTGCATGTTCAAACGCTGCCCCGTTGGCCATGATGCAAAAGTGTTTTGAGTCGTTTTTTTTTCGTCTTGTTTTTTTTTTGGCAACGCTTTTTTTTTGTGCATAGGCCGCAGACAAACTGGCTTAGACCGAGATAGCTAGAGAGAGGGAGCAAGTGTGTGTTTGTGAGTGCTCACAAATTCCAATCAGGCGCATATGTAAATGGCCAAGCTAATTACATTTTGCAGCTCACAGATTTGCGGCAAGTCAATAAGCTCAATGATGGCTTGTTGTTCGTTACCAAAATGCAATTGCAATCACACACACACACACACACGCAGGCACACAAAAACATACACTCACAAAATTTGCTTGGTTTGTCATCAATGGAGATTAATTAACTTACATGATGCACCATGGCCTTCTGACAAATCGTATTCGCCTTGTGCGGCAGCCCGTTCTTTTTACCCTTTGCTGCAAAGCTCGGCGGATGTCCGTGACGTGTGGCGCCAATGTCCTCGTAATCGGATGAAGGACTCGGCGACAGAGATGGCGATTCACCAACGCCACCGCTTAACGTTCGGTATCTAGCCGTGCAATTGTTGGTGCCAATCTAAAAGGATGAGAAAAAAAAAAAACCAGTTAGAGGCAAGAGGCAAATGCAAAAATGTTAAGAAGTTAAACGCGTTTCACATTAACCAAACAGCAGAGGGAGCCAAGTCAAGTTTGCAAATGAAATGGCCAACAGTCGGTCGCATTTCGACATCGTTTAGCTGGCTTAAGTGGCTCAAGCCCGTAAAGCAGCAGCAGCAAAAAACTTTTGGCTAAAAAGCTTTTGCGAGTTTTTCATGCTCGCCTCGACCGACGTGCATTTTGTTATTCTTGCTCCTGCTCCTGCTGCTGCAAAACAAGGACGTTTGTCGAAAAATACCAACTTTGTTTGTCACTAAGTGCACTTAATCAATTTAGACGACGCATTGAGACGCACACAAACACGTGTGTATGTGGAAGTTAAGGGGGAGTTACTTAAATGAGCTGGCTGCCTGCCTGGCTGGGTCTAATGGGTTTTCTTTTGGGAGGGTTTTACTCACCGACACTGTGCTGAGCCTGGAGGTAACGCTTTGTATATCCGAAATGGAGCCCGCATAGTCGCCGCTCTCACGATCATGGGACCTGTGTATAAAAGGCAACAACAAAAGAATGATATGTGGTTAAGTATAAAAATGTTTCCAAGTCTAATGACTATTTATGCAGTTCTTAATGGTTTAAGTAAGCTATTTTTGGTTTTAAAAGTTGCAAAGTGGACTGATAAAATATGTTCGCAACTTAAGTTCTTTTTGTATCCTTAAGCTAAGAGACGTACTAAACTATTGAATTTTTGCAACATATTTTTGATGAAAATCGTGTAAAATTCGCATTTCTAGATTTAAATGCGGAATTTATTGGGAGCTCAAAACAAGACTTTTAAGGTATAACACTTGAAAATCGGTTAAAATTTGACAAAGTTATGACAATCGAAAGTTTAGTTTTACTTCATGGTTTTTTTTTTATCTTCAGGATATCTTATTGAAGAGATTTCTCTTAAGAGTTCAAATAACATACCTAAAAATGTTGTGGCTTAAAAAACTATTAGGTTTCTAAGGTGTACGTTTCTTATAGCTAAGTTTAATTAAACCTGTCTCTCCAACAAACTTATACTGTGTACATATTTTGCCAACTTTCAATTGTCCTTCAAGTCCTTTACTCGAAAAAAACAAACTATTTAAATTATATGCCAAATATTTGTTCATCTTCACCTTAAGGAGCATAACCCAAGCAAAGAAAACTGAGCTGCCTCACAGGGGTGTACTTATGTTTGTGTGTGTGTGTGAGTATGTTTATGTGAATATCCTGTATTCTAGTGTGGCATTTGAAGAGCCTTTTGGTAACCGTTTTGATTTCGAACCAGACTTTGTTGCTGTTAAGCAAATATATGTACACAAGGGCAGCAGCAACAACAGCAACAACAACATCAACGGCAATAATAACACTTGGCACAAAGGTCCTGGGTCCTTCTCTCATATAAATAAATATTTTATACCTTTTTCTTTGAATTCTTTTCATTTTTCTGTTGCTGTTGTTGGTCGTTTGACTTTAACACTGTTCAGATTTTCACTTTTCTGACTGTATGTGTGTGTGTTTTTTTTTCTTTATTTTTATATTTCATTTATTTTTATTTTTGTTTCTTTCTTATTTGTCCAAAAGGAAAGTATGGTTTTTTTTTTGTTTTTTGTTTTGGCCCTAAGGGCGCACAGGGCGTATAAGTTATTTCAGCACGTCTTTTGTATAGTTGGCCGGTGCGTACGTGTGGAAAACGCTGCTCCAACTGCCAATTGGCAACCGGCAACTGGCAACTGGCAAGCTCAACATTGGTCTTGGCATCTTTGCTCTCTCCTGGCTGATTGACGAGCCGTTGCCGTAGTTGTTGCCGTCGTCGCTGTTGTTGTCGTTGTTGTTGTTGTGTGGACCGCTCTGGAGCCGCGTTGAAGTAGCAATAATGCCATTTCATTCAAGTGCCGTCATCGTCGTCGTTGTCGTCTTTATTGTTGTTGTTGTTGTTGTCGTTGCTGTCTACGCTTTTTGGGCCAATATTGCAAACGTCTCATCGTATTGCTGTTCCTATTAGTTTTGGGCCCCGAACGAGTGGCAGCCTCACTCCCATTGTGCTATTCTGTTTGTAGCTGCTGCTGCTGAGTCAATGTTTTATTCTTTGTGGCATGCGTAACAATATGAAATTGATGACTTTCGCTTCAATGCGTTACGATATGTTGCAAGCAGTCAGTCAGACAGACAGACAGACAGTCGAGTCGAGAGAGCATTCAAAGAGTCAGTTTGTCATTCAGTTCGTTCATTCGTTTGGCTCATTCATTCATGTGGCTGCAGAATGTTGATAACAGCACTAATGAAGTGAGGCTACCTTTTCACTCGCTTCGTTTTTTTTTTTTATTTTTTTGGGTCAATCCTTTTGCGCACCTTTTCACATTGACAAATAAATTCAAGGATTCTATGAAAAAAGGGGAGAGAACAGTGTACAGAAAGCAGATGCAGTTGAGCTGGTTGATTGCTTTGCTTTTGCTTTTGCTTTTGCCTTCGATTCGATTCGATTTGTTGCGATTTGAGTTGGGGTTTTGTGTTGTTGCTGTTGTTGTTGGGCTTTGGGTTCGGCCAGCTATTAGTGTTGGCTTGTTTACAGGGCTAAATGTTTGGCCTTTTCATGCCACACTGCACACATTTGTGACACATTTTGTACTTGACTGCGTTATTTTTTGTTGTTGGTCCCCAACTCACTTTGAAGTGGTGGTCAAAGGGTTTAAGTTGTGCCAGCAATTGCCAAATATTAAACAAGATAACTGCTTAACCCAAGACACACACACTTATGAAACCCATTCTGTGTGTGTATATATATTATGGCACGTTTTTTTTTCTTTTTTTTTTGCTTTTGTGTATTATTAATGCGTTGCCCTTGGCCCCCACAGTCATAAACACAACTGCAAATAATAATGGCAATCAGCAAGGGCAGCTCTCTGCCCCAATTTCCCATTCGACTGCCCTGTGGCAACAACGCACACACACACACACACACACTTGAACACACTCACCTGGCATGCGTTAACGGTATTATTGTCGGCGGATTTGGCGGCTGCTGCGGCACGATAAGCCCTCGTCGCGGCGGACCGCGTTGCGGCAGTGAAATATCTCCGGCGGATCTTAATGAAATTACGCCCGTCCTCTCGCGATTATTCGAGAAGCGAACGCGACCACCCTGCAAAAAAAGTGAAAGAGAGAGAGAATTGTAAAATGGAGTATGAGAAATGTAAGCAAAACATGCGGATTAGCGCTTAAGTTGAATTTGTTGCACAACAGCAGTAGCAGCAGCAACAACAACAATGCTAACAATGGCAACAACAAATTATGAAAAATTAACAAAGTTATAAAAGTTTATGCGCCGCGTTGAGTTGAGTTTACTTTTGCCCGTTGCGGCTATTATTATTTCTTCTTCTTCTTCTTTTTTGTTGCTGCGTGGCAGTGATTTTAAGTTCTTGTTGTTGCTGTTGCTGCTGTTGCTGCTGTTGCTGCTGTTGCTGCTGCTGAGGTTTTTGTGTTTTTCGCATGGAATTTTAAATTTAGTTTATTCGAACGCAGCGGAAATTGCAAAGTTGTTGCTTTGCATTTGGGACACACACACACACACAGGCACACACTTCTCAATTACAGTAGGAACTTTCATGTTTGACGTAATTTGTGGCAACATGTAAATTGCAAAGTTTTTGTTAACGTGTATAGAGCTTTGGCGTTGCATACTTCATGAGGCCCCGCGGTAAGACAAGTACAACAAAGTTGCAAGTTTGAGCAGCATAGATAATGTATTTGTTGCACATACCATAAAGGGCCAAGAGAAGAAGAGTGTTGCCTTTTAGGGCTACTCATTTGGGCCTAAGTCCGGTCGACTAAGCAACAACAAACGCAACAATTCACAATTTTTATGGACAGGCCTTAAGTAAAGTGCTGCGCAAACCGCAAAGCGAGAGAAGCAAACTTTTGGCTAAAACAAATTTTGGTTGTTTGTTTTTTTTCTTGGCCACATCAAAGCGTAACATGAAATTGAAAGGCCACAAAGGGCGGCTCAAGCAGCATATCGAACCCAAAATGCTGAGTGATTTCAATTGACTAAGAAAACAAAATTGTTCAGATAGCAAAGGAAAGGGTATACACTTAACACCCACTCCACAATCACCCACCCACACCCACCTACACCCGCTAACATTCCCAAAGGCGCAGCGACAAAAGCGCAACTTCTTTGAATAAAAAGAGAAAGGGAGAAAAAGAGGAAATAAAATTGTATGCAAAGCCTGAGGAAAAAGTCTCAAGACGACAGAGTCGCCGTCGCCGTTGCCGTCGCCGGGTTGAATCAAGTCAACAAGAATTATGCACTTTTTGACTGTCAATAAAAATAAAGTAAGTTGAAGTTCAAGTCGCAGTAGCAGTTCGAGAGTTGTCGAGACTTGAATCGACATAGAGAAAGGAAGCAAAAAGAAAAAAAAAAAAAAAAAAAATGCCAAAGGACATACAAATCGAAGTTGGGAATCAATGCGCTAGCAAAATATATTCAGCGTATAATTTAATAAAGCAAATAAAAAGGAAGAAATCGAAGAAAAGAATAAGTTTGAGAGGAGTGAGCGCACGAAGCACCAAAGCACAAAGCGAATGCGACGAAGGTTGGCGAATCCGCTGAGAAATCAAAGTTACAGCTTCAAGCAGCGGCCAACGAGGCGTGGCGACCGCCTTTGCGCCAGGATTAACAGCAAAGACGAATGTGCTGCATGAAGCCAACAAAAAAATAAGCCAAAATAGAGAAATCAAGTAAAAGTGGCCTAGTGTAGAGTGACTGACGAAGAGATGCCCTGTAATACGGAAATCAATGAGCATCAAGAAGAAAATATTATGAAACTGATGGTGATGGGGAAAGACTTTTTCTTCTTCAGTAGTTCTTATAAATTATATTTCTAGCTCTTGTTTTTGACCAAAAGTCTTTTAGATACGCCTTTTCCTGACTACTCCTTACAAAGTAACAACTTTCAATACCCATCTTAAATCTTTTTATTTTTTGGCTAAAGCGAACAACAAATAATGGAATGAAAGCTGCCTGGCAACATTGTTGCAGGCAAATAGAAATTGCCTGATAAATGAAAATGCTACTGCGACAACAACTGTGACTGCGACTACGACTTCCTTTTGCCAAATGTCCTTATGCTCGTCGTGGCGTCTGCTACTGCAGCAGCTTTAGTTGGCGCATGAAAGTGCATGCCAATAAGTGGGCGCAAGTGTTTGGTAAACCGCGCGCATAAATCACAAGCAGCTAAATTATATATATATTATACACACACACACACACACACACACAGACATAGAGACTTACCTGAATGGTAGCAGCTGGTCCACAGTTGAGACCGGCCATAAGGAAGTCATCGGGATCGCTTTCGTAGGGCGGCTCATCGTACCAATGACCTTGATGATGCAGCGCACTGACCGCATAGTGTGCACCACCGCCCAGACCAATGATGCCACCACCAACCTGTCCGGTTCTCAGCGCCTCATCGTACATGTACGTATCATCTGCAAAGGGATAGACTGTGAGGCGTTTCGTTTTGGGGTTAGTACGGAAAAGGGGGAAGAGGCAGCCACATATTACAGACGGGGTGCTTTAAACTTTTGCTGGCATGATGTGCAACGGCAACGGCAACGGCAACGGCAACATGATATTATTATACGCAACGTTGCACACACAAAAACTTGAAATGCCATTTGCCACATGCGCTGCACACACACACACACACACAAAAAAATGGGAAAGAAAGTTGCACATGCACACAGTTGGTGCTTCAAGTTTTTCTATTGTTGTTGTTGTTGTTGTTGCAACCGGAAACGGACATAAGATTTTATGCTCGCTTATGCATGTGACGCTGGCCAGACGGTGCCACGCCTACTACTGCAACAATGCACATTTATACAATTCTTGTCTGTTGGACATTTTAAAGCACCCAAGCAAGCGAATGAAACCCACACATAAAACACTTATGTGGGCCAGGGCCGACAGGCAATTTAGTTGGCCATGTAATTGCTGCTGCTCGTTTTTAATTGAAATATTTTTGGGCCAGAGCTTAGAGCTGAGAGAGATGAAGGCTGGGACAAGTTAACTTACCCGTGCGTCCCTCGCCTCGGCTCATTTGCAGCAGTCCTTGGCGTATGTCCCGCAAGATCTGCAAAAGAAATAAAATGGCAACATATAAATGACATTCTTATATGGCTTAAATAAACGTATACGTAAAGCTATTAAGTTTACAAGTCTCCAGTGGCTTATATTCAGATTGTTTGAATGCAAGTTATTCTAGTTAGATTTAAACATCAAGTCTCTAATGAGTTTGTTTTTGCAACATAAATCTTAAATTGGATTAATTGAAGTTATTATAGAAATAAAAATATTATTACTGGCATTAGTTTTTACTTAAGCTGCATAAGCGAATGCACTTTATGGCTTATAAAAATATAGTACACAGTCAGCGTCACAAACGGCGCAGGCACTTTGTCTATATTAAGTATACGTGACTGCTGTGCACAATAATACAACAAAACTGGGAAGGGTCTCAACATTGGCAGGCGATGAAGTTTTTAGCTTATTCGTCAGCCTGCCTGAGTCTTTTTCTTCTGCTTATGGCTTTTTACAGCTGCAACGCGCGAGCAAAGGCGTTAAAATTACAAAATTCCATTTGAAAACTAAAACAATTTTCAGTGCAAATAGAAAGTACAACTGAAAATGCTGCTTACTGCGCTTGCTTGCTTGCTTGGTTGAATGTCCTGCAAACATAATAGCGCAATATGTGCTGCATACTAATTTAAGAACATGCCAGGGCCAAATACATATGTATGTTTGAGTGTGTGTCTAAAAAAAGGATGCCAGGGCCAGGCAATATGTATAGTGAAATAAAAACAGAAACAGCAGCAGCAGCGTCAGCAGTAACAGCAGAAAGTAGTGTAAAAATTAGCTAAAAGCTTTTTTGGGGCAGCAGCATTAAAAATGCATTTAAATGGCCACAACAGCAACATGAACTAGCAACAGCAGCAACAATTGACTCTGCCTGCCATAGCAATTTGCAAATTTATGTGTGGCAACAAAACGGGGAACAAGGAGTATAGGGGGGTTGCTTAAGGCTAATCACATTGCTCCAGAGCCGTGCTTAATTGACTGCCCGATAGCTGGCACAAAATTATTGGCTAGCAAACATTTGCCTTTCGGACCAACTCCAGAGCTAAAACCAAGGATGTCGCCCAGCTCTTTTATAAATATTTCATAAGCATGAACAATTCTCTGTACTTTCTTTTCTTTTTTTTGCCTTGTTTTATTTAGTGTTTTTTTCTGATGTTTGTGCTCCTGGCACAAATGGAAAATGAGCAGCCTGTTTCCTGGCCAAGGCAGATGGTCAGTCGGGTGGCAACACTGGCAACAAAAACAGCAATTACAATTAGACAAACAGCAAGTTGTTTGCACAAGTTAAGCAGCAACTACAACAACAACACTAACAACAACAATGACAGCAAAAACATTTCGTGTGTATGTATGTATGTGTATGTGTGTTAGTGTGTGCTTTTCATTTATGCACAAAAATTATTGCCGTTGCTTAGGCGGACACGTCGTCGACAGGCAAACAGACAAATTGTCGTGCAGGCAACGCACATAAGAGTATGTGTGCATATGTATGTGTCAGTGTGTGTGTGTTTGGTAAATGTGCAAGAACTATGCACTTCAGTTTTTGGCTGCAATGAAAATTGCATAGACTATGGGCTTAGGTTTTTGGGGAGGCGAAAATGGAAAATGGAATATTGCCTCGTTTTTGTTGGAAGCTGATAACTCGGCTTTGTATAATTAACTGTGAATATTCGAAGTACACACACTCACACACACACACATCCGAGTATTCACAGATTCGATGAAAACTGATATGCAGCTGTTTTGGCATTCAAAGCAATCTGCTTTGTTCTTTGATTGAAATTTAAACTGGCTTAATAAGAGAACCAGCTAACCAAATTGAGGCAAAGCAAAATTTGGTTTTCCATAGCAGACAGAGTTTAAGTTTTGAGAGATATTTATTAAAGATGCTTCGAGCTTGATTTTTGCGTTTAATTCCCTATAAAATATTTACAGCATACTTTTAAGCTTCCTATAAAATTAAAAATTATTTAAGCTTTAAGACTTAAATATCAGTTATCATTAAAAATACTCAACTAAGCATTAGAACCTTTTTTGTAATTAAGCATAAAAAAAATTCCATTTACTCAAGTCCAGTCACGCCCATTCATTTTTACACTTGCCCTCAATGCGTATACGTTATATGCGTTAACTTGCCGACACGTACACACACTAAAAACAATTAGTGTGCCACCTTTAGAAAGTATGTGTGTGTGTTTTAAATCTTGTGTATGTATGTAGGTTTATCATGTGCCTTGTACGGTCCGGTGTTGTAGAAAATTTTTAGTAAAATGTGTAAAATAATTTTTATGACAGACAGAAAAGTTTATCATTTGCCACGTTACACTTCATTGTTTTTGTAGCTTGAGCTTGTTGTTGTTGTTGTTTGTGTTTTTATATGTGAGTACTTAAGAGAGTGTGTGTGTACTGTGTGTAAATGAATGTTGGCTTGTGCCTGCTTTGCATGTTTTTATTGTACATTTGTTTTGCTAAACGTTATCCACCCATACGCCCCGAGGCCGTCTAGAACAACAAAAATAATTGCCATTTTTCATAAGGAATATTTTGATAGCTTTTGGGCATAAATTGGAGCTGCGCATTTAAGAGTTTACAGCATTTAAATATGCATGATACGGCCATTGGAAAGGGCAAAGATTTCGATTTTGTCTATGCTGTGAAGCAGCTGCTGATGTTTTATTTAGGCAAACAAAATGCCGAGAGTAATAACAATTTGCTAAGAAATGCTTTACAAGCTGGCTTGTTTATTTATGCGGGTTTAAACTAAAACACAAACTTTTGTCTGCCTGATTTATTTTTGGACGTATTTCATTTGCAATTACAATTTGATTGTTTGCAATTGCAACAAATTGCAATTTCTTATGATGAAATTATAATCAACTTATAAATATTTTGATTTGTATATACTATGTATGTATGTATATTTATTGCTTACCTCTTCGTGTTCACGTTGAAATTTTTCCTTTTTGCGCATTGCTTCTTGTACTTTTAGCTGCAGGAGACACACACAAACATAATAACAATAAAAATTATTTAAGCATAAATCCGTATAGATAGTTTTCAAGTGCTGCTGGCCAATTTCTGAACTCCAAACTCAAGTTTACAACACATCAGACCAAGTAACAACAACCAACAACAGCAATAGTGTAAAGCATTATAAACTTTAAAGTCTGCTTTTAGGTGCTTGAGTAAAAGTTTGCTTGGTGTGAAAAACATGCGTGCAATAGCACAAACTAGGCGTTAAGGAGGTGCGGGCGGAGCGGGGCGTGGCTGGCTGTATGCATTATGCAACGCTTTACTGTTGCAGCTGTCGTGTTGCTCTTGTTGTTGTTGTTGCTCCTGCTGCTGTCTGTTTGTTGTCGCTCGTTGATTGCATTTTGTTGCTTGTTTTCGGTTGCACCGTGTGCTCGCGCTCGCGTTCTACTCTGTTCGGCGCTGCTCACTACTCGCTGCTCGCGCTGTCATTAATAATGAATGTTGACGGCAATGAACTTTTAAATGTTGCATGCATCTACTTTGTGCTGCAGGTAAACGTGCTCGCAAGCAACGGTTGCAGCTTTCGTGTTGAAATTGCATTGCAAATGCAACAGAAGCAGCTTGTGCCCAGGGGTGTAGTGTCTTCACTTCAGGGGGGTGTTTGGCATAAGTAGGTGTGCAATTTTCTTATTGTTGTTGTTGGTGTTGCTGTTAGTGTTGTTGTTGTAAACAATTTTGAAGTAATTTTGTTTGCTGTGGCAGCTGTTGCCGCTTGCAGCAAATGCGTTGCAGCGCTGCATAAATATTTATGCTGCTTCTGCTTGTTGTCTGCAGCCCCATACATATTTATTGCGTATACGCGACGCTGTACTCACCCTATGGATTGTCTCCTCGAAACTCTGTTGCGGCACTCCGGCGCCACCGTTTATCATCTGAAAGTGCCGCAGTCGATCGTTGGCCGCCTGCAAACAAGATGAAATACCATCAAAATCAATTACAACAAAAATTTCAATTTGAATATTTTCAATTTTTTACTTCCATCCCCAGCAAAACAAAAAGAAAAAAAAAAGTTTCTTCTGCAGCTCTCAGCTTATTAACTCGAAGGCAAACTTCAAGGCGAACTCTCAAGTTCTTTAAATATATGCACAAAGGCCAGGCGGAGCCAGAAGGAGTTGACCCAAAGCAAAGAGACTCATAAATCAGTGTTGGGCACCGTGCTCCACGTGCTTTATCGCCATTACGCGTCGCCATTTTGTATATTTCACACCTTTTCAGCTGGGCTTTAATTTTTAATTAATAACGAGGACGAGGCCAACGAGGGTCGCGACCCCAAAGTGTTAAGACTACTCCAAGTGTATATGTGGCAAGGAATAAAAGTGCAAAATAAATAAATAACCCTATTCAACCCAATTCAAGGTACTTTTTCGTACAGCATCTCTTTCACACTTCCTTTGACTTTCAGGGCATCTAATGCGTTTGTTTTCTTATCATAAATACCAAATCAGCTGGGCGGATGAGCAAATGGGGAGTGGAAAAACACATGGCGGCCAGGTGAGTGCTGTTTAATTATATTTTGAAAGGGCAAGATGTATATTTGAGTGTGTGTGTGTGGTTAAGGATACTGCTACTTAGGCGCATATCCTTAGTCATTTCCTGCGCTTATCTCCTGCACGATTCTAACCCAAACCACCCATTGCAACCAAGCCCTTCTCTCCCACACTTTGATGCCTTTTTGGCTCCTTTACTCTCTCTCTCTCTTTACTTTGGCTCGCTTTATTATTTATTTTTCAGCTGGCAGCTTCTTTTATTTATTCTTTTCTTATTTTTGCTTGTGCGCTGGTTGCTTTTGAAAAATTTATGCATGTCCTTGCTTATTTATGAGCGGCGACGACGACGTCCTGCCACCACGGCAGCGTTATCTCTGGCTACAGTTTCATTGCCAAAGTCCCCCCTTTTGTTGAGCATGATACTAGTAGTAGTGGCAAATACTGTCTACAGAAAGCAAACTGATGCTGCTGCTGCTGCTCTTGGGCGACTCCCCCAAAGGTGGCTGGGCTCTAATCAAAGGCGCTCAGTGCCTGAATATGTATCCTTTGTGAACCGTAGAGAGTGCTGTGCAGATAAACTGCCGACAACATAGTATAGAGTACTATAATGTTGCTGGAACGCCAAGAAAGAAGTGGCTTTAGAGACATGGCCGCCAGGCAATGACAGCGCAAGCGGCAGCAGCGGGAGCACATTTTTAACCTTTTCAGTTATAGAGCGCGAGGCGCGCATAAAAATTTACATGTCCCCGGGGCCAAGATTAAGTACAGCAGCAGCAACAGCAGCAGTCAAGACGCACCAGCAGAAGTCACAACAGAAAGTCATAAAATGACGACAAGAAGCTGGAGTGGGAGTGGGGATGGGTAGTGGAAGGAGCAACGAAATATTATGAAATGAACGAAGGGATCTTTGGCGGCAAGTAAAACGTAGAAAAAATAAAAGAAAAGAGAAGCATTCGGCGCAAATAAATTGAAAGAATTACCGCAGTTGATTTAAATGAAAGAATGGCAAAAGGACAAACAATTTGCTTGCGGTCATAAAAGCCAAACCTCGAAAATGAGTTTCCACTTGTTGTGAGAAGTGGAAGAAGGACTGCGACATTAACTTACCCTGGCTTGAGCGCCATTTTGTTGATTGTTGCGATCCCTTCGATTGACAGTTTTTAAGCCTTTCAACAGTCGCGCCAATGTTGTGCGTTTCTTTGTCTCGCGTCCCTCTGAAAAAAAAACAATTGAATTAGCTTTGGGAGGAAATTTTTCTCTTGAAGACGTGGAACTCACCTGCAGTCGGTGGAAATTCATAAAAATATGCAGAGCGTGGACTCAGGCAGCTGAAAGTTAGGCAAAAGAACGTGAAACACTTGATTATTAAATTGTCTGGCTGCAAAGTTTTTTAAATTTTCAAAAAATTCCATTTCATGAACTTTGTACAATAAATTTGAATATATATTTAGTCGCGCCTCTACTCACTTTTGTTGCACAAAGCTGAGATGCGCTACATTTGGCGGGAGTGTCTGATGCTGTTGTTGTGGTCCAACTCCGGGCTGTCCTCCACCCGCCTGTTGTTGGCCTGGCACAATTGGTAGTTGTTGTTGTTGGTGATGTTGCTGCTGTTGCAACTGTTGCTGCTGCTGCTGTTGTTGTTGTATGGCTTGCTGTGTTTGCAGTGTTTGCTGTTGCAACAGCTGTTGCTGCTGTGTCAGGCCGCCGCGTGCCACTCGCGGCGCAAACACACCATAGCCAAAGCCATAGATCTCATCCTCTTCCTTGTCGGACAAGCAGCTAGAAGGCTGCAAAAAGAGACAAAAGTTTATTTATTACAAAAACTGATAAATATTTTGGAATTAGATAGGAAAGTATTGTGTAAGCGTGCAACATGCATTGTAAGCAAAAAGTAAATACATAACGAAAAAAAAAAAACACAACACAAATATTTACAAGAAATCATTTTCATAATTTTATACAATTTACAAAGAGAATCCAGTTTTGTTTTTGGGGTTTTCTTTTCTTTTTTGAAATTGTTTTTATGTTTTACGTCTTTTCTGTTTGCCAAATCAACGCCAACATCAATAAATTTATTCGGTTTCTTGTTCTGTAAATATTTTTAAGCTTTTGTTTTCTTAATGTATTTTTTGTTCGTTTGTTGGGCCCATTTCTGTGTTGTCTTTTGTTCTTTGTTGAGGAAGGAGGGGGAGGGTTGCAGTAGCGGGGGAATAAGATTGGTTAGTTGGGTCATACATACCGAGTACTTTCCGGGCACATAAATTGGCTGACTATGACTATTGGGCAGGCCGGCGCCGTGCATTGAATGGCCACGATGACCATGCTGCTGGCGATGTTGCATAACGCTGACGAGGCCGCTGCCGCCGGCGCTGCCGCTAAGGCCGCTGCCACCGCTGCCGCTGGCACCGCCACTGCTGCCTCCAGCGGGATGGAGCGGACTTCGCTCCGCCCATGCTGCTTGTCTAGCATTTTCTAAAGCACTTAAAATATCTCCAAAGGGAGCCATTAACAATTCGCAATAGACGGATGCAAGACCCTCTAAATGGCCGCGTTGTCCATCCTGCAAACAAAAACAGCAGAGAAAAAACGAAAAAAAAAAACGAAAGCACCAAGAAAAATGAAAGTTACATATGTTTCTTCTTCTTTGTATTCTTCTTCTACGTATCCAACTATTGAGAGGATGTGGTGGGGAGGCGAATAATGAAGGGGTGTTGGTTGCTGTTACATATGTTTTTTCTTGTGGAATTCTAATGAAGTTGGTGCAAGAGTTAAAAGTTAAACGATTGACGATTATTATGATGAGCTGGTTAATGATGGTTATATTGATGTTGGCGTGGGCGTGGTCTAGACAAAACATGGGGGCGTGCTAAATAATTAAATTGTTGGGTTTTAGTGATTATCAAAATTGGGGTTAGTAAACTACAGGGACTTACGATTTAGCCATTAACCAGCTACAGGCACAGCTTATAGTCAACATTACAGTTTGTACTTAATGTGTGTGCGTTGTGTGTGTGTATGTGTGTGTTTGTGTGTGTGTACAATACGCTTAACTCAAATTAGTTTGCCGCTTGACGCCAATTCGCGCAAATTATTAAGTCGACGCCCCCTTAGGGCACTAAAAGCGAACGCCTAATGCACTTAGAGCCCAAGCAGAGCCAACAAGAAGCGCACATCGTTTGTCTTCGCATAAATTATGGGCACAAAACTTGGCACAAGTATGGGTGTGTATGCTCTATGTGTGTGTATGCTCTATGTATGTGTGTGTGTGTTTTCTAGTCTCGGCACAGCTGTAAAAAGACCCCCCGCCTGCCCGTCAGCCTCCCATGTGTTTGTGTGTGCAAATATTTACAGCTTGCCAGGCCGTTTGCCTAGTGGCAGTAAATTGCGTAGCAGCCTTCCCCCGCCCTAAGTTCAGCCCCAACCACCTACTACTTTGCCAAAAAAGCAAGAGAACAATAAAATTGTTAAGCAAGAAGCGACGCTAAATTACGCAACATGCACACAATAAAAACTCACACAAACACTCTGCAAAAATAATGGCAAAATACTCAAATGAGGTAAAAGCATTTTTGGGAACTTAACCAAGGTTGAAAATGGAGAGAGAGCGAGAAGCTTTTATCGCAATTTTTTCGGATAGTTTCTTTAAGAACATTCTAGTCTAGTTGTGTCAAACTTATTCTGAGATTTCTGAAAATAAAATACAAATTGTGGCTTTGAAAACGTAAGCTCAAATAAAGGATTGAATGTGCTTAAGATGAGTAATTGGTTTGCACTTTTTATTTTATTCCTTTCCTTAACCTATTGAACTAGATACTCTAAAGAATAGTACTTGAAATCTTGAACAAACGACAATAGGAAATTCTTTTCCGACAACAATTTTTTCTTCAAGTGCACACACGCATACACATATAGATAAAAGGGAACGAGCGAGAAAGAGCTTGAGCAGTCAGGTTGAAATGACAGGCAAATGATTTTTATCCAAGGACACATGGAAATTGGCCCACACGCACTTTTACATTGCATACCTGCAGGGGCCACTTTTGCAGCGCGCTCGCGACACTTGGAAGTGGCGCTTGGGGCAATGTTGAACTCTTGACATTGTTGCCGCGCAGCTTGTCAAGCGGCAGAAAACGGAGCTCTTTGCTTGTGCCACAGCACAGTGGCATCAATCAAATATGACACGCATTAAAATTCACACGCTGCGCCTTCTCATGTGTATGTGCGTGTGTGCAAGGAAATTGACAGCCTGCCACACTTATTTTACTTTATACCCGCCCTCCTTTTACTTCGAGCCATTGATGCGACATGCCGCGCATTACAAAATGTCTGCGCCTCTGCTGTGTTTTATGCCTTATTTATAGTTAAATTTTATGCCGTTCGCTGCCACCTGGCCAAGTTTCTGGCACAGTTTAAGTATGTATATGTGTGTGTGTGTGTGTTTAAGTATGTGTGCAATTTAGCAGGAAATTGCTGCGTTTAGCGTAATTTTTGCTACTTATTGCCTCTTGGCGTCGCCCCACATAAAGCCCTTTTTTATATTTTCTAGCCGAGGTCCTTTTACAATGAGTGCCTGAGGCGCCAAAGGTGTTGCTCGTTGTTGTTGCTATTATTGCCGGTTGACTGTTTGACTTATATATACATATATATTTTTTTATTATAAAGGGGCGCTTATTTGCCTGCAAAGTATTTTCTTTTTTACTACTGGCATTTATATATTGTGGGGAAGAAAAAGTGTGTGTTGCCAGATCGATTGCTCTGTTAAGCTCGAAGTTTAAGTGGAATTTTATTGTTTGGCTATGAGCTTAAAGAGTTTTCATTCATCATCGTTGCGAAATGACAAATATGAGTGAGTAAATGTTATGCATTCTGCACAAATTTATTATGCAATACCAAGAAACAGAATCAATTTCATGCGATGTCTTCATATTATACAAGCAGCTCGTTTCTCTCTTGGCTTGTCAGTTCATCTCACATACTCACACACACACATACATAAAGTCGAGAAAATTCATAAAGTCATTTGCAATTTGCTGCAAAAAACGAAGCCAATGCGACATGACAGCCAACTTCGACTTTATATGTGGTATAAGTATATGTATGTATAAAGGAAAATACCAAACAAAATAACTGTCGCAATAAAATAATTTATTGAAGTATTGCAATGCCAGCGATAAATGCAATAAACTGCACAAAAAATAAGTTCTACACGCGGCCCACATGACGTATGCTTTATAAATTCATTTTCAATAGTTCAACAACACAGTAGTTCGACAACATCGCGAGAAGCTTTGGCAACTCTTGACACACATCGCAAAAGTGTTCAGCAGCAGTTAGTTACGTTGGTAGCAGATACAGAGGGAGAGGAAGAGATGGAGAGAGGCTAAAGTGATGTATGAGTTTAACGCCCTCACGTATCGGCACAGGGACAGCTGCAAAAGTTGTCTACTTATGAGGCAAGAACATGGATACATGTATGTGTATATATTGACAGCAGATATATGTATATGTATAGATATAGATACAGATATTAAGCGCATGCTCGTGTTCGGATTTGGCAATGACAGCAAAAACTTTTCTCCTCTTTTATATATATATGTATTTTTGGCAACAGCATTTTTGATGTTATTGCTGGCGACCCCTTGAGCTGGCCAAAATGACTTTGTTGATAGATAGAAAATGTTGTCGGACAACGACGCATTTGGTAATCAGCTTTCTGGCAACAAGAACAAGAAGAACACAAAAATATTTCAGCTAAGGCTTATAACTTTTGACATGCGTTTGCAAGTGCCACTAAGCAGTCAGAAGGGGCGTACGGGGGAATGTTGAAGCGAGGCGTTAAGCCGTATATATCTCATGTAGATTGGTTTTGCTATGCGCTCATTAGGTGCCGCGCCAGGGGCTATACAAAAATTCGCTCAAGCCTGTCAATTTTTTGCGCAAACTTGGCGGCAACGTTACCGGCCAGCTGCTAATTGATGACATTGCTCTTGTTGTGGTCGGTTCTGGCTCTTGTTGTTGTTGTTGATGGCTGCAAGCGTTTAATGAGCAAACAGAACGCACGCAAAATTACAAAGAAGCAAAGCAAATGCCTCTGTCTGTGTATGTGTGTCTGTGTCTGGTCAGCCCCGTATTTACACAAGACTTCAAGCCGCATGCAAACACCAATTAGAGTGACCGCAATGCAAACAAAAGGTATCAATTAAGGGACAGTCAGTAAGCAACAACAAACCCCTCCATCTCTCTCTCTTGCTAGTCTCTTTGTCTTCGCCCCTTTGCAATAATCTTTAGGTCTTTTGGTTAATCTCAAGTCTTTAAATGGCTTAAAGCATAACGAAATGGAATGCAAGTCAATTTGCGCTTGAAGTCACATTCATAACGAACTTCTGTTGCCGACTATTTTTACACTGTTTCCCAGGCTCCCAGTCATAACAATCAGTGGCACTGCATCCGGTTTCCGTTGACAGCGCGTAATCAGCTAAAAGAAATCAACTTCACTCTAAAATCTCTCGTCTATGTCTACGATGATGTTGTGTGTGTGTGTGTGTGTGTGTCTGGGGCAGGCAGCACTTAAGGGTTAATTTCATAAATTGTAGATCAAAGGCATTTGCCCAACAGCTCAAAATTGTTCGACTCTAGCGCTATCTCTTTCTTCCTACTGTCGCTCACTCGCACTGTGATGCTGGCTGGCATTTGCCCTGCAGTTGACAATTTTTGAAAGTCAGTGATTTGTAAATAATCCTTTTATAAGCACAATAGCTGCTCGTTAACAGCAAATGAGTTTTGACATGCCCAATGGACACAACATCCAACCCACCAACCACCCAAACCACCCAAAGCACTCCTGGCTGTCGCTTATCCCATTTTGACAATCTGAGAAAACGAGAACTTTGAATAATGCGTGGCCATTAGCAGCACAGCTATAGTCGTTATAGCTTAGCCCTTGTTGTAGTCGGCAATTTAAGCCAACACACTCTTGTGCCCCCTGCCATCACCACAACTTTCATGTTGTAGTTGTTGTTATTAGTTTTTTCGTTGGTGTTAATATGCGGCATACATGCAAAGTTTGCTTTCAGCTGTTGCGCGTTACTAGCGCGATATACTACTCACGTTCTCAAGGTATGCGCTGCGAAAAGGAAAAAGGTATTTTGTACAACATATGCGACGCGATGTTAAGTTGTTAAAAAGCACAAACTTGTGCACACTGGCGAAATTCATTAGCACACCCCTGAACACATATATATATATATATATAGAAGATATAAGGGGTGAACGGAAACTGTGCACAGGTCCTGGCTGGCTGCCTGCCTGCCTGACTTGATTCTTGTTGCTTTTGCTTGCTGGCTGCCGCCTGAAAGTATTTTCTAATTAAATACTCATGTTTTACAATATGACGCTGACATTTTGCGGAAATGCCTTTTAATTTTACATTTGAGATGCGAACGCTGCCAACACACACACATGTCTGTGTATGTGTGTGCTTTTGCTTTTAACTCATATTTGTTGCTGGGGCACACACACACACACACATGCATCAACACATTTCAGTTTAATTTGGCAGAAATGAGTTTTAGTTTTCATTTCAGCTTTTTAGCCACGCTTCGTTTATGTGCCGGCTGCCTTTCACTCTTTTTTTGCTGTATCATTTCCGTTGCGCACTTTCGCAAAGTACACCCCCACCCACCCCTCTACTTGAACTTAACCCCCCACCCACGACATTTACACCCTCTCACAACTCTTACAAGCTGTTCTTTTAGACATTAGCAGCAAATAATTTAATTTCTCATTTTCAAGCACAAACGTAGATGGAGGCTACAAAAATCGTTTAAAAAGGAGGGAAGCGCCGTTGGGAGGGTGGTGCGTGGTAAATGAAAAATTACGCATACGCCACGTTTGACATCAAATTGCGCATCGTGATGCAAAAAGTCAGTCAGGGAGTAAATATGAAGTCAAATGGCCAAGCAACAACACGGGGCGAGGTGCAACATGGGGCATGGCTAACGTCGCAACGTCAGCTGGCAGCAGTACAGAGTCGCCTCGGGGCGACAGTGCATTACATTTCAATTTAACTCCAACTCCTACTCTGAATACAAATTCATTTGTGTTTTTTTTTTTTTTATCATTTTGCCATTTAATTTTAATTCATTTGCATTGTCTTTTATGATATTGCACGCGGCATGCATTTCTTTGTACTATGTTTGTGTGAGTGTGTGTGTGTGTGGCACAAGCTCCTTTGTCTGTCGTGGCATGCAACATAACGCAAATGGAATGAAATCAGCCATAATTAGCATAATATTTCATGCTTAATGTAATTTAAGTTGGCAAACGAACAAAAAAAAAAAAAAAAAAAAACGAATTAAAAATTGAAATGCATGACAAGCTACGCAAGTGACAGGCATGCAACAACAGCAACAGCAAGAGCCACACTCTGTGCGTTCATGCCACACCAACCCAATCCTATGCGTGATAGGACAATGCATAACACAATGCCGGGGACCAAAAAAGGGTTCGCCTGAACCATCCATCCAACCATTTGACATATGCGTCAGGCAAAGTGCACCGTTTGATTGTTACCTCTTCTCCATGCTCTTGTGTCTCTGTCACTTGCTCGACTTGGTGGGGTCGCATTCTCCACGTGCAACATGCCGCGCGTCGCCATTACCACATGCTGCGTGCCCCTGAGGGCTGCTGTCTTTGGCAATTTATGCGTTTGCCGACGCAATTATGCGAAATTTTCGCACAGCATGAAAAGCGCGCGCTGGGCGTGGCTAAGCGTTTTAAGTTTTTGTGTTTCCAAATACCGTCGAGGAGTTTGGGCCTTTTTGCTTTTCAGCGTAATTTAATTACATTTCTGTGGCCAAAAGCAGGCAGGCTGGGGAGACGCAACATGGCCATTCGTCTGTGTATGTGTGTGTGCGGCAATTTAAATTTTGTGGGCGAACTGCTTGAGGTCATATTAGCAGCAAATTAATGTTGTTTTAATTGTAAATGAGTTTCGAAATGAGCACACGAATGAGACAGACGGGATCAGAGGAGCGAGCGGAAGGAATCAGTTTAGCTAAGGAAATTTCATTTTATATAAATTGTTAATCATTTATGATTGCAAAAACAGTTCAACTATTTAATTAATATACATTTGCTACATGCATTTGAATCTTTAAATATTTACTTTTAATATTCAACCTGTTGCTTAGAAAAATATAAACTTAAATATACAAGAAATTTAATTAATTATTGCTATTTTTAGAATTTCACAGCTCACGCAACTTTTTAATAAACGACCCTTCACTTAGTTATTTCCTAGTATTTGCCATTGAAAAAGGTGGCTAATTACGCCATGTAATTGGCTCGAACGCCCCATGTTAACGCTTCTCTTTCACTCTGCCCAATGATTTATATTCGTTTCCTTTTTCATTTCCTTTTTTTTGATAACATTTGCCTTGGCATCTTCGCAAATTGACATTAAATGCACAATCGAAGTTGAAAGAAGACAGGCCTGAAAACAAAACCCTATATACTAATCTGCCACACAACAGCAACAACAAGAACAACAACTACAATAACAACAATGATAACAAGGAAACAAGGAAAGAAAAAAAAGAAACGAAAATGAAGAAGACAAGTAGGCGTTACACTGTGAGCTGACAGCATGAGAAAGTGCCAAAATGACTAACGCACGAGTTTCGTGTGTTTTTGGGGTTTTGGTTTTTTCATTGAGAAGGTTTTGGGGCTTGGGTTGTTACAACGCATAGAAAGAGAACGTCAATGGTATACGGCGATGCCATGACTGGCAGGCAGACAGATTGGGTTTCATTCGGCTGTAACGGACACAATCAAACAACCGAACATAGAAACAGAAGCAGAAACAGAAACAGAAGTTGAACAACAACCGAACAGAGCTGAAGAGTAAAGCACAAATGCCAAACGAATGCAGTGCGGCAACAATTTTGGCCAAATTACATTTCAACACAGCCTTTTGCTTGTACAGCAACAATGTTGTCTCTTTTTTTTTGATGATGATACTCTTGCCATGTGGGTTGCTTAAACTGTGTGAAGCTTTGGGAGCAGGTTCTATAAAAATATATATTTATATTTTATCAATGTTAAAAGTATAAAATCTTTACAATTTGATCTAATCTCACATTAAACAAGGCAAGGGTTAGGGTATTTAATATACGGTATTCTGCATATGAACTGGAAATTGCTTATTTGATTTCACAATGTTATACTTTTTGCATTTGTCGGCTGGTCAGAGTAGTGAAAGAGAATTTTCACATTTGGCACATCAATGTCAAATTGAGGCATCGCAACGACAGCCCACACAGTCCGAATCCTGGTCAGGAAATTGCCAAGCAACAAAAAAAAATGGGAAAAAGGAGAAGAAAGTTGCGTGCGTGTGTGCAGCAAAGTAGACATAAAATGAAATGAACAAAAAGATTTCTATCAGGGTCTCCGTCTCTCTTGGACGCACTCAGCTCATTCGCCTGGCCAACGCAATGGTCAAAGTTGCTTAATATGACAGCTCACTGATGAAAGCGGGCAAGAGGCGGGCGCCACACAACAAATGAGTGTGTAATAAACGTAGCATAGTGGTGTGTAGAGCAAAGTTTGAGCATAAACTGCAATTGCCGAGGCGAAACTAAGAAAGAAGCAAACTTTTTGTACAGCACGCTAATGGTTAAAGCAGTAGAGAGGTGGTTGCTTGTGCTTGTGCTTGTTAAGCCGCCAACTTCTTTGTCATTCTGGCTTAGTTTGTTTGGCCGTGTGCACGTTTGGCTATCAGATTTTACCCCACTCAACGCATGGCTGGCTCTGGCTCTGGCTATGGAAAAACCTAAGCAGATGCTAATCGGGAGCTCGACGTTCTGGACGCTTAAAACAATTTTCTTTGATGCGGCCCTAAGCCATAAGAGGCAAGAGGCACACGGCACAATCCAATTGACTTCATTTGTCAGACAGCAGCTAAAGAGCAAAAGACTAAATGATAAAGCGCCCAAAGGCATCTTAGGCTGGACAGAGTCCATTTCGTATATAATAGCCGGGCTGGCTGGCTATGGCTGGGTCGCACCCTCGAGTCATATTTGCAGTTAACCGCACACACAATACAATGGGCGTGAGGCGGGAGCGTTTTGATGAATTCATCTCCACCCACCGATGTGTGATGGGCGGGTTGTGGGCTGTGGGCTGTGGCATGTTGGGCATATGAATTGATTTGATGTCAGCGTTGGCGGTGACTGAGACGGAGACTGAGACTGCGACTGCATGCACGACTTGCCTTGGCGACGTCCTCATTATGCCGCACATATGGCCATGTGAAACGTTGCTGCTGCTGCTGCTGCTGCTACAAGCGGAGAACAGCTACCACGTGCCACTTAATATGCGCAGGCATGTGGCAAGATTTGGCAAGACTGCCGGGCATGCAACAACCACCGCCACCATCGCTACGAACAGCAGTTAAGCCTCCATGTTCTTGTCTCATGTTCATGCTTAGTATTTGTCATTTTTGCCTATTCTCTTTATATATCCAATATTTTCCTTCCTTTATTTACCCAATTTTGCGCATTTGCCTTTTGCCTTTTGTGTTGTAACAGCCCCCAGAAAGTTTTGTGACAGACAATGGCTACCGTCAAGCTGTTTACTTAATGCACAAATTATGAATAATAATAGTAGCTGAATGTTATTTAACTATAATGGCAGCAAGGCCCAGCAATCAATGTTATCTGATTTTGTGCTTTACTTATTGATTATGAGGATACAAAAAGGGTATGAAAGGGATGTTAATGCGGGTTTTATTGTGCCTCATAATAGTTCGGATAGTTTTGATAAAATCCAAGAGACATAATTAATCAATCAACCGCAATTAGATGCGTAATTGATCCTTTTGGCAAACACTGCCATTTGGGTGCAAGCTAAGTTAAGAAAACTGCAAAAGTTGGGAGACAATTTTCATTAGCATTAGATTAAGCTTCGTTGCGCTACTTAGACCGCTGGCTATGCGCATCAATTAGGGTCGCATCCAAAAACTTTAACCGTTTTGTAGCTGCTGAAACAGTGTTGCAAAGTCAGCAGCAAAGTTCTTTTCTTGGCGTAGCCAAACAAGCTGTCAACATTTTAATAAAAGTCCGAAGCCAAAAAAGCACTCAAAAGAGACAAAAAAAAGGGAAAAAGAAAAGCGAAAAATTGCCACCAAAATATTTGTACAAAATTAAAAAGGCAAATGAAGAAGGCAATGGCCAGGCGAACTCGCAGGAGTTTTGGCCAATAAAACTTTCTTCATCAAGTCAACAGCTTTTTGGGCGAAGCGCCGCCTAAAACTATGCTTAATTTTTTTTATATCAACTTCAAGTTTGAAGGAGCCGGCCAAGGATGAGCACAGTAATCTACAATCTTTCAGAGTGTGTGTTTTAACCCAAAGACCAAGTTTGTATACTGGCACTGGGCCAAATTGAGTAGCGTGGGAGCGTGGAGTCTGGGCTAAGGAGCCTGCTAAAAGAGCCACGGAGATGAGACAAGAAAAATTGTTTGGCAAATGCCAACTGCCAAATGCTACATTTAGCCTACAAACACTGCTACTGTGTAGGCAAAACAAAAGCGCGTGCATTGAACTTTTGAAGAGAGCAAAAAACAACAACAACGAACGAAAGAACGACAGCCCAAGGCGGCAAAAAGTGCACAAAAACGAAGGCAACAACGAAAGAAAGAGAAAAAGTGGGCGTTTGCGCCAAAACGTAAATAGTTTGTGCAGTTGCAACAGAAAGTGCAGCAACTACCAGTCAGTCAGCAGGCAGTTGGCACTTTTTCAGCCAGCCACCCAGCCAGCCAGGCAGGCAGGCAGACAGATGGACGGCGAGACGACGTCAACAGACAGCCGACAAGTGCACATGGCTTGGTTCCTAATGAAGCCAGCCAAAGGCGCAAGCCCACAGTCCCCCAAACCGTTAGCCCACTCTCGAGCCGAACACAAAAAAATGGCAGACGACACGGCGACCGCCGAAAAGTGCATAGAGAGAGAGAAAGAGAATGTTATTACACTTAGAACAATTAAAGCACTTAAGTAAGTTTTACAATTGTAAGTTACAATTTCGTTAAGTTACAATTCGGAAGTTGCTTTGAAGAAAAATGTTGAAGTAAAAAAATCAACTGAAATAACTATTAAAATATTTAAAAATTTGTTTGTTTCCATTGAAAACTGTTTTTGCTGAGTGCATGTCAGTCAGTTTAGTTGCAGGCCGTGCTATTTGCCCCATGTCTCGACGGCCATCTGTGAGGCGTACACACTTGTCAGTTTGCCGTTGGACACATTGTTGACAGGCGCATTGCCACGCCCACCTGCGAATACCTGGCTCCCAGTGTGTGTGTTTGATGACAGTCAACGTTTACACACACACACTTAAACACACAGTTTGTCAGTTGTTTGGCTTTTAGTGCACTTGCCAATTGCCTGACCTAGAAATAAGCCACAGCACGACACGCCTTCTTCCTCAGACCTACAACACTTTTTTGTGCTTTTTTTTAACGGACAATTGTCAGTTTTTAGTGTTCATTTGAATATGTTGTTGTTGTTATTTTTGTTGCCTATTTATGTCATCGCCGCTTTTGTGCTGTAAATCTGTTAAGCTGTTAAGTGCTGTCCGGACGTAGGGGTGTGAGGAGTGCGAATTAATAAAATTTTATGAAGCTCTGTTTCACTCGCGATTTTATTATGCTAATATACGAATTCCAAAATGGCAAAATGCAATTCCCAAACTCCCCCAACTGCACTGGCCATAGTTGATTGCAGCTTATCAAAGCTATTGGCACTTTTTTTTGTTGCTATTTGAATTTCATTTTATATACTATACAGCTTGGGCATTATGGAATGCAAAAGTGATTATCTGTTATGACAACAAGCGCCACGAGTACAGTGTGCGCTTGCTAAACAGAATATGATAATTTGATGTGCAGTTGAGGTAATCGCTGCACCTTAACAACGAGTTGAACGAGTCAAATTTTGATTGTGTTTTCATAATGGCTTAGAGATTGGCTGTGGCGATTAGACGAATGCTTGTTATATAGCCTGCGGCTCCCTTGTGTCTCTCCCCTCGTGCTTGAGCATAAAAATATAATTAAACCGTAAATTTGATATTGATATCGTTAACAGTCCTATTTATATACTCTTTCTCTCTCTTCTCTTAAATGGCTATAAACCTGGCTGCAAACGCTTTAGCCGCAGACAGACAAAAGCCATCATTAAATGTGCACAATACAAATTAATATAGCATACTTAGCAGCGCCATCGACCATTCTGTGGTTTGGCCAAATGCCATTTTTTTTATGCTTCTCTGCCCCCCACCACCGTCTCTATTCGATACTCATCAAAGCACCAACAACATCAACAGCCACAACACTTGCACATTTGGCCATTTGCTGGTTTGCAACGCTTCCCCCATTTCCACTCTTTGCTTCCTGCTTTAGCCGTAACAAATGGCAAAGCTGGCTGGTTGGCTTCTACGAGTGGGTGGCTTGGGTGGCTGAGTGGTGCTGTTACTGGCAAAGTCGCGTCGCTTGCTTTGTTGTTTATCAACGCTGACAAATCTTTATGCGTTCATTTCATTTTGCTGTCGCCTGTTCTTTCTCTATATATTTTTGTTGTTGTTGCTGCTTTTATTATACACATATACCCATTACCCATAAAGGGGTTGATGGGGTTAAGGCTGCATGAGATTGAGTTGAAAATGTTTTAGTTGTTGAGTGCTTTTTAAAGATTTGAAGATCAGTAAAAACTTATTGGAATGTGAAGGAATAAAGGCTTGAAGACTCTTATATTCAAACAAATCCAATTACAGGGTGTACATGCGGTCTAACAGTTTTTAAATATTGTTTTTTTATGTGCAACACTCTTGCTATTTTTCATTAGAGAGCGCTCGTGTGGTTAGCTGCATTGTTGACATGCGGCCATGCAAAGCGATTGTGAGAATACACAAAGAGAGCGGCAGAGAGACAGAGAAATCTAGAGTGAGAAAGACCTACACAAAGGGCTAACGCGTTTGGCGTTCGTCCTGCATTTGTGCCCTAAGCCACAATGGTACGAGTCGTAACGGGAGAAAGGGGTTTTTAATTTATTTAAATGCTTATCACGAAAGGCTTAAATGTTATTTTGCTTGTTGCGGCAGCGGTTTAAAGCGGCTTAAAATCAAAATAAAACACAATACACAAAAAACAAAGACAAACAAACAAAAAAGGCGCACAATGTGTAAAATTGTAATGCACAGAAGGAACGCACAATAACAAAAATGGCAGCTTGTGGATTTTATAAATTGCAAATAAAAAGTCACAACTGTTAAAAATACACACACACATACACATATACATATACACATGTATACAGACTTTTTGTGTGATAGTCTTGTATTTACTCATGTTTTGCAATTTCAGAATGGACTTCCGGCGTGTAGCAGGTCGCAAAATGTATTGCTTAATTAAACGCAACCAAAGATGGAAGGCCGCAAGACAAGACCAGAGCAAACAGGAAACAGCAATAGCAGCCGTAGCAGGTGAAGCGTGGGGCAAATGAAGAGATGTTGGATGTTGGCGAGACCCCAAAATGCCAACCGCAACAAGACAAAATCAACAAGGACATGCGGCAAGGGTCGACTCGTAGCCAACAACAACAACAACAACAACAACAGCGACAGCCAGTTCAATTAATTATTCAAGTGAAAATTTTCATATCCTGCGATATCCTACATACAAAATAAGTCAGGCAGCCAGTCAGCTCCACCCACCTCCGCTTCGACAGCTGTTGACCTTACCTCAAATGACTGTGCCATCTCCGGGTATGGGTCGAAGGGACACACACAGCTCCTTGTTTGCTGTGGCAAATTTATGGTTGCAAATTGTTTTGCACCCGACCAGCCAACCGGGGGCACACAAAAAAGGTTAACGCGCGGGGGCGAATGAGTAACATATTTTTTGAGGCTCGTTGAAAAGTCAACATTTTGACAGCAGCAGCTGAAGCTGATGCTGGAGATGTAAATGTAGATGTAAACTGGAGTTGGAGTTGAAGTCAGAGTCGGAGTTGGAGTAACAGTAACTGTTTTTCGAGTTGTTCTGTGCATGGTCAAAACATTGGTCGCTATTTTGCTACTTTGCATGCGCAGCAGGAACTGAAACCGTTAAAGAAGAGGTTGGGCTTGGTTTCTGTGTGTGGAAAAGGTTCAAGGCGCTCGCCTCGTTCCCAGTTGTTGTTGATGATGATGATTGTAATCCGGTTTGTAAGTTATGTGCTGCTTAATTGAGTTCACATGCACATGACCTGAATTCTTGATTGCTAAACCTCTAGCGCTCTCTCTTTCGCTCGCGTATGCCTTCATGGTAGGATGCCCATGGATGCGATGAAAAATCCAACCTAAAACCCAAACCAAACCATATTCAAGCTTAAATGTATATGTGAGTGTGTGTTGGTGTGGGTGTGCGGTTTGAGGACAGGGGATCGCACCAGGTGTGCTGACTGCTGATGAGCACAGACACTAATACACACACACACACATGAGAGAGTGAACACGTGCTGGCTGCCATTAAAGGGGGGGGGGGGTTGGGGGTGTGTTGGTTTGAATAGCAGCGGCGCTTAACCTGCAAGTTGATTTCACTTATCCTTTATCTCTTTGGATTTGCTTTACTTTCGCTTTGCTCTTATTATGCAATTTTATATAGTTTACATGTATATGTGCGCCTCTGTGTGTGTGAGGTGTATTTATGTAGAGAGAAAAACAATCTCTTAATTTTCGTAAATCTGCACCTCATAATTTATTTTAATTGCCCCCAAAGACCCATAGCATAACAGTGAAAGCTCAGACATGGCTCATGGCAAATGCTTTGATGCTCGCTGGCATTAAAAAATGACCTGGACCAAAGCAATTTATGGCTCATTCTATCTCTCTCTATCTCCTCACATATGGCTTTCAGCCATATTGTTTATGTTGTCTAGCCATAGAATTTACGTGAGTTTAAACCCACAAAATTTTGGACTCGCCCGAGCAATTCAAACTTGCTAAATGCACTGCAAAACTTTTGTTTTTTGAACACCAGAGAGAGCGTGGGGCATGAGACGAGGCGGGAAAAACTAATGAAACTAATTTAGTGAACAGCTCAAAATCTAAACAGGGTACGCTCACTGCCAGCCTGCCTGCCTTCCGGCTTCAAATCATTTAGCCGCAAAGCCCGCATATATATTTGTATAAAAAAAAGGAGACAGGAGGACCGCAGGACGATACGGGCTAAAAAATTGCACATATAAAAATATGTAAATATGCACCTGCTGCTGATCCTGAGTGTGTGTGCCAGGCACCACCCCTGCTACCGTAACCAAAATACACTTCAACTTTAGTAAAACACACACACACGGAGTGGGGGCAGAGTAGTGTGGGGTAGCCGTGGCCGCAACAATGTTGTAGAACTTTTTGGTCCGCCGAGAAACTGTTGCTGCTGCCAGGGAGAGCTGAAGCCCCTCGCAACATTTGACAAATGCCTTCGAAACAGAGGACAGCTCAGCATGTTCTTTGTGGCCAAGTGGGTGGAGGAGGTGGAATAGCGGGGGTGAATGGTTTCTGCTCATTGCGATGCCCTAGAGGCTTTTGCCATGAGGCTTTTAATAGTTTGATGTATGAGTCGCATATATGGCAGCCGCACATATGCAAATTTCACAAGGAGGGGCGCGGTGGGTGGGGTTTGGCTGCCTTGTCAGAATGCCGCTACTAAGCCTTTTTATTACGCATTTCGCAGTGTCTGTGTGTGTGTGTGTGTGTATGTGGGTGTGTTGGAAAATTAACACAAATGTATTTAGTTTTGCCAGAAAATGTTGGCCAAACTAATAGTCTGTCAGCTAGCGGAGGGGAAGGAGGTTGGGTGTGTAGTGGTTGGGAGTTTGACAGGCGCACTTTAAAAGGTGCCTAATGGTTGTGCACATACATGGTGTGTGTGTGTGTGTGTTTGAGTAATAGCTTTAGGGCCACAACTTTTTAAGCTAATTTCCAATGAAAATGTGCTTTAAGGTCTGCCATGGCATTTGCCATGTGGCATATTTCTATGCTTAAAATGTTTGTATATAAAATTCCTCACGAAAAAAAGCACACGATAATGCAACAATTTGGCATTTTTCGTTGTTGTTGTTTGTGCGTCGCTTTTATCGCATTTTCGCGTCGCTTTCCGCGTTTTTGCAAATAATGAGCGCAAGTTCAAAGCCAACATAAATAAAATTGTTAACATTTTGCGACTGTGCAACGCCCAAACACGCCCCAACAATTGAATTTACTTAAAAATGAAAGAAACACACACAAAAAAAGTACGTGTGGAACAAATGATGTAGACGGTGGAATACTCTGTAAAACTTGTCATCTTAGCCAAAAGGCAGTACTTTAGTTATCTCTTCAGCATGTCTGCTATCAATAATATCTTCAAACTATTTTTTCTCACTTCCTTAATGACATACGTTAGATTTTATCTGTATGCCATATGTCACAGCTGTTACAGGGTATCACACATACAATGAGTACTAGGGCTGAGAAAGAGGAAATAAATAAAATAAAAGAGGAGCTGAACTGCACTGAACTGAGTTAAGACCCGAGCTAAGAGTAAAAACTTTTTCCTTTTCGCTGACGCTGGCTGCCAAATGGAATTCGCCGTTTGATGTGCTCACGAATTTCTTTTCGCTTCTTCTTTTTTTTTTCGTTCGTTGGTTTTACTTTATTTTATTTTGTGTTTTGTACTTTTGGCTCGACTTTCACTTGGGCGTCGCCTTGTGCAATTGTTTGAATACTTTTTGCAGCGCATTAAATTAGTTTCGTTTGAGTTAACGTGCCAAGCGATACAGAGGTCCCAGACAGACTGCAAGGCAGACAACAGACAACAGCAAGCCACATGCTATAGATATATGTATATGTATATGGAAAGAAACATAGCAAAAGACACACATAGTAGAACACAACTTATAATCATGTCAGTCAAAGGCAGCAGCAGCAGCAGCGGCAGCAACAACAGCATTTTTTGGCTAACAAGAAAATGTAACATACACACAAACACACACACACACACACACACTTGTACACAGTAGCAGACAAACATGGAGCAAAAAGGATGTTGTCTGTTTGGGCTGTCAAAAGAAAGTTTTTGGTGCAATCCAGACAGACTATGTAGTTGAGAAGTTGGGCGTAGGAGTTGGGGGTGGGGTTGCACGTGGCGCCCCCCCAAATGGCAAACGCGGGCCAAAAATGAACAAGCCAAAATGATGGCAGGGCAATTGACTTTAATATCCGAAGTCAAGTCAAGCCAAGCCAAGCCGAGCCAAAGAAGCAGCTTGCTCAATAAAACTGTTGACAGCATATTGAACTGAACGATTTAGCCAATATACCATACAATATATATATAGATACCTTAATGCCACACCAAACAATAAATGCCAAGAAATGCTTAACAGCTACCAAGACATGTCCTGTGTTGATAATTGTATAGTCGACAGCAACATTGAAAGACTTGGCTTTTAAAATGTTGCCAGAGGTGTCCTATGATTGCTCAAAGATGTGCCTGAGATAAGTCTACTTTGTGTATTTGGGGTTTCTTATTGTTCGCATTTGTTGTTTATTTACATTTATGCTATTTTTATTTACTCAACTCTAATTGAAGTGCGCCCAAGCAACCCCACAAAAATTATGCAATTTTCATAATGCTCAACATGATTGCGACTGAGACCGAGAAAAAAGAGATCATTTCAGGAAAAAGGGGGAAACAAGCGTTTGCGACACGCGACAGTGGCAAAGTATTTTGGTAGCAAGAAGGGCGGCTGCTGCTGCTGCTGTTTTGAGCAATTTTCATAACTTCATTTGCATTCGTTCAGTTATGTGACAATGCAAATGGAAAATAGCTCAAAATTAAGAACAATTTTGTTGTAGTGTGTTTTATCCTTTAGAGAGTATTGTTGTTGCTGAGCTTTTTGGGCCGGGGAACATACATATATCCTGTGTGTCATGACAACGACGCATGTCAACATGAAATAAATCACTAAACGCTGTGACAGTGTCAAATGTCAGTGGCATGAGTGGGAAGCCGGCACAGAAAACTGTAACCGTCTGCTCTTGTCTCGATGCACAGTCGAACAGGCGCGCAGAAGGCAGAAGGGGGCCCAGGACAATGACCGTTACCGTTAACCGTTACTGCTGCGTCACTTCATTGTTGACATTTAACGTGTTCGTGTTTGGCGTGACAAGTGACATGCTGTGCAGTGCTCTGCTCTGCTGTGCTGTGGGGCCAAACCAACTGTTGAGGTTGAGGTTGAGGTAGAGAGTGCAACATACAAAGGGAAAGAGAGAGAGTCAAGTATGGGGAGGTTGAGCCACCAAAAAAAGCCAACATACCTAAAGGGTTGAGAACGGTTGAGAGCAACGAAAATAAACCCCATAGACGGTTGGGCACAAAAGGTAACGTATAATTGCATAAATATGCAAATTACTGTGAATGTGTGCATGTAAAGCAGGGAGTGGGGGGGAGGGGAGGAGGCTATGTGAGTGTGTAAAAAAGGGGTGCGCCAGCTTGACGCATTGTCGCCCCAATGTCAACGAGTGTCGCCGGGTGTCGTTGTCACAGGACACGCACACACACACACACACTCGCTCAGGATGTGCGAGGTGCTACAGCTACAGCAAAAAATATCTATAGCATACTTTACAGAGCGCGCGAGCAAAAGCACCAAACTCACAAGCATTCAGTGTATCTGTCTGTCTGTCTGTCTGAGTGCCTGTTTCCCCCCCCTCCCCCCCCGCTTCCCTTAAATTTCTCACCTTGCATCTGTGCATTGGCATATCAATGCGAAAATAGTGCTTGCAGCCGTTGGCATTTTCCATGCACGGAAATGCGTCTAATTTCAATACAAAGTAACTTTGACAACCAGCTGCCAGGCGTAGACAAAAGCTGCATTTTGTCTTTATGTGCACAAACACACACACACACACAGAGCTTCCAAACGAATGCACAACATTTGCATTGAACATTGCTATAATTGCATACAAGAAGAAAATGTTATTTATTGAAAATTGTTATGGACTTGCACGCCGCAGCCGTAGGAATCTTAATTTGCCCAGAAGTTTTCTTGGCGCGGCTTTCCTTTTGGGCGCATTATGACAAAATGTGCATTTAAGTGCAACATTTATGTAAAATGTGCGTCTGGCAAGTTTCGACGCTTTAAAATATGCACCAAAGCACCACCAAAAAACACATCGACCCTTCTAACTCTTCATATGACGATGATGGCGACGAGGACGAGGACGTTGAATAAGCGACCAAGTTGGTGACGAGCATTTTGTGAGCGTCGATTGTAGCAAGGGGTTAGTCTGTGTGTGTGTTGCTTGTTCGGCAACGGATGCCATTTGCTTGTGCTTTGGCTACGAAAAAGTTCAGAAATTAAGTTTGCTGACAAACGTTTGTACAGTACGCCGCCCAGCGGGAGACGGAGAGGGGGGAGCTGGAGGTAGGGAGAGTTGGGCAACTTTTGCCAAGACATTTCTAAACTTAAATAAGCGCAAGTTCTGGCGGACCCAGTTGCCGACGATGGTGCTGCTGCTGTTGCTGCTGCCGCCGCCTGCCACATGTGCGACTCTGTGCAACTTTTCTAATGCAATTAATTTCTGCACTCAACAACGAAGAGTACGAGCCTTTTTAAGGACTAGGTCTAGAGGACTCGAGGACGAGGGCAAAGTTTGCCAGTGCCGAGCGCACAACTTGGGGTTGGCGGCGTTTTGTTTTTCGCACTTGCAACTTGGGAATGCACAAATTAGTGTGGCAGCATGTGGCCACGACTGTGTTACCCATCCCCCACCCCTCCCCCCCTCACGCTACAGACTCTCTGGATTTTTGGCCATAATGCATGTCATACTTGTAATGGCAGGCAGGCAGGCTAAGAGGCACACACATAGAGACATAAAGGCCCGCACTTGTAGCGTTTCCCTTGCGTAGCTAACCGTAAATTTGTCATACGCACAAATTGCTGTCGTAGGGGCAACGCCCACATATGTACATATATCAACGCCCACCCATATTTGATGTAATTTAAATTTTTAATTAAGCACACAAATTGTTTTCGGCGGTTTGGCAAATCTCTGACAGATTTGTGTTGTCAGCGTTGGCATAAAACAAAATGATAATGAAAACGTTTAAATATTTACCACAGTTTGTAACAATACACACACACGAACACAACAGCTAAACACACACACATACACAGACAGACACTTGATGAATAGAACAGAGAGAACACACACACATATATAGATTACATACATACATACCAAATATTGTGAGTGTTGGGTTAGTATTGTAGTTAAAGCAAAATCAAACTACGGAAACTATAATAATGGATACGATTACGATGAATGTTTGTTTGGTTGTGCAGAGTAAAACATTGATGGAAAACATCGAACGAATAGTTGGATTTGATAGTTTGATATATGGTCGACATACCTGCAAAGATAAGAAAGAGTAAAGAATAAGTAAAAATATAATTTAAGCATATATTAAATATTTAACTCGTATAGTTTCAGCATTTACAATAAACTTAAATTCTGCTCACACATATCTCAACGTCAGGTATACTTAATACAAGCGAGACAGTTGCTGTTTGATCACGTGATATCAACAAATCATGCACCTCTGATATTTGCTTAAAATTATAAAACAAAACTTTCGCATGCCACAAAATGTGGTTGTTGAATGAAAAACAAGCAAATCACGACAACAATCGCATGTTGCATGCAGCAAGGGCGGTGCTTGGTATGTTGCAGGGATATGGTTGTCATATGTACGAGCAGCTGTCCAACAGAATGATCCACGGCTAGACGAAAATATTTGCCTTGCATTTGCACAGTATAATTTAAATTTCAATTTTTTTTCTCATGCATTTATATATAAAATTGTTAAAAAATGTTGTTGTGGCATGTGTGTTGTTGTTGTGTGTATGTGTGTGTGTGTCTATGTCTGTGTCTGCTATTTGTTTGGTTTGCGGCTTGTGCGGCGGCATTTATATCATTTTTGCACTCTGTTTGGCGGTTGACGAACAGGAAGCGAAAGGTTAAGGGCATGAGACGAGGTAGAGATTGGTTGGGTATTTTTCAGAGGAAAATGTGCTCACGGCGATACACAGTTTCAATTCATGAATGTTAATATTTATGTTTTGATTTCAAACAACGCCACCTCTGCAATATTAATGAAATACAAACAAAATGTTAGCGCGCGCGCGAACGGCAACAAATACGTTCCATGGACACAAACACATACATGTGTACCAGCAGCTGGCATATGCAGGCAAACACAGACATAGTTGAAATGCAAATAACGTTGACTGCGAGGCAAACGAAAGAAACGAAGCAAAAGCACCTGGCCAAAAAAAAAAAACGTAAGAAGCCCCAAAAAATCAAACACACAACTTACAAGTGAGATGGAACGAGTGCAAGAGGGAGAGAGGCTGAGTGAAATGGGAATGAAAGGCAGACTAAAAGTGGGCTTTAAGGTAAGGCAATGTGAAGTTCTTTGTCAATTTGCAAGAGCTTAGAAGTGTGTAGCCTAAGTAAAAGATACCAAAAAGATATGCAAACACTTTCACACACACACACACACACTGAGACTCACCCACACACAGACACACCTGCGAGCAGAGAGTGGAGTTTTTTGTGTGCTCCGCCTAAAATTTATGCAAAGTCTATGGAAAGTCGCTTTGCGTCAAAAGATAATCAAAATGCCGCAAGAGCGTCGACTTGCGCTCTAAAGTATGCAACGCATTTTGGTGGTTGAAATTTTTTATTTTGGTTTTGGGTTTTTTTGAAAAGCAATCTTTGCTTGTTTCGAAGCGCAACAAATACATATTTTATTTCAAGATTAACGCTTGTCAGCACCGCCTCACCACCACCACTAACTGTCTCAATCGTGCGACTAGCTGCTTTAGAAAAATGCAGGAGAAATAGCAGAAAGGAAAGGAAATGCCGCCCTCGACAATTTCAATTCGGTTTGTTGCACTTTGTAGCCCTGGCTGGAGGGGCCAACAGCTGCCATGTGCCACACCTAAGCCGAGGCGATTCGAGTCCTCTATATATGTGTATGCATTTGTGTGTGTGTGTGTGTGTATTCACTGGCAGGCGACACAAACAGACAGTCAGACAGACAGGCGAATTTAGCTGCAGGCTAAACAAATGACAAAGCGGCGTCGCCGTCGTCGTCGTCGTAGTCGGAAGCTGCTTGTCCTGGCAGCCGTTGCCCCCGTGTCGCATCCTTGCAAACTCAAAATAAAAAAAGTAAAAGTGGCAGAGAGCAGGCAGACAGAGCGAGAAAGAAAGAGACAACGACGCACGTTTTATTGATTTTCCTTTCAACAACGCGGCAGTTGCACATGCGTCGACCATTGCGCCCAAGCTTTGTTGCTGCTGCTGCTGGTGCATTTGCTTTTTTCATCTTTTCTTTTGCATTTTTTGTCGTTTTTGTTTGTTGTTTTGTTGTGGCGTATTTCCGGCGATTAAGGCGACCGTTGCGCCGTTTGTTTGTAAATTATTTAATGTTGCGCTTAAATTTTCCGGCTCCAGCTTCCAATTTTGTAGCCTTGCAACAGTTTTTTGGGCCCAGTCTTTGAACTTTTGTGTGTCTGTTGTTGTGTCTGTTGCTGACTGGGCAGAGCAGCTTTCGGTTTCGTTTTTCGCAATTCGCATTTTGCTGGCCATGTCCTTGTTGCTGGGTGTCCTTTTTACGGCTGCTGCTGCCGCTGCTGCTGTTGTTGGCTCTCTCGCTTATGTCTTTTGTTGTTACATGGATTTGCTGCTTCCTTTTTGGCTCAGGCTCTGGCTGTGCCGTTCTTGTTGTTGTTGTTGTTGCTGGTGCTGCGTCCTCGAGTGGTATTTAACATTATCTGCTTGAGTACATGTTGCGGTATTTGCAGCAGACAACACAGGCGGCAGTATGCCCAGGCCACAGCATAACAGGACAACAAGGATACGCTGACACTCGCACTCCCAATTCTTTCTTTCTTTCTTTTTCTTGCCTTTTCTGTGTGTGTGGGTATGGTTTTTTTTTGCGTTCATGTCTGCGTTTCCGTTTACAACAACATGGTTGTCGCTGTCGCCATCTTTTTTGCTTCAGAGCGCTGCAAGCCGCTTATCTTTGGTTATGTTTTCCTACATTTTTGTTCATTGTTTGCTTTTGATTTGATTGTTGGCAGTGCCTTTGCCTCAGCTAACTTTTAACGAAATGTCTACAAAGGATCAAGCATTATGTTCTCTCTCACTCAATACTATAATTCCAACAGGGTGTACGCGTACGTTTGTGTGTGTGTGTCTATGCGATTGTCTAGCTTGTCAGAATCACGACTCGGCGCTTGAGGATTTGGCTTGGCATTCAACTTGGCAGCATTCCTCAGCAACATCATTTTCCGTTTGACTAAATGCACTCTAAACTGCCAACGGGATTGCCGACATCTCATCTCCGATGTCCTCTACCAAAAGGACGTCCGACGGCAGCAACAGCAGCAGCAGCAGCAGCATTAAAAGCTAATTAATTATGGAGCTCAGCGTAGTCAGTGTGCGGCAGTTAGTCAGCGCTTTGGGACGTCTTGTGATTTATGTATTTACTGCTAACGGACAAACAGCAACAACAACAACAACAACAACAACTACAACACTGAACAGCAACAGTTTGCAGTTTGAAGTCGTTCGTCGCTGATTGAAAAGTCTGCGCTCAGATTTGCTGTCAAAGTATCCGTTTCAATAAAATATAATTTATGCTACAAGTCGTCGACGCGTCGCTGCACACAACTTGACACCTTAGCGACGCGCTAAGGACAATAACGAAAAAGGGCACTAGACAGGAGGGTGGGTGATGGAGGAGGGAACCGGTCACATTGGACATATACAATAAATCTTCTTCGGTTTCATTTAAAATGCAGACAGATTGCTGGCATATTTGATATCAAAGCAAAGCTGAGCAAAGCAATGGAGAAATAAGTGAAAAATATAATATGAACAAATAAATAACAAGTGAAAATTGGATACTTGCGTTTTAAGGAGAGAAAGTTATAAAAAGTTAAGAGTTATTTGTTGCCACATAAAAATAAAAACAACGAAATGAAATGAAATTTATAAATAAATCACTTTTAATATACTCTTAACTTTTCGCATAAAACTTTAAGTGCTGCCCTCGTTTGACATATGACGTTGCGCTATTTCTTTAACACTAACCATTAACAGTTACAATGGGTTCATAAAATATTTTCCATTGTGGTTCGTGCAAAAAGTTGAAATATTTACCCCAGGAAGCACGCAACATGAAATGCATTCAAAAAATTCCACACACAACATATTTTGTTTTGTTGTTTTTTGTGTCGTTTTGAAAAATGAGTCAGAAGTGAAAAAGCAAATGTCAATGTTATGTGTCAGCAGCTTAAACAATTTTTAGATATTTATCCGGTCGAATTTGTTGTTTGCCATTTGCAGTTCTTTGATTTTGTTTTACATTTGCTTTGTTTTTTATTACTTTATTTGCAGTCGCATAACAAAAGCATAAAAAATGAAAGAACGAACGAACAGAACAGCACACAACACATTTTCATGTCAATTGTCAATAAGCTGCAAATGAAATGAAAATATTATATCTTGATGTCGCTTGTTCCAGTTCGTCGCAAAACATTTGCACTTCCGCAACATGGAATACATTTTCCGACTCCATTTTGTCTTTTTACGTTTATATTCTTACGTTTGGGCTTCTTTCTTCTGTTTTTTGCTTTATGACAGCCAAGACAGAGTCGAAGTAGAAAGAACAAAAAAATACGAGCAGCATGTTGGAATTTATGCATATTTTATGTTTTTGGCGCACAGTCACGTAACACGCATACGACATGTGTGACGACAACAATGACGAAGTTGTCAAGCGCCTCTAAGTGAAAGGTGTAACGGTCGACGCTAACGCCAACTGCGACTGCGATGTCGAGCAGCAAGCAGCAATCATCAAGTGCGTGAACAAATATCAACAATAAATTGTTCGAGTGGCATTTAGTGAACGGCTGCTGCTGATGATGAAAGTTGTTGTTGTTGTTGCTTGTTGCTATTCTAGTTAATCTTTCCCCTAAATTTTAAAATTTTTTTTTTTTTTTTTTTTTTTTTTTTTTTTTTATTTTTTTTTTTTTTTTTTTTTCTTTTTTTTCTTCCTCTAAATTTTTTAAAAAATTTTTTTTAAATATTACTTTTTTTTTATTTTTTTTTTTTTTTTTTTTTTTTTATAAAAAAATTAATATAATTTTTTTTTTTTTTTTTTTTTTTTTTTTTTTTTTTTTTTTTTTTTTTTTTTTTTTTTTTTTTTTTTTTTTTTTTTTTTTTTTTTTTTTTTTTTTTTTTTTTTTTTTTTTTTTTTTTTTTTTTTTTTTTTTTTTTTTTTTTTTTTTTTTTTTTTTTTTTTTTTTTTTTTTTTTTTTTTTTTTTTTTATTTTTTTTTTTTTTTTTTTTTTTTTTTTTTTTTTTTGGGGGGGGTCTAAATTGGTTTGTTTGGGGGCATTTTTTAGTTTTTTTTTAGCAACTGTTGTCCCGAAAGGGTTAAAATCAAAATCAAAACACGCCACACTTGAAGCTCAAGACAAACATACTTCATTTAAACCTGAATCCGAAAAGGAGTTATATAAAAAACACTTGAAGCGAAGCACTCAAGTGCCAGACAGCGGCTATAAGAGAACTCTTGGCCAAGAGTTGATGTTGCTTTCGCTGTATGCTTCATGCGCCATTTGGCAGACGACAACAACAGCAACAACAGCAACACTAGTAATAACATCATGGCAACTGCTCTTGAGCCGCACATGTTCCAGACTATACTATAGCTGCCCAAACCCAAAGCAAAAAATAAAAAAAACAAACAACACCAAACTCAAACTCTCGTTTCAGTTGCTTTTAGCCATTCATATTGCGTTTCGTTCGCCGGCTGCTTGCACTAATGAAGTCTCAAAGGCGCGATTAAAAATGTAACTTGTGCGCGCAAAGAAAAACTATGCAAAGCGCAGACAAAGATGAGTTTACTCTCACTCTCTCTCTTTCCTCGCTATCTATCCATCTCTCTCTCTTGTCGCATGCAAAGCGTTGATAAAAGGCAAATATGGCAAGGGACAAGCAACGAGAGCTCAGTTTGTTGGTGGCGTTGATGCGCTGCCAAAGTGCTGCTTCAACACTTTCAAAAACTAAGCAAAAGCTGAAGTTGGGAGGCATACACTCAAAGAAAAAGTTGTATACAAAAGCACGATTAAAATGCCATTATTATTTATTTGTTGACAAATTCTTAGGAAAAAGACATAAAATTATTAAATTAAGTATTTTTTGACCTTGAAAATGTTTTGCATCTGACTTGAACTCAAGGTCTGTCTTGTTTCTCTAAGTGTAGTTTGATATGTGGGGTTGAGTCGAGTTGGCATGTGGACAGCACTTGCTGGCCAGGCCGAAAGCCAACGCCAACGCCACCGCCAACGCTAAAGCCAAAGCCAACTCAAGCCAAAAACCCCAACTGAGGCAAACGAACAACTTCAAATGAAGTAAAGAGACAAAAAGCTGTAGCACATTTATCACAAAGTCGGCAGCAGTCAGCAGTCAAGGAAGGAGCACAGAGCCAGAGAGCTGCCTGCGAGAGCTCGTGGTAGCTGGTAGAGCTGGAGCCTGGCTTGGGTCTGATTGGAAGTTTGTTTTGCTGTTGGGTGCTTAGCGGTTGGTAGATTGGCAGAATTAAGGGGCGCATGGATGGGACGGGTTGTCTGACTTGCCATGTGCGATTGCTGCCACTAGTTGTTGTTGTTGCTCTTGTCGTTGTTGTTGTTTTATATAGATTGCGCGCACGAGACGCATGACATTGAAAAATTTATTGCACGCTTGTGTGTTGCAAGCTGAAACAGCGCAAGCTAAATTCAGGGGCAGCAAAACTAAGAGGGTTGTTCAATGTGCCTAGGGGTTGTGTCAATGTCAACGCAAGACCAAATAGCACACAGCATACAACAAAATCTCCCCCCTCTCTCTCTCACTGTCCTAACACTTTCTCTAACACAGGTTGGCAACGCTAGATGGCGCTGCTAAGAGTGGGGTCCAGCTCTTGTCTGTCATTTGAAATGCAATTAAAAAGCATTTTGAGCACTTGGTCGACTTGACATTTAGCGTGATTAATGAGCACATCGTCCAATGAATCGTTTAACGCTGTCACTCCATCTCTCTCCTCTCTCTTTTCGCCTTTTTTCAAGCGTTTTACATTTCACTTTTTTTGTTGTTGTATCTTTTGTGTGTTGCTGGCAAATTAAAATTATTGTGTTATGTGCATTGCCTGAGCGCAAATTCGCAATCCTTTCGGCATCCTCACAGATATTTCACGCGCCAACGCAATTTGAAAGCGAAATTCCAGCCCTTGTACACCCCACCCACCCCCCTCACCTCTACTCATGCTTCGACTACTTCCCTTGTCTATTTTTCGGCATTTAAATGTTTTACGGTGTCGTTTCAGTTGTGTGATTCTGTTTCTGTTTCTGTGTCTGTTGTGTCTGTTGGCAGCCACTGTTGTCTGTTGTTTGCGCCTCTTGAGTGTGTTTTAATTGCGTTTGTATTACACGCACACACCCTAACACACACATACGCAGACAACTTGCATAGCAATGGAAATTTAAAGCCCTTTTTTCGCACCCTTCAACCCTCACTCTCTCTTGTCTTTGCTCTGTGTTTTTTAACTGCTTGGCAGCTCATTCCTTTTGTATACCCCTTTTTTCGACTCAGCATTTGTCTCTATCTCGCTCTCTCTCTCTCTCGCACTTTTCGTTGTATTGCTGCAAAGTTTATTATATTTCATTTGCCTGATTTTTGTGCCTGTGTTGCGCTTTTGCTTGGTTGCCTTGGCTGCTGCTGCTGCCTTTTTGCTAAATTAACTTAATTGTTTTTGCATGAAATTAATTTCGGCGCATAAATTTCACCTTCGGCCATTCAAATGGCGCTTCACACCCCACCACCTCGCTCCACCCGCTACAAACTCCACCCCTCCGCTTGCCAAGTCATTTGGCTGTCAGCTTTAAGTGTGAATTGCGTCGCCTCGCGCCCGTGCGCATAATTTACGCATTTTTGTAGCCACTTCAGGCGCCAAACACAATTAATTATGTGCCACTGTGTAAATATTTAAATGCTGAAATTAATGAAAAATACTCTCTGCACTCTCGCGTTGAAGAATTCTTTAAATTGCAAATTTGCCTAAGACGCAGCATAAATATTATCTTTTGCCTACGCTACGACCATTGGGGCTGTCCATGATGTCCATGGATTTCCTTCTTCCTCTTTTTCTATAATAATGAGTTCATTTATATGCCGCATTGGGAGTTAGAGAGAGACAGCAAGGACTTTTATTTGATGTCAGCAATTGCATTTGCCTAAGGGGCCAAAGTGTATAGAACAAGAGCGAAACAGACAGAAACAAAGCTGCATTTCATTGTGTCCTGACAGTTACTTAATCCCTGCAATGTGGTTTCAAACTCCTTTGTTCCCTCATTCAGCATAGATAAAAGACATGACAAAAGAGCATTAAAAACGAGAGAAAAAGACAAAGTAGAAAAGAAGTCAAGCTATAATACTAATTATAAATGAAACTAGAAACGCTATGACTTAGTATTAAATAGATTTCATTCAGTATTTAAGTGCATTTGCCATCCTTTCAATGAGTCCTTAAGGAGCTGTTAATTTGCATTGAGGAAGAGTGAGAAGTTGGAGTTAAATCTGCTTAGATCTATAAGCTGCTTAAAACTGACGAAGACACTTGCCAAGATTGCATTTTCAAATTTAAACATTCGTTTCACTTGACAAATCAACATAATTTTCACTTATTTTACAAAAAAAAAAAAAACTCGAATGCTTTTCAATTTGTTTGCTTCTTAGCTGCTGATGACGCAAAGCGCCCAAAAGCCAAGGCTAAATCTGAATATATAAATAAACGAGCGCACATATGCATACATACATATTTACTTGTATGAAAATGAATGGGCGCCAAAGCCAGCAGCAAACCTGCGCATTTAGACAAGTTAACAAGGATTTAAAAGGTTTCAGCTGTCAAACACACGCACTGCAATGCGACTGACAAAAAAGACAAAAATAAAAAATCCAAAAATAAAATTGTCAGCTAGACTTAAAGCGCACATGATTAAAATTTTGCTAAAAAAAAGTCAGAAATGTTTATAAAGAAATATGTTTATCGCCCAACTCTCACTCTCTATCTCTGTAGCTTTTTTTCCCTCCTTTTTTGGCAGCGTTTTTTTTTTCTTGCGCCGTTTACTAAATTTTCATTTTCTAAATGAAATTTCAGCGTTGAACGCCGCCTGCTACTTCAGCTACTTTTTTTTTCGCCCCTAAGGCGCTGCTTTCTAGTTTATCTTCATTCCGTTGATGTTGTTTATGTTGTTGTTGTCTGCACATGTCCTTGGCAGCTGCTAGACGACGACACACACACATGCTACACACACACACACAACTGACAAAGGCAGTTTAATTTCATTTCAATCATGCTAAAAGCAAAACATAATAATTTATATAACTGTCAGAGGCATCACAGCAACAAAAAAAAAAAAAAACTTCTGAAAAGGCAGGCATAAAGTGTAAATTAATAAAGCGGCTTAAAGGTGGACGGGGGGTGGCCAATAATGCTTAGCGAGATTTGTTGCCAAAAAGACGAATACACAAACAACTTTAATGCACTTGAGTTGCTTTTTTTCTACAAGTTTAAGCCGCCAGACAGACAGGAGGAAAAACCCCTTCTCCATGTCCATGTCCATAGATTTGCAAGGATACTTCTATTGCTATTGATGGCAAAACGAACAAAAGAAAAAGCTGAAAAAAGGTTTTCAGCGCTGACTCTTCGTGAATTATTAATGAAGGCACACACAAGGCACAGCCGCTTTCTCCCCAAGCAAAAGTGTGTGAAATCAGATGCTTGAATACAACACATATTGTTGCTGTATGGCTTGAAATTTGACACAGGGGATCAATGCCAAAATGGCCGACAGCAGCGTACGCCATATTTTAAAAGCTTACACACTCAAGTGACGACTTTAATATGACCTTGAGTCGTGGCGCAGAGGCAATAAAAAACTGCGCCATTTGTAATTATGTTAATTTTCGCAACGTCAGAGTGTCAATATTTTTTTTTTAAGCATCTTTTGTGCAGTGAAATGGCCAACAATTTGGCACTTCATAACAAGCATGCCCAGACCTTAATTAAATTAACACAACAGACCACACACAGACACACGTTTGTACTTCAACCACACACAGGCGCACACCTACACTTAAAGCATACTGCAAAGTAAGCAATTTTTTTTAAAAAGTGTTTTTTTCGCTCAGTTGTTTTCTGATTTTTATATAATTGCATATAATATTGTTGTTGTTGTTATTGCTGGTGTTGCATGCATTGGCCTGATGTGGCCAGAACCTGCTGTGTGTGTGTGTGTGGGTGTGTGCATTAAAAAGCCACTTTGCGGCTTCCTGTGAACACCGCCCCTTGGCGTGCCTGTGTGTACATTTTGTGGGCAGCAAGCAAGTAAGCAAGCAAGTGGCGCTTTAATCGTTTTGCTTGCTTAACGTTATGTTGTTGTCGTTGTTGTTGTTGCTGCTTTTAAAGCGCAGGTAAGCTGTTAGCCAGGTGGCGCATAACTACAAGTGCATGAGGCATAAAATGCAAAGCCAAGTTGGGCTTAATATGTTGGGCCAAAAGTTTTGTTGCTGCTGCTGCTGCTTATCTAATCCTTTGCATGCTATTCGCTGCTGCTTAGGCTGACGACCAGTTCCTCAGTTGCTCTGGTCGCTCTTTTATGAGGCATCGTAAAAACTTTTGTGCCACAACACAACACAACAACAAGGCGAAACGAGGCAAGAAAGAACGTGCGCGCGCCTAGAAATATGCTATGCATACAATTTTAATGCTTTTAGCCAGTCTTGAAATGGCCGAAAAAGCCAAAGTTAAGTTTATATTGTCGACGTTTTTATTGATATCGTAAAATTGCGACGACCAACACGAGACCAACCCCTCACCCCCTTCCACTTTAGCTCCTTTTTGCAGTACTTTCTTGCCCGCCTGCCTGCCACACAATTTGCATAGTAAATTTATGAGACAATTACTGAGCATTTTTGATTTAATGACAATTATTGTCATAATTTTCATAAAATTGCTTGCCGTGCGCTCTTTTCTTTTCTTTCTTTTTCTTGCTGCTGCTGCTGCTGCTGTTGTTTTGCTTTTTCTGTCTCTCCCCTTCTCTTTTACTCTGTTTTGGCTTAGCTAATATCATGCCTTTTGCCATATTCGTGTCTCACACACAAAACAACAAGAAATAAAGCCAAAATAAAAAAGAAGTATAAGCTAAAAGCGAATGGGAGAAAAAAACAAAACGACGAAAACTTGGGATATTTATGCGTTTTCGTGGCTCATGAATTTCGGAGCATACTTCACTCAGCTGGCGGCCCCCAAAGTTAACCTCCCCCCCTATACACACACACACCACCCCTCTTTACCGCCGTAGTACTTTCCATATTCGCCTTATGGGCTTTGCATGCGCTCGTAAAATGTCTGCGCCAGTTTTCTGTAGTCTACTTTTGGGGCCAGCTTTAAGTGGCTGCCTTGACAGGCTCGTTCCTTTCTTTATTCTCTTACCTAATACTCTTTACTTGAAGTTTAGGTAAGCATATGAATATGTAAGCTGAATGCTATCTGTAGAGTATGATTTAGATATATATCTATTTTTGATGTAAAGATATTTTAATGCTATTGTTTGGTATTCGTTTGTCATTTCACCCTTTTTTTCTAACAGTGTAACTTATGTGTGCTGTAAGGCAGGGTATTCTTAAGTGCACTATAACTTTTATGGCTTTGACATTCATTTTTATTTCATTTCACTGCATTGCGCTCTCTCATTTCAATTAAGCAGTCACGCAATTTCCTTATAAAGTTGTCTGCCACGCTCGCATATATCAAGAAGGACTCCAAACAGTTCAATATTATCATTTTCTGGCAACTTCTGGGCGCGTTTAATAACTCTTCTAATTTGCATTTGCTTCTCCCTGGCACTGATTACAATCAAGTGGAAGTTATTAATAATAATAATAGGGAAAATGTCAATTTAGGTCTTGCTGGTTTTTGTTGAACCACAATTAAGTTAAGCTGCTAAGCTAATACAGCTTTAGCCGGCTATGGCTGTCAATTCGTTAAGTGTCAATGTTCAAAAAGAGAAGATAGAATTTCAAAAAAAAAAAAAATTCGACTCTCCACACTTTGCTGCTGTTCAAGTTGTCTGTGTGTTTGTAGGTGTGTCTATTTACCGTTTTGCGGTTATTCGTTTTTGTTGTGTTTTCGTTTTGGGTATGAGGAAGTTGCCAGAGTTGTCTGTGGCATCAATAACCCGACGATGCTTATAAAAATGCAAACAAATTTCGCTCGCACATGCACGGCACAAACACGGACAGACACAACAGACAGACAGCTAACAAACAAACTCTGAGGGAGATACAACATAACACGCAGGTGTTGTTTGTCCAGGCTTTGGGGCACTCAATTTGTCACATTTGAAATACGATGACAAACAGAACAAAACAAAGCAGATAGAAAAAACGAAACGTTGCAACACAACAAAACGAAATCAAATTGCATTTTTATTTACAAATGCTTTGCACTTCAACAAGGAACAGAAAGAGAGAGAATGAAACGCGAATTCGCGAATGCCATGCGTTGTTTTTAGATATAATACTCGACAGGTGGATGTGGCAAGGTTGCCATTTTCGGGGGGGCAAGCAACGCGAAACGTTTTGTGCAAATGTGAAAGCTCACTCTCATGTTAAATGTTAAATATCCGAGTGTGCTAAAGTACTGCAAGAAATGTACACAAATACATTTTAAGCTTGCCACAAAGCAAATCAATGCCGCACACACGCCCTGCCCTGCCACGCACACACACACACACACACGCACACGTAACAAACAAGAAAATCAACTTAGAAATGATGGGTCCTTGGTGGGGCTGAACAGAACGAAACAGAACTGAAACAGTTCATACCGAAAATTAAACACAAGAAACAAAAGCATAAAATCATAAAAAACATAAAATAAATGTAATAAAAAAGTAAACAACAACAGCAACAGCAAACGAAGAAGAAGAAGCAAAAAGGCGAACAATGCAATTTTCGGGGCGTATGTGTAACAGGCCACAAAGGTCATAAAACCATATCAACGCCATTAAATGTACAACGGGGGGTAAGCTCAAAGCACACACACACACCAAGGACTCTTCGACATGTGTGTGTGTGTGTAGTATAAACACCTATGCGACTTGGGGAGGGGAAGGATGAACGGAAGGCGAAATAGCTTGCGCAGCTCAACAAAATGCCATAAAAAAGTGCGCAACAAAAAGTTGCCAGGAGACTGGGCGGCAGATGGGAGGTGGGGTATGTGTGTGTGGACCACCTATGGGGCAGAAGCAGAGACTAAGGCTGCTGTTGCCAAATGAGATGCCGTGTGCTTGTGTGTATTTTGGCCAAGCCTGGGCGTTTAGACAATGTAAACGCCGCATAACCACAAAAAACTAAACAAACTGAGGCGGACTTGCAGAGAGAGGAGGGGTGGAGAGGGTGGCAAAAGGTAAGGGTGTCAGGGGTCGTAAGTTGGCTGTTAGCTGTTGCCGGTGTGTGCCTGTGTTCAAGAGAGTCAAGTGTGAGTACAGACGAATTTTTTTTACGATGCCGAAACGTGAAAAAAAAAACAACACAAACAAACTAACAGAAGGAGAGAACTGAAAAAATTGGTTCGACAACAGCAAGCTGGCAGAGAAGGAGGCGGGCAGGCATGTCAGCAAATGTGGGCGCGTCAATGAAATTAGGGCGGCGGGCAGTGAATGTTGTACAGTAAACTAGGATGCCATGTACAGGATGTCTCCCAACCCCTCTAATGCTTTAATGAATGCTAACAGGTGTTGCAGCAATGCCAGTCGATGATGATAATGATGCTAAGCTGCACATTAGATGCCACGCCCACTAGCCCTTTTTTTGTTTTGTTTTTGGCAAAATCTAGAACAAATTTATGTTAAGTGTTGCGCAACGTAATGAGCATTACACTCACGTAGTATTACGTTACGTTCGTTAACAACAATGGCCAGCAATTAAGGTTTTTATAACATTTTGGCGCTTTAGGCATTTGCAACTCAATTAACTCAACCAAAAAGTGTAGCAGCATTTTGTAATGCACGCTATACACAACAAAAAAAAAAGATTGCCAACACTTTAATGCAGCTTACATGCTGTTAAGTGGTTACTAAAAAACAAAAAGCACATAGCACTTGACTTAAACAAGCTGCATTTAAATACGGCAATTTTATTAAATAGCTTGTTTTAATCATTTTAATTAATGTAATTTCAATGGAATGCACGTGATGTTTTCGTTTAATGGAAATGAAAGAAGAAAATGAAAAAAAAATGCAACGAAAATATTTCATCAAAAAGTTAGATTAGAAATAACTCGATTAACTATGCATATGTAGTGTAATCCACAAAAAAAAATGCAACAAAATTATCGCGAAAATATTTTTCTAACAAAAATGTATATTTCTTGGATTTTTTAAGGATATAACATTTCTATGACATTTTAAAAAGGTTATCAGTATGACACAAAAAAATTTTTTTTTACAAAAAATTTATGTTGCTAACAAAGTTTTACAAACTGCATGCAAAGCCGGAGAAATGGGCCAATTACATTTCGCACTTCATAAAAAAGAACAAAACGATAGCCACAAGAGCTATAAACGTGGCTAAAGTTGTGGCCATAAGTGGAATTTAATGAATCTGGCACAAAATAACATCAAATCAACATAAAACTTCAACGTTTGATGAAACACAAAAAGGATATGCCCCAAGAGTCGTTTGTGTACATAAAATAAAATAAATACATAATATTTGTGGTTATTGGCTGTTTTTGGGCATAGCCTAAATCAAAAGCAATAAATTCAAAGCGCCAGCGGAAAATAACACGAAAAAATACCAATTTTTTTTTATGGCCAAAAGAGTAAAAACAACAACATAGAGAAAGAGAGGAAAAAAGAACAAACAGAAGGCCTAAAACTTTGAGCCTGGGTCGACGAAAACAGGAAGAATAAAAGCAAAGCGTGAAATATGTCAAAATGCCCAAAATAAACACAAACAACAAGCCAATTTTTTTGTTATTTTTCGCCAACCATAAAACTGTTGCCAACAGCGGCGACGCGATAAAATCCACACAAAAAAGGAGCAACAGCCGCCAACAACTACAACAACAAACAGGAAAACAGCGAACAATAGCATAAAAAATATGTTTTTCCAAAGTTTATAAACAATATGTTAAATCAAAGTTGGCCTAGGCCAAAGCAACTGTTTTGGCAGCTAGCAGCTGGCATTAAACGTTTATTAAAGCGACCAAAATGACAGATTACAGGTAAACGCCTAAGTGTGTGCACATTTGCTTAACTTGGCCTAAACCGAAACAGGCAACCCCATGCCCCATGGTATTGTCAACAAATTGACACATTAAAACAAATGAGGCCACTGCGACCGTTGAGAAAGTCGCCAGCTGTCGAACGATTTTTCGGGAGGGCTGAAACCAAACTAATGGCGCTTGTTAGACGACTTATGCGTAGTTTTTTTCTTCCTGATTTTCGCACATACACATACACACACCCAAGCAGCTTGTTAAGGGTGCCACGTTAGGACTTGAGTTAAAGTGTGGCAATATACACTGAGCTGGAATAGGAAGCAAGTTAGTGTAGCAGCAAGAAGGAAATTAACGCCACGTTGCTGTAAATGATTGCCGAGTGTGGTGCGAATGAGTTTTTTATACGTTCATATTGTTGTTGTGTTGGGGTATCCCAAAAAAAAAAAACCTGGTTGTTTGGAGGCGTGGCATGAAGTCGCAAAGTTTTGTCGCCCTGCACGCATAAATCAAGTTAATCATTTGGCGCAAAAGTTGCGCAGAGACGCACATCGCGCAAATTGGACATTTATATTTTTTTTTGTCGAAGGAAAAGGACTCTGAACAACAAAACACCTACAAAATAATAACATCAGCAGCGGCAGCAGCAACAAAGCTGTGGCATGTCCTTTTACACAGCTAGCTGTGTTAAATTATGACGCGACCAAAAGGCATTCAGTCTATATGTGTGTGTGTGTGTTGCTGTGGCTAAGATTTATGATCCTACGACTTGTACTTGACATTTGCAGCTTTAGAGTCTTGTGGGTGCCGTGATGGGTGAATTAGTGTAAATTACTGGGCAAGTCAACTTGAAAGTTAGATCATCAAATTAATGCAGACGACACAAATATATATCTATCTTTGTTTAAAGCAAACCTGTTTAAAGTCTGTTAAAGTATGCATCATGTCTTACCTGCAATGAGAAGAGATAGAAATAAACATAAATATTATTCAAAGTTTAATTGCATTTCCAATTTAGCAATATGCAAATCGAATGGCTATAAAACATAGAAACAACAAAAGTGCTCATAAGCAATCGAAACCGTATATTTGAATATGCGCAGAGCTAAGGCAAAAACATTGATTATTTCTCTAGAGATAGAAAACGAAAAACTTTTACTCCGATACAAGTTTTGGCCATAAAAATGCGTTGAAACACTCGAGAATGTGAGTTAAGAGCTGCTTCAAGCCACTTGCAAAACTGTACATACATAAATAACATGAAAAGCCACCTCACAAAAGCCGAATCAATAAAAAGAGAGCAATCGATGAGGGTGGCTTAAGGGGGAATGAGGTAGTAACAGGGTTTTGCACTAGATGCACAAGTTTTTGTGTTAACTTTACGATGAGTTGAGCTGTGCAACCAAAAGTCCAAGCTACAAAATCAAATCGAAATGTTAAAAAAAAAGGAGAGAGAAAGAATTACCTGACTTTATGCAACAAGAGCGAGCAGTGGCAGCTGCTGCATGCAACCTGCACAAAGCACAAGCAGCAGGCAATTGCATTTTTACCAAACTATAGACCAACTTGGTAAGGGTTATCAGGGGAAGGAGGAGGACGGGTTTGTAGGTGCAACTGTCGCATTGATGAGCAAACGAGCTCAAAGTGCGTGACAGAGAGAGACGGAAACGGAAGCGGGCGGTAGTGGACTTTGTGTGACAGGAACAAGCACAAGTCCAGGTAATCCTTTGGGCACAACAAGCGCTCTGGTCACGCCCAAAAAGCCCAGGTCACAGCAGTCCACACAGACAGACAGACAAATGGACAGATGGATAAAGGGTAACGGGCAGACTTGGTTGATCAGTCAAATTGTGTGGCTAGAGAGTACTGTCCAAGTTCTCTGAGGGTTGCCTTTTACTTTTGGGGGGCGACTATAGCTGGCATTTTATGCAAAAACTCCTTTACAGCTGCGTGACTTTGCGCTTATTTCTAGCCTGCAGCAGCAGCAGCAGCAACAGCAGCAGAGAGGGGAAGAGAAGTGAAGGGCGACGAAGGCAAGCTGTGAGCTTTGCATGCATATTTTTTTGTTGTGTTTGTGGTCAGGTGTGCGTTGTTGTTGTTGTAGTTACTGTGTGTGTGTGTGAGTTTTGTTTGCTTCGCTTGTTTGCAATTTGCGTGCGTGCAACGTTTTGTTTGTGCGCCTCAAGCTATGCTTAATTATTTTTGCAAACTTTTAGCTTAAACAAGTGTGCGTGTGTGTGTGTGTGGCTTTAAAATGGTACACACATATGTGTGTGTGGCTCTGTCTCGTACAGTTTATTGATAAATTAGTCTTGGACACTTGTGGACAGTCTGGTTTTTGGCATATGAAATGCAATTATTGTTAATAAATGTTCTGTGCACAGAATTCAATTAAAATGCACAAATACATACGTACATATATACAGACAATGACCTGTCAATTGCCGTGCCTGAATGTTTGCCTACCTGCCACACACACACACACTCGCACACAGTTGCATACGTATACATATACAAACATTCAGTTAATGGCAGGTTTGTGGCAATCATTTTGCACACATAAAGCGCCACTTAAAGTTGTGGCAGGTATTGTATGACAAACTGTCACGCCCACAAAAGAGTGAGGACGCAAGAGAGCGAGTGCGAGAGCGGGGGGCTAAGCGGGTAGTAAAAAACAATATAGAAATCCGCTTAACTCAGCTTTTCTAGCAATTTTACTAAGTGCCAGCGGCGCAAAAAGATTTTACCACAAAGCCTCTCTGTGTGTCTCAGTTTCTCAGTTTTCTCTCTTTCTCATTCTCGGTTTGTGTGAACAGCAGCAGCGACTGTTGCTAACAACCATCAACAACAGCAACAACGTCATCATCATCAACATCCTCATTCTCGTGAACATTTTTTCACATTTAGCATATTTGCTTTTATATTTCATTTCTATACACAAACACACAAACATTTATATATAGACGTTTTTCAATTTCTTTGCTTTGGCCTCGCCTTGGCTTGTAATTGATTTTCAACATTCATTAGCTGCTTTTTTCTTGCCAACTGACCTCGAGTGGTAAGAGCAACAAAAATGCAAGTGAAGGAGAATGGCTTTTCAAGGATTCATTCTATTGTTCTGCATTCTCATTTTTTACTGTGGCAAATAACACCATTTGCCTCATGCCACGAATGTTACAATGTTGCAGAATTTTACTTTAAATATGTTGCGCTTTGGATTTTAAAACTCATAAACAGATGAAATGGGTAACTGGGTATAATGATTTTGTGGAGAAGCTTGTAATAAAAAGAAGAAACCCTATCGACTGCATAAAGTATATATATTCTTGATCAGCATCAGCCAATTAATTTTGGATTTAAAAACTAAAACATATGAAATGGGTAACTGGGTATAATGATTTTGTGGAGAAGCTTGTAACAAAAGACAAAGACTGCATAAAGTATATATATTCTTGATCAGCATCAGGTTATTTTTCGAGATGAAATTAATTGCGTTATACATTCAGGGAATCTCTTAGTCGGTATTGATTTCTTACTTGTTTTCATCTCGTTTTTTTTTCTCTGTTCAGCAAAAATGTTTTTTGAATTTTTACTTTCGCATGTGCGACTTGATTTCCGTTGCAAATGGTTGCATGAAAAGGTTTGTGTGGCGAGGTGGTTTGGGTGGTTGGGCGCGCATTATAAGTGATATTGAAAGCGTTGCCGTTTATGGGCCATTGTATTGGGCTAACGACGACGGCGGAAGGGCAATACCCCAATGCCTTTTATTGTTAAATGGTGCGTATGATTTATATTTATATATATGTGTATTCATTTTACTGTTATATTCAATGCCATTTCAAGTTCTTAATGTTGATTTTACTTTTATTTTCTGTTACAACTGAATTTGCTAACATGATTTTGGGCCGAACAAGCAGACAACAGTAACAACAACAACAAATGTAAATGGCCTGCAATTAAAGCACATTGAGGAATCGGTGCGGCTGGCTAAGCACGTTGTAAAAACAAACTTGAACTACATAAATTGATGTCAAAGAGCTGCGGCTGCAATCAAAACTGACAAGGACATGATAATAATGCACATAAAATATGTCAGAAATGCTTAACAAAAGCAAGCAATATAATATAAAAAAAAAAAAAATGATATGGAGACATGCCAAAAAAATGGCCGGACACAAATTGTGTGAGGATGCGGGATAAATGTTAACATGTCCTGGGCTAAATAAACTGAATTTATTTAAATAGATCCGCTGCCCCAGCCAAAAAGGCATAGCCCAAATAATAAACCCAAAAAGAATGCCACAACTGATATACAAAAAAAAGTACATATCTCTATACAATGTATGGTTTTTATAAGTAAAATCAAGGCACAAAACTGCAAAATGCCTCAAAAGCAAAATGTAGCCAAGCAAAAAGGGAACAAATTGTTTTGCAGCCGAATGGCATGCCAAAAGTAACAACAACTACAATAATGGCAATAATATTGTCGAGGATACAACAACGAGAGGAGGGGGCAAACTGTGGCAGGAGGCGGAACTGTCGCCGTTGCAAAAATAATAATAAAATCTACAAATAGATTTTAAGCAATTTCACTTGTGAGCGAACGCAATAAAAATCAAGAATATTTGCCATGAGTTTTGCCCGCAAAAAAGGAAGCCACTCACACACACACACAGGAAGACTTATACACACACGCTTATAAACTTTCTTTTACTTTGGCCGGAGCATAAAACGGAAAAAGTAAATCGGCGGCGTCGATGGCGTCTGCTGATAAAGCGCAGCCATTGAAAGGCACACGAAGGATAACAGTTGAAAGCGTAGAAAGCAGAAAGCGATTAAACTACATTTGTTTTGGCCTCTCTCTTTTATGCTCGGCTTTTCAATATACACACTCACACTCAAACACTTACAGGTTATGCATGCAAAAAGGTTTCCAGGATATCTCAATAGAGTCACGATTATTTACACGCCATGCGGCTACCAAGCACTAACATAGTTTGTGTGTGTGCGTGTGTGAGTGTGGAAAATGGGAAATTGAATTTCACGCAGAGCGAAAACAAACCCAATCGAAGTGAACGCAACCGGGCCGAGTCGAGTAGAGCCCAGCCGCACAGAGAATATAATAAAATCATGCTTAAAGGAAAATTTACGCCGTCCAATGTTGAAAGTTTAGTGGAGCATCCTCGTCTTAGTGTCGCACGTGCGAGCTGTCGAAATGAAAATCGAAAGCAATAAAAGAAAAATGAAATAAAATACGAGACGAGACGAGGCACAGTAACACGGCACCGCTATACACGGCGTATACGTAATGCGAGTACTGCGCGCAAAGCTTGACAATGTTTTGGAGGGGACAAAAACGCAAAACCGTTGCATACTTATTGGGGCATGCATTCAGTTTGACAAGAGCGTCGCGACAAAGGCGCCGTAAAGCACCAATTTTGTTGCTACCGCTCTGCAGGAATCAAGTGAAAATATCTAGAATATATATGTATATGAGAGCCAAGCACAACAGTCAGGCAAACCACAGGCATTTTTCAATTTCTTTGCCACGTTTTGAGCCAGCAGCCCTAACAAAGAAGATGCAAAATATATATATATGTGAATATATGTAATAAGCGTACGTATGAAAAGCTATAGAACGTAAGTAGCTTTCTTATCCAAAGTTACGAGTATTATTTGTATATTAGTTTTCTACACGTATGCCATAAGAAGGTAAAGCTTCTTTGTTGAAAGAAAAGAGAGAGAGAATGAAACGAGTGTATGCAAATATATAAATACAACAGTCAACAGATTTACTTTACAAATATGCTTGCAGTGTAGCTGAAGGCTTTATAAAAGGGCAAAAGGACAAAAGATGTTTTATTATAAATGATAATGGGTTTTGCTTTCACATCTATCAAGGACAAGACTGTTTACAAACTATGTCCAACTTCAATATTTAGATCGATCGCAGCAACAAGATGCCGCAAACATAAGGACATTAAGAAAGCTTTGCCTAGACTGTTTATAAAGTTGAGGCTTACGATTGAAATGAGTAACAATTGTTGCCAAATTGAGGGTGCGAGCTGCTTAGCTCCTGCTTCTGCTGCTAGGTAAGAAGCCAAATGTCATTTGAATGGCTCACCAAAAAAATTTGCATTTTTAATTCGGCTTTTTGCCAGTTTTGCATAATACCAACGATGACGACGATGACGACGACGACGACGACGACGAAGCCGCGACGTGTGTCAGTTGTTGTGGCTGCTGATGTCAGCTGCCAGTTTTGCTCGTTTTGCCCTGCTTTACCATGCTTTGCTCGTTCTGTCAGCTGGCAAAGGGTCCGTTTGCAACACAACTTTGTTAGAGAGCGAAAGGGAGAGGGGGAAAGTATGAGAAAAAGTAGAGAAAACCCCTGGAATAGCGAAATTGGCTTGTCAGTTAGCATTTGTCGCTGTCTCAGCTCAACTTTGGCCGCAGGAGAACACCAACCTCAACCCCCCAACATCCCCTCTCCACTTAAAGTTCATGTCGACCAAGTTGCGACTGAATTAATATACAATTGCATAGCTGAAGGCGCATTTAAATAAACAAACTAAACACGTAGCAGGGGCAAGCGGTGTGAGAGAGAGGGGTCGGAAAAACTTTTGTCGCATTCATAAATATTCATAAATAAGCACTAAGTAAAACATATTTTCTGTTTGATAGCCAGGGCCAAGTTTTGTTTCTGTTTACAGCTCGCGGCCCAACAAAATGGCAGTCAATTTTTGTCAAAACTGTCGCCCTGATAAAACTCATTAAAGCGGGACTTCGTATAGCACGATATGCGAAGCAAAATAAAAGGAAAAGTCTTCAAGAAAATCAACTCAAAAGACAAAAAAAAAAAAAAAAAAAAAAAGAAAAGAGAATCAAGCAAATGCTTTGCGCTTCATTTCAAGTCACTTCCGTTGTTGGTATTGTTGTTGGTAATGAAGGCGAAAACCCGCCACGCTGATCTCTATCGAAAGTTTCGCTTTGGCTTTGATGATAGACCGAACGACACCGACACCGTCTGCTAACCCCGCTGAAATGTGGGCGGCGCAGATGTGCGCCAGCAACAACTAAATTAAAATTTACAGCACTTAAAATGAAAACGTGACTGTTTTATTAAATACATTTTATGTCCCGACGAAGAGAGAGAGAGAATGAGAGAAATGTAAAATCTTGTTGGTAATAACAAATTTTCGTTCGCTTTGCTCAGTTTGTTGTTGTTGCTGTTTTCGAAATAAATTAGACATTTAATGATGACCGCAGGCTGTTTTCACTGATTGCTCTGCAACTGGTCCTAGACGAGTATCGCCGAGACTACCAAATGGCCGCCGTTTTTATTTTTCTGTGCCGAGATTTATTTTAATTTAATTGAAGTTTTATTGAACGCATCGTTGCGGCACTAAGTCGACTGAAAAGCGTTAAGGCGTTTAAAGTTTAAAGCTGCAAAAGGCGAAAGGATTTTGTTAGCCTTTAAACAGAAAGAGAGAAAGACAGAGAGATTGTTTGGCACAAAGGAAATGGGTTAATGCTGAGCAATATTAAACAATTGCTTGAGTTAAGTTTAACACACCATATTATGTTTCGAACAAGCTGCATTTGGTTTCCAAATGGGTTTCTTAGAACTTTTATCGCTTAAGCTGTCTAGCAAGGCATTCGCCTCCCCAGCATTGCAGCATTGCTTTACATTTTGGTAATTGAATTAGAAAACATGAAAAGAAAAACCGGGCGGAGACGCGTCGTCGGCTCGGGATTACTTTCACTTGAGTGCTTGGCGAAAGCTTTTCGACACTTGTCTGCAGCCAAAGGATATGCAGGCAGAGGCGGGTCCGATCATCAGCTGGGGACATCAAATGGCCATTGTCGGCTAATGAAAATTAGAAAGAAAAAACTGCGTCCCCAATGTGCATAGCACAGACAGCAAGTGCACGACAGAGCGAAAGAGAGAGAGAGAGCTGGAGCGCATTGCACATTTGAATATGAATTTCAATTTATGCTCGACGCTTGGCTTTGCTGCTCGCTGCACATGTCTAAGAGTCGCACCCCAAGGACAAGAACCCCCGTAGACACACACGTACACACACACACATATAGTTTAGGGGTCGCCTGCACCCGTCTGTGGCAACAAATTGCAGCAGTCAACAACCTTAGCCCAAGTTTAAGGTAATAAGCTGGCACAGAAAAAATAAGAAGGAAAAAATAACCGAGATAAGTTTGCCAAGACGCTGGTAAAAAACTAAACATTAAGCATGCACACAAGTGAGCCTTGTGGGTGCCAAATAGAATGCAGGTACACTGAAAGAAAAATTATAATAATACTTAGAAAAACTTTATAAAGCTTTAAGAAGTTATGATAACGAGAAAAGGATTTTTCGATATTAATAAAAATTAAAGCAGGAAATTATTTTAATCATTTTTTTAAACCTACTTTGAACTCAATTTTTAGAAGTGAAATATACTCAAAAAAAAAAAAAAAAAAAATATCAGAGTATTTAGTTTTAACAACTTTTCGTTGCTTTTCGCTGAGTGTAATGAACCACAAGTATGTGAAAAGACGACGCCTTTTTACGTTTTCTGCATTTGCACATGCATAAGTAATGCTTGGCAAAGTTCATGCAACTGCCACAGCAGCACTGTGTTGCAGCAACCAAACTTGACTTTAATGTGCCGACTGTGCTGCTGAACTAAGCTGCCACACACACTTTAATTATTTCAGCTCAAGGCGGCAATGTCTGCCTCAAATCATATTAAAACTTTTTTTTCACTCAGCTGGGGACAAAGCGTTGAAAGAGAGTGAGAGAGAGAGAAACACAGAGGCAGGGAAAGCGGGGGAAAGAAGGGAAAAATTAAGAAACTTTGTGTTCGCCGCAAAATGAACTGTACAATGTGTCTGGGTTGTCTTTGTCTGTGTGACTGTTTGGCGAGGAGGATGGCATGAGGGGGACGGCTCGCATTAACGGCCCAGGACGTCTGCCAGCAAGGACACCCTCCTAATTATTATGCTATATGCGTGCGGGCCAGCAAAACAAACGTAGAAATGGCAACCAGTCGACTCGAGTGCGTCCGGACCAAAGCAAAATATAATAAGAATAATAATAATGCGACCGAAAAAAAGAAAGAAGAAGGAACATTTGGTTGAAGGGGAACTGAGAGAAAGAAAGTTTGGAGAATTGTATTGTGACCAGCTAACTCTCAGTCGCAGTCTGTCTGTAGTTAGATATATATGTATATATATTCCCTAGCTGGTATCTACGCATTTTCGATTTCGCCATAAATTGGCAATGGCAGCCACAAGACTACAGCAGCAAAAATATATAAAAAAAAATATAAAAAGAAAAAGAAAGGAAACTTTTGCTTTCAGCTTGTAGACGCAGCACTTAAGAGCCGAACAGTTGCGCTTCAGCCAGAAACTGGCAGCAACTTCAAATGCAATTAAGTCTCGAACAGTAAAAAAGAGAGAGAGACGGGGAGAGACAGAGAGAATGAGAGTGAGCTGGCGAAATCTCTGCCGGAGAAGAGTTGCGAGAGCCCACAACAATTTCACGCGTTGGCCAGCTCAATAAAAATGGCAAAGGACTTGAGTTAATGCCTGGCCACAAAAATGCTTTTCTTTCTCTCTCTTTCTCTTTCGTCCTCAGACAGACACATTGGCTTTAGCTGCATTGCATTGTACAATGTGCGGCATTAAAAATGGCATTAAAAGTAACACACACACACACACACACATAGAGGGAGAAAAAGGGCGAAAAAATGTAAGAAAAATTATTATTTCACATTTAGCACGTAACGCACATAAATCCTTTTAAATAAACGTTTGGCACGTTTTTTGTAATATTTTCTTCTTTATTTTTTTTCCACCAGCAGCGAGTCCTGCAGCAACCAACAACCAGCAGCAGCATGTCCATGTCTGTCCATGCAACGGTTGCCAGGTAGCAGCAGCCGCAGCAGCAGCAACAACATCGGACCCTTAAGTCTTATCCTTGCTAACGGACTCACAAAAAGAATGCAACTTGCGCTGCTTTTTTAATTTCTTTGGTTTCCTTAAAAAATTACTTAAAACAGCAGCAACCAACAACAACAGCAGCAAACTTCAGGCAGAAAGCAGAGGGAGAGAATGAAAGATAGAGCGAGCGAGAAGAAAGATTGGACAACGAGCTGTAAGGATTATCCTGTCACGAGTCTCTCCAAGCACGAGCAGCGCATGCAAATGGGTTACAAACGATGCGCGATGGGCGTTGAAATTAATCACACTGCATTATAGCAGCAGCAGCAGCAGCTGAAAAAGTAGGGGGCGTGCCACAAGGCGTTGCAATTGCTGTTTTAAACTTTAATTGAAGCAGCAAAGCGAACCGAGAGAACAAGTCCAAGTTATCTGCCTGTTAATGTAGCACACTTCTCAGCTGCGCGCACACTTGACACGAAAGAGGTGGCAGGAGAGGGACGGAGGTTGGGTGCAAGGTTGAGATTCGTTGGCGTCGAGAGTGTCCTGTCCACTAATTGCAGGCACTGTCTTGGCGCATTCATCATGTTGCATAATCGCCCAAGAAGAAAATGCAAATGACGACAAGACACACGCACACACACACAGGCAAACACTCCGTTCCCCCTCCTCTCTACCACTCTCTTAACACTTTATTTTATTCGTTGGCTGCAATCGATGCTGTTGCAACAACTTCTGTGGCTGCTGCTCCTGCTCCTGCTGCTGCTGCTGCTGCTGCAATGCAGATAAAGCCTGTTCCGTGGCATAACGACTGACACGTGAGAAGTTTTTAACACGTACACACTCAAATTTACGGTTTGCAAAAATATTAACTACACTCAGCGAAAAAGCGAAGTCTGTTAAGAGAAAGAAACAAGTTGAAACTCAAATTCTACAGTAGGAAAATGTTCTGGAATCCTTGTTTTCATTCACCATAATTAGTAATTCTTTAATATATTTTCTCTCTGTGTATTTACTACTTATTTATTATAACTCTGTCTGTCTCAGTTTCAGTCTCAGTCTCCGTCTGTGTGTTACTTTGCCTTGGCTCTATCTGTCTAGTTTGTGTGATTTATTTGGCGAGTTGCGGCAACAGAGTTTAATTCTGCTTTGGCCAAAATCACTTGGCTGCTTGCTGCCACCACTGTCTGAGAAGGTGCCACGACGTAGCACGCGATAAGGCCGCACACTTGAGGGCGGCAACCGCAAAAATATATAAAAAACGAAGACTGAAAAAATAACAGCGAAAAGCAGCAGAAGCAGAAGCACAAAAAAGCTGAAAGCAATGCACAAGGAAATGCAAAAAATGACACGAAATCGTTAAGAGCTTCCACACCGCTCCCCCCGTCTCTTTGGATTCTAACAAGCGCGTGCCCAGGCAACGGAAATGCCACGATTCTTTCTGCTTCTGCAAAAGTAGGCAGTAGTAGCAGCTCTGCAAGTGTCGCAGCGATAAGCAGCACTGGGCACGCCCCCCTTTTAGCCCTCTTGCTGCTGCTACTCCGCTTATGTAAATGTGTGAAAAGCCAAAGGACAACTACGTGGTGCATGTCGCCAATGGGCGTGGATGTGGACATGGACATAGACTTGACTTTAGCTTCGGTAGGGAGGTAAACGCGATACGCGATACAAGTTTTGCTTGCAACCCTTTTTTGCATTTGCCACTTGCCACTTGCTATTTGCTACTTGCTACTTGCTACAGGTGCAGCAAGTATCGGGGCATGTAAACAAATGAAAGCTTTGCCAGCCACACAACTGACTGTGGCATGATTTATGCCTTAGTTTTTTTTTGGTCTTCTTTAAGTGCTGCATGTGAAGCCGCCATTTAAATTTATGAATTTCGCATGTTGTCTCGAAACGCAAATCAATAAACAATAAAGCGAAGCGAGCGCCACTTTTATCGATACGCGTTGAGGTGAGGTGAAGTGGCGGCGGTGGTATCAGGCTAGAGATGACAGCGATATGGCAGGGATCAGCACAGGATATATACACCCCTGTGCATAAGGACATCAACGATGCGACACTTACTTCGCACGGTGCAACGCATAAATTTTAAATTTTCAATAAAATGCTTGTAAAAAAATGCGGGTAATTTGCGTTTTTTTACTTTCACACACACACACACACACATGGCCACAAATATGTGCAGCAACTTCAGTCATGTGTAGACATAAAGGCTGCAATGGCATGCCATATATACATTTATATCTATATATATTTAAGCTGAATCTACATGAAATGCGATGCTTTTTATGCGGTCGAATTTAAATGGGTCTACTTGGAGTGCTAAAAATAAAAAAAAATTGTCATATGAAAAATGCATAATAAATGTGCTTGATTGCCGAGCAAAGCGGGACGGTGTGTGTGTGTGTGTGTGTGTGATTGTGGCATGTTCACATACCCTAAGAGCGTGCAACACACACACACATACATATAAGAGGTTTTAGGTTTGAGTTTCGGCTTTATATGGTTCTCTCTTTTTTATAGTCGTCGACATTGGCTGATTGATTTTTGGCGCTATTGCTGGGGCGTTATCCTCTAGCAGCAAAAACGGGAGAAGGCCAAAATGGATGCCGGGTGGCTGACATCCAAACTAGATGGATAGTGTTGAAATAGTGACAGTTGCAGAAATAAAATAGTTTCACAAAAAAAAAGGAACAAGAAATATACGACAACGAGTCATAAAATGAATGTACGAATGGCGAATAGCATAAAATATATATCCGTGTGTGTGTTTGTGTGTAAATATATCAAATGTCGTGTAATAAAAATGCGAAACAGCTTTGATGTGTCATCAGGAATCAGACTACTGCGAATGTGAATGCGAATGCATAAAGATAACTCAACTAACAGGCATTGCCATTAATTGACAATGTCCGATGAGAAGATAGCATTCCAAATGGACATGAATCAACTAGAACAATGCGAACAACGTTTCCTTAGAGCTGTATAACAAAAGCGTTAAACTTATTATTATGAAAAGTTTTTAGTTTTGCAAACTCATAAGAATCTTTAAAGTGATGTTAGATGTAAGCCGCTAAGGGTCCTTTGTGAAAATTTCAGAATATTAAAGATATCAGCAACTTTTTGGGAAATGTAACCTATTGGGTACAAATCCTTAACTGACTGCATAATTTCAGAATATACTCATCGAAAACAGATCAAAAATCGTACAATAATAGTAATAAATTATTTAAAGAAAAACTAAATCCCGTTCTGTTTACACATTTAATTAAATTCGTGTTAGGTGTGTTTGTTTGTTGTTGTTTATGCTTCATCTATGATGATAAAGTGGTTCAATGCGTTAATCAGGGATTTTACATCGAACAACTGGCTAAGTAAACAAAACAATGCAACGAAAATGCGATTTGTGTAAAGCGGCTGAAAAACAATGTTTATAATTCATGGGCCAGTGTTTTAAATATTTAATGTGTTTCTAATTGTGCGGCAATGTGTGCACACACACATACACCTACACACATATATATGATTACATGTTGTATGCGTAAATTATGCAGCAAAACATTTGGCATGGCATTTATCATTTGGTGGAGAGAGATGCTTTTGGCCTGGCCTTCACGCATTGCATTGCAAAATGATTTATTGTTATAAAATTAAAATTTCATGTGTGTGTGTAGTTTTTGGCTAAGTGCGCAGATGATGCACGCCCCCCCAACCTCATGCCACACCATAAAACATATGCATTAAATTGCATTTAATACTAATTAAAATTGTAGACAAGCACTTACGCTAACTGTATTTCGTGTATATTGTGGTTGTAGTTGTTGTTGTTTTGTAGTAATAAGCTTACCTGCAATTAGAAGAACAAATGGGAAAGAAGAGTTTTAATAAAATGATTAGTTATGTTGTAAGTTGGGTTTGTTGCAACTGTTGCAACACCATTATCATCACAACTCAAAGTTGTTCAGTGGCCACTTTTGCTACCCAAGGGGGACACCACAGAGCACAGAGCTGTCAACGCTTCTGATATGGCGTTTGAGGCAAACGGTGTGTGTAGTTTCTCACATGCCGCTGGTAATTTGTTGCTCATGACTAATGCACAATGGGCACAGATTGGACAAGTTCCTGACTCTTGGACTTTGTCCAGCTAGCTGAGTAGAATGAAAAAAAAACTAACAGTGGGAGAGAGAGACAAACAAACAGACAAACAACAATCTCATGGCACGTCAACAAAGTCCCAAAGGCACACACACACACATATACAGATATACCCTAAAATGGATAGACAACGAGCAATTGCTTGGATGTTGTTGTTCCTGCTGCTGCTGCTGCATCTTTCAATTGAACCCTTTTTTCCGTTCGATTCATTTTCGTTGTTGCGTTCGTCTATAAAAACTGAAGGCAGGAAAATTGAAATGACATAAAATGAAAATTCCAATACGTGCGCACAATATAACCCAATGTCCATTGGGGATCAACAGCAGCAGCAGCAACAGCAACAGCATCTGCGTATTGGGGATACAAACTAGAATACCAAAGCTCATCCCACATGTGTGTGCAAAGAGCGAGAAGGGGATATTAAGCTAGAGAGCAAGACAGCATTCACATAATGAAAAAGTGCCCCAGCAATAAGTAATCGAGTAGTTGTAGCAGAGAGCGGTAAATAAAAATCGGGGGGAGATCCCGAAATATAAAAAAAAGGAAAAACAAAACGTGGCCAGCATCATATTGTCTTTCTTCTCTCTCTCTATTGCTTTTGTGTTCTGCTTAGTCATCTCGTTGGAAACGGTTCACAAATAATCAAGAGAAATGTCACAAGTTGTCAAAAGGCAAAGCATTTCCCCAGTTCTCTATGCTTCTTTATCGTCTGCCTTTCAATCCGTTTAGCGCCCGCACGCCAATTACAATGACAATGAGTAATTATTTGTGCAAAAGATCAGAGCTCAGAAGGAATTTTAATGGCAGTTGCAGCTGCCACTGCCACTGTGAATGCAGCAAGGGCGCAACGCCGCAAATTGCTGGCCAAATTAATTTTCATTTTTAATTTGAATGCAGCAGCATTTGCTATTAACATCGCATTCATAGTAGGCATACGGACGCCTTTTGTATTTCGCCAAAAATGTTCTTTAATGGCATTTTTCTAGGTGTTAAATATCCTTTTGTGTCCCAGCAACGAATATGCAAATCCAAATGCCATTAACAATGGCGAAGACATAGAGTGTGAGCGCATTAATTACTTTTCTACGATAAATGCGACAAAAGAAAAATTGATGGACGCTATTTTTGTGGGTGTTGCCACTGCTTTTGGCCAACTTGTTTCGTTTAATTACCAAAAATTTGTGCACATATGCACGAAATTAATGCGACAATTGTACACAGATAGGAAGGTCGGACGGGGGCGACAGAAATGCTATGCTGTGATAATGATAATGATGCCACACGAATCGAGAACAATGCCTAAAATTGCAATGCGAATGCAAGCACGTTGAAGCTTTGAACCCACCCTTGTATATTGGTAATGGTAATGGTCAACTAATCCCGTTGACAATTTGGACATTAAATGGGCGACAATGTGCGCGCTCTGTGTGATTGTGAGTGTCCCTGCGTGTGTGTGTGTGCAGTATGACATTATATCAATTACTCAATACCAACCACTGAAATCGAGCGTTGCATTTGATGTAATAATTTCAGCACAACTGACATTTTTGGGCCATTGATGATGTGTGTGCTCGATGTAACAAATCGTCCGTCATTTATTGTGTGGGGGGGATGAGGGAGTTAAGTGCCACGCCCACACACTCGATGCGCAAAAGCAGAAGCAGATGTGCAGTTGTGATTTAATTTGTTGGTGTGGCATGTGCGACAATTTTGTGTCACAAGGGATCAATTATATCGAGCTGCATATGAATGTGTTTCGAGTGTTGGAAAGAAACTTCATTTTTACATTTTCATATTTTATTACAATTTTTTTGGTAGCGCTGTCTATTGATTTAATTAGTTTTGGCATCATATTAAAATGACTGCCGTTTCCTTCGTAGTTCGTAGACGAGCGCATTTTTATACATTTTTTGTTGGGGGGGTTGTTTTTTTATAAAAGTGTAAAATTGTGTGTGTTGGCGCGTTTGTGTAAAATTGTGCGTGTAAAGTGTGTAAAATGTGCGTGGCATTGAAATGTTCTAAAATTATTGTTAACTATATATTTTTGCATGATTTGTTTTCCAATGTTTCCTTTTTTGGGGTTGATTCATCTTCTTTATCATTTTAGTGTTGTTTTTTTTTTTTAACCTGATTTGGTATTATATTTTTTTTAACTTTTTAAATTTTATGAATTTTTTTTTTGGATTTTTTTCTATATGCTTTTTTGTTCGGTTATTTGTATGGGACTAAACATGTTATATATTTTTTTGGCAACCACATTTGATAAAGATTAAATCGCTTTTTTTGGTTTTCAATCGCTTGCGACGGAATCTTACAAATGCTATCAATCGAAATGTCAAGTGTCTAACGTTAAATTTAAATGTCTCATTCCGGTGCAAGCTTGGCTATTATCTTCTTTTTTTTTTTAGTATATGTGTATGTGTTGCATATACACTAACGAATTGGAGTTTAGCAGACTCTTAATATTTTGCTGCCCTCAAGTCTAGATTTTTTCAGTTGTGTTTGTCTTTTTTTTTTTTTTGTGGTTTGAAAATTATTGCAAATTTGTTTGCATTATTTGCTGGCATTTGCTGCATTCTGCTGGGCATCTGATTGCACATCGTGCTGTTGCACCGGCTCCTCCATAATGGTGGCCATGGGCTCCACCTTGCGGCGTATATCATTCCACATTGCGGTCATTTCCATCATGTGCCTGGGTGATAGCTGCAAGCTGTTTGACAAGGACGAGGCGCCAGCGCGCAATTTATGAACAGAATCATTGTCAGATTCTTCGGGCTGATGTATGACGGGTCCGTCGTAGCCGGCGAATATGGAGATGAGGTTGTGCGTGGAATCCAGTCGATTGTACGAGGCCAAAAAGATGGCGCGAATGCGCTCAAAGGTCTCTGCATCGTAAACGGAACGAGCTGTGTTGGTCAAGTCGAATGGCTCCTCAATGCACAACTGATTCCACTGATGTATATCATTTTTCACAGCTTTGGCGGCACGGCAGGCTTCAACGGGCAGTAGACCACCCGTGCGTATGGACACGGCAAACTTAACATAATCAAAGATACTATAATAGTGCAGGAAACCCAATAATAGTTCACCCAACGTCTGTTGATTATCCGACTTATAAACAGGCAGAATCTCATTCATGTCCACATAACCGAAATCATTGGGCAGCAAAATGCTAAACTTTTCCGGATACAATTTGTGCAGGCAGGGCAACACTGGTGGATTGACGCCAGCTTGCAAATAGTGTATGACCATTAGCATTAGCGAGTAGCTAGATATGGTCATGTTCTTGGCATTATTGATATTATGGTGCTGGGCCCACTGCTTAATCGTCAGGGCAATGGGACGCAGACGCCAATCCAGCTGGGAGTAACAGTAGAGCAGATGCGTATTACGGATGCCCACCGAGTTGTTAAAGTTAATGTCCACCTCGACGTTATGACGCCGATCTGTGAAACGCAAAATGGGCACACGTGCCTCAATCAAATTAAAGTCCTTGAACTGTTCGGTGGCATTCAACATTTCGCGCATCAGTTGCAAATGATAGACGGCTTCCATGCGTGTATCCAGACTGGGATTTGTGCAGGCCAGCATGCAAATATCCATGTCCGAACACTTGGAGCCAAAATATGATATGGATGAGCCAACCAAATAGACGCCATAACGTGGATACACAGCCTGTTTGAAATGAGGTTTTGAAGTTAAGGACGAAAAAACGGAGTAACCCTTTCGGACCACTTACCATGGTCACCTTGTAGATGAAGCGCCAGAGACGCATTTTGGTCTTGAATATATTGCGGGTTTGTTGCGCATCGCGAAACTTATGCCATATGTTCAGTGTAAGCGAATCCCAGCTATGCCAATCCTCGACAGTTTTCGGAGGACGCTTCATCTCCACATGGCGACAACGTGTGAGAAAACGATCAGCTGGCGTATAGCCAAAGAATTCATGCCAATAACGATTCTGCATGGTCAACGGCTGATCCTCCAATGGCGGAGATTCATCCTAGATCGAAAAATTAATGTTAAATAGAAGCAGACGCAAAAGTTACCTTCACATACCCTATTGGAATTGTTAGTGTTCAAGCCAGTTTGACTAGAATGTGCCGTGCACACCAGAGTTGAGGCATCCAAGGCATTTGCGTCGACCACATCGCTGGCTATGCAACGTTTGAGTCTTTGGCTCCACGAGCATATCACCACAGCAGTGCGAGGAACACTTGAAACCATTACGCAATCTTTGCGGTCCCATGCGTTCCGATTCACGCAAATGATGCATATCACCATAGGGTATCAGATTGGGTCCCTTGAGGTCCGGCAGCTGAGCACTGGTTGCCAAGGCCAAACAACTGATGGTTATCTTGCGCACCATGGACTCCAAGGAGGTATCACTTTGCTCACTCTCTGTGCTATCACTGGAGCAGCTGGGCAATGATTGGGTATCACAATCGCCACCATGATTCTGTAGAATATTGCTTTGAGCATCTGCCTCGGATGAGAAGTCGGGCATTAGGGCATTTCCGGCATACTCCACATCGGAGGTGCCACTGCTGGCTGCAGCGGCCATGCCCTGCAGCTCCTGCTCATTCTCCTGGAGCATTGCCTCGGCATAGTGCAGATTATAGCCAGCAGCAACATTCTCCAACTGCCTGTAGTTATAGAAGCGTTGTGGCAAATGTTGTTGTTGCTGTTGTTGTTGTTGTTGCTGCTGTTGTTGTTGTTGCAGCTGCTGCATCTGTTGCTGATGAAGATATCGAGGCGAGCGATTATGATTGAATCCACCACGCTGCTGTTGTCCATTCTGATCCATATAGCGTGGACGATTGCGATAACTCCTGGCCGAATGATGATGATTGTGATTGGATGTCGGCGCCATATGCGAATCGAACTGCGTCTTGGATGATGAAGGCGATATGGAGTCCGAGGAATGTGAGCTCCGTGCCGTCAACTGCTGCTGACTTCGCGAGCTCTTGGCATGGCGGCCCGAATGGAAGCCATTGTTATTCTGATAGCCACCACGACGATTTGAGTGATTATTGTTGTGGTTGCCATGATTGCCGCCACCGCCACCCGATTGCTGACCCGAGCGTGGATCGAACGGATGGCGAATGCGTGTGCCAGGAGCACCAGTTGTCGCATTGCCACTGCTATTGTAGAAGGTCTTGGACTCGCGAGCAAAGCCCTGGGCACTATGCACTTGTCGTCCCGATCCAAAGCGTTCACGCTGACGATTGAAACGATCCATGTTTGGAAAGTTTTGACTGTTGGCATTCAGATAAACATCCTGTGGCACATCCTGTTGCTGCGACTGCTCAGCATTAGCCGGCACTGGTTGTTGTTGTTGTTGTTGTTGCTGTTGCTCGGTTTGATTTGGCGAGCCATGGCGAAAGTTGCCGCCTCGAGCAACTGCTGCTGCCGTACTATTGTTGTAGTTGTAGTTGGGAAACATGAAGCGTTGCGTACTATACGAATGATGATCGTAGCCGAATGGCATCATGGGTATGCCGTATTGTGAGCCATAGGCTTGATTGTACGGATAATTGCGATCGAATTGCCACACATTGTTCTCGGGATGCCACAAACGTCGCTGCGGACCCGTATAGCCAGGGCACAGGAACTGTTGCGGCGGTGCTGTGGCAAGGTTTGCATTGGAAGCGGCCGCGGCCGCCGCCGCTGCACCCCCTGCACCAGCTGCTTGTGGAGCTGCTGATGATTGTGCTGCATTTGCTGCTGCTGCGGCTGCTGCTGCTGCGGCCGCTGCTGCTGCTGCTGCCGAGCGTGCCACAAGCGGTGGCATGGCAGGCGGCAGCGGTGGCAAAGGCGGTGGCGGCGGCGTTGTGCGCAACGTATGCGGCGTTATCGAATGTGGCGTCGGTATATCCAAAGTGACGCCGGCCAAATGATTACCAATGCCATAGAGAAAGCCCATTGAGTATTTGTAGCCGCCAGGCGGACGTGGCAACAAATGTGTCACCGTCTTTTGTTGCAACAGCAACTTGGGGTGTTGACGCCGTCCTTCGCCCGGCAGCGGAAATTCATTGGGATCGAGATAATCCGAGTGTTGCAACTCTGAGCCTTGTTCCGAGTCCGTTTCCACGCTCAATGCATGCGGCTCCAATTGCAACTCATCATCTTGTTGTTGTTGTTGTTTTAGCTGCTGCTGCTGCTGCTGTGGTTGGCATATTGTTGCATGAGTATCAATTGTTGTTGTGGTTGTTGTTTTTGTAGTTGTTGCAGTTGTGCTTAAACTTACATTTGTGCCATCATCATCATCATTGTCATAGGTTTGTTCCACAAACTGTGGCATCGCTGGTTCCAGCAACATGCTTTTTGCTATTGTTGGGTTTGCCGCTGCAGTTTCTTCTTCAGTTGTTGTTGTCGTTGTTGTTGCTGTGAGCGGTGGTGGTGGCGGCGGTTGCTGTGTGATTGGTGTGGACGTGCTTGTTGCACCGCTGCTTGCCGCCGCTGCCAGCGCAGTTGACATTGCTACGCGTGAATGCGGCGCAATCACAATTATAACGACATATAGGTTCCAATGCTCCACGCAAATACCGAATTTTCGACAACAACGAATTAATCCCGTTAGTATCTAAATGCGCGGACGTGTGCTTAACCAAATTGCTCTAGACTTGTGTGTGATTTACGAAATGGTTGCTGAGAAATTAAGCAAAATATTTGACAGCTAACTCGAAAACGTCTTTTCACCGCCGACAGCCACAGACACACACTACGATAGTGTTTGTCGTGTGCTTGTTTGTATTCCAGTGTGTGTGTTTGATTTATTATGTATGTGTATTGTGTGTTTAAGTGTGCGTGTATGTGTGTTTTATAAATGAACAATTTTTATATTTCAAATCGCATTTATTCTCACAAGCATTTTTTGATTTAAACGCTTTTTATGTCACACTTATCACATTTGTTCTTACTTTTGCTTTTGAATGCCACGTGTTGTTGCAAGTCCGGTTTATTCGTTAAAGTAATTCCCCAAATTGAACACAATTTATAATCTACAAATTTCTAATACAATTTTTCACGCTTGCACAAAAAGGAATTGTCATGCTGTTGACAAGTGTTGCCAGCTTGTTGGCCAACAGTGTTGGCTAACAACCCAAAAATGCAAAACTTGCAAATTGCAACTGTGCAATTTGAAAACCTGTTTTATAACGGTCGCTAGATATTTTTGGCGAATAGGAAAGTGTTAAAATATTGATTGTGGGTTTTATATTTGGATCAAAACTCGCAATAATATTTGATAAAAACCAACTTATGTAAGTGCTTGGAAACTATAAAAAAATCTATAAAAAATAAAAGCATACACATCATCGACAAATACATTCATATTATGCATAGTCACATCCATATGTTCCATTGGCAATTCAAGTTACGCTTCATTCAAATATCTCTACAGCTCAGTACGTTTATATCCCTATACGAAGTCTCTACATAGCAGTACTGTAGATATTCTCCATCAACACATATCCAAGCTCGTCTAAAGCATCACTTGAGCTAAATTCTTTGACGCATCGACAACAAAAGACGCACAAAAGCACGCCAGATACAACAGCCAAAGCTGACACAATTTGTGGCAAGGATGTGAAGAAGCAGAGAAAAGAACTTGCTAGCAAATCTACGTCAAACACTCAACATAGTTCCATTTTCAGCTGGTTTTTGCTTGACATAAAAGCGAGTGCGCCATACTCCCTTCCCCCTGACGCGCGCGAAGTACCACCAGTTTCTGGTGTGGAGCACCCAAAAATTCCATTTACAATTTGATTTGCTTATGTAAATTATGAAAATTGCCCGCAGAGAGTAAACCGCAAGTAAGATTCGATTTGGCGGCTTAACAAAATGCAGCCAAAAAAGAAAAAAATACAAAGCACAAAGCCCAAAGAAATAAAAATTGTTCATTGCTTTTTGGCTGTAATTTGAAACAAATCAAATTTATTACCCAGACGCACAGGCGCCGCCATTGGCAATTTTGTTTGTGGATGCGGCCAGATGCGCTGAGCATATGAAATGAGCCAGGATGCGATGATAGAGGATAGAGGTACATCGAGTCGAGTCTACGAGTACGCATTCAGATACGGGGCGGGTTTATTCTAATTAGATTTATAATGCAACCAAAATGTTGTTGGGCCAAGAGATTTTCAAATTTAAAATTTTCTGAATTATGCTCGACATGAACAGATGACATTGGAAAATAACTCGCAGAGAAAGGGGTTGGCAGGAGGCATAACTGAAAGCCGGATTCAGGCAGCTAGATAAGCCCGGCCACAAAAAAAAGGTGGAAAGAGCGAGAGTGAATGCGAGAGGCTAAGCTAAAAAATCTGTGAGTCATAGTCATGGTATATTAGTTTGGGTTTTAGATTTTTGGGATTGTGGCTTTCTGTGGTCCTTTTCGGTTCAGTTCCTGCCCGCCCGGCCCGCCTGCACACCCTCCTGCAGCCTTGTTGCAGCAATGCGTGACGCGTGTTTCAGATTTTCGATTTACCACACCAAACACACACACACACACACACATACAGACACTTTTTTGTGTGTGTGACTCATTGGCAAAATTAAAAATTAGCCAGCAAAAAAGTTTCATATTACATGCAAGCAATTTGCCAAATAAACTGTCAGCAACTGTGAACTGAATGCTTTTACTATGTTCTGGTACCCAGGGAGATTTCCACACGAACCGTAAGAGAAGAAAGATGCCATTGGCCTTATCGATTGAGCATAGTACTGAATAATTCACCGAGACAGAGGCAAATGTGTATATGCAGCTACATAGCTGGCAATCCAATCTTCAATCCCAATCCAAATCCAATCCCCTGGGCACGCACAATAATAATCAGCACACAGCAAAAATAAGGGGCGTCTGCGTGGGCCCACAGGGTTGTTCAGGAGCGTCCAGTCCTAGACTCATATGCACACCCTGAGTATACGAAAAATTGAGGCAGCTGAATTATTTTTAAGGCGCACTTTGTTTAGATTTCGTTACGCAAAAGGAACGAACGAATGAATGAATGAATGGATGTGTGACAGGTAATTAGATTAAGCTAATTTTGCTTTTATTAGCAATCAGGCTCGTCAGTTACGCTTTGCGCATTTTGGTTAATAATTTTATTAAGCATTCGCCCTCTCGGCTTTTCAGTTATCGTTATTTACGCGCCAACTGTACAGCGTGGCAGTGTTGCATGGCGTTTGCTGTCAAACGTAGTTGACAGGCATTTGCCGCAATGCAACACTGGACAAGGCGAGTGTTGGCAGCTAGCGTGCGTGTGTGTGTGTGACAGCCTGTCTATCTGTCGTGCGTGTGTGTGTAAATGTTTGTTGTGTGAGTGCGAAAAATCAAATAATTAATAATTCATGCCGCACGATTGACAGTGCGCACCCAGCTGAACCCAGCAACAGAAACACACAAACCAGAAACTCTTTCTCTCGCTGTTTACTTTTCTTCTTTTTTTTTCACTCGCACCGCCTCATAAATTTACAATTACAGATGCGAATGCGAATACGAATGCGGCTGCGAGAGAGATGCTTGCGCCTTTTGCGCGTTTTGTTTTTCTTTTTTGTGTTTTTAATTTAATAAATTAATAAAACAGCAACGTGACAACACTGGCAACGCCATCAAAGTGGCAAAGTGTTGCCATTTGCATTTTTAATGCACTCGCTGCGTCGCGTAAAAATAATTATCAACTGAATTGATGATGAGTCCACAGAAATGGCAATGTGAATATACAAAAAAACACAACTGTATATGCCTAAGAGACACCGCACGTGCGAGAACAAGATAGACATAGATAAAACGGTAAACAGAGAGAGAGAGCGAAAGAAACGTGTATGTGTGTGCTGTATGTCAACACGGCCGCAGTCATGCCCCGCTTCCCAAGGGTGTTGCCAACAAAAATAAAAGAAAAACTTCCTCAAATTGAATTTCACAATTTGCGTGTCAACTTTGCCTGACTTTTAAATAAAAAATGTGAAAATTTGTTTTTGTTGAAAAATTCAACAGCAAAATATTTTAGTTTGGCAAAATTTCCGCATATACATATAAACTACACCCAAAAATTTCACTTTCAGTTCTTTGGTTAATTGCAAAAGAGAGCGAATTAAGCAACAACAACAACAACAAAAATAGAGTAAACTGCAAGGAAGACGAACTTTCAACTTTCAGTTGCCAGCAACAGCAGCAACAACAACAATGTATAAGTGCGGCAAAAATTTTACTTTTCCTTTTTAGCACACTTTGGCACAATGGTCGCCTGTTAACCGGAAAAGAGGATGAGAGAAGAAGTTGGGGCGGGGCGGGCCGGGTAACTGCACCTGGCCGTAGTTAACCCCAATTATGCGCACAAAGCCCAAACAGCGAGCAGAAAGACAACATGACAACGAGACAGACTCACACAACTAGTGGAGAGGCAAAGGACTCGACGTTAGGTAGTTGAAATATTTAAGCAACAAGGAAAATGCCATGAAAAATGCTGAAAAACTTTGGGCTGGGGCGGGCAAAAAAAAAATGTAAGTAAGATGAAAAGCAGCCGCAGGCATTAAAATAATAAGGATAAGGAAGCGCTTGTTAACCACGAAACCGCTTCAAAAAAAAAAAAGCAAAAGAAAAATATGAATAAAAGCCAGTTGTGAGTCGGAGTCGGTGCTAGCATTGTGGTGTGGCCGGAGTGAGTCAGTGTGCCGCTGACGGCGTTGCCGGACCGTTCGCTCACTCACTCACTCACTCGTTTCGTTCGTTTGTTTCGCCCAGTATTCATTATGCGCTTCCTGTTTGCATAAACTCAAACCAGACCCACAGAACTGCTCAGGCGCATTCCTGGGCTAACTGCTGGCCCGAGGATTTCACTAGTTGTAATTGTTCTACTGCTTGTTGCTGCTGCTGCTGCTGCTGCTGCTGTTACTGCGGCGAAACCAATTTCCATTGTGCAGAGCGTTAAATTTGGAAAGTTTACGCGCTGCGCATGGGGCATGCCCCGTGGGCTATTGACAGAGAATATGAGCGAAACGAAAAAAAAGTGAAATTGCCAAGACGAGCGTAAAAATAGCAAGAGAATTTTAATTATGCAACGCAAATAGAGCAGCCAATGCACACACAGTTGCACAGCGTTGCCACCTGTCAAACATTTGCCAACCCTGACGCAATGGCCCATGAAACAATTACACAAATACATATTCATATTCAACGACGGTGGCAGCGTTGCGGTTGCCGCCAATCGCATAATTATGACTTCACAAACGGTTACAGTCTGGCAAATTTTTGCCATATGTAATGAAAATCGCACAATTAACGGTTTAGGGTGAGGGACCACCTTACATGTCAGCACAGGAAAAATGTAAGAAACGAAACACAACCTTCCTTCATTCACAATTAATGCTAAAAATAACAGACGACATCTTCTTCGACTGCTTCTCTTTTCACTTTTGCGTCATGTTGTGCGTAGAGTGTACAATAAAATTTATTGTCAAGTGCAGTCGTCACAACGGCTCAAGATATGTAGCAAAAAAAAAAAAAGAAAGGGGAAGGGGACAGGGGCGCCTAGGTGTGACGAAAAGTGAGGCAAGTCGTTCTAGGTCTAGGGTGGCAATCACGCTGTCGCTCAACACAACGTTGCACAAGACGTTGTTGGCAGCCTGTGACGGGAGCAGCAGCAAAAAAAAAAAAAAAAACAAATCAACAACGCAATCTTAATGAAGGCAATAATTCAAATAAAATGCAAAATTCCCTTAACAAACTGTAGGAAGTCAGCCAAGTCGAGTCAGTCAGTCAGTCATTCATTCATTCGCTCGCTCACTCACTCAGTGAGTCTCCGTTTAAGCTGTGCGCTCATTCATTTCATTTTTCAGTCAAGACCTCCACAAGACACAACATTGAGAAATTGCTGCCTAGTGTTGATGTTGTTGTTTTTGTTGCTGTTGTTGTTGTAACACGCTGACAAGAATTCCTTGTTGAAATTAAATTTTTACAAAATCAAATAAAATTCAATGCGTGCCAAGTGGCAGGCAGACACGCAACAAAAGCACACACACACACATGTTGAAACTCCCTTGACTCTCGTTCTTTCTTGCTCTCTTCTTATTAATTAGTTTGTATTTTTGGCATACGAATATAACAGAAAATTGTTTAACATTTGCCCTGTAGCACATTAAGTGGCCACATTTGTCAATTTGCGTTTTGTTGCCGGGTCAACTTTCTCCCAACTCCCCAAGCCAGCATCACACAAATGGCCCAAAAACACTTGAGGCCCCCAAGCCGTGCGCTGTGTAGTTAATGGCTGAACATTTGCCTAAATAATGAGCCACCGGTGTATTGCCTTGAATTCGATTTGGCTTGATTAAAAATATATTTCATTGTTGTGTTGCAGGGCAAAAGAACTGTTAAGAGGGGTTTCCGAGGGGGTATCTCTTAGTGTGTTAGCTGGACAGAAGAGCGATTGCAGGCGGCACAGCTGAGAAGTTAATCAGTGAAATGTGCCGTTTTTATATAGCCAAGAAACTATATTGATTAGCACTGAAGAAGGAAGAAGGGGAGATGACTGAAAATTAAATACTCTACACAAGAGCGTATGGAAATGCATTCAATAAATAATGTTAGCAATATCTCAAGACATTCTTCACAACATTCGATTGAACAGCTGTTAACTATCGAACATAAATACTATATTCGATTTTCTACAAATGCAAAACAGTAATCATTATTTAGAATGTCCAAATACCAACACATTTCTAAATGATGATTAAAAGTCTTTTAAATCTTTCACATTCTTTCTTTCTTTTTTCAACAAAATTTAAATACTGCAAATAACTTGGACATTGAATAACAAAACAACAAGGATTTTATCACACAATAAATGGAAAATTCTTTTTTTTTTGTGGCATTTTTCTTTGCATTTAGCATAAAAAAAAAATTCAAACATTCCCAAAGCATTTTCTACTCAAAATTCTTATAGGAAATTGTCCATTCGCTTTCAGCTGTTAAGCAGCTTACAAAGCATTTGGCCAAAGAAGAAAAACTTTCTCAAGAGAAAAGCCAAACTAAACAAGCAGAGCTCAAAGACACAAGGACACCGAGAGACTGACAGACAGACAGACAGACAGTTGGACGGACAACACAAAAGAGCTGCCATTAAGCTACTCATAACCTTAATATTCTGTGGAAAAACTTAGGGCGCTGCAGGGTTTGGTGGTGGGGCAGTGGCGGTTGGTGAGGAGGGGATGGGACACTTATGTCAAATGCGTTTGCGATTTGTGTCAATAAACGTTGCAGCAGATGCGGCAAAGAAAGAAATTTCTATTATCTGTGCAAAGTGTGCGCGAAATTGAAAATTGCAGCCGGTTGCCTTTCACTCCCACCCCCTTCGTACTATAGTCATTCTGGTTGTTGTCCTTGGCGGGCGCTTCTATCCTAGCTATCTCTAGCTCTCTAAATTTTCATAGCGTTGCCAGTTGATAAACTCTAATATGACATTGTACGAACTGTTGGAAGCGGAAGCCTTGGCTTATGCAAGCATTTTGTAAAATTGCATTTGAGTTGCTTTTGCTTTTCGCTGATGCAGCGCATTATTGTACACACACACACACAAGTGGTAAGGGGTGGTGGTGGGGGAGTGTGTGTAAAAGTAAAGATAGCTATACATATTTGTGCTTGTTGTATTTGTGTTTATAGAGAGACATGGCAACAAGTTTACCAACACATTGCGGTTACGCGAAAAAGTCAATTACCATTTTAACTGAAAGAGCGCCAGTTGCCGTTGCTGCTGCAGCTCCTCCTGCTACCGCTCCACTTATAGATTGAGTCCGCCCAGGCGATCATCGCTTCGTACATACAGTCAATCAGTTGGTAATCGATTTTGTCTGGCTGCGTTTTATTTTTTTTTTTTTTTTTCGGTGGCATCGGTATTCTCTGGGCAACAAACTGGATTCTCTGGATTGCTGGTTGCTGTTGCTTGAGGTTAACAAATATGGCTAGCACAAGCAGCAAACGCTTTTTACGCACAATTTTCCTTTGGCAGCGTGAGTTTTGCCAAATGGAATGTAAATATTTATTTTTATTTGCCCGCACCCAAGCCCCCAAACCCCACATTACATTTGCCAGAGATAAAATTTGTTTACAACTTTTCTCAACATAATTAGACGTCTGTATATCTGCAACTGGTTGGGTGTTGGCACTGTGTGTGTGTGTGTGTGTGTTTGTGTAACCGAATGCAAATGATACTCATATATACACAAATTGCGAATAGATTTGCAATATTTGCGCATGCAAATTGCCTTAAGCCACAGACTTGGCTTAAACTCGTTGATTTTCATTTAAAAAAAACCCTCGAAACAGTGGTGAACGGTGGGGGGTGATATTTTCCTATAAGGGCGTCAACCTTCTAAGTATTCATAATTGAATTTCCATGTTTGTTGCCAGCATTTATGAACTCTCATTCATACATATATAAAGTTTATCGAAAGAAATGTTTTAAAAACGTTCAACACGCAAACAGAAAGCAAAACTCACAAAATATGTAACCTTTTTCTGTGCCCCCTGTGCCTCCTGTGCTTTTAATAACATAATTGAAAAATGAGTGTGTGTGCAACAAGGATTGCAGTGTTGTTAAATGGAATGCAGTCGTTTGTCGTTGCTGCTTGGGGTTCTCTGATTACAGCCGTTGGCCGTGGAAGTATTGTTACAGAGGGTTGTTCGATCGCGTGCCAAGGCTTGTTAACATGCGTTTGTCCTTTTAATGGTGCACGGTTAAACAACAACAACAACAACCTACCAGCCTTTGCCTACCTACCTTATTACCGTAAATCAATAAGCAACACACACACACTTACATACACACACATTGCGTTTCAATTGAAAATTGTTGCCTGATAATTAACTGCAATTTCCTCAACGAATGATTGGGGGACAGCAAAAATTTGCACACAATGATTTTCAACGTCTTTATTTGCCTGTCTGTCATTTCATTGTCGTCGTCGCTATTTCTCTCTCTCTCTCTCTCTCTCTCTCTTTTTGTTCTACCTCCCATGATGGCATTCTATCCAGCTAGATGGCCATCTCCAGCTGGCCCCCATCGGATGAGTAATGAGCATTCCGCGCTCTGGCACAAAATTGAAACTATTTTGCATAGCATTGGAAGCATTTTAATTTGAATTTCTTTGCAAGTGATCAACGTTGTTGAAGATGCAGCAAACAACAAAAAAAAAAAAACGACGCATCCATCGTTCACAATGCTGGACAGGAGGGGGGGAGGGAGGGGATACTAATGGCGTCCATAGTTGCTGGCAACATTAAGGATAATTGTTGTAGTTAGCATGTACTTTTGCATTTATAATGTGCCTCATTTATTTTAGCGTTCCTTTTTTGCCATCTCCCCCCAATTCCCCGCTCTTCAGTTTATTTACTACTTCTCTTTGCATATTCTATGGACGCCCGCCGCCAACGATAAAAAATTATAAAAATGCTGATTATGCATTTTATTGCTTTTGGCTGTGGTGTTGATTGCGGCTGATTGCTTTGAGGATAAGTTGAACGTTGATGTAGGATGCCAAAGGGGGAGGGAGCGTGCGCCTGGAATGTGGCAACGTGGCAAGGTAGCTGTTGTAATAGAAGCTGTAAAGCTTCAACAACCTGCCGCGAAATCTAACATGGAAAAGTCTCAAGTATCACCATGAAAAATGGTAAGAATCCTAATTGCTTTTGGATAATATAACAGCTGGCTAAAAAATAACAAATCAATAATTTTGAGATACTCCATGCAACACCTTTTCGTATTAAGCTTAAGCACATTCGTTTATAATCAACTATCTTTAATGACTTCAAACATCATGTTTTGCCCACACATTTCACCGGCATTTCAACAACTTGACTGAATGAAATTTAATCTTGTTCGTTGTTGGCCAAAAATTGTTGCTGCTTTTCGATTGTAACTGGCTGACTGACTGACTGAATGACTGGCCGCTAATTGCCAGCCATGAACCTCATACTATTCCGTACACAAAACACAAACAGTTATTAGCCACAACCCGATCTGTTCTCTCGCTACATATCATAATTTCAAAAGCTGGAGAGCCAATAGAGTTGGGACTCACAGACAGCATGACGGCAGACGGACAAACAGAATTGACGTGCCGACACGTACACTATGGCCATGGGGGGAGTGTGGGGGGAGACAGACAAACAGAACGATGAACAACAACAAATTTGTTAGCTGTTAGACGGGGCGAACAGTTTTTTTGGGTTTTAAAAATTGCATAAATAAATCATGTTCTAATATTGCACTTGCCCTTGCAGACAATCTGTCAAAATGTAGCAGGACTAGCACTAAATGAAAGCGTATTGGGAAGGATATTGGGGTCTAGTATACAACTGTAGAGGGAGAGAGGTTAGGAGAACAATGGCCGTAAAGTCGCCGGCAACATGGCGTGAATGAGCGCGCACAAAATGGCGTTAAAGGCCGTTACACAAAACACCGACGAAAACAGGCTAACGAACAATGGAGAAAACAACGGGCCCAAAAACCAATCGATGCCCGGTCATAGATAGCGTGCATAGTCATCGCTAAGTGCGGGTGAGCAATGTGGGGTTAACATGTATGTACGGGTTCGCGTCCGGCATTTTGTAGCCAGGGCAACAGGACCATGCACTTGACAATGCAGGAGGGAGGCCGGGGGTGGGGCCTCTCGGGTACTCCACCGCTCTGACATAGTGAATCGCCTGTCTGTTTTGGCGCTTAATTCGTCACTAAATGAGATTTTTGGATGCCTCTTCTATCTATCTATCTATGCATGCATGTATGTATGTGTTTTCCGTTGATGTTCTTGTTTTTTGGAAAATTGCTGGCTGGCATTGTTGTGCGATGTTTGAAAATTGCTATTTTGGAAGTTGGTGCTGCGGCTTTTTGGGGCAGTTGCAGCCACTTTGCAATAACACAGCGTGAAATTGCAACGGCAAATCGAATCAGTCCGCACGGGAAATTCGATTTTTTTTCTTCTTTTTCGTTCTTTCTTTCCCTTTTTCTCCTCATTTTTTTTCTGCACACTGTGTTGTGTTGAGCTGCCTTTTGCGGGCAATCAGACAGCAACAAATGCCTCACACACACACAGAGAAAGAGTTAAACGTGGAGGCAGTAGAGCGAGATAGATAGATGAATGGAAACGGAAACAGGCAGCAATGCAATTTAACGCGCGCGCATTTTTCGACACATACACGAAGAAAAAAAATGTGTAAGCCAGGAGTAGTAGAAGAAAAATTAAGGATAGCATAGTTGGACGTGCTGATCGGTACGTTGCCAAGTGGCGCCAACCAAAAAAAAAAAATACAAGCTCCCAAAAGCATCCGAGCTGTCAGCATTCAACAGTCAACAGACAGCAGTTGTTCATCGCAGTTGTTCGTTCGCTTCTGTCTATCCATTCATCCATCAACACAACACAAGTTCGACTTTCTACCATAATCAAATGAAATTACAATATGTCAGTAAACGTGTATGTGTGTGTGTGTTTGAGTGTCTGTGCTTGTTGCACGAATGTGCTTTGTGGCATTTTTGCATAGTCCGCTGCTTACACATGTTACACACAACACCACGCCCACTGCACCGCCCACTTTTGTTCAACAAATTGCTTATTTATTGTTTAATAGTGTGATTGCTAACAGCATTTGAAATTCAGGTAGCCCAAACGGCAGCAGCAGCAGCAGCACACTTGAATTGAATCCATTGTTTCGACTTGTTGGATTTTCTGATTGAAAACTGTTCGAATATACATACATACATATGCATATGTTAGTGTATGTGTGAGTGGTAAACAAAAATTCAAACACCCACACAAATTGTAGTTTTGATTTTTCGGGGCTCTTAATTTTTGGGCAGCTGCCTTTTTCACAGCACAACACCAATTCGCAACACAATGCGCAATGCACGAATAAAGTTGCAAATGAAGTTGAAAATGCTAAATTAAGATAATTGAATTGGGTGCGCAATTTTACGCTCAACATCACACATGGACACAACAATGCAAAATACCATATGTAAAATATTGTAATCGTTGTAATACTTTACCAGTTATGAATGAATGCAGTGCGAACTAAAAATGTTAGCTAAAATGTTACGAATGCTCGCATTTATTTTAGAAATTTAAATTTTCACACTTGTGAAAAATTGAAACAATTGTTTGGAGCTATGCATTCTGATCAAGGTTTTTTTTGTCACAAATTTGTTGAATGAAAATCTCGTAAAAATCGAGTTTCAAAATTTGAATGTACAGTAGAATCCGGCTATAAACTGCTTATACGCCGTCCGGTTATTGCGACGAAAACGATGCCTGGTTGGCCCCATACAAACATATAGAAAGGGCCTCCGCTAGAACGCCCGCTTTAGCGACAAACCGCTTATACCGACGAGATTTTCACAATTCAACCGGATATTGCACGCCGAAAAAATACGGCGAAATAATGCCAACATTCGAAAAATCTCGTACTAAAATAATCAGCAATATGGATAAAACAAAGATAAAAATTATCCGAAAATTTCCATCCTGATGCCAGTTTATTGATAAATTAATCATGGCAACAACTTTCGCCATTGACAATGCGAATTGTTTTAAGCATTCTGGGCTTGCCGAAGAAAATTTAGTTCGTCCCAGCAGCTCATTCCAAATGATATTGAAATCGGTTTGGGCAAGAGCTCTAGAGAGATCAAAATAAAGCTTTGTCAGCACCTAGCGTTTTGAAGCCATTCTAGGCTGCAAAAGTTCTGAATGGAATTGTTCATTCAAATTTTACTGACGAGTTTAACGCACAGCATGTCTCGTTTAAACATGATGTGCGCGACAGTTTTTATTTGTCAAAACTACTGGTAAATAATCAAAAATCACTGAATATTTAAATTAAAAATAAAACCCACATAAAAATTAATCTGTATACATATATGTATTTGACTTATAAAACCCATGTTATTGAATAAATTTATTAAAATTTTTGTTTTGATTAAAAATTTTATTTGTTTGATTTTAAAACCTATTACGAAAATACAACCATAAAATTAAAAAAATAATTTTTTGCCCTTCGGTTAGTCGTCTTCCGGGTATAACGACGTAAAATCGTCGGTCCCTGAAAGTCGCTATAACCGGATTCTTACTATTATTGTAGAGCTCAAACCAAGACTTATGGTTTCGGAAAGTTATGGCAATCGAAATCCAACTGCCAAGCCAATTTTTGTCCTAGTCGCGATTTCTGAACTTTATATCTTTTCTCTTTATCTTCGTTCAATTGCCTGCTTTGAACAACCATTTAAGAAGATTTGCATACTGAATCTTTCAATGAAATATAACAATGACAATACAATCGACAATACAATGAGAAACCGTTTAGATCACATCACAGTCGAAAAAAGTGTCCCACACATTTGATCCTTCCAACTGCACTCTCTCGCTGTCTTCGTTTTATCTCCCGCTAAACTACCAATTTTGGTCATGGCTGCTGACAAGATCGCACATTGTGAGCAGAGCTCGAGAGACATTGGTGTCCATCACGCGTCGCGTCGGGATGCATGCCAATCAAACAAAAGTCAGCGGAGACGACAACTGCGGCAACAAAGACACCAACAACAACAACAACTGCATAACGATATGCAAAATATGCAACAGCTGCCAAAAGCTTCTGCCACACAGCAGCAGCCAGCGCAGTAGCTCCTGTGGCAGCTACCACCAACACCGCCTCCTTTTGGTCTGTGGCAAAGTACGACGACGACGACGACGTTTGCCTGTCGCTTTGCGCCCAATTACGCCTTCAAATTGAGTGATAAATGTCTTGGAGATGGCAAATAAATAAGCTTGAGTTAAATTTATTACACAACCCACACAAAGACTTCATAAAAATGCAAACTAAATGAACTATTAAGAGGCGGCGGCGGCAAACATGTGAAACGAAAAGTAAAGCCAATAAACAAAAAACTTCTCTCTTAAACCCAAAGTAAACAGAAATTCAAGAGCAGACAATTGAATTGCATTGCGCACCAGCAGAAAGAAACAAAAACAAACACACAAACACACAAAAAAACAAATAAACAAGTTGCAAAAAAAAGGGTTGCGGCGGGTAGGGATGTCGAGGTTGCAAACACGTGAAAGACAGCAGCGCGACTGCCGTGTGAGAAAATATGCAAATAAATGCGCAAATAAAATGTGCAATCAACTGGAGATGGCGCACTGAGATCTGTTGGCCAACATGGAGAACTTGGCGGACTTGGCGGACTTGGGGAACTTGCAACTTGGCAGCTTGGCAACTCTTCAGCGAAAGGCAAAGTGTGAATGTTGCGCATGCGCGCTTGCAACAACAACAACAAAAATAGCCGCGTGAAGCAGAAAAGTACAACACACTGCGCATCAATTAGGCCGCCAGGCGGCCAGAAAAACGGCAGCACGAATTGTCCCGAGAGCGAGAGATAAGCCAGAATGCCACAACACACACACACACACACACACACACAAAAACGTTTAGATAAACAAATACAGAAGAATGCTGAAATGCTGTTAAAAGCTACAAAATGAAGTGGCCGTTGGCGGCTTTCGGAATTGGTATTGGTAACTGGAAGAGAGACAGAAAAAAAAGGGTGAGGGGAAAACATGTTGCAGTCGAAATGGGAAATGCTTATATACGAAGATTTGTATTGAGGATCGCCAAGCAACAACAGCAACCCAAGCAAAAACAACAACAAATTCAATGAACATGCGCGCGCACAGTTGAAGAGCAAACAAATTTATTACGCGCCGTTTGAACAGCGCATAAATTTAAGCACAGCCCCAACAGCAGCAGCAGCAGCAGTCGCAGCAACAGTCGCAGTTGCAGTAAGAGCAACAGTCGTAGCTTCAGACAAAGTCATGCGCTCCAAGATTAACATACTCGGCCAAAACGACTGACTGACTTCTACACTAGAAGAAAAATTGATGCTTAATGTTTATAGGTGTGAATGAGTTGGAGCTGAACATTAGTTTCTAATCAAGGTTTAATGCAAATGTATAGACAACTTGTAGTACATTATAATAAGTACAATTATTCTAAGTTTGTTGCAAGTCAGCCATAAATAACATTGATGGAAGTATTCCTACAAATCATAAATAGTTGTTCGGTTCAATCTTAGGTAAGGATTACACTCAAAAGTCACACACTTTTTTCCAAGTGTAGCTTTGGGATTTGTGGTGCGGAACTTAAAACATGGCCTGTGACTGGCGCAATCGATCGACGCATCGCCAACTCGACTCGAAAGCTTGCGTGCAGCGTGCGTGATTTAAAAACCAGCGCCACATTTGGCGAAACATTTACGTGGACTTGTCTCAAAAAACTACGTAAAACGATTTAAAGCTGAACACGAGCAATTTGTGGATAGGCGCACAAAGAGGCTGCAGATGAGGCTAGGGCTGGGCACCAGACACCAAAAAAAAAAAACACACAAACCGGACTCAAGACTCTGGGCCGGATTGAGGTCTGAGCATTGCCCACCCGCTGTTTTGGACGCAATAAGGCAGAGTGACGCTGAAGCTGACTGAGAAGTCGACGTCACACATTTCTCATATTGAAATTTATGCGCCGCATACAATTGATTGTTGAATTTGGTTGTTGTTGCATGAATCGTGCCGTGGTGATTTTCTCGGCTCAACAACATTATGTAATTCAATACGTTTTAGTGTCTATGAAATTAATATATACGATTACTTCCATCAACATTATATATGTAAATCTTGCCCAGTTTTTCCAGTGAAAACTGTCTACAATGTCATTTACAGTTTTGTATCAATGCTCAGAAACTCAACGGAGCTGCGGGACCCCACACTTATTAAAAACATGCAGCGCTGTGACATTTCGATTTATTTTTATTGATTCTCCAGAGCAAATGTGATTGGAGTGAGGCAGGGTGAGGCAAAAAGGGAGACAATCGCGCGCTCTCTAAAATGCAAGTCAGGCGCCGCTGGCACGCAAGTGATCATCACACCTTGATAAGGGACCACGGGACCCGAACATCGAACATCGAATCATCAAATACGCTTGCCCCATGCCCCCAAAACGTATCGAATTTTATTGAAATGCAGAGTGCTGCATACGTGTGCGTGTGTGTGTGTGGAGCGAGTGTGTATTTGTTATCTGAGTGTTTGGGCTGTGCATTTGTTACTTTTATGCTTGATTTATTGACTTTATTTTATGGCCGCTTGATTGGACACTAAATGAGTTTTTAAACTGCATACGAAGCGGGGCGGGCCTTATCAATATTTTGTTTTCGTTGCGCCCCCTTCTGCTTCTGCTGTCGAAAGTAAAGTTGCTTTGCTGCCTGTTGCAGTTGCAGTTGTATATATTTAAACATTTCAAGCCACTTACTTTATTTCGTTTCGTTAACCCACGTCAAACAAAACGTTTCGATTTTATTGCGGATATGAAACTTCTTTTTACTGTATATTTGGTCTTCATTTTGGTTGAAAGAACTTACCTGAAATGAGAATAATGTAAAGAAGACAAAGAAAATGTTAATTAAAGCGTTTATGAAGGCAAAAGCTTTTATTGCAATTAAATGGAATGTTGTCGAGTCAAGCAAGATGATGCGGGTAGACGAATACTTCGTTAAGTCAAAAAAAAAATCTAAATAAATCGTTTTTCAATGTCATGCAATCCATCTTCAATTAAGTACTTAAAACGAGGTGATTTATTAAAAGGTTTGAGAGTTTGTGTTGAGAAAGTTTAAAGTTCCTATAAACATTTCTTATACCATTGTTGCCCACTACGTAATGAAGCAATTTTCCACAAATTATTCCACAACCTTAATTGGCTTTTTTCGCAAGCGAATCTTGTGAATTTTCCCTTACTTCAAATTTATGCAGATTATGTAGATTAGATAATCGCAATTTCCTGCTTAAGGCAAATGGGCTTATGATAATTTTTGTTCTTAGCATCGCTGATCATCTTAGCGCCTGTCAAGTACTTGAAATCTTCTCTGATCTCAACTCTCAAGTATCGTATATCTAAGAGGCAATTCAATCTCTCTACCCTTCTCCTTATATAGCTTTGCTTTTAACTGCAACTCATGTCAGACTGATTTGAATATTGCCCACGCAACAACATATTTATTTTTCTTTGGTTTTCTTTTTTATTACCAAACGAACATCAAAGTCGTGCAGACGGGGCAAACATGGCCAATACGCATACAGCAACTACAAAAAATCATGTTAACTATTATTAAATAAAAGCAACAAAAACAACGGCATACGCCGTGAATAGCAGAAATGTCCATCAAAGCAGCTCAGGCAAATGACGCAGAATTCTTTTTAATTAAACATAAAATTACTTTGGCGCTGCCAGACATGAAGACAGACCGAAGAAAGATACACAACACAACATAACACAACACAGCTGGCAATAAATCAAGAAATCTACTTTGCACAAACAACTTTTGCGGAGGGAGATGATGTGGAAGGTGTGGTGGGGTTGGGGGAAACTAGTCGGCACGTAATAATCATTTACATGAACACTCGCATAAATGTCACGTTGCTGCGATTATAAAAATAACTTGCAAAAAAACGAAACGAAACACAAACTCCAAACTGAACTCGAACTAATGGAGTCTTGTCCGCGTCTGCAGCGTCTATGCCGCTGCCGTTGGCATTCATAAATTAATGAAATTTTATTTGCTTATGCAATGAAGGAAGAATTACACATACCCACACACACTTGCCTAGCTTCCATATACGAACGTGTATCTATAATAATGAAAGCATATCCTGCTTAAGAGAGCGCGCCTCAAACCAATCGCGGGCCAGGTGGAAAAATTCAATTTCCAGGCCATACGAACGCGCGGCGGCGGCGACGACTCTGGCGTTCGCCTCGGAGCTTGGAAAACAAGTTGCATCCGCAATTAAGTCATCAAGTTGCAATTATTGCCATAAAAACGAACAAAACGCAGGCAATACAGCAACAAAAAATTGTGGCCACGCATGAACGTGATGCTGTGTATGTGTGTGTGAAGAGAGAGACGGAGGGGGCCAGGGCAATGGGCAGCCGTGACTGTGCGATTGCGACTGTGGCTGGGGTGTTGACGCTCAGCGGGGCAGCCAGCAGCAGCCGACCGTCGTGAGAGACTTAAACAAACACAGAAAAAAAAAATCACCTTAAGAAAAAAAAAAGCTGGAAGGAAATCAAGCAACGCGAGGCGTGCGCACAGATACATATTGCAGTTACAGATACGGCTGAATAAAAAAAAGATACAGATACGGCTCGGTCAGAGATACAGATACAACATATATGCGGCTTACGCGCAGATAAATTATTTTCGTCGTTTTTTTTTTTTTTTTTTTGCTATACCAAGTCCAAGTCAAAAACACAAAATGTCCAGATAAGAGATGGGAAAGGTGGAGGAGATGGTGAAGAAACTGAAGCAACCAGTTGCTCTTTGGGCTTAATTAAAAGCTGCAGCACGCTGGATTGTTACACGAGGATGTGTAAGTAAGAGGCTGGCGGCAAGACGGACGGGGACGGGCATTGCTTGATGTAGTTTTGAGTTCAGTTTTTGGCGGCGCATTCGTTTTGGGCTTCGTTTTGCTTTTATTTGCTTTTCATGCTGCGGTCTGTCTGACTGTCCGACTGTCTGTCTGTCTGTTTGTCTCTGAAATGACACTACAATGTCTTCAAAATGAAAATAAATACTACGACCAAGAAGAATACGAAGAAGCGTTGCGCATTCGGCCACAAAACTGCGGACTTGGCTACATGTTACACATTAAAGCTACACAGCTCTGTGCCACAGAATGTGGTCGATGGTGCACCTCATTGCTGACTGTTGCTGTTGCCTTTTGTTTTGTTTGCTTTTCTGATTTCGCAGCCAAGCGCAACGCTGACAATGACTTTGCGCTTTTTTTTATAGATATGTGTATCTTTTTTTTTTTCTTATGCTACGCGTCTGCTCAGTGTTTTATAAATCTCATTTCAAGAGGATTTGTGTGCCTGTCAAAATGTTGATGTTTCACAAAACACTCGCCAAGAGGCCACTCCGACTGTGTGTGTGTGTGCATGACTCTTTCTCGTCTCTCTGCTCGGTTTCAATCATGATCGATTTCAGTTTGTTTTACTTTAAGTTACTTTTGATCTGTGTCGGCTGCTGCTGTTGCTGCCTGGGAATTAAAGTGCACAACGATTTATACGATTTCTTTTGAACGCATTGAATTACCGCATCGTCTCCGGACCTGAATGACTCTTTGTGGTGAAGTGTGTATGCTGTATTCTTTCAGCTCTCACAATCAGTCGCGGTTGCGGCCAAATAACAACAATTTGTTTGCCTTATAAAGATAATGCCACAACAAAAGGCATTAAACACACACACACACAAACACACACATACACACGCATACGCACAAAGCAAACAATCATCATTATCGAAATGTCATAAAAGCAAATGGGCGTTCATTATTCAATTTTAAAACTGCAGCAGCTGCCAAACAACTTAATACAAAGGCAAAACAGCAGCAGCAGCAGCCACAGCTTATAAAACTTCTAAAAAGCCCAAAACATTCTCAGAGTCGCCCCGCAAATAAAAATAAATGTTTCACAGACGCCAGCCAGGCAGCCGAAAAGACGAAGAAAAAATTAAGCATAATTACTGACAGCAATTCAAGTCGGCCCCACACACACAAAGGACACAGAGAGAGAGAGAGCATGCCAAGTGATCCTACGTGCAGGCAGTTTTCGACTGTCTGGCAAACGATTTCATTAAAATTGCACAAGGCAACAAGTTTCGTCTTTAACCCGAAATACTGCAATTTGGTCGAGAGTGAGACAATTATAAGCATGACAAATGAATTTCGCATTTCGCAACAACAACAACAACAACAACTGTCAGTCAAGCGAATACTCCTCCAGCTGTTTTTGCCCTAAAGGCACACACCTTCTTCGACTTGGCCACATTTGACTTTGTGCGTATGTATGTATGAATAATTGCATCAAGATTTTGTGGTTGTTTTTTTTTTTTTTTTTTTTTTTGCAGCATCAGCTGCCTCGGGTTGGACTGCATTCAAGGTGAAGCATAAACCGCAGTCGACATGAAATGTGGCGACCACCATGAGTGCAACATCCAACATCCAGCAACAATGAAAAACTCATTTAACTTAAAATTTTTTTTTAATTTTCAGTGCTTTAAAGAGCAACTGCTTCTTTTTCTCCAACCACGACGACGACGACGACGACTTTCATTTTAATGCAATTTGCTGTATTATTCACGTCAGCAATAAGAATGCCACAAACGACAGCAACAACAACACGTGCTACTGTGTTGCGTTGATGGAATTTCACAAATATGAGCTGCTGCCAGCCAAAAAAATATTTTCAACATTTCTGTCTTGTTTTCTTTTTTTTTGCATTGTGCATAACCGCAACGCTGCGTATACTTGATTCTTTTTTTTCTGTCAGTTGTTTTACCTGTCGTGTTGCACTTTGTACTCTGGTGTGTCGTCTCCTGCTCGTTTTGCATCTGTGTAATAATTTGATGTTTATGTTGGGCTATGCATTTTTTTTGTGTTGTTCTGTGTGACGAAACATTCTTTCCCTTTTTTTTGGGGTTTTGGTGGGAAACCGAGCTTTTTACATATTTTTGGCATTGAATGCGGCCAAAAGACACAAACGGAATACAACGGAGCGAGATAGAATGAGAAAGGGTGCAAAGGACGAATGTGAGCGCATATTAACCTTCGTTTTTTTGTCCTTTTGCATATTTTTAAATATGCATTAGGGTGTTTCAGGGAATATTAAATGAAAAGTAAACAAATTTCACATATTTCAAACATTTCGTTTAACTTTTTACTACTTTTTAGTCATGGTTTAGTCTCTCTTAAATAAATACAACTCTCTGCTACATGAATCACCTTAATGCCAAGCATATATACGTGCATTTTACATCACTTATGCAGCATACTGGCACACGCATATTTTTGCCAGCCACAAAATTTTGCGCCATTACCAAACAACAGCACGAAAGGCACGAAAATAGTAGCTATCCAAGCCAAACCAACACACAACAAAAAAGAGGCAACACACACACACACACACATAGCACATGAAATTGTTTTCTACATAACGACCTACAACAAAACAAACATAGCACAGCAACAAAAAATACGTATAGAGAGGGAGAGAGAGCGACCCCTTCTCGCTAGCAGAAATGCGAAAATAAAGGCAGACACACATAGAAACAAAACAAAAAAAATGGCGCACAATTTCAGTTATGCTTACACACAAAACAACAACATAAAATCCACATAGATGTAAACAGCAGCAATGTGCTATGACCAATTCCCGACCTCTTCACCTCCCCCCCCTAAAAAGGATTCTATCTTCTTTTATTTTCGGGGTTAAAAACGCACCCCAACCCCACAACCACCACCACTTTGGGAGCAAACAAAAGTAAAAGCCAAAATGCAGCGACGGCCTTTCACGATTTTTTTGTAAACCAAATTTACAGTAATGTAATGAAAACGCGGCGTTAAAAGGATTAAATTCACATTGCATTTATGGACAGTATCAAAAGGAAAATAAACGCCGACGTCGACGTCGAGGCTGAAAACAAACAAAGCCCAAATACCGTTGGTAATTTTATTGGCAGTAAGCAAGTGACGCTTACGAATTTTTTTTTTTTCCAGCGGCAGCAACATTTTCGTTAAACATTTTTTATTCGCGTCGCACGTGTGTTTTTGTGTTTTAATTAACAAACGGCAGCTAACAATAAAAATGGAATATTAAATGGAGCTATATTTAAGTGCGTATGTGTATGTGTGTGCTGGTGTGTGTGTGTGGCTGCTAAAAGTGCTTCACCTTGGCGCTCATAAAAATGTGTAACAAAATGTTTACCAAATAAGTAAACAAAAAATATTATGTGAGCAACGAAACTCGGCATTAATTGCGTGGGAACATTTTAGTGCGTTTTTATGCATTACCAACAATGAGACGAATGCTAGATAAGCGCAGGCAGTGTGGCAGTGTGGGCGTGGCAGTTGGTGGCAACTACTGGTGCACATTAAATGTTAGAAGACGATAAAAATGTCAGCAGGGGATGTTAAACTTTATTTCACTCCAGATTGCCACAGGCTGTGCTTAAAGTTATAGTTGTGTGTGTGTGTGTGTACCGTTAGTGGCTCATAAATCATGTAACTAAGGTGTTGCTTTGCAGACAAGTTAACGGTTTGTAGTCAACTACTTGTGTGTTTGTTGCTGGCAAATTAAAATTCATAGAAATTGTTGCCTACTTTTTGGTTCGGATCATTAAAGCTCATTAGCGAATAGGCTGTGCAAATTGTCGGGTGGCGGGCGGGTTGGTGGCTTGGGAGGGCAGTAGCTAAGACTTTCAATGCATATACACAACATAAGCTGCTCACAGGCTTTTGTCAATGCGAATTGATGGATGGTTTTAGGCAAGCAATGCTACATAATGGCTAAGAAGTTGCTGTGTAAGCATTAGGTCTCGACTCAAAGATATCCTGCTTAGAAAACGCAGCCTAACATCCATAAAACTCAATCAGTATTGAACAACAAAACACGGTATCTCAAAAGCTTAAGAATATTTCCCATTCATGTATCCTTTCCAACTGTTTATCAATGGGTATTTTAACCTATTTTGGCCAAAACCATTTATCTTGCTACAGAAATCTTAGCACAAGTAATTAACGCCACACATAAATGACACAAGCAGCGGCGTGCAAGCAAATCAATAATATTAATTATCAATTAGCGCATGCTTAAAGTGCGAATAATGGCATTTAATGCCATACATTTATTATTCAAGAGTTTTGTTTTTATTTCTTGGCTAAGCTAAACGAACATGAATAAAATTTTTCCGCTTGAACACCGCATTAATTTGCCATTTTAATTATTAATTCTATATACACGATATCAAACAATGAAAATGTGCGAAAAAAAACAATACAAATAGCTAAGCGTGCAAGCGATTTTCACATTTCCATTAAGCAGCTTAAAAAAATGTTTTTACTAGCGGAACGGGAGGATTTTTCGGGTTTGTATCAGCTGCTAATAATGCAAGCGATTTTAATGCAAATTTGTGGTCATGCATGCTTAATTACAAAACATTTTCCAATATGATTATAATTGTTCTATAATAGTATTCAGCAACAAAAAAAAAAAAAACAAGCAAGCAATGCTACATAATGGCTAAGAAGTTGCTGTGTAAGCATTAGGTCTCGACTCAAAGATATCCTGCTTAGAAAACGCAGCCTAACATCCATAAAACTCAATCAGTATTGAACAACAAAACACGGTATCTCAAAAGCTTAAGAACATTCTCCATTCATGCATCCTTTCAAACTTTTATCAATGGGTATTTTAACCTATTTTGGCCAAAAACCATTTATCTTGCTACAGAAATCTTAGCACAAGTAATTAACGCCACACATAAATGACACAAGCAGCGGCGTGCAAGCAAATCAATAATATTAATTATCAATTAGCGCATGCTTAAAGTGCGAATAATGGCATTTAATGCCGTACATTTATTATTCAAGAGTTTTGTTTTTATTTCTTGGCTAAGCTAAACGAACATGAATAAAATTTTTCCGCTTGAACACCGCATTAATTTGCCATTTTAATTATTAATTCTATATACACGATATCAAACAATGAAAATGTGCGAAAAAAACACAATACAAATAGCTAAGCGTGCAAGCGATTTTCACATTTCCATTAAGCAGCTTAAAAAAATGTTTTTACTAGCGGAACGGGAGGATTTTTCGGGTTTGTATCAGCTGCTAATAATGCAAGCGATTTTAATGCAAATTTGTGGTCATGCATGCTTAATTACAAAACATTTTCCAATATGATTATAATTGTTCTATAATAGTATTCAGCAACAAAATCCAAAACCCAAATGCATATAAAAACCAATCGATAGTTAATTAGCGAATTTTTTGTTATTATTATTATTTTACCGCCAAGCTGCTGGCATTTTAATTGCAATTGAAAAATATAGTGTTTATGTATGTAGAGATTCTGTGGGAAGGACAGAGTATGTAAGTAATTAAGTGTTATTTTTTTAAACAGCGCTAAGCACAAAACACTTGAACACAATGCCCAGAGCTTTAAATACCATGTTGAAAAAAAGAGATGTTAGTTTTTTGTTGTTGCCTGTATGACAGATTTAGTCGTCATTCATTGGCAAAATCATTTTCAATTAAGTAAAAAATAAATACTTCAGCTCTAATTGCACTCAAATGCAATACAAAGCAAAAAGGAAAAAACATTTTAGTATATATTTTAATTGATTCGATGAAATGCAACAATATATTTTATTTCCATTTAAAGTAAAACTTTATGGCAAAGTTTGATTAGTTGTGTTCAACCACAGACTACTGTACTTTGTTTAACCCTGCCCAGTCTTCTCACACTTGCCCTTGGGAATATTTTGCTGCTCGCTTCATTGACGCTCATCATCATTCTATTTGTTTAGGCCATTGACTGTTTGAATCGATATATATATACAATTTTGTGCCTTCTCTCTCTTTACGGCTGCCACTCATAATGAAAATGGTTTTTACAAGTGGAAGCCGCCCAAAAAACAAAAAAAAAAGTGAAAATAAAATTGGCTAAAAACTGAAATAAAATTGTTGATATTTGCACACGTAATATGCGCCTTAACGCTCAAATACGTTTTCAATTGTCCAAATTTCATTTATATAGCATATATATATATTTTATTTTTGGTGGAGATACATGGGGGTTTGGGGGTACCGGGCCCAGTTTGCACACTCTCAAGTGGCTGACGTGCAAATAAAAATTGTTATACAATATAAATAGAAAATACAATTTGTTCGTGCTTGCTGCAATTTCAAGTTGTCTGCACAAGTTTCTGAAAATTTTTAATTTCAGGGAAAAAATACAAATGCATTTCATTCTTTTTATATTATTTTTTCGGTTAGCCCCCATTGTTAGGGTTATGGAGTTGGGTATATAGGAAGTTGAGGTTGAAGCGAAAGCTTTGAGCTGTTGCCGCCGTTGCCGTCGCCGGTGCAACTGCAACTGCTGTGTGTGTGGGAGTTTCTTTATGCGCCATAATTATGTCATTTAAATGCAACAAGCTGCTGGAATGAGCCAGTCACTCGAGTCAGTCAGTGCAGAGAGAGCACAACGATAATTCATAATTAAAAAAACATGCAAGTTCTTCTTCTTCTTCGTCTTTTCTTTTTTGTATATTTTTAGTTCACATATACATATAGATGGAATATGGAGTAGTATATACTTTACAAAAGATAATAAAGGCAGTTGAAAAACATGGAGGGGGGAGGGGGGGAGAACAAAAAAGATTGCTTGCCGCGCCCGCCCAAAGATGCAGCACGCCTTCTTGGCCCAGCCTCCGACGACTGCATAGTCAGAGCTCATCTCCTGGCTGTAGGATGTTGCTGCTGCTGTTGCAAGCTTGCTTGTGGTCTTCTCTTCTCCTGATGTGGCAGCATGGCGTGGCTTGGCGTGGCGCGCGACTGTTAATTAAATGAGCGCGCAGGCAAACGAGCAAACGACTGATGGACGTATCGCATGGTGCACAGAAACTCCTCACTTCTCCCACCCTCTGGCCACACGAATGCAAAAGGCATTTTGCAGTGAGTGGGTGTGCGTCTAAATTGCTAAATGGATACGGGCCGAGCTCCTCCAAGCCAAGAGGACACACACAAGCACACACACAAAGGAATCACTGCGATAGATACAAAGAGAGTGTAAGCAAGAGGAGAGAGGGTGGGTAGTAAAGGGAAATGATAGTGAATGTGAAGAGAAGTGGCAGTAGTCGCATAAGGGGTTAATAGTGCAAACTGCATAGTGCCACTGTGTTGCAAAGCTGTGTCTGGGGCGTCTAACTAACTTAGGCTTCTAATTAAGCCAGCCGAGAGAAACGGGCGCAACAGCAGGAGTCGCTAGGTAACCATATACACTCAGAGAAAATAGAGACAAAAGTTGAAACACAAAACAAATTTGTAGACATACTTTTTTTCGAGTGTAGTTTTTGGACACACAGTTGCCAAGTGTGAATATCTGTCCTCTGCTTTGCCACATGCTATTGCGCAGCAAATCGCAACTGTTTGTCCTCGTCCGCGTCGTTGTCGTCTGTCTTTTTGCATTTTGTCGCTCATTAGTTTATTGCCAAAAAAACAAAAAAATGTCACAAAAGCGCAGCTGAAGAGTTCAAGCACCCGAAGGATGCGATGTGCGCTTGGTGGCATGTGCATGTTGCAAGTGGACAAAAGGCTTTTTGGCCTAACTAACTAAGTTTGTTTAATTGCAAGTCGCATTTGGGACATGCTTAGCCAATTAGTTGGACGCGGAAGTTAACACTTTTTGGTATTAAAGTACTTTAAGACCTTGTCAAATTACGCATACGTGCTGTTGTCTACGCATATATGCCATTTGCCAATCAAACACCGCCCTTGTCAGCATAAATCTCGCCCCTCATGCGCCGCCTTGTCTTGTTGACAGCACGATGGCCAAATACAAACATGGGGCGTTGATGCACATATGTCACATGATAACAACATGGGGTCTGTCGCTCCGTCTGTCGCTCCGTCTGTCGCTCCGTCTGACTCGTTGAAGTAATATAAATTTCGCAAAAATCAGCAAATGCTGTGTAGGCGGTCGATGGCGATGGGAGAAGAAAAGAAAAAGACAGTGTCTGCCTGCCACAGACAATGGCAGCAGTCGCAGTCGCAGCATCAGCAGCAACGGGGCCGAGGACTTGGACTTGACTGAAAGGTGTTGCAAATGTTGCCATGTAATGGCTCAACGACGAAGCGGCGTTGGTCAGTCGGCAACAGAGAACAAAACAAAAAAAAAATATGCTGCCTCATACTAGTTGGAGGCATTGCCTGTTTTGGCATGTGTCAAGGCTTGCAACGAGACTCGGAACGTTGAACGTTGAATGTTGTGGCAGCCAACAACAGTCAGCAGCATGTCCATCAATTGAGGCTGACTGTGGCGCCGTTGTCCTCCATCATCATGTGTGTGTGTTTGTGTTTTGGTTTTTGCAATTATTTTCTAATTAAAGACGTGCCTGGCAAACCCAAGCCCGACCGCAGTTTGTTGCACGAACACACAAACACACACAGTGTGTGTGAGGCATTTAATCAAACACAACGCATCTCGCATCGCTCTTTAAGGGCTGCGGCTTTGGTGGCAGCTGAAATGGGTCAAGAGAGGCGCGCAGCCAAAAAAAAAAAAAAAATAAGAGGAGGAAAAACTGAAAATGAAAACTGCACAAAAAACTGTTACATGTGCCATATACATACATATATACATACATCTATGACTGGGGGATATAGAAATGTGTTGGGTATGATTAGCCGGCTTTTTCTTCTTCTTGTTTTTTTTTTTTTGGCACAGCAGCAATGGGAACACAACTGCAACAACACCCGGCACTTCATTAAATATTTAAATGAGCATCCTGTTTTTTCTTTTTTTTTGCATTTTCTTCTTTATTCGTTTTAGTTGTGCTGTTGTTGGTGCCACGCCACCGCAACATGTAGCACCTACAACAACACAAAGAGGAGGGGCTCAACGACAACGAATGCATATGCAGATTCATAAGCAGTTAATTAAGGCCGAACTGGGGTCGTTGCAAAAAGAAAAACAAAAACAACAACCAACAACTATGCAACACACTAAGTTACACATACAGAGACAACAGCAAGCAAGGCAGCAACAAGCAAAAAAGTGAAATTTATATAAAAAATAAATACAAAAAAAAATTCATAGTGGCAGGAACTTGAAGTTTGGCAATGCGAATAGGAAATGCCCTTCAGCAAAATATTGGCAAAATGTTGAACATCATTTTGAACTTTATGGTCATTAGACAACTAAGAATTTCAAATAAAAAATATTTTAATGGCATACCGCTCCCATTGATATAGCTTATAATCCTCTCTATATCTGCCTTTATCGCCATCATATTGCAATAATTAGTTAATTAATAGATATAAAAAAATCTTTATGATCTTAAATTTAACAACCTCAAAGCTTTGTACATAAAACTCCACTAGAATAGAGTATCGGAAAAAAAGAAGAAAAAGAAATGGGAAATACTTGCAACAAACAGGCGAAACTGCCCAACAGCCAAGGCATAAAAAGCCAAAGACCAGGAATGAGGCTGCAACTTGAAGGCAGAGTTTGGTTGCTGCGGCTGTTGCACACACACACACATTGAGTTGGGGCAACATATTTTACACATTTCATTTTCGTTGCTGCACGAATTTATTTGGCAATAAGAGCAGCCGCAGAGTCGAGACCGAGAGAAATACTAGGCTGGCGGCAGAGGCAACAGAGTCAAGAAAATGGCGCAATGAATACGAATGGTTATAGTCGTGTCTGACTGTCTGTACATGTATGTATGCACTCATATGTGTGTGTGTGTGTGTGTGTGCGTGGGGCATGTTGGTAATTTCGTACAAGTGGAATTATTATTTATAATTTTTAGCGACGTCAGTTGGGTGGGCGTAACGGGCGCTGCGCTATGCCGTAAATTATGTCATTTAAGACAAGTGAGCGGCGGCCTGAGAAGAGGGAGGGGTGGAGGGTTGTGTTCGGCTTTAACGTATGAATCCCCCAAACGACATAAACACATAAGAGTTCGCAATATGCATATGGAATTGGGTTGAGCAGCGTCGTCGTCGTCGCGCACTTGTGCACAAAATGGAGCTGGAACTGGAGCTGGAGGGGATGGGAAGAGTGTTAAGTTTCATATATGCATTTTGTCTCGCTTCTTCCGCACCTAAATGAAGTCAGCCCCCGCTATGCGAAATTAGTAAGCGTTGAGTGCTGGGAATGTTTGATGAGTGAAAGAGAGAGCAAAATAAAAGAAAGAGATAGTGAAGTGTGTATATGTGTGTGTGGGGAAGTCAACCCACTGACGTGTGAGTGTGTGCATGGGAAATTGATATAAATTGTTTTGAGCTGCAGATCAGACAGTCTGTGAAGGCGACAACACTTTTTGATAGGGTCAGACAGCTGGAAATGTTTTTTTGTGTGCAAACAGGAGGGGGAAAAGTGTGTGTTTGGGTGTCGGGAAACATGAGTTAATGTGAAATTCTTGTGGCTTGTTAGTAGCAATCAAAAGTATTATAAATTTTAAGAATATTGTATTAAGTATGCATGCACAGACATGCTTGCACACCAATTAAAATGTTTAAATAGATGAAAGGGATAATCGAAATAGTCTTTAAAGAATTCTTTTCGCTTTGAATTAGAGAAAAGTTTCGTAAATGCATTTTTTTCTTAATTCATTTCTAGGTATTTAAAGAGATTTTTTCTCGGTGACAATAAAATTCCTAATTCAAACTTTTGATATAGAAATAAAATCTTCATCAGCTTTTAGTATGAACAAATAAAGTAATCAAAGTTAATTTATTTAAAGCATTATTTATCAGATTCTTTAACCATAACACTCTTCCTTTCATTGACTTAAATATTGCTCATAATTTTTATCTTTTCTTCACAAAAGCATTAAACACTTCTTACAACACTCAAATCGATTCTTTGCTTTCTGTTCTCAAACTTCTTCTTTTAACGTAAACGTTTTCGACTCAATTTCGCATTGGACTGCTGTGGCAATGTGTGTTTGTGTGTTGCTACCTAAAGCTCCTTTTCCATATTATTTGCATAACAATCCGACAGATATGCCTATTAAAGGCAGCTCAGCTGCAGCTGTTGTCTCAATTCTCACACCTTTTGGCAACAACTTCGTCATACTCTACGCTACGTATACAATTTCAGTAACAGCAACAAAAAAAAAAAAGGCCTAGACAACAACATACGGCTAAATGCAACAGACAACAACAGCAACAGAAAAGTAATGTCAACCAATTCATTTCATTGAGTGCATTGCGTTGGCCGGACAACGCATTTGGATTGCTGCTGCTCCTGCTGATGGTGCAACGAAGCGTGGAGTATCTTTTGACTTGTATCGTATATGTAGTATATTCTGGCATTTTAAGGCGCATGTTCAGTCAGCCTTAGCCCCAGGGTCAAGTTCAAGAGCGAGGCAGCAAGGCAAAGGCAAAGGCAAAGGCAAAAGCCTGGCCAAAAGGTTTGCATATCGCATATCTAAATGAGGTGATGATGCTGCACATGCACAAGTATCTGGACACAGATACAACATTGGACAGCGACACGGCTTTGGGCAGACACATTGCATTGGCAATGGCAATGGCTTAAATATATATATATATATTTCTGTATATAAAGAGAGGCAAGGCTCAAATGTCCACTCGAGTGGGTAGCATGAACATGAAGTGTTTGCACAACAACAACAACAACAAGAACAACTAAGAGCTTGATGATGAGACGAGAATGTCAGTGCTGCCAGTGCCAATTATGAAAACTGATATGCTTGCCTCGCTCGCCTTGATGAGCGCGCTTCAAAGGCGCTGGCCAGCCGCCAGGCACAAGATGACAGAGAGAGGGGTAAGAGGGGGTTTCGAAGCGAGATAAGGAAGTATGGAGTATGTTCGTCTGTATTCATCGTGGCGCTTAAGCACATTGTGGTTGCAGTTTTGATTGCATACGGATATATATATATATTGGACACTCACACGTGGCACTTGGAAATTAATTAAGCTTCGGCAACTTGCAGCTGCAACTGCAACTGCAACTGCAGTTAGCAAGATTCAGCACTCAGTCTAATGAAAATGTAGCTGAACTGATTTTGGACAAGCTTTTGGGGTGTGGCAAACACATTGCGGGCTTATTTGCAAGTAATTAGATTGGCAACAGAATCTTGTCATTGAATATTCGTATCTTCTCTCTTCTCACACTTAACACTCTATCTATCTCACTCTATCACTGCCACTGCCACTGCCAGTGCCATTGCCACAGTCGATGCTGAGATGATGTATCATCATCATTTGTGAATTTGTCCAGCTTCGAGTGTAAACCTGAAATCATCAAGAAGTATGGGGGACGACCAGATGGGCGTTTTGGCTTGTCTTATCTGCAAGTAATTAAGCACCGCAGGGCGGCATTACAAAACCGATATTAAGCCAATATATATATGATTGCATCTGTGTATGTGTGTGTGTGCCGCATAATTCACTTGGAAGCTGGCTCCAGCCGTGTGTACAACATGCTGGAAAAATGCCGAAATGTCGCCGTGGCGAAATTTATGACCCAAAACGGCAACAAGCGGCTGTGGCAGCCACTCGCAAAACTTTGCAAAAATGGGGAGCGCAGCAACAGTCGCAAAACAGTCACAAAGGACGACGACTGTTGTAAATGTTTTTTATTGTTCTTGTTGCTGTTGTTGTTGTTGTTGTTGTTGCTCTTGTTTTGCACAGCCACAATGTCAAAGTAGGGCTGGGGGGAAAGGCAAACAACAACAACAGCAACGATGACGACGACGACGACGATGAGTGCAACATCGACTTCGACTGCAACTGCAATTTATGCGCAGAAATATTGTTGAAATTGTTTGACTTTAACAACTAAATTTTCAGTTTTCGTTTATGTGGGTGTGTGTAGGTGTGTATTTTGTGTGTGTTTGTGTGTGCGTGTAGACAAAAGTGCTCTAAATTGGTTTTTACTCGAAACTACACAGTGGCCAGGCGAACAACTTTGCAGGTGTTGGCTGTGCCCTGCAACTTCTCCAACAACAACTTTAACTTCAACACTTTAAGAAAAACAGGTAGAAGATTTAAAAGAATTTGGAATACTTTTGGGAAATATTAATGATGATGAAATATAAAATCAAGAAATAGTCGCAAACTGTTCTTAAACTTTCTAGTCATGTTTTGGCGGTGAAAGATTTTCGATTCAGTGCAAAATACTCATAATAATCACTGCAACAATGTTTAAACTTGTTTAAAGCGTTCTCTCTGCTTGTTTTTCTGAGTGTACACATCTTTAGTTTCAACCTTAGAGCCGCGTCTGTCGCTTGATTTGTGTGCTTCTAATGGCCACAGGTATTTAGTAAGTTGAAGGTGTGGCAACTAGCTGAAAGCAAGCTAACTCTGGTTAGCTGGCGGAGTCTGTGCAACATGATTAGCAACGGGCAAGTGAAGTACTACGATTGTCGCACACAAACACACAATATTCTGTAGTTCTCTAGTTTAACGTGGTTTATGGCGCAGCGGCGTGTCGTGAGAAAGGTTGCCCAGCTGGTTGGCTCGGTTTGTGCCTTCGCTCATCTGTTAGTCTAGACTGTGTAGACCACAAAAGACCATCATTAAAGTGGCTAACACACACACACACACACATTATGCAAATCCTGTTCGCATGTTGGGGCCAAGTCAATCACTCAACACAGCAACAGATGAGGGGCTTTTGAGGTAAGCGCTCAACATTTATATCAAATGTCATATGCCTCTTGGAAATTGCCAAATGAATCATAAAAAAGAAGGCAGCGAGGACGGACCACCATCAAACAGGAAATAAACACAAATGCGATGTGGATACACCTACCCAAAAAAAAAAAATACTTATATAAGGAAAGAGACAACGCTACGCCTACGGTGAGACCCCCAAGACCCACAAGCCAAACCGACAGACAGACAAACAGTCACACTCTTGCTGAAGATGAGGCAGATAGACAGCAGCGGGAGCAGCGGCAGGGAGGCAATGTCTGCACATGCAAAATGTAAAGAAGAAAGGCGCACCCACACCCACTGTGTGGTGGGAGTCCGAGTGAGTCCGGAATCGGCTCCACGCCAGGCGGTTGACCAACATAAATGGCGCAAAGTTGAAATGCTGACAGGCGCACATTCGTTATGACGTCGCAAACGTAACAACAACGTGGCATGAGCTATGTTTCGTCTCTGGCATGAGGCATTTTGGGGCCATGAGCCCATGCACCCATGCACCCATGCGCCCATGAGCCATGAGGCCACGAGGCTGTAGTGAGTAAATCAAGTTGTAGGTAAGTGAGATTTATGCTTATGTCGTTTAGTGTAAGCCAGCAAACATTGCCAACTTTGTCTTCTGTCTCTTCTTCTGCCACTTCTTCTTCTTCTACCACACAGTTGTTGCGGCTGTCGTCTAGCGCATGCAAAATATGACAACATTTCTACCAACCTCCCCCCCAAAGAAAAAGGTAACGAATCACAAGGAGTCGACCCCAAAAAAAAACCAAACAGAATGGCCAAAATGAGGCATTTCGGTTTTTGGATGTTAGATGTGCAACAGCAACAGTTGCAGCCAGTTTGACAAGGCGCACTCTAGCAGTAAAACACTCTGCAGTAAAGGTGAGTGATTTCTGCGAGAAGAGAGTGTCAAGCAACAAAAGACTTGATAAATGTTTGAAGACAAATTTTTAAATTGACCTGAAATCTGTCGAACATAATATTTTTGATGCAAAGAGCAAAGCCTTAAGCCTTGCCTTATTGATGTCTTCGACAAATTAAGCAAAGAAAAAAAATATACAAAAATATCTTATGAGATAACTTACTTACAAAATTAACACAATAATCTTAAATTTAAATACTTTTTAAAACACTGAGATTTATTCTCTAGCATCAGCTTAAAGAACTTTCTCGACTTCAAGTTCTACTTTTACTTTTGATAATAAATTCTTTTAAAAATCCCTTTTTAGAGTTCGTACACTCTACAAGAAAGCGTTTGCTGTTCCCTTTTTTTTTAATTTTTTTGGTGGACAAACTTGTTACTAATCGCTGCCTCTTACCCTCTTGCCTGCCTGCCTGCCTGCTTGCCCGCTGCGACTGTTAATTACAGCAAACAAGCTGCGTTCTAATCAAACTCAAACTGGGAAAATACGTAACCATGCCCCATCCTCGCTGCTGCAATACCCTTTTGGGTCAACCAATCCAGGCGCAAAGGCAGTCAGTTAGCTGTTGATGCACTTGTGCCAATGTTTGATGTATTCATGTTGTTGTCCTCTTCCCCCTCCCACCCACTACACTACTTGGGATGCTCTAATTAGCTGGGCTAACTGGCGCACAGGCCGGGCCAAAGCTGTTTGAAAAGGCTTCAATGGTTGGCAAAATGTGTCAGCAGCATCAGCACCATTTCTGCCACGAGGCAAATGTAAACAACTTTCACTGGACGACTATACAAAAAAAAAAGCGTTCAAGAATCCATTCGTCGCTGTGGTGGTTGTTGGATGGCCTGGGAACTATCAAAGCTGCAACTAGCTGCTAGCTACTCCAAATGTGGCAAGAAGAAGTCAAGAGCACAACAACAACAACAACAACAACGCCCACAATAATAGTAATAAAAAACAAGCTAAGGCTGAAGTTGAAAAGTGGGCGTTGTTGATGGTTGGTTGTTGTTGTTGGCGAACGCCAATTAAAAGCGAAAACGTTGCAAAAATAGTTGATGACATTAATTGACATTTAGCAGCAGCGACGGACGGGCATATCAACTGTGCCGGACAGCACAATCACCCCAAAGGCAAAAGACCAACATGGGGACAGGGACGGGGACGACGACGCGATTTGCAGCTAGTTTGCCCGTTAACAGAGTTGGCCAAACAGATGTGAAATGAGATGAATAGAGTGGGACGAGTGAGGGGGGGAGAGGGGGAGCAAAGAGACAGCTATCGAGAGTCTGTAATAGGTAGAGTTTTTGGCATAGGCCGCCTTTCACTGCCACTCCACGCAATTGTACAATTGGCAAAATGTCACAAAATCCAAAAGGCAGTTGTCAGCGCGTTTGTTTGCTTTGCTTTGGCTCGTTTGGTTGACATCGCTGGACGTGGGACTCCCATCATTAGCGTGGCACAATTGTGAGATGTGTAATTGCTGCAACAACAGCAACAACTTTGAGACATGCAGACGACACATTGACAGCGAGTTATGTCAAGTCGAGCGTTATTTGTTTAGCTTCTCTCTTGTCTCTTGCTGCCAATGAGAATTTTTGCAACATAAATAAATGTAAGCAACAAATTGAAAGCGAGATAGCAACTCTCTACAGTCAACCCTCCTTCCTTGTCTTTTTGCGTAGTCTTTTGTAATTGGTTACACGTAAAACGCACTGAAAAAGAGAGGAGTCTTCATCGTCGTCATCGTCATCGTCGTCGTTGTCCACTCGGGATCTCGTGAGTCGAAGTGCGCGACAAGATTTATAAGCGGCTGTCAACGTAGCCTTCTACTACTACTACTACTTGCAACTTGGTTGGGTTGGCTTGGCTGCTTGGCCATTTTTTGATTTATAAGCAAAACTGCTGCCGCATACGTGAGCGTGAGCGAGAGGGGGAGATTAAGAGGGAGCGCAGTACTCCCAGTATTTATGAAACATTTCAAGGCAACGGACACAGGAGGCTACTTGTGTAGGCAGTTGACATAGCCAGTTGTGGTGCAGTGGTGCAGCGGTGCAGTGGTGCAGCTGGCCACGTCAGTAAGTAGCCGCCGTGGCGGCAGTAATTGCGGCGGCATGTGAAATATGAGATAAACTCCAAGTAAGGCTCGGCTTTTGCAACGGCAGCCAGGCTACCTAGCAGGCATGTGGCAAGTTGTATAGAATCCCAACTAGCTAGGAAGGAGGAAGAGTGCAACTTAAAGACAGGCGACGACAGCAGCATTTTGGTGCCACTTTGTGGCATGCGAAATAACTTCGCACAATTGAGCATGCCGACAAAACTAAACCCAAATCACACACACAAACACACAGAGAGTTTCCACCGAGAATCGTTGCATCGTTCAGCATCCAACACCAAACTTGGACATTCTATTAAATTAATCGTCAATTATCAATGGGCCAATGGTGGAAGGTAACTCGTTGAAACTGTGATAAATAACATGTGTGTGCGGTTAACTGGGCTTGAACGTTGCAAAAGGCCAAATCAATTTAACTGCATGTCTAATTAAGCCGAACAATTGCCAAACTACAAGCACTCGAATTTCTCAAACTCAACTCTAACTCTAACCGAAAAATCGAAAAATACAAAACTTTGCATGCAATTTGCACAGATAGAGCGAGAGAGAGCGAGTGAGTGTGAAAGAGAGTGCCAATGTGTTTAATTAAATAGCAAGCGTAATTAAATTGCAATTAAATTAATTAAAAAGCACGCAGCCCATTGCCATCAGCTTCAACACACAGTTGAAGAGGGTTCGCTTCGACGTTTAGTTTAGGGTCCTCGCTCGTTCTAGCGCTTTGGTTGGAGTTAAAAGAAAAACAAAACGTGTATCCGCCCTGTTGGACCTGCTGGGCCACAAAGGACATGAACATGAACGTGAACGCGAACGCGAACACGAAACATGGCTACATTTTTGGGCTCTCTTTTGCGCTCTCGCTCTCTCTCGCAATTAGACTGTTTAATTTTTTATGAGCAAATGAATGTTTTCGGTGTTAAATGCTTGATTAAGTTCCATGGGCCCAGTTAAGCTGGCGGCTATGCAAATTTCATGTTGGCCAAGCCGGACACAAGCTTTGATGTTATAATTGAAGCTATAACAATAATAATAATAGGGGTAAATGATAATAACTTCAAAATGCATGCAATATGCGGGCCTAAAAAGGACTAAAAGACAAACAAATATGCTTGATTAATTAAGCAACAAAAAAGGCAAAACAAAAAAGGCAAAGCAAAAACACAGGATATTAAAGTCTATCATTAAGAAAACGCATCAATTATGCAACATAAAATAAAGTTTAAGTTTACAATCATATACAATTATTAATGCCGTGTAAATTGCCAGCCAAATGTCAATTATTATAAATAATTAAAAAGCATTGCACAAACAGGATCCGGCAAGGCAAGGCAATCATGGCTTGCACAAATATCATATTAAATTAAACCTTGAGCCAAGGGCTAATTTGTGAGCAACAACAATAATAATAATAAAGCCACATTGCACGTAGGCAAAATGAACAAATTGAATTGCGGCAATTACTTGCCACGATACGCAGAAAATGCTCAAAAAGGCGCAGGCAACATAAGATAAGTTTTGCCGACATTATATATTGTGGGCAAGAGTCACAAACAAAATGAGCAAAAATGCACAAAAAGTCAAGTTCATAAAAATGAAATCATGCCACAGCTCAGGCAGAAGATCAAAGAGGACAAATCAATAAAGCCCAAGCGCGCTGAAATAACTTAAAGTCAGCCAAAGTCAGCCGAAGCGAAACGAAAAGCAAAAGCAAAAAATCCGAATCCATCCAAGTTGGTGTCCGAGAGTCCGAGTTGAGTTGTGTTAAGGCACCGTTCGACCCCAAAAACAACTTGACCTGGTCAAGGCTGCAAGCACATAAAATAAAATTATACAACAAAACGGAAAAAGAACAGAAACGGAGAACACACAGAAAAAGGGGAGTAAAACTAAAGCAAAACTGTCTTTTGATCTATGCTGCCGCTGCCTCTGTCGGCTGCCTCTGCCGCCTGCTGATGACTATGATGAGATGATGATGATGATGATTATAATGATAATGATGATGATGATTGGCCTCTATATGGAGCAGTCTAGCACTAGTCGACGCGACTGGCACTGCTCGCAAGTAAATTGGCATAAGAAATCAGAAATCACAGAACGTTGCTGGCTGTCCGTTTCCACATCGCAAAGCGCACTCGGAGAGAGATAAATGGGCATCAGGAGGACTGGACGATGGGGCCAAGAACTTACACAAACAATACACAGAGAGAAAGCGAATGCAGAAAAGTTTAACGAAGAAAGTTGTAGTAAAATATCTTTTTAAAAACAAAAGGATATCTTTTCAAGACTTTAGCTGACCTGTACCAAAACTAAACACAACTTTTTTGCAGTGTACACACACTCGCATTGGGCACAGACCATTGCAATATTAAGTAAATATACAAAACGTTGTCGGCGCGGCGCACAAAACTAATGATGTCGATGCCGCTGCTGCTGCTGCTGCTGCTGCTGGTCAGAGTTGGAGTCTTGGAGGATGCTGTTGACTGGTCGCTGAGGTTGAGGTTGAGTCGGAGTCGGAGTCGGAGTCTGAAACTGCGGCTGATAATGATGCGGCAGCAAAAGTTTTAGGACGTTGTCTGTTTTGGCTTGGCTGACTGGCACTGGCAACTGGCACTGGCGATATACACACGCCAGGTAATAAATTTCATTTCTCAGCTGATATGGGCAATTAAGGAACAATTTTGCAGCTGAATGAGTAATAAATAAAAATTGTATGCCCGAGCTGCGATACGCAGATACAAAACTGCAAGAAGTCGTCGTCGTCGTCGTCGTCGTCAGTCGGCAGCCAAAGATAGTTTTCGGATAAAAATACACAAAACGAGCGAACGAACAACGCGAAACGAGGCACTGAATGAATGAATGAGAGGCAAGGGCAACTTGAGAAATGTGTATGTGTGTTTGTGGACTCATCAACAACAAAACTGTGCAAAAGATGGAGAAGAAAGACGAAAGAAGTATAAGAACTGGACAGTTGTTGGGCAACTGGAGAAGCTGCATGCTTGCCCTTTTGATGAAAACAACTCAATGACGTGATTTGTGATTTGTGCGGCATCGTTTCGGATGGGATCGGATCGCAACGCAAAGCCGCCAACGAAGTTATTGGGGCAGGATGTTGTTGTTGCTGTTGCTGTTGTTGTTGCTGTTGGTGTACCTCCTATATATATATAAATCACATTTTGCAGCAGAGAGATTGACGTGCAAATTCCACCCAAAACAACGTTGGTGCGGCTGGGTCAAGCAGTTTATAATTTCAGCTTTTTGCATAATAAATCACATTGGGCTTAAAGTCACTTTTGTGGCAGGCTGAATCATTCAGCCGTCAGCAGATGGGATTCACATCAACTTAACTCTATACGTTTTTTTTTTTTTTTTTTTTGGCAACTTGTCTGCTGTTTGGGCATTACTTTAATTACACAAAGGGCTCTGGGGCGGGGGTAAAAGGCATTTTTTAAATGCTACCCCGAAAAACGTTTCAAGAGCCTTTTTGGCTGCACAATTGCTGGTCGAAAAAAAAAAACGAAGCGACGCTGCGTCGGTGCCTTTTGGTACATATAATGGGGCACATGATATGTCGCCTACCTGGCAAAGAGTTCCTACCTACTACTACCAGACCGCCCCAGCAACAGTTAAAACAATGGAGCTCCATCATGACACTCGAGACGGCACCAAAGCCAAAAGCTGCATACAAAAGACAAAAGCAGCAAATATTGGACAGCAATGAGCGACCGCCAGGCAAGCAAGCCAAAGCAAAAGCAGCATTGGAGCTGCCGTTTAAATGTGCTCCATTTTACTGTCAAGTGTGCAAGGGAACCCAGAGTTGACATTTGAAAAACAGTGCCATGCCATGCCAGGCAGCAAAAGCAGTTTCTACTCTCTACCAACTATCTAGCAAGAGGTTAGATGGTAACAGATAATAGAAACTTCCAAATCTTTGGTTAGGGTATCTCCAAGTCGTTCACTTTTATCTTTTTATCTAACTGTATACCCACTTCTACACACACTCTCACCTCACTTTGCTTGTCCGAAGAATTTTAATTTAAGTATGTAAACTGACATTGAATAGTTTTCCTATTTTGGGGGTTAAAACCCTTTCGTGCCTTTTGTTGTGGGTGGCCCCACCATGAGAGAGAGAAACTGAGCTCTTCGCAGCTTAAACTATAAACTAAAACTCAACTGAACCGAATTAAACTCAACACAAAACTCAACTGAACGTAACTGAACCGAGTTAGAGCCGAGGGCGCATCTGAGTGCAATTTAAAACAATTTTAAGTTTGTTTTTTTTTGTTCTTTGTTCGTTTTTGCAATTGGATTCTCTGTGTATTATATGAAAAAGCTTGAGCTCGCTCTTAACCTGACCAGGAAATGAAGTTTGAATAGTTTGGGATGAAGGGACAAGGTAACATTTAATGAAAACTGAGCAAACTGTAGTTGTTGTTATATATACATATATAGTAAATGGTAAAGAGTGTAAGCTTGTTAGCTTGATGAGGTCGGTCTAGGCCTGGATGACAGTCAGTGCCCGAGCACTCCTCCACCTCCTGCTCCCTGGTCTAATCAATGCAGTTGACAGCAGTTGGTGTTCACAACGGGTGGTGGCACCACACCACCACACCAGCCACCGTTGCTAATCAACAGGCCAAGCTTACTTTAAGTGAGAATCGAGACGAAATTTTTGTTGTTGTAGTTACTTACCGGTGTTGAATATGGATGCGCTGTCAGACGCACTCCGTCTGTCTCCAGCTGTTCGGCCAGCACCATTTCCAGTTCATGGCAGGGCGGTGTCTCGCACAGGATCTCCATGCTGCCGGACAACGAGTTTGGATCGTTCAGCATAAAGTACACTGAGGCAGCGCCCTTTTCGCGTAACGAGCGAACACTTTTAAGCAGCTTGTGGCGATGCGATGGGGTGTCAACGCCAATGGCATCCAGATCGGGATCCCCAATTTGTTTGCATATCTCCAAGTCATCGTAGCCATTGTCCAGAAAACTTTCGGCATACTGGGCCAGGCCCAAGGCACGCAGCCATTCGCAAACAATGTTGCTAACGGCCATTTTTTTTCTTCTCTTTTTTTCGTTGCTCACGTGTGTGCCACCAATTACCGTTACAAAATGGGCGTCGATAAGCGACGCGTCACGTGCTTTGCACTCCTGTTATTATTATTTCAGCTTGAGCTGCTTGCCAGCAATTTCCTTCTTACGTTCTGTTCAACACTCTTCCTTTTCGCGTATTGTTTTAAATGTGTTTTTGCGTTTCTCGCTTTTCTCGCTTTTTCTGGTTAAAGCACAGTTAAAAAGCTATTTTCACATTTTTGCATTTTCACATGCCCCGTTTGTTTTGTGCTTTTCGAGTATCCTGCTGCTAGCGTTGTTGCAACTGCCACTCCTTCTGCCACCGCTGTCGTCTTCATTGTGTTTCTTGTCGTCTTCTGCAAGCAAAGTAGAAAATGCAAAGTCAAAAAAACTGTTGTTTAGCTAAATAGAATTGCATAAATTTCAATTAAATGTGCCCGCATTTGCAGTGTATTGTTGCATTAAGGGTTTTCCCACACACACACATACACTCAGAAAATATCTTAGCTAAGATGTTTTTCCCACTTCCTCTTTGCCCCAAATCAATAGCTGCTTGTGATTCAGATTCAAATCAAATTCAGAATTCTAGAAAATTAATTAAACCAATGGCAGCTGATGCGGTTTCCGTTTGCAACACACACACACACACACGCACACACAGGCACTCACACACATATGCTTGCAGTCAACATTTCTCATATTCTCACAGTGCGCCTTATCAGTCATTCAGGCAGCAAAATGAGGCACACCACAGCGAATAATGCGTGCTAGTCACACACACATATACGTATATATAGCACTTTATCATAGACACAGTGACGTCTCCCATGTGGGGCATGGTTGTTGCCACCCTTCGAACCCTCAGCACCAACATGCTTTTGAGAATCTATGAGGCGTTAAACGCAAACTAAAAGCTTAGAGCAACCAATCAACAGCAGTAGCAACAACAACAACAACAACAACATATACGTATATGTATCTCTCGATATGGTGGAGTGCAGTTTTTGGGGCGTGTGCCATCGCTTATTGATAAATGATTGATTATCGGCGCGGCACGGCGTGTGGGTGCGCTACGCTGTGCTGTGCTGCGGTTTCACTTTGCTTAGCACAAGAGTTTAGTGTTTGCTTTTAGTTTATATCTTTAATGGATTATTTTAGCGGTTGGCAGCGCCAAGCAACAAACAAAAAAAAAATAACAAAAATCATTGCCATAATCCACGATGTTGTCTTGCCACGCCACACCACGCCCCCTCAACTTTTCGTGAAAAAAAAGAAGGAGCCATCACATATATAAATGTTGCAAGTTGTATGCTGTTGCCACTGCCTTGTGTGATTAAGCTGCCTACTCTGCCCCCTCGTCTTTAGTGCTTCCTTCAGCTTATGGCTGTGTTTTTTTTTTTTATCTTCTTTGTCTGGCAGCTGTTTTATTTCATTTTCATTGGCATTGGATAGATCAATCATATGGCAGGTCGACATGCCGTACAAATAGTTTAATGATACGCAATTATTCACCAATAAAACTGTCGAGCAAATGTCAAGAGTTGAGCTTTTGTATATGAACATCAAAATTAACTGCAAATAAAATGTATATATTTCAGTTAAAGGCATGTGTTCTGAGAAGAGAACTTGAACATTATTAACTGGCAGTTAAATATTCATCAAATACCAAACTAGCTATAAGAGAAACCAATTAAATGTTGAAACCTTTAACATATCTTGCATTCTTTTGTATTCAATTTATTTGGGGAAAAAACAACCATATTTTAACCAAAATCATTAACTTTGGGCGCGCCCCCCTTTTAGGTAATGACTGTAATTGTTTAGTTACACAAAATGCCACACAACTTTGTGGCACTGTCAGCATGCTACAACAACAACACCAACAAACCCTTTCACTTCCGACCTATTACGAATGGATTTTTTTTTACTTTTTTGTGGGTCAAAGTTTGTTAGAGTTAGCTGAATTTTTGTTGCTCGTCTTCCGTAAACGCCAACGCAAAACGCTTAGCGCAGCGGTGGCAGGGGCAACAAATAACAACAAAATTAAATGCAACATCATTGACAGCATCGACCGCAACAACAACAACAACAACAGTCGTAATAAATTGTTGACTTGTTGCAGCAGTTGTTGCCTTCATTCATTCACAATGAATTTAGTTTCGTGGGCGTCGGTTCCAACGCATTATGTTTGCCGTCAAGAGTCAGAGATGTACAAATACAAATTTATTTTGTTATTGCTGTTGTTGTTGTTGTTGTTGTTGTTGTTGTTGCGGTGTGCGGCAAGTTTAATTTGTTTATAGCACGTCCGTTTGTTTTAAACGGTGTCATTTGAGCAATTCAAAAAGATTAAATACAATAAAATCGAGAAGAAAAAAAACAAAACCCTACGCCACGATCGTGTTGACTTTTGGCCTCAACAAGCCAAGAAACAATTGTGAGAGGTGGACAGGCGAGACCAAAATCAAATTGAGCGTCAATAAAAAACCGAAAAAAATTCGAGATGCTGTTGTTGTTGTTGCTGCTGTTGCTGAGGTAACGATTATTGCAACACGTTGCATGGCGCGGCCCAACAGCTGTCAGCTGGCGGCTGGTACGCTTTATCGGCCATCTGAGTATGTGTGTGTGATTGTGTGTTGGCCGTATGCACAACGCGGCGTATGCGCGATTGCCATTTAATTAAAATTGTTTGCACAGCTTCGCCAATTGCTTGGCCACATTTTTTTTGCCTTCTTATTATATTATTTAATCTGTGTGGAGCTCGTTGCCAGACTGCCTGCCTCGCTGTTAACTGGTGTGTGTGTCGCAGGTGCGCTCAGCGGAAACAACAACAACAACAGCGAAAAAAAATATTCAGACGCTATGTAACATTTGGCTAATTAATATGCATAACTCGAAGCTCTACGCACTTGAGCATTTAATTATTGTCATTAGCTGAGCAAATACACACAAAATAAGTGGAGAGGAAGCCGACCAACTGGGGGGCAGGTAATAAACATTAAATAAACAAATCAAATTAAAAAAAAAAATCATCAAGAAGACAAAAAACAAGGCGCCTTCATTAATGATAGGAAGTGAGTAGAGCGAGAGCGAGAGAAAGAAGTCAGGCAAATAAAAGTTAACAAAAAAATCCATTTGACAAAATCAACATTCTTTCGGGCTCGCCTTTTGGGGCGCGCATTAATACCAATGGCTAATTAACTTGTTGGCGAGCTCGTAAAATAGTTTTGGTCGCTCATCAAGATAATAATAAAGGCCAGCGAGCGAAGTTTTGTATGCTTTTGCTCTTGTTCGCTGTTGGGCCGACTTTAATTGCGTTTAAAATATATATGTATAAAAAAAGCCGGCTAGCTATACTCCAAACAGCCGTCAGCTGCAGCAAGTCTAGAGAGCAGGTCACATATCGCCAACGACCGACTACTGTTGTCAAAAAAAAGGTGCGGAAGAAGAAGAAGGGGAAGGGGAAGGCAAGACGACGGGGAGACAGACAGACAACACGTCGCTGCAGTCACTTTTCGGTAATTAGATTTTCGACTTCAGATAATAAACGGGGCACATTAAAATTTTACAGCCACATTGCAAGTGATTGTGTGGACACAACAACAACGACAACAACGAAACAAGAAATTGAAAGTATTCAATAAATTAACTTCAAAGCCAAACTTAAATGTCATGAGAGGGCTTCGACCATTTTTGACAACATATAATAATATGTTTGTCCGTCCCCAAGATTTTGGTCTCTGTTTAATTAAACGTCGCAATTGTGCAATAAATTAAGAGGCATTTGCAGCCAACAACAACAACTATAATTGGCAGACACTTTAGGCAAATTGTCAGTTGCAAAGGCATACGAATACGAAAATGCATTCATGCCCAGCAATTTAATCATTCAACAAAATAATTGCAATTTATGTTAACTTCCAATTGGCCCAAACAACAGACATTAAAACGTGTCTCATGTACTTATACACATATATTCAGTCATTTCCAGAGCTTAGACTCATTGCAATATCCTGTCGAATTTGATGTGCATTAAACTATTTGGACATGTCTTTTGGCCGTAAAGATATATGATTTATTTGTCGTTATGTTTAAGTAAAACATGAAACACGAACTTATAACATGTTGAATGTTAAGAAAAAACAACAATTATTTGGATTTAGGTGTTAAACATTTTTAATCACTAGTGTGGTGAGGCTTATGCCACAAATTTTTGAGATGAAAATCCTTAAAAAATCGCGTTTCATGCAGTACAAAAGTAGAGCTGAAAACAAGACTTTTGAGGTATCACATTTGAAATTCGGAAAAGATTTCACAAAGTTATGGCAATCGCAAGTTTTATCCAGCTCCCAAGTCGATATTTTGATAGACATTTTTGGATTGAAAATCCTTAAAAAATCGCGTTTCTAGATTTAAATGCAGTTTTATTCTAGAGCTCAAACCACGACTTTTGAGGTATCACATTTGAAATTCGAAAGAGTTTTCACGAAGTTATGCCAAGCGAAAGTTTTGTCCAATTGTTTTAATTGAAAATCTCGTAAAAATCGCGGAATTTTAACGTTTTAATTGAAACAAGTTTATTGTTTGTTTGTTTTATGGGTTTTTTTCGGTTTAGTAGAGTTAGAGGTAAGCCAAAATCAGAAAGTTTAATGACGCACAAAGTAAGCAATTGGAACTAATTGAAGTCACGTCCAAAGCCAATTGATTGATGTTGTTATTGTTTGTTGCTTTAGTCATAGTTAAAACTATGCGCAAATGCATAGGCAGTTAAATAGTTTTAAACTCTGAGTGTTTTGGGTGTGCACTGAAATAAAAAAAAAACCAAACCCAAAGTGTTGCAATTTTGAACGCCTTCTCAACGAGATGAAGGAGTTTGAAGCTCTCCCTCACAAATGGTTTCACGCTGCGCACAACAAGCTGACGACCTTTTGGCACACACACATACATACCTGAGTATATATGTTTTTATATAGATTGGCAATGCCTGAAGCTGTGCACCAAGTCAAGACAAAAATTTATAAATTTATATCATTTATATTTTTGTATTTCTCTTTTATTTCTTCACTGTTTTTAGTTGTTTTAAGCACGGCCCCTGAGCAGCGGGTGGCCAGCAAAGCGCAGGTGGCTTCTGAGTGTATTTTTGGAGCTTTGTGCGCTTTAAGCATGTTTTCTGCTTAATGTTTAATGCCTGATAATTTAACATTTGTATTGGATTTTTTGTGTTTTTTGTTTCTACAATTTGTTATGCAAACAAACGGGGAAACAGTTTACTTAACAGCCGCTTATAAATCATCATCATCAACTACAAGAAGAGAAACAACTGTGGAACGAACCCATCGATAATATCGCGCCATTGTTTAAACAATGAATAATGTGCGATATGCCCTCATAATATTTATTTGGCAGCCAACAACAATAACTACACATCATAACGATCATCATCAGCATCATTATTGAATTCATCAAGCGAATGTGGGCATTGATTTTGTCGAACCTTCTTTCTTTGCCTTTGCCTTCATACATATTGTATATGTTTATTCATATATTATGTCTTTTTATTGATTGGTGAGGGAAATTCTTCTTACTTGAGCCTCATTACGGACAGTTCCCAATGCCATCCATGGCCAGGCCAGGCCAGGCCAATCCCCAAAAAAACCCAGTGTGCCAATGAAATGCAATAAATTCACATTAAGCCGATCACATAAAACGCCTGATTGCACACAGCAAGCGCGCGCTGCGCGATGTGGCGGCAAAAGCTGAAAGTTCTCGCTCGCTTGCTTGCTCTCTCTCGGGGAACTCGAAGCGCTGAAGCCAACATCCTGTTGACAGTCGACTGCTGCAGCAGCCGTGGCAGCCGTAGCAGCAGCAGCTATCAATATTAAAAGCGCTTATTTGACAGAAATATGACAAATGCCTGACAGCCAAGCTGAAAATAAGCAGACACACACACACACATACACACAGGTGGAGAGGAGGGGAAGGGGATCCTTTTTGGCTGGATGATGTCCTGTTGTGTGCGGCGCAAAGTGCCAAGTCATTAGTAACAGGCGAGAGCAAACGTCAGATATGCTTTTTGGATTAGTCAATTCAAATTGCGTGCGAATATGTGTATGTGTGTGTGTGTGTGTGTGAGTGTGGCAGCTGTGTGCTGTGTGCAACGGTGGCATGAATAAGAGGGGGCGGCATCGGCGGCGGCAACTGCTTGCAGCTTTTTGGTCTGTGCTAAGTTGGTCCTGACAATAATAATGCCGACGAGATATCGATGAATCCAACTTGCCACACGCTGTGTGCCCAGGCATTCAATTCGCGGCTTCGTTGGCTGCCGTTGACAACACACACACATCCACACACACACACATATACAGTGACAGGGGAGACAGACACACGACACGTGTGTGCAACACTCACGCAATTTTGAGCTCGCGGGCAACGCTGTGTTAAATGAAATAAGTAAGCATCGAAAATGCGTTCAACTGTCAAAGTGGTGCACCACCTTTACCACCACTGCCACCACGCGACGTCACCATTACCACAGCACCCAATCACCCAAACACCCACCCACAATATATATTTTCCACCTTTATGTTGGCATGCAATGAAGCGTGCCGCAGCTACAATGCAATCACAGCCAAAATGGGGCATAGCCAAATTGTAGGATAGCTTATCATTCATTACATGTGAGTGTGTGCGGCATGGGATGGGGGCAGGGAGTCTTTGGTTTTTCAATTGGAAATTGAATTGAGGCAAAGCGCGAACTGAGTTAGTGCTAATGAAAGCCAGATGGGTTGGAAGGAAGTGTGTGTGTGCGGCATCAAGTTACATCAAGCGAATGAACCCGCAAAATATGTCAAGGAATTCATTCCTAAGGTAAAAGGCGCTTTTGTGCTAGAACAAGTGAATCTCAAGTGTTGAATATAAGAAAATAATGCAATGAAACTTGTTAAATCAAATGAAGAAACGATAAAATAAGTTATTATAGGCATAGCCACATAATAATTAATGATTTTATTCATCCATGATCATTTTTTTGCTCATTTTTTTCCCAACACAGCCCAAAGCTATTAGCACAGACACAATAATACTATCAAGCTCAAAAAGATTGTTAAATAAATACTCAACATTAAATTACGCCCACATGGTAAAAATCAACAGCATTCGCATTAAAATGCAAACTGGCCAATAAATCTTTTTGCAGTTTTTAACCTGTTTTTAAAAGCTCTTTTAATTTAACTCAAACAAATCAAATGTACATTAAAGTTAATAGTTGTTGTGCGATACACAAGTTTCGCATTCGATTAAAGGCAGCCCACTCTTTTACCCCACAACACCCTGCTGCACACTGGTATTTGGCGCATTATCAGTGAGATATTTTTCGCATAATTTTCGCGTTATTTTAAAATGCACAACAGGCAAATAAACACGACGCTTTGCGCCAATTTCATAAATATTTTTATGGCGTTTAATAAAATTTTATTGGCAGGGGCCAGCAGCATGTTTTATGACCGTCTGCCGCGGCTCTGCAGCGGCTCTTCGAACTGAACGCCTGACTCCGGTTCCTGCCTGCATCAACACAACACAACTTTACGTTGTCTCTGTGTGTGTGCTTTTGAGGCTACTCCAATTTGTCGTTGTGCTGTAGTTGATCAACTGCCGCGTGTGTGTGTGTGTCCCCAACTCTCTTGCTGTTGCTTCCTTTTTTTGCGTATTTTAACGCTTCATTGTCAATGCAACTGACAGGCACACACTTGCCGCCTGCCGATGGCCATGTTGATGGAGATGATGCAGGGCAATGCAGCCAGAATGCAACGTTACGTTGCAACAACGCGAACGCGTTGTCAACAGTTGCAACAATTACTTAAATGCAGCTATAATTTTACGATGCAGACGGCTCGGACAATTTACGAGGGTCCCCAAACCAAACCGAACCAACGCTCATGGCTATTTTCACAATTTCATATATGTATTTACTTTTTTTTATTATTATGTGAATCCAACTATTATTATTATTATTATTACCGCCGTTGCTGCAGCCAAAAAAATAACAGGGTTGTGATAAAATAATTGCATTATTGCTTTTTTTCCATGCCCATATGCATATCTGGCTTGCTTCAGTGTCAACCATCAACGTTTAAAAAAATATTTGTGGTCCATTAGCTGCATCGAATTGTTGTACATATAATTCTGCCCCGCGGTGCATTTATTAAATTCTTTGGCCATTTTTTTTTTGAGCTTTTCAATTGGAGTAAACTGTTTTAAGCGTTACATTTAAATAAAGGCAGCTAGGATGATGTCTGGCCCTCAGTTTGGCCCCGCTTCATTAATTAAGCTTTGGCTAACAACTTGCCCATAAATATTAATTTGGCATTCAATTAAGCATGTCACGGGAAGCTCGCCGACGGCGACAACAGCCCAACAATAACTTGTGAAAGTTACAACATAAATTCATAATTTTCATAAAATATATATACTATATGTTTGTATATACCCTGTAGTTATGAAATTAATTGAATATGTAAGCTTTTTTCAACTTAATTTTTTGTTTAACAAGAAATTTGCATTAGATCAACATTAATTTTAAACCTTTTTGGCTTATTTCTTTGTCCACTTATTCTTCACTTAACTTTTTCCCACCGAATTCTTGTGTTGATGCCCCAGGGTAGTTCTGTGGTGACTCAACAACTCCAAACTGAACTTTTCATTGATCAATTTGGCGTATTTAGCATTTTGTCAATGTGTCATATATTGTATAGATTGGGTTCGTCTTCTTGCTGTTGCCCTTTTCAATTTGCCGCGGCACATAAATCAGAGCGCACAGGCAAATAAAACATTCGACAGCATCGTCTTTTTGGCATTGATTGCCGCACAATGGCAATTAACCCATAAAATGGAAAAATGCCCACATTTAATCGTAACTCAACCCAGTTGATGTCTGTCAGCACAGCCCCCAGAGTTGGGAATCGCGTGGAGTCCAATTAATTGAAATTCAAAGCTTTAGCATTTTGAATTTGAGTCAGTTTTATGAGTGTTGTAGCAGCTAGTGCTGTGCTGTGTGTCGTCTCCTTACTTTTCTGCCCAGTTTTCTGTTTAATTTCACTTTGCGCTGTGCACCAGTTCGCCTGGCTATATAATCATTGCCATTCCCATCATTATCATCATCATCATCGTTGACTTGCGTTTCCAATGAATAATAAAGTAGAGTGAAGTACAGCGAGAGTGGAGAGCGAGCTGCGAGCCGACACTGCCACAGATATAAATCAATTCCAGAGAAGCGACAAAATTTACATTCCGTTTTGCGTGTGTGTGTGAGTGTGGGGAGAGTGGTATGGGAGCTGGGCAACAAAGGAGGTTGGGGAGATCGACCATTTGGCTTATTGAGATTTCATCGGAAGTTTTTGTGCGCATTGTGTCACAGGCGCATGCGTATTGAAGCAAATTTATGGGAACGGTAAACACAAACGGCATTGTATTAATAAAAAAAAGGTAGAAAAATCAAGAAAAAATTGTTATCGTTAAAATCGTGCGAGGCGATATACATACACATATATCCATATACAATTCGTAAGCGTTTAAGTTTAAGTGGGCCTTGATTAATGATATCACAGTATGCTGCGGTCGACAACGCACCACAGGAGTCTGGCAGCTGGCACTACAGCAGGGGGCAATAGAATCTTTTGTACACACAAAGAACATGGGCGTATTGGCCTTGAATAAGCTCAAGCTAAGCTTATAAACCATATCCAAATCCTAAACGCTATCAGCGATCTGCCAAAATATCAAAGAATTTGATACATTTTTAATGGTTTTTTTTTTTTGTTTCAACGATTTGACAACCTTTTCCAAAACACACAGAGCATCGGAATATCTATTTACCTGTCAAACAAAGACGAAGACGAGTAAGAAGAAGACCTTCGAGAAAGAGCAATCAATGCCATAGCCATTACTTAAAAAACCATCAACACAATGGCCCCCATTCGAACCGAGAGTAGCTCAAATTTCACATAAAATAAGACAAGACACACATTAGGCCGAAAGCAGATAGAAAATTGAAATTTCATCATTCTGATTAGCTTGTCGCCAACAGCAACAAGAGCTGTCGTCTAGAATTTATGCTTGCGCCATATGCCATAAAAATAAAAACGAAAAAAAAAAATTACGAACCACGGCGGACACATAAAATTTTTCCAACTGACTGCAAACGCGACTCACGATCAGATAAAATATATATACAAATAAAAAATAAAAATAATCTTTATATATAAAGTTGAGAATGTCATGTCAAATTGTGGCGCTGCCCCTCTTAACAACAATATGACAGCAAGAAGATCATAGAGCAAGGAGGAGAGAGGAAAGAGCAGGCAAGATGCTAGCAGGACAAGGTAATGTGTTGATACACAGACTGTCCTCGGGGCTCTCTTACGGACTGGTGGTAAGTCGATCCTGCTGCGGGGCACAATGAAATTTCAGTTGAAATGAAAAATTGACAACCTACAGAAGGAAAAAAAAGATGAAGAAACCGAAATTGAAAGTGAAGCCGGGTACCCGAAAAAGGCGGACGAATGTGGGATAAGGACGACGACAACAATTACACCAAATAAAATGCACAATATTAAACGAAATTATACTCTCTATACACATATATATATATATACATTTCTTACTTCCCCTTAGGTATCGGGATCTCAACTGGCAGACATAAGCGACACAACAAAGGCCAACGGCGGCATAAAACAAAAGGGCCCAAAGGCATAAGGCTGACAAGGCAGCTGCGCCTTGTCCCTCTTCCTGTTCCCTACTTCTCGCTCTCTCCATCTCTTTCGCTTTGTGACATTGTGTACATTGTGAATGCGTTTGCCTGACTTGAGAGCCAGCCAGCACATTCAGGCAGGCGAGTTTTGTGTATCATTTTTCATGACAGGCCAGCACACACACACACTCCGATACACGCTTGGTTTGACAGTCACTTCAAAAATGTGCAATTGCTGCAGCTAATTACGACTTAAAATGTTTTCTTACCTAAGCCACAAGAATGACCCTCACAAGCCCTTGCTTTCCATCTACTTCTCACTTATTAAGCATTTTTGTTAATTTCGTGTACACTTAGGCATACATTAATCAACACGTGGCGAATGCTAATGAAGACGCATCTCATTGTTGCACACACACACACATACACACACAGCTCACTTAACATTTTGTGATTTAAGGCAGCCACCCAAAAATTTGTTGTTGCTGTGTGGATGCCACCCCAACCCGAAAAGCATACCATATATCATTATTTGGAATCTGGGCAGACAGCACGAGTTCATATAACTGGTTGGAGTATTTGTCCTGTTGCAGAAGACTTCATCATTTAACGATTATTTCTAGCAATTTCAATGCACTCAAACTTACCCAAGAGAGACAGAGAGAGTGACTCGCCCTTGCTCCTTCAACTGGATGGGATGGCTTGCAACATTTGCGAAAATTTACGATGCCTGTGACACAGTTAACTCATGCTCGACACCAAAACATATATCAAATGTGTGGCACGACTTGGAATGGCACAAGGCAAGAGAAACAACGAGAGAGCGAGAGAGATACAACCTTATAGCCACGAGCCCATAAGGCTTGAAGGGACAAAAAAGGCTGCGTTACCTGCTCCCGCTGCCAACTTGCTTCACAGTTTCAGCTTGGGCCAACAAACAATAACGTGAAATATGTGCGGCGTTTTGCAATTCATACGCAAAAATGGATGAGCGGCGCATTTGAATCGCAATGCGGTGGTTGGAGTTTTTGGTCACTTGCTCTAAGTATTTTACATACAACATGCAACATGCAAAACGAAGGCAACGAAAAACAGGTAGAAAATATACTTATCATTTAGGGTTGTTTCATTTACGCGCTGGCCAACACATACTAAAATATACCAGTAATATGTACGCTCAAAAATAATATAAAACACCGGTATAAAAAAATAAAAAAATAAAAACACGGTATAAAAATGAAGAGTAAAAACCACCAAAATAACCGGTAAAAAATGAGGAGTAAAAATACCACCGCGTAAAAATGAGGCAAAAATACCACCGCACAAAAATATGCGTAGTTTTTTGACTTGGTATGAAAAATACCATATATGTGCACAGATACAGCGGTCTTGGTATGTATGTGGGTTGTAGCATCAAGGACACAAACACATTGTGTATGGCAATGGTAAAAACATAAAATTAAAGTGTCGTCGTCGTTGTTGTTGTTGTCGACGTCCATGGCGGCCCCCAACTGAAGTGTCTGCACTGGCCAAGCGGGAAAGGGAGCTGCCTGATGGTTGGCTTGCATTTAATCTTCCAATTGAGTGCGTGGTGCTGTGGTGCGCTGACATAGATAAACTGGCATATCCTGGACTGTCTACACGGTTATTGTATATTTTTTGTGCCGTTTTTCGTACTGCAACATTTTTGCTTTTAAAAAACAATTAATCTTTATTAGGCTGCCAGCAATGTCCGTTGCCAACTTTTTGTCGATGGCTCAAAAGCCAATTAAATGTGTTTTGCCTGTGCAACAATCAAACAAACCCAAAAAAAAAATATTGCTAGAGTGGTTCAGCAACCTCACGCCTTCGTCCCTGCCTTTCATTTGTTCCCTTCTTGCTTTCTGCGCCTTCTGTAATTAATCATTTTTTCTGATTTTATATAACATTACTTTCTTCTATACATATATCGCACTACCTCTCTCTCTCGCCCTCTCTCTGTTAAAAGTCAACGGCCAAAAAGAAGAAAAAATTGGGAATTGTGCAATATCCGTAAAATGCGCAAAAGTTGCCATCAATATGCTACGCTCGGATACGTCCATCAGAAATGCACTGAAGCGTAGATCCTTTCGTGTTACCGTTCGTTCGTACGTTCGTTCCTGCCGCCTCGACAAAGGATTCGTTACGGATTTATTGGCAACTTGATGCGATGCCCCGTGGCCCATTCCTTTTGGCCCCTCGCTCCTTTGGCTTTGTGACTTTTCTTTGCTTTCGGCTCGTGCTACATAAATTGACTTTTTTTTGTTGTGATTTGCTTGCCGGGACGAAAAGTACTTTTTTGTTTTTGTTTAAACAAAATAAAAGATATATGTATGTATTTTTAAGGCCTATCCCAAAAAAATAAAGAAAGTTTTTCTTTTTGCGGTCAGTTTAGGTCGAAAAGTTTTGGGCATTTTCTGGTTAAATTAATCCCATAGACAAATCATTCAAAGGCCAAAAAACGTTATTATTACGGATCTAAAGTGGACTTTGCGCGTTCTCAGCGCACTTGAAAGGGATTAGTTTGGAGAACGCTGAGGGCTGAAACAATAACGACGCACGAAAGCGAAACACGAAACAAAAGTTGCGCGAAACTCAACGAATTTAAATACCCTAACGTTTTCTAATTTTCAATTCAATTCCAAACGCTCATAAATATAACACGATTATAATAAATCCAAAGATCCCAACTTTGAGCAGCTAACAAACGCCTTGATAAATGGCTAATAACTACAATTTGGAAATAGGGTATTCAATGATTTGACTGTCGCACAATAAATTGTTAATCATCATCCATTCTCCCTTCACGGTTTCGATATTAAATGTATTTTTGGGGTGTTTTTTGGTGCTTTGCAAACTGGAATCGAGCAATGCCGAACACAATGCATGAAAATCCCTAAATGCTGTTAAACACAAAATAAATGAAGTCGACGCCGAAAAGCAGGGTGCAAAGGATTTGTGCATTAGCGCCGCAGACAAGTATTGATAGCTGGACAGCTGGACAGAAAACGGCATAACATTTGTATGAGCCAAATCAGTAGTAAGTATTTATTGCTAGGGGTTAGGCCAAAGAGGAATGACTCCCGCTTTAATGAAATTTCGGTGGTTGTGCTGTCCTAGGCACAAAATATTCATGTCGTCAATGCTGTTGTTGTTGTTTATTTACATAGTACACATCGTTGTTGTTGTTTCTTTACTTTGTCATAGAAAATTAGCAGCAAGGCGTTCCCCTCTGCTTTTTCGAAATCAGTTTATCAAAAATATTTGCACAAACGCTTAAGTTTCAACATATACTACGTGTTTTCCCAAACATATTTGGTTGACACTTTTTTTTGTTTGTTTAGGTCTTTGTGCTTAAGTTTGATTGGGTTGATTAAATATTTTTCGGTTAAAACTCAATTTCCCATTTTGTGAATGTCCTGCATAAATCGCATGTTGCACATGTGCATAACATGCCACATAAAAACGAAAGCTTTTAAATATGAGAATCATTGCTACAACAGAGAGCCAGGAATCAGGTCAACTGGGATATATGCAAATAGCATGTACAACTATTGTACAACATGTAGCGCAACAATGCGCACAACTTGTTAAAAATGTTTTTCCTTCTTGCTTCCTTCTTTTTTTCTCTCGTTTTTAATATATCGCTGCACACACGCAGCGCAACATGGCAACGCGAGGCGGTCGGCTTACCAAAAAAAAAAACCAAAACCAAAAGCAAAACGCCAAGTGCAACTGCAACTGCGGCAACTGTGGTGGCGGCGGCGGCGTTGGCGCAAAGACAATGCCCCAACAAACAGACAGAGTTAGCCAACTTGCATTCAGCCCACCGACCAGCAGATTGTTTTGTGGCACACACGAAGGCGCAGCATTGTGGTCCACACTATAACGATTGTCATGGTCGTTTATTTTTCTCATATTCGGTTTTTTAACTGCAGTTTCTAGGGTAGTTGCGATTAGTTTAAGCAGCTTGTGCTAGCTAACTTTTATCTTATTCTAAACACGCAAGCATTAAAAGCTTGAAGGCAAAAGCATTAAGCCTCATTAAGAATAAGTTTGATTTAAAATTGTTGCAACAAACATTTGGAAAACATTTTTTGACACATTTTATGGTATTTCTAAAATTGCATTAAACAACCAGTTCTAGATTCATGCCCACATCTGCGATAACATCAACAAAAATATCATGCTTTTTTATCGTTTGTGTATCTTGAACTGTGATTGCCACCTCGCGTTGCAAAGTGCATTTGAGCATCGACTAATCTCGGTGGTAATGCTGCACTGCAACTTTTTTCCGGGTAAAGTTGGCACCACCTCCACCCTGGAGCAGCCGGGCAAACACATACCGAAAAAAAGAAAAACAAAGTTTATTCAAGCTGCGATTTGTTTTTTGTAGGTTTACATTTGCTGTAAGCCTTTTTTCGATTTCCAGTTGCAGTTGCAGTTGCAAGTTGAAAAGGGGTAAAAAAAAAAAAAAAACAACAACAACTACAACAAATAATGGCGTTCCTCTATTGCGCACACAGTGCAAAGTGCATTGAGGCATGAGCCTGCAAGGGATGGCCGCCATTTGTTTACAAATAGCCAAATGCAGAATGCGAAAATATGTACCACGAAATGGCGGAGGGTGGAGGATGGGGAATGGTATGAAGAGCTGTTAGATGCATAATACATAACTATGTATATAACTACTTTTTCCTTAACAACAACAACAACAACAACAACTACTGCAATATGCATGTTTGGTATAATTTTTTTTTTTTTTTGCATTTTTGCTTTTTTGTGTATTCATGCCGACCGCCCAACTGTGAAATTGTGTCAAAATCGGATGCTGCAGGCAGCAGTTGCACGTTTTGCAGCAGGTTAATGTTTTTTAAAGGCACCACAAAATCCAGAGAGTCAGGTTTTCATTCTATAGACATTTATAGAGGGGGCGGTCGGTGCAATTTTGCCCAACGTACCTGGCAATTTAACGGTATATTGTAAATTTTATTTAATATGACAGCAATGCCGCCTGGCGCTGCAAGTTTTTAGTTAATAAAGTTGTGCCTCTCTTAGTTCAGTGCAGTTCAGTTCAGTTCAGTTCGGCTCAGCTCAGAGTCAACTAATTAGAAGCTCGCCCCAGTTCAGCAACAAGAACTTACCTAAAACGAGAAAGAGAGGGAAAGAGAGAGATAATGGATGAGTAAAGAAAATGATTTAATAAGCAATTAAATTATTTTAATAACGCCCCGGCTCGGTTCAGCCCAGCCCAAAGAAGAAGAGTAGCAAAAGGCCGTAAACGAACTGAACATAAAATTGCAATTTTCCAGCAAATTCATAAAAAATAATAATAACAACAACAGCAGCAACTACAAGAAAATTATACAAAAACAGGCCGCCGGCCGTTTTGGCAACACAAACTGGCATTAAACAAAAATTAAGGACGGCTTCAAGAAGACTCTCAAGCCAAACTGAGAACCAGCAAAAAAAAAAAACTAAAACACAAAATAGAAAGAAAAAAAACTAGATGAAAAATGTGGGCAAAACCCAAAGATTCAACAGCTGCCAAGCCAAGTAGTCGTCATCAGCTGAGATAGCAACAACAACAAGAACAACTCAAGTGGCAAGTAATACAGAGGGGCAGGCAGGCGGACCAAGCTGGCATCCCAACTAATGCCATCAAGCTGATGCATATAGTGATTAGAGTGGACGACGCACTACTGACTCTCATCCAGCTGCAGATGACGATGACGATAAGTGCAGTTTGCAGTGTAATAGAAAATGTTGCCATCAAACACACACACACACACACAACGACGCCATTGGTATGTGTGTATGTTACTGATGATAATGATAGATAAGTGTGCGCCAAGTGTAGTACGTAACTTTACTCGAACTTCAAAAGCTATCAGCAGTTAAATCGAAAAGCAGTAACCAAGACAAGAGCCAAGGAGGAGACTTAAGCACCAAAGAAGCATGAGCCTCTAAGCCAACGGGCAGCAACTGTAAATGTGGCGCAGCTTAATGACAACACAATATACAGAGAGTGGGGGAGAGAGAGAGCTACAGACTCTTTGTTGCACACTTACAGCTTCCATACACTTTAAACAAAAAATGTGATCGCAAATCATTTAAATATGTAAAGTTTAGACTTTGTTTGGGCATAAAAATCATTTGTATTTAAGATATTTAAATGCAACTTCTAGCCAAACTTTAACCCAAACTCATTACCATATTTTCTCTAAGTGCATGTGCTGCTGCTGCTGCATCATTAGCAATTGTGGGCTGGCCAAGGCGGGCGTGGGCCTGGGCCATGGGAAATATTTGCTATAAATGCATGCAACATTAAGTAGAACGCATTTTTGCCACAGCAACCTGATGATGACGCTGATGTTGCTGTTGTTGTTGCTGCTGTTGCCGCCAACGCCACACGCCACTTCACTTGACTGCAGCTCCTTGTCGTAGCTGTTGTTGTTGTTGTGCCTTTTCACAGCTCAACGCTTGCGCGCTTTTGGAGCTGGAGTTTGAGCCTGCAAAAAGGGTTTTTCGTTTCTTTTGCCATGCCACGCCATGCCGCATGCTTTATATATATATATATATAGTATTTCCAAGAATCTTGACGGCTATTAAGAAAGCATCCAAGCCAAGCCAAGCCAAGCAGAAAGCAGAAGAAGCAGAAGCAAAAGCAGAGCAAGAGCCTCTGGACTGTTTTAGGAGCAGGGAAATGCTGCTGCTGCTGCTGCTGCTGCCGCTGCTGTAAAATAAAATTATTCTTTTCTTTTCGTGCTCATAATTTCAGTTTTTTTCCTAACTGTTTTTTGCCTGCCTGCCTCTGTTGTTAGGTTTTTGCTTTTTCTTGTTGCGCTGCTTTTGGCCCCAATTAGTAAAAGTCTTTTCCTTATTACTTTTTAGCCTTGGCTCTTAACTTGCCTGATAGATTTTACTTTTCTGGAACAAGGCACAATTAATATGAAATATCTTACAAAAAAAAAAAGACTTTAAGCTTACAGATATAACTAAATTAGAGCATTTGAAGAGCTTAATTGAATTTAAAAATAGTTTTGTGAAGCCAAAAAAGTATTCAAACTTCTGTCTTCTTTTGCCTGCCACACATGATTCATGCATTTTAACATCCCTTTTTAACTGCTTGATTTAAATTAGTCTTTTTGGCTTAAATGCAAGCCAACAACAGCGTCATCAAGTCATTTATTCATTGACGATTTATTTTTTATTTAACTTGAAAGATGCCAAATCAAGCCTGCTAAGCATTTGTGGCGAACATTTTAGTTTGCGATAAAAGCTGAAATTTATGAGAGCTAGGCCAGACGAGAGAGAGACGCATATGTGTATAATAAAATATAAGAAAAATTCTATTTTCTCGGGCAATAAAAATGTCAACAGTGTCGCCACACAACAACCAAATGCAACATTCGCCTCTCTCTCTCGCGCTTGATTTATGCATTTCGCATGCAAAAAAAGAGAGAAAAAAACGCTAATCAGTGTACGATCCCCGCCCTGCCTGCCCCGCCACCCTTTTTTCTTGTGTTGCATCCCAACGGGCGGCCCAATAAAAAACTCAAGCGAAATGGAAGTTTTGTAATACAAAACTCAAATAGCGTTTAGCCAAAGATGACTAATGGGGGCGGCGCGGCGTTTGCAGCATGTTGCAAGTGGTCAAGTGGGTTGTACTGTGCAAGGCGCAGTTAAATGAATGTTAACAGCAACAACATCTCTGGCCGACTTGTGGCATTATTGTACATGCATATATGTAGAAATATGAAGCGAAAATTCCATAAATTTGCATGACATTTGTGTGTTTGCAAGTGTGTGTGTGTGTATGTGTGTGCAGATTGACATGCAACGCAACGCAGCACAAACATATGCATGTAGTGGTGCTCAATTAATTTTCCTTTTTACGCACTGACTGATGGCGAATTGAACCCAAAGCCGATTTCTGTTACAGTTGTTGTTGTTGTTGTTGCTGCAGCTTGTTGAATATTTTGCGCTTCAATAAGTTTTAACCCCAATTGAATTTAACGTATTCCGGTCAAAACCAAATGGGGTGGCATACTACTGTTGCTTTTGTTGTTGTTATTGGCGTATTGGAAAAGTTGTTGAAATGCTCGCATATGCCTTGCATAATTACAAGATTTTCAAGCGAATTTCATTGAATTTTTGTAACTTTTTTGAAGTGCTTTAATAAATAATGAGTGCCTTCAAGTGAAGCTCAACATTTTGGCCTGATTTTTGTAGCCTTGAAGCCCAAAAACAAAAACAACAACAAGGGTGATGTAAGCTTTCCATTAAACAACAGCAATGTGCATGAAACTCATTAGATAGCTTGTTCTTCACTTGTACTCCATGTAAACGCATTAAATATTTAATTAAATATATCAAAAGGGGGTTAAACAAAATAAGGGAAAGTAAGAAAAAACTTTGTTTATAGGTTATTTCCAAAGTTTATCTAACACATTTTTAATGCTCAAGTTTCAAAAACAGGATTTAGGTCAGGAAAAACACCAAAAAGTATGTTAAATCTATTTGAATTGAATACTTGAAAAGTTTTTGTTGAAGAAGCTTTTGTTCATTCAAGCAAAACATTTTAATTTAAAGTTTTTCACTGAAACTTATTAAATATAACATATATTGCCACAATAAACATATTTAATATTTATTATTTAATCAGAAATTTCATTGGAATTTCCCTTTTGATGCGCATTATTAACAAATATCGAATAATGACCAAAATTCAATAAACTTGGTTTTCAAATCGAATATTATCAGCACCCAAAGCAGGCAGGCAGACACACAAATTATTTTGTGGCAAATGAAATTCAACTAAATTACAATAGTGGCAAAGCAGCAGCTGCCAAATTGCATGCCACTCATGGCTTGGCTTGGCCAAAATGATAAGCCCAACAATCAAAGTCATATTGGAAAATTTACATTTTGCAGATGATGAGGATTGGGATATTGATGTACAGGCAATTGGCCAGCACTTGACCGGAAAATTAATTAACTAAAATATTTACGTACATATATATTTGCACACACTTGAGTTTTGCCAAAAACCCAAAACGACATGCAACACACACACACACGCACATACACCTACGCATGCATAACAAATAAGTACATGGATGCCTGGCCACTTAAACAGAGTTATCTAAAACCAAGAAATATGAGTCGCATATGTGACCAGAGTGGGGGCAACAACTGCGGCAAATGTCACTTAAGCGGTCATGTCCTGTATATGCTTCTAACTAGCGACTATATGTGTGTGTGGTGAGTGTTAGTGTATTGTGTCTACAACATATGGGCTTAGTTATTGTGCATTGGCAATGCTCATGTCCTGCTGCCACAATTAACTAAAAGCGCGCATCAAATTACAAACAAACAGCAGCAACAGCAACAACAACAACAAGGATGCCACAACAGAGCAGGCAGACAGACAGACAGACAGAGAGTGACAACGACATGAAGCGGAAGTAACAACTGTGCATATATGTGTGTGAGTGTGTGTGTGTGTGTATTGAGTGTATTATTGTTATTTCACTCGAACGCTTGTAGATTTGTCGCCAACAGCTGTGCAGCTTTTGTGGGGCCACGACGGCCATTTTGTCAATGCAACCTATACATATATACATATATACATTTAGTACATATGTGTATTTTGTATCTTTTGCCCTAACCGTACACGGCTGCAATTTATGTATCTTTTGGCTTACAAGGATAGATGGTCATTTGCGCTTGTAGCCAAGTTGTTGTTGCCTGCTTTTGCTGCCTGTATGTGTCGTCTCGACCTCAATCAAGGCCTGAGGCAAGAAAGGCATGGCTAAAACCCGAACGTATGAACGTTCCTCATTGTAAGCTACTTAAGATTTTGCACAGATTATATTATATATGCTAAAATAGACGCGCAAATTGAGTGTGAGTTTTCCATAGATAATCTTTTACAAGCAATTTAAAGCTAGACAAGTGCTAATATAACAACAGCCAACAGCAGCAGCAGCAACAGCAGCTACAACCAAAGCAGGTAAAGATACAAGAGATCTCAACAACAACAACAACAATGGCAAGCAAATTAAAGGCTTAAGTACTTGCTACAGAGAGAGGGAGAGAGGGAGGGCAAGGCTGGGTCGAACAGGTCGGCCATATCACGTGCGATCAACTAATTAAAGCAAAAACCGTAAAAACAGGAAGCCGCACATTAGGCCAACAACAATGCCGAGCAAGAAGAGAGCGAAGAGTGAAGAGCAAGGGAAAAGTTTTAGTTGAATGATTACAACAGCTAGAGTTAAGTTTTTTTTTTTTTTCTATGCCCCCATCTCTACACACAACACTGCAACATTAATGAGCCAAACGAGTGAACAGCAACAGGAGTTGAAAGTGGTTAGAAGGAGGGAGGAGTTGAAAGAAGCCAAGTTTAGCTTCCTGGCCGCACTTGCCATATTCAATTATGAATGAGCACCTTGAATTACAGTTACCGAGAGAGAAAGAAGCGAAAGCTAGTTGTTGGCAACTTTACAACAATACTTTAAGCCTATTGAACTCAATGGCACAGTATTATTTGGCCACATAATCAACACGATAAAGAAGAAGGATGGAAAACTTGAAAGCAAATCAGATGCCAAATGTTCAGTGTACAACAAGTCAAGTCAAGGGCGTGGCTGCCCCACAAGTTCCAACAATGTTCGTTGACAGCTAGCACAAAGCATACCCAAAGTATGTACACTTGGAAAAATAGTATACGTACTCAAGTGTTGAAAGAAAAGTTAAGGAAAACCTTTGTACAATTTTTTAAAACATTTTAGCAATATTAAAAACTATAATTAAACTTTTCCTCTCGGACTGTTATAAGCCTTTGCGATCCCAAAATCAATTATTTCTTCTTAAATTTTCCCAGTGTAGTAGTTGTCCCAACTGAGTTTAAGATAAAGCTGGCTACGAAAGAGACGCAAAAGAAAATCTTTGGCTGCCTGGCATGCGTAGATAAATTGAATTGAATGGAGCGCCACTGATTGGGCTCCGAATGCCTGGCAACAGCTTCTGACTTCTGACTCTTCAGAGAGCTCATCTCACATCCAGCAGCAGGCAGGCAGAGGAGAGTTAACAGATAGCTAGCTATCCATTCAATGTCACACAGGCGGCTGTCAGTTTGGCTTCAATGTTCGGCGCTTTCACAATTTTCAATAATGGTTAATCATGCAAATGTTTGTCGCCTGTGAAAATGTTTTACATAATGCAAAGTGAAATGATGATCATAATGATGATGTTGAAGCCAGTCGAATCTAGGTACATCGGGGCACATTGAAAACATTGCAGCCTCTTTAGCCGCATATATGAATAATTGTGTCTTTTGTGTGCCCCTTGTTGGACTCACTTACAGCTGGTGGTTGCCACAGGTAGGTAGCACAAACAATTTTTGCCACTTCATTTCACATACAGAGAGATAGAATACAGAAAGAGAGCACAAAGAAATAGAATGGACATTCCTCAAACCTACCTAGCCACAGTCAATTGTGCGTGTATGTCGGACTTAGTGTGTGTGTGTGTGAGTTGGTGTGTGTGTATGTGTGTACCTTTTGCTACGTTTTGGGATTAGAAACAACCCTGAAACGTGTCGCATTATGCGTGTGCTAAGCAAAGAATTACATTGCCCTGTGTCCTAGGATGGTCAGACGGATTTAAAGGGTGTCCCATTTTCTCAATGCTTAGCAGAAAATGCAAAAAAAAGAAAATACCTGCGGGCCTTGTTTGGCAAAGCGGAAGCGTTCTCGAATTTGGTAGAAGGAAACTGGCAATGAAATGGTTACAAAATGGTAATGAAACGATAATGAAACGGTAATGAAAGGTAATGAAAATGTTTCAGGTCATAAACAGAAACGTTTCCAAAGTGTTGAGATTATAAAACATGATTATAAAGAGAATATAACAAAACCCTATGAAATACCAACTACCTAATATATTAATTTCAGTTATTTATTGATTATTCTAAACGTTAATAGCTCTTGCACTCATTTAACAAATTAGTTTATTCGTTTAGTCATGCGAAACTGTGCAATTCATCAACATATTACATACCCTGAAAAGTATCATAATATATGGTTGATTCTCATGGCATTACAACTGCATGGAATGCGCCCCCAACAACATTCTGTTACGCACCCTATAAACATACACATACTTAGTTTAGTTACCTTCCCTTCATCTTTCTACATCAATTCCCATGCTTAAACCAGACTATTTATGTTATATATGTTTGGTCATAAATTCAAAAAGCTGTCCAGCTTAAATTTTGGTTTTTCAATTTTTGAATGCTGCTGCTGCTGCCACCAGACCTCCCCAGCCAAGAACCCACACTCCATCAACAGGCTTGCATAGTTGTGCGTGTAACTGTGTAAAACGTGTGTAAGGAGTCAACGCACGGACCGAATGGTTTTCAGAGTCCGAAAGGACGAACGAACGAACGTCACAAAAACCATGAGATTTCATTTAATTAAAGCATTTTTTTCTTTCGTTGTAAAGGAAAGTATAAAATAAGGGAGAAGAGGCGGGGGACAGAGACCCGAACTCAAATCCTTGCATGCATGTTGAATTTTTGACGCCATATGTGCGTGGAATATATTAAATTGAATGTGTATACAAACAAGCCTTTAAAAAGGATCATGGAACATAAAAAAAAAAACACATACATATTTAGTTTTAGATGTATTTTTGGTAGCGCCTAAACAAATAACTATGTGACATTGCCCACAAAAACGGTTTGCTCTTGGATTATGTGTTATTAGTGCTCAACGGACGGTCGTATGGTTGGTATGCAAAATATGAAATCGATGTTTGGGGTTAAAGGGTCCCCAAAAACGAGAAAAAAAGGTTAAACAAAGGTTAAGCCAGGGTCCTTGCCAGCTAGCTTAGGCAGTCATCAGAGCTATTTAGTTAAAATTAGTGTTGTCGAGTGGATGTCTTTTCAATAAAGCAAAGCAAACAGGCGACAGGCAGCAGGCGACAAGACAAAATTATGCTTTAGGCGTTGGCAAAGGATAACAGAGCGAAAGGATGTTGTTGCTTGCCACTGACAACTGCGACGACGACGACGACAACGTCAAAGGCCGAGGCAACATGGCTTTAAGGCATCTGGAAAGACGCTCAGCTTAGCTCAGCTGGAAAATCAAGTTGGCCACCCATCAGGAGCAGCAACAGCAGCAGCAGAAATCGCCGCAAATCATGAAATAAACTCTTTAATTACGCCTCACGACTTGTGGCAAAGTCTGCTTGGTTGGCGCACGCAACAGCTAAATGGAAAATTATGCAAAATGCTGCAACAGCAGCAGCAGCAGCTACCGAAAAATGTAAGTAAAAATTATAAAATCTTTGGCACGACGTTGAACGAAAAAAAAAAAAACGTTTGCAACAACGACAAAACTGCAAATTACCAAATTATAAACAAAAAAGCAATGATGATGACGATGACGACGTTGCCGAGGCAAAACCATAAGACCCCGAGGATGCAGCCAGTTCCGTACAGCAGACCAGACCGCACACAGCATGCCGTCCCCAGACATGCCAAACTACAACGTAGCCCCCTCGACTCTCTGTGCACACCTTTAGTTTAAGCGCATTTAAACAACCTGACTGTACCGCCTCTGTACTGCCTCACTCCGCGCTGCATGGCCTGTACGTCAACCTGCAACCGCTTGGCACCCACTCGATTATCACCGAAAAACGATTGACCTCACGAATTCGTAATTAATTTTCACAAAAGTTTTCCATTCGAAGACAAACTTCAAACAAAAGGTTCCTCTCTCTAAAGCACACAGAGGAGAGGCTGCCCCCGTTACCCCTGCTGCCCCTGCCTGCTGCACTGATGCTCTGGTGTTGTGTGGAGTTTTAGAGTTTTTTGGGTTATTTTTCGGATTGGTTTTGCTTCGGGTGTGTGTGTGTGTGTTTGCAATGGGGACTACAATGTTTAAACATTTTGTGCAACGTGCTGTGGCACTGTGGGGGGGCAAGACCAAACAACAAAACCAACTCGAGCAAGTGACTCTCCAAATCTTGCATTCGTTCGTTGGTTCGTTCGTTTGTTGGTTCATTCGCTCGCTAGTTGTGCGCATGATGTCGCTTAAGTGCTGAAACAATGTTCCAAGTTGTAAGAGCAACAACGACAACAACAACAGCAACAACAACAAGCAACTGTCAGAGTCGTTGCACCAAAAATAAAGTGTGTAAAAATGAGCAAGTTTTTTTTTCAAGTGAGAAGAAACTATAAGCATTACACTGAAAAAAACTATGTATACCACAATTTATGTTGAATCGGCTAAACAACAAATGTTTTTCTCAGTGTACTCTTCTAGCTAGGCGTCGCAAAGACTACGACAACGAACAACAACCTCGAAACTCGATGACGACGCTGACTAGCAGATACTTGCAGTTACTTGCCACAAGCTGGCAAAAGATACAATTTCGCTGCGGCTCAGACTGATGCAATGTATGTGTGTGTGTATTTGTGTTTGTTGTTTGTTTATGTCCCAGTGTGTGCGAGTGTGAGTGTGTGGCATGTACACACAAAATTTTCAACTGGCAAAACAGTAAAGTGCACAAATTGCAATTGTTGCAAGAGCGCGGGAATCAGGACAAGTAGAAGAGCCGCAGACAGGCTCAATGTGGATGGCAAGCACAAAAAGGATAGAAAACATAGCCATGTAGTATGGCATTTAATAGAGTATACTGCAGAGGATTTCTAATAATCTAACTCATGCCTTAAAGGGAGAAGGAGTTTGAGTAAACTTTCAACTCTTTGCTATCACATGATTTATGATGAAATATTTTTGATGCCTCACTTAACCCAAAACTAATTGCATTATTATCAAATGCATTTGGCAGCTTGCTCTGGGCATTTCTCAATATGTGGTTTTGTGACAATAATTGGTCAATTCCCAGACACAGTATTCACTGTAAGTGTTCCTGGTTTAGATTAACGCTATCTTTACTTGTTATACAGCTCCCTTTCCACACAGACAAAAACACTCAAACAATAAAACACACACACACACAAAGATGACAATATGCAATGGCTTCAAATGCAAAGTGCATCTGTGGAATGCAACATCATGAAGTAGCAGCAGCAGCAGATGAGGCGATGACCGCAAACACAAGCTGCCAACTGATAGTTTCCTGGCATTAGACTGAGAGAGCTCGTCGTCGTCGTTGTCGTTGGGTTTTTGCACGCACATTGACACTTTGATATGATTTCAGGCCACATCATGCCTGGACAGCAAGATCTGCGGTCAACAGCTCCAACTCCAACTTCTGCTCCTGCTCCTGCTCCTGCTCCTAGTTACTGGGCTGATACTGGCCAGCTGTGCTGCCAAACTTTAATTTAGGCCCCTTTTGTGTGGCATTTTTGGCATGATTGCACTACAGTTTGCAACTTCTGTGCCCTCGGCCTACACCTACTTCTCCTCATCCTCCTGCAGCTTTGCTTGTGGTCTCTTTTGTGGCAGGGCACCCAATGACGCTGCACAAAATTGCTGTTCTGTTGCTAGCCGAGAGCAGGCACACTCCCTGGACAACATCAATTTGTGCCCTGTTGCAACTTGATGTCAAAATGCGACTCTGTGCAAAGTGTAAATAAAATCGAACCACAAAAAAGATGCAAAAAACTTAAATTGGAGCAACTGGCTGAGAAAAGTTTAACGCCAGGCACAACACACATATATACATACTTTATGTGGCAGGAAGTTGAGAATATTCCGCCAAAAATTTCGCATAAAGTATCTTAAAAGTTGCGAACACACACACACACACACAGACTTTGGGCTCAAGTTTATGGCGTTTTTCTCACTTGTTTTTTCTTGATATTGAAATTAATTTTTTGGGCTCCTGTTGGCGACAACGTAACAACAGCTGTTGCCACGCCCCAATCCCCACCACCACCCAGTTACTCGTCGCCGCCGCCTTTGCTGGCTTTATATTGTGTGACTTGTAACTTTGTGTAAAGCGCTTTTATTTTTTGGGGGGCGCTCAAGTTTAATTTCAACGCTTGACTTGGACAACTTTTGCCAGCGAGTGACAGTCGAGAACAGAGACGAAAGAGAGGCAAGCAAAAATGCTTTCAGTGTTGCACAGTTGAGGCCTTTTAGACGTCGCAAATTACTTCAAGTTTTTTTGGCATTCAAGTGCTTAAATGTCGTCTCTTACGAGTTAACAGTTCGCCTTGCCGTCTTACACGTTATTTTATTAGTGTGTGTGTGCTTTCGAAAAACTATGAGATACACTTGGCAAAAATTGAGCTTTAGGAATATTAATGGACGGTTGTAATGATTTTTGAAATATGCTTTGAATCTTTATAGAGCGAATTTATCTATAAAACAAATTCATTTCTAGAACTTTCCTCTTTATCGAATTTTCCCCATAAGGAATTTTTTCCCTTCTTTATATGGAAACTCAACTGTACCAGCTAAATAGAATCACTATTTCCAAACAATTATATAATTGAGAAAATGTTACTTTTATTAAACATAATTCCAACATCAAAACTTAAAATTTCCTATTAGCTCCAACTCATTTATTTTCTCCAACGTAAATTAATCAAAAAAGCAGCTGCAGTCTTTTTAGCATTAAGTATTTATTTAGACAGCAGAGAAAGATAGAGACATTGCGGGTGTGAGGGGGGTAACCGCAAAGAGCTCGCGACTTTAGCGCGACTAGAGACAAGTTCAACTTAATCAATTTAAAGTGCTTACCGCAAAGTCAACAGTTCAAACTAACCGCAAGGCGGTAAACATACACAAACACACACACACATACACACACGAACACACACACACACAGATAGAGAGCGAGAGCGATAGCGAGTTGAAGTTGCCCCCTCGGTTATTGGTCATTGGTCTGAGGGGTTATTAGGCAAATTGCCGCACATTGTGGACACTCAGCAGGTTGTCGTTGAACTGACCAACAAGTGACCAATGTTGAGAGTCGTCGTCGCCCAGTGGACAGTTTGCCTACCCCCCATTGTCGACGGCACGTAAAGTATCCTTTTCACTGTGTTTCGCCTTTTGTTTTGTGTTGACTTTTTTTTTTCTTTCCAGCACGCTGCGAAGCTGTCAACGTTATTCACTTTGTGTGCGCTTATGGCTTCTTGTTTGCCTACGTGTATTTATATTTACAGTGTTGTCAACATTGGGGAAATTATGAAAATTAATATGAAAATTGTTGCTATTATGAACGCACTCATCCCTCCCTTCCTTCCTTTCTTGTCCTTTTGTTTGTATAGCCAATTGTTAGTTTTAGATTTAATTACTTGCCTCCATCAACTTGAACGTTAATTTGATTGAGTATCATTGTTGAAGGGGTTCTCATGACGTGAGTTTAAAAGGCGCACTTAACCCTAAAAAACATTGAAAAAAAACAAAAACCTTCTAAAAGGGTTTGCCATTTTTCCTGCATCAAAGGAAAAACCCCCCGACAAGCAGAATCAATTGGGCGAAACGCACTGCTGCACTCTCTCTCTCACTCTCTTTCTCTCTCTGTCTGTCTCTTTTTCAACATTTGTAGCTGCTCGTTATTGTTGTTGGTATTTCTATTTGCATACGCATATTATGCAATCAGCTCACAGACCGTCTATATGGCTTATAAAATATGTAAAGTATCGAATAAGGAATAGCCAAGTAGAAATGAAGCTGCAAGGATATGCAAAATTGCAAAAAAGGCAAAAAGCGGGTCATAAAGAGCTCAGCTAAGCCAAACTAAGCTCAACAAATTTCAGATCAAGTTGAAAATTCGATATATTTATTTGTTGAATTTATGATAATCATAAGCTTGAAATATTGAATGGATTTTTAGTATATAAACTTGAAAAAGCATTTTCTTATGCCAATATTTTGACAAAGGTTCTCTCCCAAGTCAATTTTATATAACACAAATTTTTGGAAAGAAAATGAAGATAAAAACTCGTTTCAAGATTTAAATGCAATATAAAAAAAGAGCTCAAACCAAGACTTTTGAGGCATAACATTCAAAAATTGGGTTTATTTTGACGCAGTTATGGCGTTTTAAAAATTCGCCCAACTCAAAAGTCGATTTTTTTACAAATTTTTGTGAAAATCCCGAAAAAATCACTTTTCTGATTTAAATGATTAAAAAGTAGGTCTCAAACAAAATTTTAAATCATACACGTTTCTTACAATTCAAAAGTCGCAGTAAAATTTTAGAAAAAATAATTTTAATAAACAAAGTAGAGCTCAAAACACAAATTTTCAAGGTATAACATTCGAAAATCGGTTTTGTTTTAACGAAGTTATGCAAATCGAAAGATTTTTTGTGAGAAAAATTCTCAACTAAAATATTCCTAATTGTTTTCTAATACAAATCACTTAAGCAACACCTTTCTGCAAAAAAAAAAAAAAAAATTTTGCTAAAGCTGTACTTCAAGCCGATTAAAACATGTACATTAAAAAGTCTTTCCAACTTTATACCAACAGACAACAGAGTTTAATAACTTTGTCATAGAAACCATAAAAATGTGCTCTAATCTCTCTCGCTGTCTGTTCATAAGTGGATTATATAATATGTTCCACACTATTTAGACATCAAGAGCTTATCTAATATAGCCGTGACTCTATCAATTCATTAATTCTTGTTAACCCAGAAAAGTCACTCTTTAAAATCAATTAGCGCAAGCACTTAAATGATGGGACTACAACCAAGCTTTAACCAAATGCAAATGTCATAAAACGTTCAATTACGAATGTCGAATGTCTATAAAAACATTTATATAAAGTGAAATTGCCCAAATTAAGCAGCTGCTTATAATGCCATGCCACAAGCCCCCCCTTTGGCCATCAACATGCAACATAATTCATATGCATTTTAACGAGTTGCAAGTGGACACGAGAGATGCAAGGGGGGAGGCACGGGTTAGCTGCGGCAGCCATGACAGTTTTTATGACACTTTTATTTCCTGTAGGCAAATAAAGCATGCAACACAACAAGGCACAAACTTGAACTTTATAATGATAATGTTAATGATGATGTTGTTGTTGTTGTTCGCTGCTGCCGCACAGTAAATGCATTTTATTTATCATTATTATTATTATTATTTACAAAAATGCATTAAACACCACATTTAATTGCATCATAAAAAAGTCGACAAACAGTCAAACAACAAATGCAATTGAATGAACTGCAGATACATATGTGTATGAATGTATGTGTTTGTATCTGTATCTGGTATTTGTTTATTTAGTTGCATTGCTTATCGCAAATGCATTACGCTTATATGCGTGTGATATTTTTATGGATTTTCCACTCGCACTTCCCAAAAATGAAAAACGTGGAAATGGTAAAACTGATAAAGTTACGATTTTGTTGTTTTTGGGCTGCTGCTGTTCCCTGTGCTGTTGTTCCTGTTTGTTGTTTGCTTTTCACAGTTTTTCGTTATTATTTACACAATTGACCCTTTCACACCAAAAACTCATTGAACTTCGACAGGCAACATCAGCGGCAACAGCAGCAGCAGGGGCATAGCTCACGTACAAGCAGAGGGAGACTAAATAAGTGAGTTCTTTGGTCTTAGGCTAAGTGTGTGTGTGTGTGTGTGTGTGTGTGTGTGTGTTGTACCTCTCCTCATCGCTCTCAACTGTAAATAGTCATAAATGTTTTGTTTATGTTTACAATTTAGCTGCTGTGCTGTTGTAGTTGTTGTTGTTGCTGTTGCTGTAGTTGTTGCAGTTCGTGACTTCTCTAATGTTGTCGACGTGGTTGTTGCTTGCATGTTTATCCAACAGTTGTTGTTGTTGTTTTAGTTGTTGCTGTTGCTGCTGCTGTTCGAGCCAAAAGATTTCTGAATTGGTAATGGAGCATGTGCAGTTCAGCAGAGGTGAGCTCTGCTCTGCTCGCAAAGCAAAAGCATTTTATTGCTATCTAAATCGTTGACCGACCAGACCATTTACATCTTTTATTTGCTTTTAATTTGACTCTAAAACATCGGAGCTTAAATGTCAAAGCGCTTAGCTGTATGCTTAATCTACATATGGGCCCCTTTAACCCCCTGCCCCCGTCCCCTCTTAGTATAAATCACAGTTGGTTATATGCATATTATTAATGCATTCAATTAAGTAGCCACAACAATTAAACTCATTAAGTGCATTACAAAAATTAAGCTAAATAGCCCAAAGCTATGGGAAAGTTGTTGTTGTTATTATGTTTATTACTATACTCAACAACAACAACTGTTTGGTCGCATTAAATAATTACCAATTTTGGAAAAACATGCATTTGTTATAATTTTAAACAAAGCCTAATGAAGAGTAAGCCGGGCCCGAAAAATAAAAAGTTGTGCTCATGAATATTTAACAAAGCTCCCACAAAAACAAACAATATATATGTATAAACGAGCTTATAATTTAGTTAAATGGATTAAGTGAAGGATAAATTTTAGTTGACTTTCGTGCGATTTTTATTGCTTTTCGAATTTATGCGAGCTAAGCTTTATACTGTTTATTAATTGCCATAAAAGTTTATCAAACAACAGCATTTAGGCTAATCAGTTGAACACAATAACTAAATTAGATTATAGCTAATTAATTTGTGTGTCAAAACTAAAAAAAGACAACAAAATAAATGGTTGTCGAAACAAGCGCTGAGAATCGAATATCTACAAAACAAGACGAAAAAAAAACAACAACAACAATGTTGTACAACATTAATATTATGCCAAAAAGCGAGTGAGAGAGAGACAGAAGCCAACAAAAAAAACAACAATAAACAACAACTAAATCATTCAGTTTGTCTTTTGTGTTTGGCATTTTAAAGTCCATTTATCATTGGGTTTGATGAGCCGCTATCAGAAAAAAATAAGACTAAAGAAACGGCAAGAACGATTGATATTGAGATACCCTGTAAGTTGTTAGGGAAAAAGATGTTAAAAAAAAGTAAATAAGAAGGAAAAATCTTCAAGACTTGTTGGAAAATATAGAAAACTCTTTAAAAAAAAAAGGTTTCTTAAGAGAAAAATACTTCAAATATTTGAAAAATTAGTCAAATTTTAACGATTTCAGTTGTATAAAGGCTTTAAAAAATACAAAAGAACGTTCTTATATCGAATCTTAAGCAGAACTAAAACACAGCATTCTGGAAATTCAGAAAACTTCATTATTTGAAAGTTCGAATGTAATTGGAAAACTTTTCTTCTAACTTTCAGGTTGAGATTACTTAAAGCATTGCACCAACGAATTTCTAAAGTTAACATCACCCTTCCAACACAAATTACAGGGTATTAACAAGTAAAACACACTTTTAAAACGTTTTGAGTGATGGCAAACTTATTGCGAGCAATCAATAAAACTGAAATCGCAAAGCAATTTATGCATAAATTATGCAAAAGATATAATTAAATAATAATAATAATAAAATCGTGCACACGTTGCATGCAACGAGCCATGTCAATATGTGATATTAACTTAAATTATTTAATTTATGTGCCCCAATAACAACAACAACAACATCGTAATGTTTGACAAAAGCCAACGGAATTGTGTAATGTGCGCACATAACACAGACATAGACGAAAAATCGGATTCGTCTATGCAATTAAAAATGCGCATAAATTACAATTAAAAACCAGCAACAGCAACAACAACAAGAACGCGACAATATTAGTTTTTAATTGCAATATAAATTATAAATAAATGCGCGCACGCCTGCGAAAACAACAAACAACTACAACTACAATGCACAAAATTTTGCATAATTTAATGAATTTACAAGTTAGAAAGAGAGAGAGAGAGAGAGCGAAAGCGAGGAAGAAAGACATTCAACAATGAAAATTAATTAAAATATTCATAAGGCAACAAACTGCTTCGTGGGCGTCATAAAACTGACGATTAAATGTCAAATGCAACCAAAGGCAAAGAAAAAAACGTTGAGAGAAGAAGAAAATGCTCAAGTGTTGAAAGTTTACATCAACTTTCATAACTTTTATGGCACAGTAGTACATACAATACATACATAACCGTTAAGTAAGTACATAACAATATAAGTATAAGTATGTAAGTATGCAAGTTGCAAGTTGCAAGTTGCAAGTTGTTGTTGTTGCTGTTTGTTATTGTCTTGTGTCAAGGTAAATAGACTGCACACAAACTGTTTTTACTTATATTACGTGCAACAACTTGCAACTTGTAAATTATGTTTTTTTGCGACTTTATTTTACTTTGGTTTTGCTTAAGAATGAAGAATAAAATACTTTGATTGTTATGTTTAAAGCGGAAAGAGTGAGAAAACTAAGTTTAATTAAAGATTTTTTCTGTGTAGAAAGAAGGATTTTCTCAAAAAGTTGGTGTGAATATGTTAATATTTTAATTACAGGAAAGCTTCCTTGGCCGGACACCGAGGTACCAGTATTTTGTCCACCTGGGGCACGGATTTTGTATGAACATCATGCTAAGGGACTATAAAGTTTGTCCGACGGCGGGAGATGTCCACCTGCGGGAAGTGTCCGTGAGTAAAGCTTTCACTGTATTTAAATATTTTCCATTTCTATTGTTTATAAGTTTTTGAGTAAATACCTAATATTTATTGATAGTATTTTTAGCTAACTTCAAAAGTCATATAACAAATTTTATTACACGAATTTTCAACACTTTATATTTTTTTTATACTTTGGAAAGCTTTTTTTATGGGCCAACCATTTTTTTGAATTTTTATTACAAACCTATATATATTTACGAATGGTTTTCATAAAACTTAAAGCCCTTTTAGACATTAAAATATTTTTATATATTTTTTTTATTGCTTATGGATGTTGACTATAAATTTTCGAATTATCATCCACTAATTTAAAGTGTGATCAGCTACAAATGACTTAAACCCAAGGAAGGAGGAACTAAAACTGGATGAAGGCATTTAATATTCAGCGTGGGGGCAAACGTGTGAAATTAGGTTCTCTTTCTGTTGTTCTTAATGTCTTTTCTAATTAATGGTGCTGTCGAATAAATAAAATAACTCAAAAATGGAAAGGGTTCAGTGATCTTGAAGTTGTTTTAGGGTTTTTTTTTTTTGCATTTCCTGTAATTTGTCAAGAGCAAGGAAATTGCTAGCTATAGGCTCAAAGTGAGTTTGCATATTAATTTAAATATAATTATGATAATTTTTATTGTCAAGCCACATGTTGTTGTTGTTGGATGTGACCCCTGGGCAAACAAGAACCCTTTTTCGTTGCCACGTCCTTTTACCATCCGAATGGATTAGTTATTGAGTTATTTTAAACTAAAGGCAGCAACAGCAACAGCAGCAACAGCAACTGACGCGCCTCACTGCACCAACAACAGCAACAACAACATCTTGTGACTGACATTTGTGCGTCAAATTAAGTGAACTCTTTCTTTGTTGCAAGGAGGCAAGCAGGCAGTAGTAGTGGCACATGGTCAACAACAACTTGGCTTCCTGCCTGGCCTGGCCGGGCCTGGCCTGGCTCTGGCTCTTGCCTAACTGACTGACAGACTGAGTGACTGTTATTGTTGTTGTCTTCGGCCTGTCCCCCTGCATTGCGTAAACTATAATTAATAACAAAACATGTTATGGTTATGGCTGCTGTTGCCGTCTCTCTGAAAATTGTTTCTTATGCCCGCGCCTGCGGCTCACAACGAAAAATACAAAAAAAAAACTAAGAAACCAAAAAGCGGTTGCCGATCTCTCTCCGTGGTTCTTTGGTTCTTTGGGTCTCCGTTTCTGATCTGCTTCTGTTTCTTTTTGTTGCATATATATTCTGATTGGTTGAAGGCCTTGGACCGGCCGGCCTGTGCAACATATGTTATGCATTTTTTAGCTGTCTTCGGCATTCGAAAAATTATGTAGCATTTAATTAGCGCATAATTACAGCGCGACCTCAACTCAACTCAACTTAACTCTCTGTTTTCTCAGTTCTCACTCGTTAGTGAAATGGAGACAAAGATAAAGCTTCTTCTCTTAATCCCGCTGCTACTTAGCAGCGCCACAAATGTCAACGTATGTCAAAATGTCTGCCAAAAGCCCCCCTTTACTACTCCATTATTTTGTACATTTTATTATGTCTAAGGATGCGACACACACACATGGAGGGAGAGAAGTTCAAAAGCTGTTGGGGAAAACTCAACGCGACGCAAGCGATTTTCATGGCTCGAAACATCGTCGTCGTCGTTGCTTCTACCTCAGCTTTCAGTTCAGCTTCTGTGTTTGCCTGTTTTGCCAGTTTTTTGGCTACACGGCTTCCTCTTGTGGCTTGGCAAATACTCAACAAACCATGAAAGTAAATAAATGTTTTGCAACGTTGCAGAAATAAAATGCAATTTAAGTCGCACCACAAAATAAACTAGAACGTTGCAACAGCAGGCGGCTTCTGCTTCTGCTGCAGCTTGTCTGGCCTTAAAGCCGAGTCCTTTCTGCGGGGGAGGCGGCTCTTTGCATTGCGGCACAAAAGAAAGTGAAATGCAAATTGAGAATTTCTATGTACAATATTGTATTGTGTATGTAATAGTCGTGAAATTGCAATTGCAAAAAGCAATAACAAAAACCAGAGTGCACTGGGAAAATGAGAGAAAGAATTGCTTGTAATGGGGCAAAACAAATCAGAGGCAAGCAGATGGAAAAAACATTTTTTTAAAAAAAAGCACAAGTACTTTAGAAAAATAAAACAAAGAAAATAAATCAAAAAAATAATCATGGAAGGACTTTTTGGAGAAGAGCAAAAAACAAAACAGAAAATTGTTTATAAAATGCTGAAGAGTTTGCTTTTAAGGTCCGAGAGAGATAAAACTTGTAAAAATTTTCAGTTTTTGGTTTAGAAAATACTTTTAAAATTTATATTTTATTTATATCCTTATTTAAACGATTATTCCCTTCATTTTCAATCAAAAATTAATAATAATAAAAAAATATATAAAATATATAAAAAGCAATTTTAACTGCTTTTTCTAGTCTAAAACTCTCTTGGGACAACTTAAAATAAGTCAAAGAAAAATCACACACAGAGACACAAAGACAGCTAGACGGAAAGAAAAGTGCTGCAAATGGCAGACGAAAACGGAACAATAATTAAAGCAAAATCAACAGCAATAACGATTACAACAACAACAATAAGAAAGATGGAAGACAAACATGAACGAAATGAGGACACAACAAGACGGGAAAAAACATGGCTAAAACGCAGCATCAGCTCCTCAAAAAAATAAAAATAAAAACGCTTTGAATGGATGGATGATGTGCGCCTGGTAGAATGGATGGATGGTTGGATGCTTGGTTGGCCCCCTAATGCAACAAAAACAACAACAAAAAATCATGTTGTTCCAGTTGTTGTTGTTGTTGTTGTGTCATTGATGCCGCTGTGTTGATTTGTTGTTGTTGCTGATGAGCCAAGGCAAAAGTTGAGTGGAGAGCCAAGGCAAAAGGAGGAATCCTTCAGAATCGTCAACTGGTTGGGTGTCGCGGCAGACTACTTGAACAAAAACAAGCAACAACAACAAGGGATAAAAACTGCAACAAACGTTGCACACAGCTAGCTAGCCGAAGCCCCCTTTCCCCCATCCTCCACCCCTCTCATTTGACAGTCACGTCATTTTTAGCCAGCGGAACACACACGCAGCATTGGGGCCCCCAAAACAGATTTGGCCCAGACAAGCAGGTGGCAAAGGCTGCAAGCAACTACAACAGCAACAAATGCAACAACAACAACAGCTATTGATGTGGCACGCAGTAGCAGCAGGTAATTGTTGAACGGTCTTCGGTTCTTCTATGTTCAACGCTCCATGCAAATTTCACCTTTGCGTGTCTAGGCCTCTCTCTTTCTCTCCCTCTCTCTACACACACACATATATATTTGTTATAAGTTGAGCCACGCCCATCGTTGAATGCCTGTCTGCCCTTTACGGTGTTCCCCCTCCCCGCATTGTTGGCCATCATTTGAGTTTTAAGTTTTTGTTTGCTGCTGCTTTGTGATTATGTTGTACTTTTTCACAATTTAGTTGCTTTTCAATGCGCTGTTCGTGGCGGTTTTATGTGGGGTATATGGTGTATATATTCGATTGTGTTTTGGATCATTTATAAGAAGATTTACTTCAGAAAACTTTAACCCAATACAGTCGTACTTTCATATAAAGAATCTGAAGGGAACAAAAATAAAACTTCGTTATAGGAAAATTCGCAAAATAAGACAGTTTTTGGATATGAAATCAATGTACAGGAAACATCGTTATAAGAAAGTTCTATACATGTAAGTTCGACAGAACAAACATTCTAAGTATATAAATAATATTTCAGTATCGTTGCGACCAAAAATGTCGATAGAAACTTTGAATTTCTTTCTAGATTTTATATTTTGGCTAAGAAATTTTTTAATAGAATAAAATTTTGTTTTTTTCACAAGATTATAAATAATATTTAAGTATCGTTTTGACAAAATATGTTGAAAGAAGTTTTAAATTTCTCAGTTTTAGTTGCCCAAGGAAACTTTTTGTAAAAAATAAAATTTTGATTTTTTACTCGATTTTAAATTCATTTGAACACAAAAATTTGTCTTTAAGACCTTAAAATATGATGGCCCATATTTCTTTTTCCACAAACCGTTCGAAAAATGCTTCCTAACTCAAACAGAGTATTTCACAGTGTCTTCAACACTTTGCATTTAAGTTGAGTTGTTGAAGGCTTGGCATCAGTTCAGATGATTTCAATTAGTGATAAATCAGTAAATACCCCCCCGGAGAGATAAATAGATAGAGAGAACAGAGAAAGGAAGGGGAAGGAGGGGTAGAGTAGATTGAGAACATTTGCTAGGGAATTATAGCATTAACAAATTTATTTATAACACAAATTAAATAATCCAAATCGCAAGTCACCGTTTGGGGCAAATACAAACAACAACAACAACAACAACAACAACAACAACAACAACGAATGCAATTTGCAGAATTTTACTAAGCTCATCTGCCAAGTGGCCAACTGGACTTGGCCAACTGGACTGGACTTGGTTGGTTGCTTGCTTGGCTGACTGTGGCTTTGGCCAAATTGCAATTGCAATTACTGATGGCCGTGGCGCAGCAACGTGGCATAAAACAACTAAACAACGCCCGAGCGACGACAGTTTGACTTGGGCAACATCAACTGGACCAAGGAACCTCGAACCTGGAACCTGGAACCTGGAGTGGGCCTGGCCTGAAGTGGTATGGTGGTGTGGACTACTCCCCAGTATCCATTACTGAAGAGAAGAGGCCGAAAAATGTGCGCGTTTCAAGCCCTGCGGCTGCCACACTGCCTTGCCACATTGCTTTGCCTTGCCTTGTGCCTTGCTTCATTCTGTGTTCAGTTCTGGCCAAGTTCTGCGAGAAAATCGATTTCTGCTGCTGCTGCACGCTTTTTGGGTCCATAGCCGCAGAGAGTTGCAACTACCACCACTCTGGAGCCCCCCCCTTCCCCTTGCCCCCAGCCCATTGGGCAGTGTTCAGTGTTCAGTGCCCAGGACCTGTACGTTTGTTTGTTTGTCGCTTTTAATGTTCGCAACGCGGAGGCGACTCTTGACTGATTTTTATATGCTTTTGGCCCAATTGCCCCGCAGTAGCCCCAGCCTCAACCGACCGGTTTCATCATCTCTCTCTCCTTCTCTCTCTTACGTCGTGGATGGCCCTTCCCTACCTTTGCCTTCAGCTCTGCCCGCCGCTGCCCATTAGCGGCTCTTTGTTTGCGTTGCAGTTTTGCAATGCATAAGGTGATTCCCTTTGCTCTTATTACTTGTTGTTGCCTCCTTGTTGTTGTTGTTGTTGTTGCTGATGGTTGATGCCGCGCCTGCACGCTTTTCGTTTCGTTTGATGGACGCGCGCGCACGCGGCCTTTTGTTAGTTTTTCCAAGGCGCATTTTCATTATTATTGCTATAATGCACATACATACATACATACATCACATTGCAATATGTATGTATGTATTTTGCCCCTTTTCGCAAATGTGGCCCAATTACTTTAATATTACACTTGCAGTTAACAGACATTTACTTTAAACGCTTTTCATATATTTTCCGATTTACACTTTTAATGATTAGTTTGCGTTTTATTATGTTTTCATTTTTTTTTTTAAGTATTTGTTTGATTTAACGAAGCGTATTATTATGATATGGATAGTTGAACATATTATTAAGACTTCAATGTGTCTTTAAAGAAAGTCAACTTTTAATTTCTGGTTTTTTACTACAATCAAACATGGGAAAAACTTTTTTTTAAATCTTCTTTAAGTTAAATGCAAAAATATTTTTTTTTTTTTTGCTTTCCTAACTTATTTATTGTTGCAAAGAATTTCTAAATTTAATAAAATCTTCAAAATTTCACCAATATATTTTTATTAGAATAAAACATTTGTTTTGTCATGGGATTTAAGATTTCATTAGTATTTGAATAAACATTTCATAACTTTCCAACCTTAAATCAGCTTAATGTATAATATAAATGTTTTAAGATGAGAACAAAAAATTTTTAATAATTGGAAAAATTTTTTGCAACATCTCTAAACGCTTTAAAAGACATTTCAATACTTTTTAAAGGTGTTTGGCCATCAAATAAAGCATGATAAATTTTTTAGAATCGCCTAAAACATTAGTTTCATTGAACAACAACCAAACAAACACTTTAAAACTTTTTAAAAGTGTATTTAAAGTACATTAATTTCATTTTCCAACCAATTTTAATCGCTGGAAAAATAAATATTTGTAAAAATATTTTTTATGCTCACTTGAATGTTTTTTTTTTTTTTTTTTTTTTTTTTTGGCTGTTAAAATTTTATAAAATATTTTTATTTATTTTTTTTTTTAAGGCCATGGTTAAAGTGCGCCACGGTGTTGGCCGAAAGGCAGGCAGGCCGGCAGGCAGGCGACTGCTTATCGCATAATTGGTAGCAATGTTGGCTGCCACTTTTTGCTGCTGTTTGCTGTTGCGGCAGACGCATTCCGGACATGCCGGCAAAACACTTGTCAGCGACTTAAATGGCGCGCAGCTGTGCGGCATTAGCTTGGCCAAGACCAAGACCAATGCCAAGACCAAGGAGACCCGAGCAGGAGCCGCAACCAGTGTGTGGTGTGGAGTAGATGGTGGATGCCACGTCCAGTGTGGAGGACACACCTCCAGTGTATGTAGTGTATGTGCCACTGGAAAAGGTGTTGCCACCGATGTTTGCTGCTGCTGCTGCCGTTGCCGCTGCTGCGGTTAGTGAGACATTTGATGTGATTATTGAGTTATGCCCAACGGGGGCAGCTGCTTCGCATATTTCTCTTAATTTTTGTTATAACAAGGCATTTACTTATTTTTTGTGTGTTGCGTCTCTGAGAAATATGAGCGCATTTTCGTCATACATTTATGTGGCAGCAACAGGCAACAAATCAAAATATTTGAAAATATTTCAAGGGTTGATTAAAAGTTTATTCCACTCGAAATAGGTAATAACTATTTCTTTTACAACACATAATCATCATTAACCCATCAAAACGTTCTAATTTCTTTCACTTTTCTAATGAAGCTTTTTAACGTCGGGTTTTTTCCTTTTCGTAATTTTTTTTTAACCGGCAAAAATTCACCCACAAAACGCAGGCAGCTGATGGAAAAACATGGGAATGACAAAACTAGGAAAAGTGAAGTCAGCAAACTGAACAGCGCAGCAGGCGCACAACAACCACCCTAAATGAGTAGTGAGAAGAAAAAAAAAAAAGAAACAACACAGATTGCCAGCAACAAAAACAAGAACTATACACATACACATACACACTTAAACACGCAGAGCACTCCAGCTGTGCTGGCTGCAATCAATAAAACGGATTAGGAATATCCTTAAATGCGCCGCTCACAACAACAACAACGGCAACAACGTTTCTATGCTAGCTTTCTGATGCTGACAGAGCGAAAAAGAGAGTGAGAACATAACATTTGAAGTGAAACAGAAGAGTGGAAGAGAGCACATTAGGCCAGAGTTGAAGGTGGGACTGCAAATCATTTACAATAACAACGAATGCGAATGGGCAGCCAAAGGCGAAAAGGGAAAAAAATAATAAAAGTAGCGGCACTTACATTCGATTTTTTTTTTGTTGTTGTTGCTCCAACTGCTGATGATACTGCTGCTGCTGCTGTTAGTTTTGATTGTTGTTGTTATGGGTTTTTTCGTTTGTTTTTGTTAAAATTCTCAAAGACACTCGCGTATTGAAGATTTACCGTTTCGATGGCGCGACAACAGTCGTAAAGCTTGTGTCACACACTTGCACCACAAAAATTCATTTGTACACACTTTTTGTTATTTTGTTTCGCTCTATTTTGCACTCGCTCTGGCGAGTATGACCTTAGCGACAACGACCTTTGGGGCGGCGTCTGCCGGCAAAACACACAAATTGTAAACGTTGCTGTTGTTGCTACTGTTGTTTATGTATGCAAAACAACAGCAACAAAAAAAAAACCGATGCAGAGAGAACTGTGTGTGTACATTAATTGCATGCAAGAAGAGGCAGCAGCTTCTGACTGGCGTTGTTGCTGTTGCTGTCTACCTTTTATTTAAAGCATCTCTGCTGCTACACATAATTGCAGGCAGCGCCGGCAGCAGCGGCGTCGACGCAACAAAAATTGCTCGTTTGTTTTTGTTACTGTTGTTGTTGTTGTTGTTGTTGTTGCGTTTGTCTTCTGATGCTGCTGCTGCTGTGGGGAACACACACGATGTTAACGGCGATATTTCAGCGTGCACACGACATGAAGAACAACAACAACAAGACAAAATACTGATGCTGCTTCTACTCAGTTGATGTTGTTGCTTACTTTTTCTCTCTCTTTTTTCTGTTATGCTGCTGTCTCTGTGTGTGTTATCACGATTTTCTTATGCTGCACGTGAAGCTCTCAAGCTTGTCATATTATAATTATTTGATTGTCGTTTCGTTTTCTTTTTCTCTCGCTCTTACTGCATTTTGTTATTACCACACGCGCGCGCCGTTAAATTAATTGTTGTTCAATTGCATTTTAAACACGATTGCGCGTCATTAAAAACTTAACTGAAAACTTATGAAACCGAAAAACTAAATGAGGCAAACGAAAGGATTCAAAGTTATCACTTCTTCTTTTGTTATGCGACGCAGGAAAACACACGTCCGTTCTGAGAAAGTATTAAATTGCTATTGAGAGCGTGTTTTGTAGCGCTTGTGCACTTTAATCTTTTATCCTTTTGCGTTAGCGAGTTTTGTATTTTTATCGACTGTCTATACTTTCGTTGCGCTCGCAGTTATTTGCCGCTGCAAAGAAATACACGTCCGCTCTCGTCAAGAGTTGCTCGGCAACAGCAACGAAACGAGGAACCCACATGAAACGTAACGCAACACTGAAAACCAAGTGAAACGAAACGCAACGCAACGAATGGCATGAAACTGAAAACAAGGGATAAAAACGCGGCAGTGCATGAAACGAAGCAAAGAGCGTCAAAGAGTATATGAGCAAGCGGATAAACTGAACGAAACAATGTGAATTGAAACTAAGAGAAAACTCAACGAAACATTGCACACAGGTGATTTAAGATACAAATGTTTTATTGCCTGCAATTGCCATCACCTGTTGTGACCATTAATTATATATTGAGATACATATTCAAAAATTTATTTAAGATATTATTTTGGTATTGTAGGGATTCTTGTAGATGTAAGATGGCTGTTGATATTGTTGTTGTTGTTTTTGTTGTTGCTGGGGTGGCATATAGTTTGGTGGATTGTTGTAGTATTGTTGTTGTTGTTGTTGTCCATTGGTCCAAGGATTCATTTGGTTTTCATAGCCAACAGCTGGAACCATGGGTGGACCAAAGGCAACTTGTTGTTGTTGTTGTGGCGGTGCGGGGGGTGGCGGAACTCCAAAATATCCAAAGGAATTGTTGTTCATAGGATACGATTGGTAATAGTTATTACTCAGTCGTTGTTGATGTTGTTGTTGTTGTTGTTGGAGAACTGCTGTTGTTGGCTGATTGTTGTTGCTGGCCAATTTGCCCATCAGATTGTCAATAACATTCTCCGTATCCTTAATCGAGATGGGATTAGCTTGGGGCTTGGCAATGGGAGTGGAATGCTTTCTGGCATTCGATTCATTCACTTTTAAAACCAAATCATTGAAATTGTAATCATCATCGTCATCATCGTCATCATCATCATCATCGGAGGCACGTTGTGTCATATATGCAACACGTTGCAAGTAATCGCTACACGATTCATCCGGCTTACACTTCACCTCGGTTATGTTGAGATATTTGCGCAGTCGAACGACACGCAAAGGATCCATCTTCTCCAGCTGACGCATATGTCCAATGAGATTCACTTGCTCCTCGCTGGACAAAAACTTGTAGTTGTGCAGCAAGATCTGCAGATCGCCATCGGATAGAGATAAGCTATTGGCTTTCGGCTGGGCTGACAGCTCCGCCTGCTTCTTGGCCACAAGTTGACTTTGCACCTCCTTGAATAGTTCGGTCATGTCCATGTCCTGGATGGGTGGAGTATAGCTTTGCTCCGAGCTGGCCTGGAGTCCCAAACGTTGAGGCACCTCATTAAAGTTCAAGCCTTGGGCATGATTCGTTCTGCAAAGGAGCATAAAGAATTGGCTTAAACGATTCGTGTCCTCCGTATTCAAATCCCTGACGCCATTCTGGTCCAGGGCGGAGGTCAACCTCGAGGTAACGAGCTGAGGACTGAAGGGCAGCTGAGACTTCTGCTTTCTTCTTCTCGGCAGGTTTGGTGGTTAGGATCTCAGCAATATTTTGAATTAACTTCTTGACAACACGAACTTTATTCGGTTCCTGCAGCACTTCGGCTATGAGGATGCCCTTTAGCTTCTCCTTGACGGTCTCCAGAAACACACAGTTATCCTCAATCATGAGCAGCTCATCGGCTGCATTTGGCTTCAGTTTCTCCATGGCCAGTGCCTGGCTGAGCATATGGAGAGCCTTGGCACCCAGGCTGCCCAAGTGATCCTCCATGGCGGATAGCATGCGTAGCACACTGACCACGGTCAGAGGATGATCTTCGTTGGGTGACGAGGAACGCTTCTCCGGTGGTGGACTATACTCCGGATAGGAGCGAGAGTCGAGCACACGAAACGATTCAATGGGTGAGGAGCGCTCCTTGGTGTAATGATTGCTGCGACCTGCCTTTCGCTCACGATCTCCATGATTACGCGACTTCCTGCGCCCAGCTGATCGGGAACGAGAACGAGAACGCACTCGTCGCCGGCAATCCACAGGCGAACGAGAACGCGATAGACAACGTTCCATCTGCAATATAGTATCTCGTCGCTCGCCACAAACCGTTTGACGTCGATAAGGACGCGGACGAGGAGGGTTTCGAACAGGCTGTGGTGCCATCTTGACCTCTTGCTCAAGCTCGTCATCGCTTATATCAACGACGCCAACGATATCCACTTTCTGGCCAGAATGTTTCTTGTTACCATTAAGGTTGGGATTGCGGTTTGTCTTGAGGTTATTCATGATAAAAGTTGAATTCGACAAAAATTGGTTTTTGATAAAATTTTTTTGGTTTTCTCGTTGAATCAAAGTTCAGCAGTTAATGAAAAGTGATTCGATTTGTTCAAATGACAGCTAGAGATGAGATTCAAGGCTAACTACGATTAGCTTAGAAATAATTGTTGACACAATTTGTCATTTTTTGTAGAGTTTACAGAGACTCGAAATAAAATGTGTTTATTAAAATCTAAATAAAATTTTAAATAAATTAACAATTTGCAAACATTTGACCACAAAAAAACCTTTCTCATCTTTTCCTTTAATTTTTATTATCCTATTCCTACTCTTCTAATCTTCATTCTACTCCTAAGACATTTGCTAAACATTTAACCACAAAAAAAACCTTTCTCACCATTTTCTGTTCCTTTTTTTTATCCCTCAAGTCCATTCTACTCGTTAAGACATTATCTAACGATAGCTTTGACATTTTGACACCTTATGCAATTAAATTAATGCACAAATTAATAAAACGGGTTAAATGTGAACTCTCACGAGTGCAGTTAACAATTTCGACTTGGCTCGCAATGTTGGCTTTTAACTGGAGCATTCTTAGCCTCTCACTGCTGCAGTTGCTGCCTGGCATAATACTAAACAAAGTGCACATAAATCTTGTCAATGATATCATTGAGAAATTACACAAGGAAAAACCCATTGAGACAATGTTGTTGATGCAACACAGCAAGGACATTGACTGTCTCTTAAAGGATATTAAACTAGATGGAATACCCCAACTACAACTGAATGAAGGAACTACAGTTAAGCTTAAAGAGTTTTACAATAGCGAAACTGTTGCTTTGGTTTGCATTGCAAAGCTTAAAGAATTTCGTTTACTAAATTCGCTGGCAATAAATCTTTATCGCATGCGAGAAGCTCGTATCATCATCATACTTCAAACTAAGGAAACAAATCTTAAAGAATACTTAAATGAAATCAGCAAACAATCGCATATCAACAACTTTCTTAACCTAATTGTGCTAAAATTGTCAACCAACTCAATCGATAAATCGTTTAAAATCTATCGATTGCAACCATTTCCCATTGCAACACTGGAAGAGATTCTCAGCTTTAACAACACTGAAATATTTCGCACAAATTGGCAAGATTATAAACAAAAGATAGCGAGAACAATTCCCAGTCTCTATCCACCGGGCAGTTTCTTGACCACAAACAAAATAACGGGCATTACGGATCTGGGTGGTTCAATGGATCAACTTGTCCGGGAATTTGCCAGGCATTACAATATAAAACTCCAGTTAATGCGACCCTTAAACAAAAGCGTTTGGATTGAGGATGGTGAAATACTTAAGATGGTTGAAAATAAACAAATCGATATACCAATGCATTCAAGGATTGCATCCTTAAACTTTGAATATACCGATTCGGTGGGCATCGCGAATCTCTTTATTGTTGTGCCCTGTGGCAACGCCATGAGCATTGGTGATGTCTACAAAGGACTTAAAACATATTCATTCATTCTTTTGGCTGCTTATTTAATGTTCGCCATGCTAGAGACATTCATTGTGCTGGCATCGTATAGGATTCTGGGACATCGATTTATCTTCAACTATTCAACGATCTTCATAAATCTTCATGCATTTGGTGGGGTCCTTGGATTGCCCATTGGCCTAGCGAGATATCAAAGAAGTTTCTCACTGCGACAAATTGTATTAATTATGAGTTTATTCAGTTTAGTTGTTAGCGGTTATTTCAATGCCAATCTGAGTTCGTTGTTGACAAAGCATCCGCATTACAAGCATATACAAAACTTTGAAGAATTGGTTGATAGTGGCATATCAGTGGTATTTGATAATGCAGTTTATCATCATATATTAATGGCAAATGCTTCAGAGAGCAGCCTTCAAATACCCAAAGTCGTAATCTTTCCCAAACATGTGCGAAGAGATATGTTATACGCCTTAAACGGCAGCTATGCCTATCAGACCTTTGATCGCACTTGGAATACAGTTGATAAATTTCAAAATATTATTGGACGCAAGGTATTCTGCAAGCCATCTGGTTTGGTCATATTCCAGGCATATCCCATAAGCGGCATTCTACAAGTGAATTCTATCTATAGAGAATCATTTAATGAGTTTATTCATCGGGCTCACGATGTGGGTCTTAACAATGCATTGGAATCTGGAATCTATTCGCAAAATGATGTCGGAATATGCGCATCCCGATCAGGTTCTTCATGTTGCAGAGCTTCGTGGCACGCCGTTGAACAGTGAGGATTTGGAATGGTTATGGAAATTGCTTGGACTTATCTTATGCCTTGGCTACTTTGGTCTTCATTTGGGAATTGGGTTTAGACTATTGGCAAAGACGACAACGATATGCTTACTAAAAAAAAATATTTTACTTAAATAAAAATTAAAATCTTGTTAAAAATATTTACATTTATTTCGTTCTTTCAATTTTTTTTTTTTTTTTTTTGCGGTTTTGAAAACCAACTAAATTGCATTTGTTTTACAATTTTTATGTGTTTATTTGGTATTTTGCTTGTGTGTTTTGAAAACTCTCAATAAAAATAATATTTAATCAGGACAACAGCTTTATAATGCTGACAACGGAACAAACTAGAGTTCCTTAAAGTTTGTTAATTATATCAAAAAATAGAAAAGTCTCGATCTCACACTGCTGAAATCATGTGTGTATCGTCCTCGTTGATGTGATCCTTGGTGCATTTGCCATTCACCTCAATGGTGTGATTCGATTCGGTATCGCTTGGCTCCTGTTCACCCGAACCCTCTTCCTCATCCTCACCATCATCTTGGCTGGACGACGATGATGATGAGCCAGTGCAGTGTTCGGGCGATTCACGATCCTCGTTCTCCTCGTAGATGACATCACAGCTGGTGGCTATCGTCTTGGGCGGTGGCTTCTTCAACGCTTTGTTGTTGCGTTGTCCAACTTCGCCATTCTGTTGCATTTCGGCCATTTGGATTTGCATCTCGCGCAGCCGATCGGTGAGCACAAACAGATCCCGCTCCTGGCTATCACAGCGCGTTCGCAACTCCGAGATTTCACGCAGATCTTCAGCACGTGGATCACGACGCTCATAGCGCATTCTCATCTCCTCAAAACTGCAAGTGGATAAAAGTTTTGATTAGTTGGAGAAAAGGTTGAGTTGAAAAAAAAGCTTCGCTAACATCATTTACAACATGGCTAAGCGACAACAGTTTTGGGATTAGATCTCAACCTCAAGCGAGGAAGATATAAATAAAGTCAAGATTTGAGTAAGATTAATTTTTTATAAAAAATTTTTTTTTTTTTTTTTGTGTTTTTTTGAAGGACTTACAGATTGGTGAGGCAGCGGCATTTACGATGCAGTTGCTCGATCTCATTGGCATTGCTAATGTCGCGTTTATCCAGCGCCGCCTTCTCGGCATCGTAGGCCGCCTTCAGATCCTTTAGATTGCGCTGATGCCGAAGCTCTACATCGCTGTGGATTTGTTGATGGATTTGTTGGGTGTTAGGGTTGGATTGAGAAGGTTGTACACAAGCACATACAAACATGTATAGAAAGAGAGAGCATTGGTAGTTAGTAAGTAGGTAAGAAAAATTAAAAAAAAATAAATGGATGAAAATTTTTTTTGTTTGGGTAGCAAAGCAAGCATTGATTGATTGATTGATTGAATTAAAAAACAAATTGTTATATTTGGTTTGAGAAACTTAATTCTAAAGTTTAAATAGTCGAGTAGAGTGTTTGTGTATTTGTTGTTGTTGTTGTCAATCGCGCAACAGATGACGATATTTGATATAGAGCACAGCGATTATATTGAACACTAAACATGCTAACGCAATCAATGGCGACATTGTCAGATATAGCACATATAGTGTGGGCATATACGGACACGCCCCCTTCGCAAGCACACACAAGGCGGTCGTGGTAACTAGAGGCGTTGTTGTTCTCGAACCAACTAAACCAATGCAGCTGAACGCAACACAGTGATAAATAAATAAAAAAGAAAACAAAATACAAGTAAATGATATGAATCCTTGTGTTCGGCAGGCAAAATCAAATGAATGAAATGAGGTTCATAGGCATTCAAACAATACAGACAGAGGGGAAGTGTACACTGAGGAAAAATGGAGCATGCCCGTATACTTGATATAAGATTGATATACACAAAACGTACAGCTTCAATATGAACTACGAATTCCGACTTACAAAAAATGTGATTTTTTTTTTCTTTTTTTTTAATAACTTGTAGGATCAAAAATACATTTATTTGTATAGCAACATGTTATTCGTAATGTTAAATAATTCACCAAACCTTTCACTAGGCGATATCAATGTGAAATTAAGAAAAGTTAACAAAATTTTTTAAAAATGATTAAGTAGTGAAAAACATTGAAATTTTACTTTAATATCACACAAAGGAGATATCTTAATATTTTTTCAGTAAAGTAGTTTAATATATCTTTCAATCATTAATATATGCCTTAGATTTTAATGTTTTACACACGCAGTTTTTTTTAATAAAATGTTAAAAAAAAATTTAAATATTTTTTGTTGAAACTTTTTCCTATTCTAGCACACTTATTTTTCCCCAGTGTATTGAGAGGCACTAAATAAATACGATTAGTTCTACAACAGTTAGCTATAGTACAGGTACAAAGGTATAGGTATTAGTGTTACAGGGTGCAAGCATTTATCTCCGACACTCACTTGATTCGTTCCTCGGCAGCCGCCATTTTGGCGCGATGTCGCTCCACCAACTGCTGGATCGCTTCATCCTTTTCGCTTTGCAGCTTTGCTTTTTGGGTTTCTACGTATAAACATGAGCTTGTTTAGACTCTTTTCTATTTGTTTTTGGTTTTATTATTGCCTTACCCAATTCCTTGCGATGCTTTTCGATCATTTCTTGCGTTGATAGCTGCAGCTCTTTGGCGAACTCTTCTTTGACTTGACTCAAACGTTCACGGAATTTCTCCTCCATTTCCTCTTTCTCCTCCTCGAACTCTTTTTTCAATTTTTGCTCTAGTTCCACACGACGATCCTCTTCGCGGCACATGGCATTCTGATACTCCCGATCTGCCCGATCCAGATGCATTCGTGTCTGCAGCAGCGCATTGTCGGAACGTTCGCGTAGCGTTAGAAAATCCTGTTTCTTCAGCTCCAGATTCTCAGTCAGCTCTTCAATCTGTCATAAAGGATTCTATTGTTAGTTGAGCTAAAGAATATTACTGTATGATTAGGAACCTCTGCACGCAGCTCCTCCTCATTAGCTGTGTAGCGATTAGTTAATGCTCGCAGCTCCTCAATGTGCTCAGCTTGGAGTTTATCCAAGGCATCGCGACGTTCATCCACATAAACGGATTCCAGTTCATTTGTCAGTCTTGTCATCTCTGTGCTGTGTATACAAGAGCAGAATATTAAAAGATATACCTGAATGTTATCTATAAGCAAAACTTACTAAAGTTTATTCTCCCAAAAGGCGGCAGCTTCATTGCGCACCTCATCGATGCGATAGATCATTTGACGCTCCTTATCATAAATGGCACTGCAATAAGAAAAAACTAATAGAAAAAGTATCCAAAACAGATGAAACCCAAATAAACTCACTTATCACACTGATACTTAATCTTGTGCACAGCTTCGATCTGTGTCTCCAGATTATTGTTGGCCGTTTCGAGTTCTCCTTTTAGATTATCGATGCGTTCCATCAGCGTCTGTATGGAACGCTCCTGTTCGCTGACAACGCCACTCAAGGACTTCACTTGCGCCTGGCAAATGCGCAAGCTCTCTGCCTCCTTGCGACGCGATTGCAACTCCAGCTCCAGTTCCTCGGCCTTGGCCGCTGCCTGTTTGCGTTCGTAATTGGATTTGTCAAGTTTGTCCTTGCACTGACGCTGCATTTGACGCATCTGCCACTCGCAGTCCGACATCAAGGTATCCTCGCGTTCTGCGTCAATCAACATGTTTCTCTATTTGCCATTGCCATTGTGATTTTGTCACACACACACACTCACCTCGGTTGTGGGTTCTTAGCATTTCGAACTCCTTTTGCCACTTGTCCTCACAGATTTTGCGTTCTGCCTCGGAATTCTCCAGTGCATTTTTGAGTATGCGTATTTGGTCTTCGAGCTCATCGCGTATCTTGGTCACCTCATTGCGCCAGGTCTCCACCTCAACCTGAGCATTGGCCACCTGAGTGTGCAGGCCACTGGCCAAACTCTGCGTTTGTTTGTACTTTTCGGTTAAGTCGTTGTACTCTGCCTCCAATTCGTCTAAGGAATACATTTGAGTTAGATGGAATGGCTGAGTTTAGTTCGTTACTTACTGTATTTGCGTCGAAATTCATCCTCATCATCGCTGTATTTGTGCCGCAAATGTATCTTTTCATCTTCGAGCAGTTTCAGCTTCTTGCGCACATATTCATCATCTTTTTGGGCAGCCGTCAGTTCACCTTGGAGTCCTGGCAACAAATCAAACAAATACCTAAGCACTTTTCTCAACTTATTTGAACATTCTACTTACTATCCACATTCCATTGTTTGAGCGATAATTCCTGTTCCAGATTTTGTATTTTTATCTGCATATCACTAACTTTCGCCTCCAGACTTTGAACATTTTTGTGCGCATCTTCGAGCTGTGTATTAAAACGCACCTTTTGCAGTTTGAGCTCTTTTCTGTTGAATATATTTTTTATGCAATTATTAATCATTATTCAAGCAGCTTAAAAAGCCAGACACACATGTTAAAATCATAAAAAAAAAGTAAAATTAGACAACAAATCTTTTTTTTGAGAGAAAAACCGCATATAAAAACAAAATGACTCAGCGACGCTTCGGGACGTGAGCAGCACACGCACTGCTGTCTTATGTTAGATTTATCTTGTATTAAGCTACAACAAAAGTAAATAAATAAATAATAAACAACTGCGACAAGTAAGATACCCTCTATATACTAGAGTCTAAAGACTTAACGGCAGGAAATGTTGGTGGGATTAAGAAAATGTATATTGAAATAAAAATAGCATATATGCAGTTATGAAAAACTTGTGAAAATAAGAAATTTATACAGTTTGCAAATTTTAATTTGAATATTTATGAAAAAAGTCAAAATAAAAGTATGAATGGAATTAAGTAACAGAAATCAGATTAAGTGAAACAAAACTTTACACTATCAAACATCAAGAAAATCCAATGAAAATCAATGTTTAAAATTTAAAATGATCTATAAATGAATCTCAATACTTTTTACGACGAAATGAAAATGATAGAAAAAAATACAACTAATTATGCAGATTGTAAAGCATGTGACACAGTTGACTAAAAGAAATCATTTGATCGATTGTAGTGTTAAAACCATTAAAAAATAATATAAGTAAAATTCAAACAAACATTTTATGCTTGATCTCTTTTCTTTCTTTGGGTTCATTTAAAATTCAGACTAGACAATTTGTCTAGCATTGATCGAACGAATTTTCTTTTGACATTGAAGAAGGTTGTCGTAGGTTCAGAAAAGTCCCTTCACTTTTAATTGATTTGTTTAAACACGTTTTTAAGCACTTTCAACAAGAACATCCCGTTTAAAATAATAACAAAAAAACAACACACCTATCCAACGCAGACATTCACATATGTATATGAACTACGAGTATATATGTTTATACAAAAAGGCTTGACGCACTTGAATCGAATCGACAGAATCGTAAAATATAAATGAGGTGCAAGAAAAGAGAGTGTTGCTAATGTCTTAGCCATAATTCTACTACGACGACGACGACGACAACGTTGCGCACTTATATTATATAATGTTTTTGTTTAAGAAACGCAAAATAAAATACGCTTTAATTGAATGTTACTTATTGTTGTTGTGTTCAGCTATTTTTAAAAGAGCGCAAAGCGCTCTGCACTTTTGGCAAGTGTTAAGAAGATACTCGAGACTCGAGACTAGCAACAATCAGCGGCAGATTTATCAAAAACCAAAATTCTGACACGCGATTTTGCATTGCGTTGCAACACAAGATACAAGATACACACACACAACAAAATGTATCTGGCAAAGTTATTTCAATTATTTTTGGCATAAGTTTTTGTTGCTGGGTGAAGAATGTTTTTGTTTTGTTGCTGATGTTGCTTGTTTGTTTGTTTATACCCAAGTTGTTCATGAAATTACTTAACTAAACAGCCGACTCATAAGTTATATGCACATTAAGGATATTACGCATACGCCCCATTGTGCGCTGCGCAAAATACTACATAAACATTCTATAAATGCACAAGTAATTTGATGGGCCAAAGATAATGTTTATTTAGCCATTTTTCCATGGCCCAATCTGTTAAATCAAGTGCAACTAGTTCACACCCCCTTCCCGTCCGCCCTTCTCCACATACCGCACATCTTAATGTACGTTCTAATTTAGAAACTTGTGCATTTTGCGTCCGGTGGCAGAAAGCAACAAAAAAAAGTAGCTAAAATAAACCGGAAAAAGTAGAGCAGGCGTTTCGTGTTCTATGCACATTTGACGTAGCAAAGACAGCAAGCGCCTTGCAAATATGAAAACACACGAAAATTATTGAAAAAGAAAAAGAAATGAAAACAAAAACTGGCGTGGGAAAAATGCGAACGAATGAACGAACGGACGAACATGTTGCCAACAAAATGACGATGTGAATTTATTTTCAGCTGATTTACGGCCATAGTGCAAAAAAAAAGAATATGAAAAAAAGAAAGAATGAAGACCAAAATGGAAATGTTTCTGCCACAGCCACTAAATGCCGTTCAATTGGGTTATATGTTTAAATGTTAAATAATTGTGAATATAAATATCTGTCCGAATATTTAACGGTTTGTTTTGTATGTACTATGTAGGAGGTAGTTTTGGCCAAGACACTTGTCGGCCGGCTGTCACAATTCGTCATAATTGTTGAAGGCCAAACAATGGGCCAAATTGTATTTTGATAGATATATTGTATGAAAATTGCGTATACGTAACGAGAGTGTTTAAAAATAATTGTTTTGTATTTTTATAATTATAAATGCAAAGAGATCGAGACAATAAGATAGAAAGAGCAGAGGGAATGTTTAAACATTTAAGAAAAATCTTAGTACTTATGCAAAAAGAGGAAAAATATAATGGAAAACTTAAATTTAGATAAAGAACTAATGTTTATAGTATATCAAGTGAGAGAAACTTATGTTAGCGTTGAAAGAAAAAACAAAAGATTAATTGCTTCTGTATAAAGATTCGATAGAATTTAAATTCTCAGTTCATGGCTTGCAATTAGTGAAAACAAATTGAACCGAAAAACAAATACTAAAAGAAAATCAAATATAATACAAATATTCCATACTTTCTTAAAGATTTCTATCAAATTATAGTTGTCGGTTTTATAAATCTTAAGCAAATATTCATCAGTCTTTCATTCCTTGTTTGATCTGTACAAACCCAATATTTTCTGACAAAATTATAATGTTCTCATTTCGAACATATGCACAGAAAAGTGATTGGCACATTTCAGAAATACAAGTAAAAAGTCAAAAATTATAATGAGAAATACGCATATTCGCAGAAGAAAAAAAACATGAGCTATAAAAATGATTGTTTTCTTTTTTGTATAAAAATAGGCGCCTTGACTGGAAAAGTGCCACGAAATGGATATAAACGAATATACTATACCGAGAAAGAGATAAAAGCAAACAGCAAAGAGTTCAAGACAAATGGCCACAAGAAAATTGGCATGGAAAAATTGCTTGGCTAAACGGATTAATTAAACGAATGTCGTAGTCGTTGTCTACAAAGGAAAAACTTCAATTGCAGCAACTTAAATGCACAAAAGAAATAAACAATAAACAAAAGAAGCGAAAGCTGACTGAAGAATATATAGTTATCATGGCGTATACGTTACCTGAGTTCCTGTTGCGCCTCATCGCGTGCCTGTTCCACTGAATTGTTCAAAACGCTGCCATCTTCGACAATTTCCACATTGCGTCCGAGGCAACTATCATCCTGACTAAAGAATTTGGGACTATTGCTGCGACTGCGCGGTCCGCCTTCAATGTGTATGGGTATGAAATGCACATTGCCCAGGGAATTGCCGGAGGCGCCATTTTGTATATTGATATTGAGATGTCCATCGCTGCTGTTGGCAGTACCATTTGTTGTCGATGTTGTTCCTGATGTTGATGATGATGTTGTTGTTGTTGCTGATGATGTTGCGGTCGTTGACTCGACAACAACATCGGGCAGGCTAATGCTCTCAATGCACACCAAACGCTGCTCATTGAAATGCTGCTGCTGTTGATGATGGTGAGAATGTTGCTGATGATGATGATGATCATCGAGTTCGTCGCACTGCAACAACAACTCATCTCCGTCGCAATCGCAGTCCGTTGACGTTGAGTGTCCGTCGCGAATGAAGGGCGTGCGCAGCGGCGGCAACATTGATGAGCATCGCATCGTTTGCTGTCGCTCGCTTCCCATTCCCATTCCTATGCCCGAATCCGCATAGCTGCTGCTTAAATTGGAATCGCTTTTGAGGGCACTGCGTTCACTGCTCGCCGATTGCCGTGAACCGTGGCGCTCGTGATCGCAATCCATATCCATTGCCTCGTCCAATTCATCGTCTTCCGGTTCGGGTTCGGCATCCTCATCTTCCTCTTCCTGCACATTCTCCAGCTTGACATTGGTCAAACGTGTCCAAGGTCGTCCCCCCACACCAGCATTTGCCTGCTGATAGACTGTTGTGGGTATATCCGTTACGAACACCTCATCATCGAGTGTTTCCACATGCGCCTCATTCAGTTCCTCAATATTCAACTCGTTGCTTTCGTAGAAAATCTCCTTTGCTTGTGGACTTTGACTGGGACTCTGCTCAAAGCTGCAGTCCACAACGGTTATTTTGGGTAACTGTTGTTGTTGTTGTTGTTGTTGTTGTTCCTTTCTCTGTTGTCGCGGCGGTGCTACGGGCACTACATTATCGTCCGCTTCATCACGCACGACCGATTCACGAAAATCACGCGGCGTACTGGCTCGCGAACTATGCGTTGATGCTGATTGTGTGTATTGTTCGTTGGGCTGCTTGGCGCTCGTTTGGCCCATGCTTGTTATTATGTTATAGTTGTAGTTGTAATTGTTGCTGGTTATGTCACTGTTGTTGTTGTTGTTGTTGCGCTGCAGAGTTGCATCGCTGTGTTGATCTGCCGCGACAGTGAACAGTTCGACGTTTGCCGCTTGAATAAAATTGGCACTCGCCACGGCTGCCGTTGCCGTTGCTCTGTTGTTCATCAATTCGTTGTCGTCTCGTCGCTCAACTCTCTCGCTCTCTGGGCTGCTGCTGGTACTGCTCCTGCTGACGCATTGCTCCAGCTGAATTACTGTTGCTGCGACTGCGACTGCTACTGTTGCTATTGCTACGCTCTCGTGCGTGTTCGCGCTCACGCTCTTTACTCAGTGCTCTGCTATTATTAGACATCGTCATTTGATAACTATTTGTGGACGCGGTTGCGGCGGGGTCGGAGTTCGTTTCAAGGTGTGCGGATGCCAGCGCCGTTGGTCTCGCTGCTAGCGCCTGTCCAATAACGATTACGTTGTCGTTAACGGTTTTTGATTTTAACTGTTGTTGCTGCTGCTGCTGTTGCTGTTGATGATTTCGCTGTTGTTGCTGATTTCGATGATGATTACGTCCACGCGCCATGAAAATTTCACTCAAAAAATCGCGACTCTTTTGCAGCGTTTTACGCTTTTTGGACACAACTGGCGACTCTTCAGTTGCAGTTGTGGTCGTCGTCGTCGTCGTTTCACCGTCCCGATTGCCACTCAAATGCAGCGCTAAATTGCTTAGCGATAAACGCGATTGTCGTTTCTGTTCGTTCGATTGCTTCGATTGCTGCTGGTGTTGGCGATAAGTCACCTTCTCCTCCGTTTGTGCATTAATTACCGTTGGCACTATTTGTTGTTCTTGTCGTCGTTGTCGTTGATCATTGCCATCGATATTATTGTTGTCGCGATACGTTTGGCTAATGTTGCTGCTGTTGCTGCCGCCAATTAGCCAATGACCGACTCCGTTGTTTGCCTCGTTTTGACTGCCCGCCATAAGATGCCCAGCAGCCGCAGACGTCGCACTAACATTTCGATCAGCAATATGTTCAACAGTCGTTGTCCTCCCTGTCGTTGTCGCCGCCCCATTGCCTGCGCCCGTTTTATTTATATTCAAATTCTCCGAGCGCCAAGAGATTGCTGAATGGCCATTAGCATCAGTAGCAGCAGCAGCTGTTTTTGCTAAATTTACACATTCCCACTCTTCACTTGGTTCGTCTGTGTCGCTGCCAAAGTCCTCCAACTCTTCGATGACAGCGCGTCGCGCCAAACGATCACGCTCACGCTCTTTTGGCTGCTCAATGCTGCTGCTCTCTCTGGCGCTGAATACGCAACGGTTCTCATTGCTTTTACAGTTACTCGCACTCTCTGCACTTATTGTTGTTGCTGGTGTTTTGTCCTCTTCGTCGCTAACATCGTAGTTTTTGTTTTTATGCGCTTTTTTCGGACGCGTGCGTCGCAACAAATTAAACATTTTTGTTAATTTCTTTTCGATGTCTCCTCGTACACATACAAAAACATATTTAGTATGTATGTATATTTATTTGTATATTGTATTCTCATGCATTTGCATTATTGTTGTGTGTTATTGTTTTCATTTCGTATGCGCTGTCAGTTCTTAATGTTTTCGTTGTTGTCGTTTATAAACAAATCGTTTGTTAATCGCATTTAACCTGTTGATAAATGCACAGCATAAATATTTATTTTGTACTTATGACACTTGTGCCAATGATGACACAGTTCATATACACTTAATTAGCATGATTATTGTTGTTGTTATTTTGTTAGTTTACTTACAGCGAACTAATAATTCACGAACTCGCCGCCGCGCTTCGTTCGGCTTGACGTCTGGTTTGGAACTGGAACTGCGTTTGCGATTGCTCCCGATGCGATGACAAACGCTGGACAACAACAACTACTACTACTACTACACTTGACAAAAAGACACATGGCATAATTAATTATAATTGCAATTGTATTGTACAGATACATATCTAGACAGCATATACATGTATGTGACATATTGTTGATGTTAAGCCGGTCAACGGTTTACATTTAGCGCTTGTGCATGTATGTGTGTATGTGTGTGTTTCTGCTTATGAATATTAATTGATGTGTGGCATAAGACATTATGTGTCATCATCAGATCAGCGACAATAGCTAAAGCTTTGCTCATTACCCATTTAGCAATTCATAATACGCAAATGTGTTGTTGCAAAAGCCAGTTCTAAGGCTATGAAATACTTGTTTGTACCAAAGAAATGCAACAATGACATCATACTAGTTTTTCTCTCAGTGCACTGAGTCAGCGAGCACTTGAAGACACCGCCAAAGTTCAAATTGCGGCAACATGACAAAAATAAACTAATCACTTCGCCCCGTATGTACTCCAACATCATAATCCCTACAGGAAAAGCAAATGAGTTTAACTCCAATCCAATGTTGCCCCAACATAAGTACACACTACACATACAAACAAACGTTTCAAGTTCAGGGCGCGTACATTTCTCTGCACATAAACAGACCAATTATAGGCAGCAATAAAACTGGCAAAAAGATCTTCCAAAGAGCAAAAAGCCCAGAAGAGATCGCTATAATTAGATGCACACTATAGTGTATCTGGTAGGGCCCATCTGTCATTTGGGGGAGAGGGGGGAGGTAACACAACATTGACGTCACCATAAATGATGCGAAACGGTAGCGTGCGCGTGTTATAAGTAGCTACAACAACAACAATAACATTAGACAGACTAGTTGAATCCAGAGGCCAGAGCATTTGCTTGATGCTGTTGCATTTATTTGATTGTGCCTCTAATTGATGGGGCATGTGAACATTTTTGCGCGAACTTTTGCGGCGCAGTTTTCCATTGAAATTATATATATTTTTGTTTGCAATAGATAAAGACGCTAAAAATATACAAAATTGCAAGAGAAATTCGCGCAAAATTTGGAAAACGTCAATTGGCGGGCAACAAAAACAAGGCATGGAGCGGAGGGGGGAAAGTGTGGGGTTTTGCTATTCGGTGATTTTTGGCATAAAAATTAAAGATAAGCAAAGCCGACAAGCGGAAATGATGCAGCATTAAAGTAAAAGAAATGGATTGGATTAAAAAGTTCTTAAGATCATAACAAATTGACATGAAAATGGACTAAAAATTAAGTTTCCTTATCTTGTATTTATTTAAATGCATTATTAATCCTGAGCGTAAATCAAGACTTTTGCTGTATTGCATATGAAAATCGGGCGTATTTTGGAAAAGTTATTGAAATCGGAAGTTCCGTTTCACGCCCAAAACGGTTATCGGTCATAAAAAATGTACATGAAAATCGACTAAAAATTAAGTTTCTTTATTTTGTATTTATTTAAATGCAGTATTAATCTAAAACGTAAAACTAGAATATTGATGTATTGCATATGAAAATCGAGCTTTTTTGAAAAAGTTTTGGCAATCGCAAGTTTTGTCCCAAGTCGGTTATCGGTCATAAAAATTGACATGAAAATGGACTAAAAATTAAGTTTCTTTATTTTGTATTATTTTAATTGCAGTATTAATCTTGAGCATATATCAAGACTTTTGATGTATTGCACATGACAATCGGGCTTATTTTAAGAAAGTTATGACAATCGGAAGTTCCGTTCCACGCCCAAGTCAGTTATCGGTCATAAAAAATTTACATGAAAATCGACTAAAAATTAAGTCTTTATTTTGCATTTATTTAAATGCAGTATTAATCGAGAATGTAAATCAAGACTTTTGATGTATTGCATATGAAAATCGGGCTTATTTTGAGGAAGTTATAGCAATCGGAAGTTCCGTTTCACGCCCAAGTCAAGTTCTATATATACATATATATAAAAGAGTTTGCCCTGATTGTTGAGAGACTCACAGCCTAAATGAAAAGAGCAAGAAGTCTAAAACTTTCACTAAATATTCCATTCACTTTAAAAATGCTAAGAAAGGAAAATATGTGTCTCGAAAGAGTGAACAAACTGAGTATAGAAAACAGGCCTTGCAAAAATTTGTTCACTATATCCAGACACGGATGTATTTATTTTATATCTATTGCTTAAATTTTGTAAGAAATATCGGCGCAGCGAAGCAAGCGGATCACTTACTATATGATAATATAAAATAAATAAAGACTGTGGGCTGTATAGATGTGGTTTGTAATAAAAATAAATAAACCCAAACATTGACCCACATATTAAAAACTTGTTCAAGTTTACAGCCTTCGCCAGATGCCAACACTAATAATTTGTAGTTAACATTTTATATCATTGCCAATTGTTGCACAATTCCAGAAACAGATTTCAGTCTTACGAATGATAAACAACAACAGCAAAAGCCATAAAATGAAATCAAATTTATTAATATAGCAATAAATTCTGCACTTGGGCCAATGCCATATCAGCCATAGGCATAAGTATTTAAAAAATGTGAAGAAAATTAAAAAAGAAAGACTAAAAAAATAATATTTGGCATGCTTAACATATGCTTTCCATATTCATATACTGCCACTTGATACTTCGGCACTTGACATATGGAAAAGAAAAAAATACAATTGAAGCGCTTTGGAAAAGTTGTTTTCCTTTTGTATGTTAAGCAACTTTTTGTGTTACCACTTCCCACCGCCACCCACGTCCACGTCTCGACCATTTTCTCACAGCTGCAGGCCATGTCGTCGCACACTTTCCCTTTTGTTTGTCTATGAACGCCCCCGCGGATTTGGCAACGAGCCAACTGACATTGACTGATGCCAGACCCAGCAGAGCCAAATAGCCAAAGCAGACAGAGTTCGTTCTATTCCATGAGTTACTTTTTGGGTGGCGTGGCGTGGCGTGGCATGGGTTAATGTTTTGCTTTAGTCTTGTGTTAAGCTCTTTTGCGCTTTTCTGTGATTTTATAAACAATTTTACGTTGCGCTTTATGCAGCTTTACATATCATTTGTAGCCAAATAAACCAAAGATGGCCCCACCACAAGGTGATCAAAATTGTTGACTAAATCATAGAATGTGTATATAAAATGAGGCATGATAAAAAAAATAGCATATTTCCGACTATTAGAGCGTGTGACAGTTCCTAATAAATTGCGACACGCGGATTTAAATTGGTTTTCTTTTTTTTTAGAGGTGTTGATTAAATTAATTGAGCATTCAGCTGGAGCAAAAGCAAATTGTGTGAATTATAATCAAGTTACAAAAAGCACAACAAATTATTGATAGTTCTTATAACATTTTTAGTTACCAACAATTTAAATAATAATATTCACAATTAAAACACTTTTAACTTACTTTTTTTTATATACAACACATTTAGTTTTATTAACACATTTATTATTTGTTTATTTTATTTTAATTTTAACAATTTGTCATTTCTGTTAGCACTTTCTGCCCGTGTGGCCCTTATTTACAATAGATACATTTGTCACTTGTCACTAGACACGGAAACACTTGTTAATCTCAGCGCATGTGTCGTATGCGCAATATACGAACAAGTCGAAAAATCATTTTTACCAAACGGCGCACGTTCCAAGCGGCGCAACAAACTTTTCACGACTGACTAACCCAACTGCGACGGCTGCTGCTGCTGCTGCTGCTGCTCTGTTATTATCTGTCGACGCTCTGTGACGAGGAAAATTTTGTCGTGCAAGTGAAATTCGTTGGCAAGCGTTTCGCATATCGATAGGCATAGAAGGCAAAGGTCAAATGGGCTGCAATACAACACTTTGTGGTAAAGCAAGGCTAACAAGAACAGCTATAACATTATGCTTCATATTCGTATCTAACAATGCTCGTTAATACATCATTCAAGACATAAATTTGAGTATATTTTTATATTTCACATCTTTATTTTTATTTCGATTTATTAACATATATTTTTATGATTTTTATTTTTGATCTTTAACTTTTGTGCTTGCAAAATTATACTTTTATTTCTCTTCAAAAGATTCTTCTTGGTTCTCCCATCTTTAGCCAACATGAAAAACAAATTTCACCAAATAAAACAAAACCTGCGAAACTATAACAAATCCCAAGCAATTTCCACAACCATTTTAAGTCCTCAAAACTTAAAGCAGTAAACGTAAACTCTTGATTGTTTTCAGGAATATTCTTTGCCAAATGCGGATGTAAGGTTTCAATCATTTTTCGACCAGCTTTCAAATCCCAGTGAAGATCAAAACCAAAGTCTCTAATCAAATGAAAAAACTCATGCAAAGCCTCTTTGTAAATTGAGTTTTTATTCAAAATAAAACTCAATGGAACATCATTTATCAACATCAACTGCTGGGATTTACATAAAACATTTCGTTTATGAGTCTTCTGATAGTTTTCCATGTAACGCCATACACTTGGAAACGATTGCAGTGCATAACTAGTGTTCAAAGAGAAGAACAGATTTTTCATTTCTTGGGATAACACAAAAACAGCATTAGGCACTAGCTTCTTGAACGTTTCTTCGCCGAGCTCAGTGTATAACTCATGACGAAAGATTTCATCAAACATTACGTTTAACCCTACGTTTCGTAGATCCTCAAAGTTTTGAATCTGTTTATTTTGAGGATGTTTGGTCAACAAAGTGCTCAAATTGGCATTGAAAAAACATGTAAAAACCAAACTGAAAATGCTCATTACCAACACAATCTGCTGCAGTGATAAACTGGGTCTGTTTTGCCTTAAAGGCATAGGTAATCCAAGGACCCCAGCAAATGCTCGCATGTTCAGAAGTAGTGCAGGATATCTCAAGACTATAATACGTTGAAATATCCAATTAGTTGAAGCTACAAACAGAGTTTCAATTATTGCAAACATAAAATATGCTCCCAAGACTATTGTGGAGCTGGTCCTCAAGCCTGTGTAAACATCTCCAATGCTCATTTCTTGACCACACGGAACTACAACAAACATATTGGACCAACCATGAAAGAATATATTCTCTATATCTGCAGTCAGACCCTTCATTGAATGTGCATAGGGTCTGCTCGGAATATCAACATGGCCTTCTGCTGTCAACTTAAACACATCACCAAGTTCCATTTTCTTCACCTCACTCACAGGACGCAGCCAGCGCAGTTGAATATTGTATTGCTTGGCAAACTCCAAGCAAAATATATCTGAGGAACCATAAAGCTTTTCTTCTCCAGTTTGTGGATCTATTGCCAATAAACTGCGAGGTGGACTTAGATCTGGCAGTATGGTAGCAGACTTTCCTTTAAAGTTGCTCCACATCTTGGGAAAGATATGGGTGTTGTTGATGTCATTGATGCGTTCAAGAGATGGCGTCGGAAATGGTTGCAATCGATATATGCTTATCGGTTTTTCGATTAAAAAATGTAGAACCAACAAATTAAGAAATTTGTAGTTAGCTGCTTGAGTAACAATACTTTGATGATACTTCTTCAGACCGGATTCCACACTGCTTAACAGAATTATAGTGCGAGCCTCTCTCATGCGATGTAAGTTTCCTGCCACGGAAGTCAACAGCATAAAATCTTCAAACTCGCATATACAAACAAGAGCCAGAACATGATTGTTGAAGAGTCCTTTTAGGGTAATGTTGTTGGCACCGTCAAATCGTAAAGTTGGTAAATCAAGTGGCTTGATTTGACTCAAAGGACAGCTGATGTCCTTGCTGCGATGTACTAGCAGCAGCGTCTCAATTGATTTCTCCTTGTAAACTTTTTCAATCATATCGTTGACAACTTTTATTTGCGAAGATACAACTTCGAATGTTGTTGGATAAGCGTCCAAGTCCAAGAAAAGCAGCAGAAACAGGTAACACAAGGTCAACATTTTAACTCAAGTCTGAACGACTAACTGAGCTGTAACTCTAAAGTTTTGAGCACGCATTAGTTCATGTTCATTAAATTAATTGAATCCTTTCAACATTTTAGACAACCATTAAACAGGTGACAAGTGGAATTCACAATATCATAATTATATTGATTATTTTTAATGACATTTTATTGAGGTACATATACATTTGTTAAATGAATGCACTCTAATTGCTCTCTTGAGCTTTGAGAGGTTTTTAATAAAGATAATTATTTACCAGTGCATTGATGTACTCATAAAAAACCTATAAACTCTATTTGATATCAAAAGTTATTGAAACTTGTAAAAGCAAGTTTATAATATGCTCGCAGGCATTTGTTAATGGTTAATTGGAAAGCTTAATTATTTGAAAAATAAATAATTAATGCACACAGTTGGTGCGGCATTTGATCCATGAATACATGGAACTAATTTCGTCTAAATAAACAATTTGTGTTTTTTATGTCCATTTTTATTCCAAGAAAATGCTTTGTTAGGCAAAGCACAAACAAACAAATTTATTCCCAACAAGTAAGATGGCTATTGTCGAAAAATCTCGACTAAGAGATACCCTAAAATCCATCTCAAAATTTTGTAAAAAGTTTAACAAAACTTCCGAAAGCTATAATTTCGTCAAAATTTAGCCGATTTTCATATGCAATACCCCTAATCTCTTGGTTTGAGCTTCTAAATCAAACTGCATTTATATCTTGAAACGCGTTTTTACTCGAATTTCACAAAAAATCAACTTGCATCTTTTAAGATGAGAGTTGGACAAATATCTTGATTGCCACTAGAAATACTTGCACTACATATTCAAATGATAAGTTTGTAGATGCTTCCTTCCCCGTGTTACACACTTTTGCACATAACCATGATACAGAATTTTAAGCCTATTTTCTGGGTTCATCATGAGCACTTCTCTAAATAGCGCAGACTTTTAAGATTAACAAGCAAGTTTCTTTTATACTCCTGTGAAAGTACTAAATAAATATGCATATGTATGTGATATCTTGTTGTTTAAGTTTGTAAATACATATATATATTTTGTGTCTTAAGTCAATTACAAGACATGAGGCATGCCAAGTCTTAACGATGCTAATTTGATTAATTTGCAATGTGCCACAACCGCCACACACACACACAGACTCTCTCTCTAACCGTCACACGTGTCGGATGTGTAATGTACGTAATACGCGCGACGCTCAAACAGTTTATTAAACCTTAATTAACGCTTGTTATTGTCGGCAAGTCAAGTTAATTGAACAGGCACGTCCTTTTCATTATGCTGATTGAGCGTAACATCAATAGCAAAATGTCGTTACAACCGAAACGAAATATGAGGCAAACTTAAAGACGCAAGATGATCCAAGCGGTGTGCTGTTATCCTATTGAAATGACAGTTTAAATTTAAAGCCAAACATTATATTCTCTGCTCAAACATATAATAAATTGGATTTGAAACATTATGTATTTAGCTGCTTTAATAAAGCTGTCTGCAAACCTAGTTATATGGATTTTAATCTTTGCTTTATGTTCATCGCATTAGTACTTTATTCATTAGCAATGTGTGGATTTCAGGGGCACTCAATTATTTGTCCAGTCACTCTATCTTGGCCTCCAAACAAAACCGCAAATTTAATTTTAAAATCTGATTATGCGTCAGATGCATACAACAAACAGACACAAATGCTACTCCTAAAGCAAATATATGTGGCACTATTTTTCAATCGAGAAACCGCAATTTGTGTTTCGCGAACAGCTTTTGGCCTCCAATATGCATATACAGAAGATTATATACAAACATTCAAACGAATTTTCTTCAATATTCATTTTGTGTTTGTATATTTTGTTTTTATTTTTTTTTTTTTGCCAATTTTCCATTGCTGACAGTTGCAAAAGCTCGCGTGCGCTAAATGTTATTTATAATAGAATTTATGCCTACAACCAAACTCAACGGGAAAAACCATCTATGAACCAATGCAAATGGCAGCATGTCGCTAACGTTCCAATTTTGCTATGTATAATATTCAGGGAGGGGGCGGGTGTTGGGACAGGCAACCGCAGAGTTCAACAACAGCGTTATAATAAACCATTTTGTGGCTGGCAAAGCGCTCTCGAAAAACTGCCCCAAAAATAGGCAAATAAATGCATAAAATCGGGGCCAAAAGTTCTTGGGCGATGTGCAGGAATTCATTATTGGATACAAAATTCAATTTGACACTGTGTGTGTGCAAACAATGTTTGACATTATATTAAAATGTTGTCATAAACTGTTTGGAGGTTCGTTTGCGCAACCAAATGCATTTGCCTATTATTTTTTTTTTTGGCCATACCTCTCTCTACACACACAGTGTGTTGTGCTCTGAGGCGTTAAAATTGCACATCTCAATGGCATTTCATTTGACTCACACTCTATCCCTCCCTCTCTCCCTGGCTTTGTTTGCCATGGTGTTGGCTACAAAATGGCCGCTGGCAGTATATGTCAACAGCTGTTCGCGCATTCGCATGTGTTGCATAATTTTTTGGCATTTGCTTTTCCAATGCGTATACAACAAAAGGTCCTCCTCGCCCGAAAAAAGGGAAAAGTCAATTTAATTACAAACACGCGCATTTAAATTTAAATCAACTGGTCATGCATGTGTGTGTGTGTGCGTGTGAGTGGGTGTATGTGATTTACAATGTCAGCTGCTGCTGCAACGCATTTACTCGTATGGCATAAAATAAAAGCTTTAAATGGGCTTAAATGCCTTTAAAAATCGCATGCGGCTTTTGTGTGTGCCTGTGCATGTAAATAGTTCACACGGCCAACTAAACGGAAACCGCGTTGCCAACACACATATACACTCTCTGTCTGTGTGTGTTAGTGTGCCAGGCTGTTGCCGCAAAGTATGCTACTGAACATTTTCAGTTTCATGCGCCCAGCAGCTTTACATTTATTGCACACTGTCCTTGCCACGCCCTCAAATAAAAGAGGAACGACAGAGAGAGGAAAAAGTGTTCCGCCCCTTGGCGTTACAGTGCTGGGCAGCGCCAGAAGAGAAATAGAATTGTTTATTTGCCTTCGCCTTTCTTATTTAAAACTATTTTATGTGCCGCCTGTCCCAACGTAAACTTTTGCAAAAATTGTAACAGCTAAAGGCGGCAGCAGGGTGGTGCCAACAGGGAGCTGAGGTGCTGTGTGTGTGTGGATAAATAGAGCAATTGGAGTGTGAAACGTTTTCACTTCCGTGTGTTGGCAGTGGCTGCTTTTGCTTCTACTGCTGCTGCTGCTTGGCTGCTGTTTTCCAGCACTTTTCTCTAACATGCACATAAAGTTTAGTCGATTTTGTGCAGTTCTTGTTGCCACATTTCTTCTTCTTTTTGCTGTTGCTGTTGCTGTTGCTGTTGTTGTTAGCCCAAAATCCCATTTGGCACTGAATTGTGTGCACACATTGAATATTTGTAGCAAGCTTAAGACCGGTGCACATACATATACATATATGTATGTATGGAGCATTAATAGATATTTTGTGTGCGATGCTGCTGATACTGTTATTTCCTTTTGATTATTTTTCTTCCTTTTTGTATTGTGTGTGTGTGTGCACCTCGTAATTGAATCGTGAATGTTGCATACTTGCAGGCAACTGCACTTGAAAGCTGACTGTGCGGAGCGTTAGTGATGTGCGCTTATATGTGGCCCAATTTGACCAACAATTGCCACGTGCCACATGCAGTGTGACATTTATGTGACCAACGGATTGCATTGGGTCAACACTCGAGTGTCGTGTCTATGAGTTATGACTTTACAAGCACCACCAGGCCAACAACAGCAGCATTTGACATATTTAAAACTATATCTGTGACAAATGAAACAGAAACATTTGCCTAAGCTCAAGTGTGGTGGAAATGCTAATGCTGCTTATAATCTGCTCTTTGTTTCAGATTTCAATTATTTATTTCATATATTTATTAAAATACACAATCAAATAGATATCCATTTTACCAAAAATGTAATAAAATCTATTATGCAATCAAACAATTTCAGCACATTGACAAATAAATAAATAACTAACACAAAAGCCAAAATTGTCAGCCATCAATTATTCATATTTTAATTATAGATAATGGTGTAAACGTTAAATGAATCAATGTTTTAGCACTTATATACATATATGTATTTTTTAAATTTTCCAACATGCCACACAAATTTCCGCCATAAAAACCAAAGCTGCTACACTGTAAAATATTGCTAGTAATTTCCATAACCACTTAAAGTCTTCCATGTTCAAAGCAGTAAATGTTAATTCCTGATTGTTTTGTGGAACACTTTGAGCTATTGTCGGATGTATGTTTTCAATCATCTTTTGACCAGCCTGCTCATTCCAGTGACCAATGAGGCCAAAGCACCAAGACCAGTTAATAAAATCATTTAAGGCCAATCGAAATATTGAATTTGTCTGCATTACATATCCCAATGGAATATCAACAGTCATGTTCATGCCACTCGATCTACAAAGAAACCTTCGCTTATGAGTCTTCTGGTATTTATCCAAAACATGCCATGCATATGAAAAGCTTTGATAGGCATAGCTGGTATTTAAAGCAAACAAAAGTCTTCGCCATTCTGCGTTGGACACATATTCTGAATTTGGTATAAACTTTGCAAAAAACTCCTTCACCAAGTTCATTGTCTAAATTCATTTTTGTTGACTTATCAATTTTCAGCTTTAATCCACTTTCCCTTAGCTCTTTGAGGTTTTGAATCTGACGATTGTGAGGATGTTTTATCAGCAGAGTACTGAGACTGGCATTGAAAAAACATGAGAAAACTAAACTAAAAATACTCATTACCATTATAATCTGCCGTAGGGATAAGCTGGTTGTAGTATCTTTTTTGGCATTGGTAATCCCAGGACTCCTGCCAAGGCTCGCATGTTGAGAACTAAGGCGGAGAATAATAAACCAGGTCTTCTTTGAAATATCCAATCGGTTGAAGCAACAAATAAAGTTTCAATTATTGCAAACATAAAATATGCTCCCAATGCAATTGTGGAGTAGGTCTTTAAGCCTGTATAGACGTCTCCTATGCTCATCTCCTGGCCACAAGGAACTACAACAAATATTTGTGTGAATCCAGCAAAAAATGAGAATTCTACATTTGTAGAAAGTGCTTTTAGTGAATATAACAAGGGTCTCGTTGGAATATCAATTTTTCCACTTATTGTCAGATTCAAAAACTTATCATTTTCCATTTTCGTTAATCTTTTCAGCTGTCTTAACCATTGCAACTGAATGTTATACCTTTTGGCAAACTCTAGAATAAATCTATCAGCGGCACCGTGAAGCTTTTGTTCTCCCGTATGTGGATCGATTGTAATTATACTTCGAGGTGGTGACATGTCTGGTAAAAACACTGCAGTTTTACCCTTGTAGTTGTTCCAGTTTCTGGGGAATATTTGTTCCTTATTAAAAGTTTTTATATGTTTTAAGGTTGGATTTGGAAAAGGCTCTAATCTATATGTCACAGCTGATCCCTGGTGCAAAGTAAAGTGTATAACAATTAAATTAACTAATTTATAGATGCTGGCATGTTGATTAATTATATCAAGGCATTCCATTAAATCCGAATCCACACAACTTAACAAAATGATTGTACGAGCTTCTCTCATGCGATTCAAATTATTTGCCAATGCTGTCAACAATATGGAATCTGCAAGCTCTGATATGCAAACTAAAGCCAAAACGTTACTATTGAAAGTTTCCTTCAAAGTCATGTTGGTTTCTTTGTCCAAACGTAAAGTTGGTATTTCAAGTGGATTGATTTCACTCAGTGGACAGTTGTTGTCCTTGCCTCGTTGTATGAACAGCAACGTCTCAAACGGTCTTTCCTTATGGACTTTCTCAATGATATCATTGACAACGAGTATTTGTGTTGTTCCAGCTGCCAATTTCATTGAAGAAGTGTCCGACTGCACAGGTAACAGTGAGAGAAGCAGCAAAAGCATGCAACGTGCGGACCAAATGAAGGTCATCATTATGAGGCAAGTGAAAAAGGCAAACTAAGTTCAAGTTTTTTGCTATTTTACGCCTTAAACATTATTCTAATTGCGTCAATACGTTTAGCTTAATCGTTATTTGCAATCTCAAAGTGTCAAATTTAAAAGCATTAACAAGTTATTGAATAAAGTGTTGACAAACGAGGGAAAATATACTTTTTAAAGTACTTTACACTAATAGAAACTAATGCAATTTTTAATTTTAGAGAATTCTTTTTATTACACTAAAACATTCACATTTCGTGTCTTACACTTCTATAACGATTCTTGTTATTATAAGTTTCTTTTGCCAATATGCTAGACAAATTTCTACAAGAAAAACCAAACCTGCAAAACTATAGCAGATACCCAGCAATTTCCATAACCAAGCTAAGTCCTCAAAATTTAAAGGCGTAAAATTAAACTCATCACTATTGGGTTGAATCGTTTTAGATATATTTTTATGTATGGACTCAATCATTTTGAGGCCTGCTATAGAGTACCAGTGGTTTTCAAAGCCGAAGCTACGTGTCCTATGTATAAAATCATGGAATGCTTCCTAATACAGTGAGTTTTTGTTCAAGGTATAACTTACTAGAAAATCATTTGTCATTATTAATCCATCAGACTTACATAGAATATTTCGCTTACGCGACTTCTGATAATAGTCTATGAAATCCCAAACATATGGATACGTTTGAATGGCATGGCTCGAGTTTAAGGTTGTTAACATTTGAAAAAGCTTTTTAGTTGTTACAAATTCCGCTCTGGGAACTAGTCTTTCGAACGTTTCTTTTCCCAGATCGATTTGTAAGGCATGACTAAGGCTCCCATCAAACAAAACTCTTAATCCACTGTTCCGTAACTCCTCGAAGCTCTTAATCTGTCTATTGAATGGATGCTTTATCAGCAGAGTACTAAGACTGGCATTGAAAAAACAAGAGAAAACTAAACTGAAAATATTCATCATCATAATAATTTGTCGTAAGGATAAACTAGTTCTATATCTCCTTGGCATTGGTAGTCCCAGAACTCCTGCCAATGCTCGAATGTTCAGAACTAATGTAGAATATTTAAGGTACGGTCTTGTTTGAAAAATCCAATATGTTGAAACTACAAAAAGAGTTTCAATTATTGCAAACATTAAATATGCTACCAAAACTATTGTAGAGTAAGTCTTAAGGCCTGTGTAGACATCTCCTATGCTCATTACTCGTCCACAGGGCACAACAACAAAATAATTAGTAAATCCTGTGAAATAATTAAATGAAGCATCTGATGATATCAACTTTCCGGAATGTGCAATCACGGGTCGGTTCGGTATGTCAATCTTTCCGCTCATAGTCAAATTTAAGACTTCGGAGAACTCAATTTGTGATACCTCATTTAAAGGACGAAGCCATTGCAATTTTATATTATGTTTCTTTGAAAACTCATAAACAAAACTATCCGAGGAGCCATACAACTTTTGTTTTCCTGTTCGTGGATCGATTGCCATTATACTGCGAGGAACAAGCAGATCAGGTAAGATAACAGCCGCCTTTCCATGAAAGTTGCGCCACGTCTTGGGAAACAGTTCGCTCTCATGCATATTTGCAATGCGTTCAAATGTAGGATTCGGAAATGGCTGTAAGCGGTATATTGCCATCGATTCTTCACTATCAAGCGATGTTGATTGCAAAACCAATAGATTAACATAGTTGTACTTCTTTGCATGATCACTGGTTATACGCAGATGATGCGATAGATGAGATGGTTCGCATTGCAGCAAGATTATAATGCGAGCTTCTCTCATCCGATGAAGATTTTTCGACAAAGCAGCTAACAAAATGGAATCAGCGAACTCGGCAATGTAAACCAAAACAAGAACTTCGCTATTGAAAACATCTTTCACAGTAAGATTGGTATCTTTTTCTAGGTGTAAAGTAGGTAATTCAAGCGAATTGATTTTCCATAGAAGCCAGCTTATATCCCGTCTTCTGGTCATCAACAAAACCGTTGTAATAGGTCTTTCCATGTGCACTTTTTCAATGATATCATTTGCAGATGTTATTTGTTGTAATGTATCCAAATGGGTCGGCAGGTTTAGCAGGACTAGCAGCAATGCGTAGGTCGACGTGTTCGGTCTTATGGCCAACATTGTGGATAACTAACTGAACTATAACCACATTTGACATTCTTATTAATTTCTGCATCTAATCGATTTGATAAATACGCTCACTGAAGCGTTGTCAAACGTCGTTGCATTAGTTTCACATAGGTCAAAGTGTAGCCATGTTCTTTGCACAAAGCCAACGTCAAATAATACAAAACTCCATTATAGAATATTGTGAAATAAATTGTAATTTTGTCATTTCTGCTCATTTTGCATCAAGTTCTTTACCAATTTGCTTGCCTTAGAAAATTACCAAAGAATATCATAATAGCTCTTTGCTGTACTTTGAAGGAATATAAAAGGCTCACAGCTAAATGAAATAAAATGCAATAAAATAACAACTTAACACCTTTGGCGCAAATAAACAGAATGGGAAAGGGTAAGGAAAGTACCATAAAGGGAACTATGTAGTTTGCTCGCATATACAAATGCGCAGGCAATGCAAAAAGCAAAACCGTAAGCGTAGACTAAGCCGATTATAGCACGAATGTAACGAAAGTAAGTGTTGGAGAGTGAAGAGTGGAGGCGGCAGAGGTGGTCAGAGGATGGCTGACTGTCTGACAGGAAGTGCGTGGCAGGCAGAAAACGCAGAAGAAGCAGAAGAAGCGGGCAAAGAAAGAGGAGACAGGAGGCAGGCAATGAATTATCGCACTAGCTGCGACGTAGAAGTAGCCGAGACAAACGTGTTGTAAAAAATGTAGTACTATTAATTTTCTTGCATATCTTATAGTATCTTCATAAACAGACACGCACACACACACACACACACACATACACCTAACCACCCTCACACACATATACATTTATATATAGAGGATAAAGACAACCCCTGTGGGACTGAGTGTCTCAGCAAATGCTTTGGCATTGGCTTAGTGCTAAGAGATTTCTAATTCAGTTGAGCAGAAATAAATTACTTACCGTAATTGTTCACCATATAAAACTGTAGCAAAGGCGTTGAGCGTAAATCGAGACAGTTGTTGCTATGCTTTTGTGTATTGTGGCTGTTGTTGTTGTTGCAACTCTTGTTGTTTTTAGCAGTTCTTATAGCTTTTGGTAAATTTTTCGGTTTTGCCAGCTGTCGCAATGCAAAAAGGATTTCAGGTTGGGCTTTTTTGTTTTCTTTTTCGTGTGTTCGTTGTGCACAGAACTAAAACTTTAATTGTACTTTAATAAAGAATAACAAAAGTTTGTGCAAAATTTATTTACATATTTGTTTTTAATTTATCTACTGCATACTTATAGTTGACACGAGCAAATTATTGCCATTTAATTTTGTGCTTTATGTCGACATAAATAATTGCGCAAAGGCTGACAAAAACTGTACACGTCGATTACAATTTTTAATTATTTTTTAATGAAGTACAAGCATGACAAAAAAAAACAACCAACAAAAAAATAAATGTATTTAAACATAAAACAATGCCTTCGCTCGCTATGAATTTATGCGTGTTTCAAGTGAATTTATTGCATGTGTAATACGCATAATAATGTGGAGTGTGGAGTGCAAGTCAGGACATTTGATATGGTGCTTTCAGCCTGGCTGGCTGGGATGCACGAGTGTGCAATTAATATTTTCACTTTCGGCTTACGCTTTTTCCCGTCGTTAGTAAATACAAACGCGATAATAACCGCTGGTCACATTAAGCTATATAATTACACGCTTTTCAGATTGCATAATGATTGTGTGAGAGTGTGTGTGCGGTGTTTAGTGTTGAGTAGTGTAAGTAATTTTTCATTACAGCCATTAAAAGTGGTAATGAATTAAATGCATTAAAGGACAGTTGCTTTGCTTTCAGTTAAGATAAGCTTTTTAAATATGCTCGTGAACTAATTGATTGTTCTCAACTCTCTTTTAGGTTTATAGATTTTATTATGCAATGCAACTGTTACTACGGGTCACGTATCTGCTGCAACAACGTACGCTCGTTAAAACTCCAAAAATCACGCATTAGCTGCCAGTTTGCACTTAAAGTCATAAATTTATTCAAATATATGGGCGCACAGCCCTTTTTACAATAAATGTTATCGTATAAGTCGCACACGTACGGAAATATACATATGTGTGTGTGTGTGTATGAGATGGGCGGTGCTTTAAAGCAAAATTTATATATTAACTTCATTTTGTGCTCTGGCTGCCACGCAGTCGTGGCATAACTCATACGCACCGTGTGCAACCGCAGCGGTAAGGACTCAGGCAGGAGTCTCGGCGCGTGTCGGCAGCACCAACTTTCCAAACAGGCATATCACTGACACCAAAACCAAAGAAAAGGGCTGCAAAGGGAGAGAAGTAGAGATAGAGAGAGAGCGAGTGCTGCCTCGTCCACGGTCCAAATGGCAGCCAAGAGAATTTTAAATTACGCTTTTGAGTGGCGAGTGCGAGTGGCGTCGAAGCCGAAATGCAGCAGCTGCAGCTTGCAGTTGCATTTGCTGTTTCTCTGTCTATGTATGGGTTTATGTGTGTGTTGGCTTTTTATCATGCATTTAATTGCAAATGAAGCAGCAACAGCAGCAGCAGCAAAGGCAACAACAAAGAACAACAATTCACTGACATCTCGGCAATTGGCGTGGTGGAGAGTAGAACTCGAACTCGAACTCCAAATCTCAGCTGCTGCTTGCGGCAACTGTAAATGACGTTTAATCAAAGTTGTTGAAATTGATAGCATTGTTTGTTTGTTTGCCGCATAAATTGTGTTGCTGCATTTTTAAATGCGCGAATTGTGTTAATTAAAGCGCAATGTCCTTTATCTCACACTCTCTCACTCACTGCAACACTCTGGCGTGCGTTGCCAGATCTCATTAGAAATAATTACTATTTTTTTATTCCCAACTGAAAAGCCATAAATATATAAATAAGCTTGCGCTGGCTCTGCAAATGTTGCAACAGCTTTGCATTAGCAAATCTCTGGCAAGTAGAAAGAGAGCAAAAGGTAAACGTTACTTTAGCTCTGGCTGTAGCTCTACACACACATAATACATACACAACGCACATTGCAACTTAGTTGTGGCAGGCAATAAAATAAAGTCTTAGCTCCCAGTTCACAGAGCTTGCCACATTTAATTTGTTGTGAAACAAATTAGCATTTATTTTCATTAGAAGTGCAACTTGTTAGATTTTTTTTCGTTTAATTTTCCTTTTGTGAAGCTTTACATTGTCTGCCTTTAACTTTAACAAAATATATATTTAAATGCAGTTCTTTTGAGTTTTTGTTTTAACAAAATAAATGTCGATGTTTTTAATCAATAGTTTTTCAAGTTCAACGTTGCATACTTTTTGGCGCTTCAATAAATTTTAATGAACACTCTGTAAGCTTTAAATTTTTTCCATTCAGTAAGTTTTTTGTTGCCTTATTTTATATTGCAATTGTAGGACATTCACGTAATCAATGTGTTAAAAGCTGTAAGCCTTTAAGAGTCATACAAAGAATAACGAACAAAAAAAAACTATAGCATACAATTCAGAGCTGCATATTTTCGCGCATTCAATTATTGCGCGTATAGAAAGAATCGCCATTGCGTCGATGCGGACCACGGTCAGCATAAGCGACATCATCATTACGATGTCGATGGCTATAGCGTTGATCATAATCAGCATCATCATCATTATCATCAACATCATCGTGGACATGCCTGTACCGCGCATTATCCGTGTAAGAGCTCACGCCCGACTGAGCGCCCAACGAAGCTGAAGATGAGTAACGTTTGTTGTTGCCAACTGCACAAAACGGAGAAGGTGAGTGTGTGAGTACGGATGTGTGTGTGTGTGTGTTTGTGAATGCAACTTACCATACGCCCAACCCGGACCGCCGTTGCTGTAGCCATTGCCGTTGTCCATGTAATGATGTCGCTTCCTTTCGGGGTAGTAGTGATGATGTTGATAATAGTCAGAGTCGTCGGAGCCCATCGACTGAACGGAGTGGTCAATGTGTGTGCGATTAGGATAGAAATCAGCGACCGATGAGGGCTCGCGTTGCCCATTATAATAATCACCATCAGCGGCAACATCATCCTGATGATGATGATGATTATGATGTTGATGTGGCGACTGTGATGGCTGATGCGACTGGACTGGCTTATTAGTCACCAATCCACTGCTATACGGTGTATGCAGCGTCACAGACGGCGTAACAATAACGGGAACTACAGCGGAACTGGGTGGCGGCACCAATTCAGCCTGTTGCCAAGATGAAACTGCTTGCGCGGCCGATGCCGATGCCGATGCTGCTGCCGCCGAGTCTGATGCTGTTGTGGAGGTTTGTTCGCGTGAGTTCATTTCAGCTAATTTATTGAAGCGATTGCGACCGCCGCCCGCTGTAAGCACCATCACGGTGGGGTTCATGTCAGTGATGTGCTCCTTGATGCAATTCTGCAGCATATTCACGAAAAAGAAGAACGAGAGCAGTGTCAGCGCCGACATTACGGAGCTGGCGCTCTTTTTCTTCTTTGGTGGCGTTGGCTTCGTGGATGGCGGCGGTTTGGGTGCATGATATTGAGGCGGATGTGGATGTGGATGTGCATGTGAATGTTGCTGGGGCGGATGTGGAGGCGGATATGCGGGTGCATTGCCACTGCCACCACTACCGCCACCGCCACCTCCACCTCCACTCGGATGATAGGAGGAATAGCTGCCAGACGGTGGCGTATCATAGTCGCCCGATGAATCCATGCTGTTAATTTAAAGTTGCATTAGCGTTCGGTCAACACAGGATAAATGGTTGGATTTGGTTTACGATTTGGAGCTTACCCATAGCCAGAGTGACCGCTGCTGGCGCTGCCGGCATAAGCACCGTTGTGGTTGCTTGCCGCACCCATCATTGGTCCTCCAAATTGCAGATAGGGATTATGATGCTGCTGGTGATGCTGCGGATACTGCGAATGCCATGGGTAATGCGCTCGTTCCATTCCATCACTGAAAATTTTACAAGTATGAGTAAGTGCAATATACAAAATAAGCACAAGGCCAAAGTGCCAGTGCGAGAGCCAGGTAAAATGCGGCGACAGTAGAGTGAGTGAGCAGAGAGGGCAAGGCACTCATTTTTGCTTTTGTTCGCTTCAGTCGCATAAATTTCGTTGCTGTCATTTTGCTTACGCATAATTATTTCCGGAAATGGCTGACAGCAACGGATGTTGTTGCTCCACCTGCGCCAGCTCCGGTTGCGGCTGTGTTGTTGTCAGCTCTTGCTGAGCTTGCATATTCCCAAAGGACATTTCGATGTTTGATTTGCAATTTTATTGCGCTAATTGATTTCCGGCACGGCGCAAAACTCACGCTATTCGCAATTCCAAAATACCATTCAACTCAAAATACCCAAAAAGTCAAAGCCAAATTGCCGCAAGCAGCAAGCAACCGGCAACCAGCAAGCAGTCAACTGGCTTTGGGGCTACAACCGCAAGTGACAGTGTTGCTTAGGCAACAGCATAAAGCGTTTGTCAGTTACTAAATGGACCACCTTAACACGCACACACACATACACTTACACACGCGTTCTCTCTCTCTCCCTGTACTTGTCATTGTCAGCTGTTAAGTGCGCAACGCAACACGGGCACAAAACTGACAATTGCCTGTTGCAAAGTGTTTTGCGGTGTGCTGCGGGGTGGCATCGACCAACTGACACACACCTGAATTGGAGCATTGCATGCCATGCACATTTTGGCCACACACACACACACGCACGCACACACAACCAGACAATTAGTGCACGAGAAAGACCACCCCACGCCACTCCCTTTATAGCTGTCAGTGTTAATGATGCTGTTGCAGTCGCGTTGGTTTATTGCATTAAAAGCGCTAGTCAACGTTATGCATCAGATATTGTCATAATTGTGACATGTCTGGGCATGCATGCGGTTGCTTGTTGCTGTTCTTCTTCATCTTCTTCTTTGTTAACTGCTGCGGACCGCCTTACAGATTTCATATCGCCGGTTAAGAGATTTATGGCAAGCAGCAGCTAATAGTTTTGCGATGCCAACAACGAAAAATTGTTGTCTTAGATCAACAGGAAGACATTAGACTGCAATAACAAATATTTAACATTTCCGCAGCAAGAAGCACGCAATAAACATGCAACGGCAGCTAGCGGCAAGTGAAAAGCACATAATATATTGTCAAATACTCTGCGTTGCAACGTTGCGTGCCCTTTGTTACGCTTTGATTTGTCGCCCTCGCCCCTCAGGAAATGGTATAACAGCAACAAACATACAAACAACAACAGACAAAAACCTAAGGCCAAAGAGCAAAAGTTTTGCTGATGTGCTCAAAAAAAAAAAACATAAAATAAGCAAAAAAGCGCAAAGAAAATCAAAAACTCAAATGCCGCGAGGGGTTGAACATGAAAAAAAAAAAACAAAAACATAACTAAAGTCAAGTCACTTATGGAGGGGAAGGGTAAGATTTTTGTGGTGTGGGCAGTTGTGCCTGGCTGCTGGCGCCATTGTCAACATATTTCAAGCCGCCTAAGACTCAATAATAAGCTGTGTGAATCTTCACTATATATTTTAGTTTTCACAAACATATATATAAAATTTTTATAAGCTCTTATGGCGCCCTCAAAATTGGTCAGCAAGAGCACAAACCAAAATTTAATGACTGGAAAATGAGGCATTTAAGCTGAGTGCCCAGCCAAGTTTCTAGCCTCAAGCCACAAGACGAACGTGCCCAGCCAGCATTTTGATATTTATGGTTGTCTCTGTCTGCTTGTCCGACTCCAAACTCCAAACTTTAGCTAAGAACAACGTCTTTGATTGTATCTGTATCTCTAGCTGTATATGTATCTGTGTGTGTCTGGAAACGTGGCAGTTCGCAGGGTCGTTTGTTAATGGCTATGATTAACACGTAGTAACATTAAATTATCCAACAAGTCAAAGCCTAGGGTTCGCATTTTGGCCACATCAATTAACGTATATGAAAAATGCGCTAAGCCCATGTGACTTCAGAAAGATAACAAAATGGCGACATGCCGAAGATGAAATACCCTTGAAGAAACCAAAGATATACCAATTGCCTTTAAAACCTCTTTTTCCACCACAGCATTGCACTCAATGAGCTTATAAAAATAATGCAGCATACTTTTAGGCAGCGTCTATATTCATTAGGTGAATAAACACAAACATGTGGCAGAGTCCGTGTGTTCGTGTGTGTGTGTGGGCGTACATAAATCATTTGGCTACTTGGAAGCACAAACTTTTGGGTAGCAGCGCGCGCGTAGCCAAACAAAAATAAAAACTCGTTAACACAGCAAGTCGTCGACTGTCTCGGACTCAACGTTGGACTACGTGCTTGGACTTTGACTGCTGCCACTACTACCAAGTAGCTGGCTGCCCACTACAGAGTGTCAAGTGTAAAGAAGAACTACTAATCAGCAGTTAATTCTTATCTTTAATTAAGTGCACGTTCCCACAACGCAAGCAAAGGAAAAGGCAACGACAATGGCAGTGGCAATGGCGAAGACGAAGGCACGATGGCAAAGGCAAAGGAGCAGCTGCTGTCCGTTTATGGCAGACGTCTACGACTAGCGACTAGTTCTGGCTACTCTTTTTAGCTTCAACACTTTTGTTTGCCCTCGCTTTTGGGCATTGTTTGGCACAAAGGCCAAGCGCTCGAACCCGCCTTTTGTCGCCCCGCTCCATTTAATGAAATAATCTAAGCAAACACTCGCTAAAATTAAGCAGTTTTTTTTTAGCAGTTCCTTTTTTCCCCTTTTTTTTGTGATTGTGTATTTATTTTGTCTTTGTTTTTGTCTGCTTGAAATTAAAAATGAAATCGAGTTTTTTTTGTTGTATATTTTCTTGCACATAATTAAATGTGCATTTTTGGGTAGCTGCCGCGGATGCTGGCCAATTAAAAAAGCCACGCAACAATGGCCAAGGCGACCGTCTATGCATGGCTTAACAGCTCAGCTCGATTCGGCGACTTAGCCACCAAAATATTGTTGTAATAGGGTTCATAATGAGGTGCATCTGTTATGCTCTCTATGCTTAACTAAGATGCTCGGCAAGTGCCAAAAAAAGAAAAATCAAAACAAAATGCTGCTTCTGCTGCGCTTAACTCTTCTTGGTGCAGTCAACTTGATTCCCCTTCCAAACAGGTAGCCATAAGTCATTACCCCTATTTGAAAGCCAGCTCTGCTTGACGTTAGAGTGAAAGGGGTGTCAAGTTGTTTGAAAAACAATACCCAAACACTCACACACACACACACACACACAAACACACAAGCACACAGTGGCAGAGTTTTGCATTGGGGCGTGGCAGCACTCAAGCGTGCCTGTCACATTTTTGCACTTTTTTGTCTTTTATGTGGCCAAGTTCCCCGTGGCGCCCAAAAGTAACATCAGATACATGAAAACATTTTTTCAAAAGCCCCACTAAAAAACAAAAAAGAAAATAAAGAAATTTTTATTGAAGTGCCAAGGTGGCTGGCAAAGGATTTAGGGGAACGAGGCAGCTCGATGGCAGTCAAACTGAGCGGCGTTCGCATCCCGGCCACACAGATTAATTATGCATCGCAAAATGCTAAGCCAGGTAGCACCAGCATCAACAGCAGCACCACCTACAACACCACCAGCACCGCAGCTCCTAAAAAAAAGGGGCACACACACGCGACTGCAAATGTCTGTGCCATGTAAAAGCCAAGTACAAGCCACATAAAAATAAAATAAAATAAAATGAAGTTAAGCCAAATAAAAACAAAAAGCGAAACTAAAACTCACCTAAGTCGAACTTGGTAATACACTACCCCAGTGCTTTGAGACTTCAATTCAACAAATTCTCACAAATATTTATTGACTTTTAGATGAATTTAAAGTGTTTTACAGAAGATCATTTTTAACTTGTTTATGTACCTTTTGGCAGATATGTTGTTATGCTGCTCGAAACAAAAACATTTAAAACTCGTTTCAATTTCAACTGAAACTCGGCTTAAGCCCGTTTTGAACACTGTAATCGGCTTATATTCGTTCAAAGACAAACTATCATAGTCTATTTTAAGCTGTCAACCACTTTTAAACTACTTTTTCCCAAAAAATGAGAAAAAATTCTTTTTCAGTTTTTCAGCTCAACAAAAGTTCATTTTTCGTTTGTGTAAACTTCCGTTTGAAAATGATGTTTCAGCAGGCTTAAAGGGTAAGATCAATTTCAAAATACAAATAGAAAAAGGCTAAAACATTTTTCTAATATAAAACTATCCTAGCTAGTAAAATAAGGAAAAAAAACATCCTTTTAAGATTAATTTGATGTCAGCTTCAATGTTGACAAGCATCCACATCTATTTCTGCACTCAATATTTTTGCTTATTATTATCGAGATTTTTGCCAAAAATTGTGACGTGTGCTTTTGGCTGTCACAAACACGCCAATAGAATTAACATATTTTCGCCGCATAGCATAGCGTCATTTTCATCGTCATAAAAATGTGCATATAAAAAATTAAAATAAGAATTAAAAGCTGCTGCTAAAAATCAAGCGCTCGAAACTTGACGTCAGCGTCAAAAGCCAAAATGCGCGACGTTGTCGTCGTGTCACTGCACCCAGGCACCAAGCATCATGGATGGAATGAAGGTGTAAGGGATGTGTGTGTGGCACACATGAGGTGTTTTGCACCACAGACATACACACACATTTATATATGCAAACACGCCCACTGAAGAGACACACAGACATACATAGAGGGAAACAGAGAGAAATGACGACGACATCGTAGAACCCACTTGAAACGCTTTTTAACAAAAATTCTTTTAATTTTTTGAGCTTCTTTTTTTGGGCAGCAGCAGCAAAATAAAACCGAGTAAAATTAAAGAAAAAATCCAGGAGTTTTGCAGCTGGAAGCTGTCGTCGTCATCATCGTTGTTGTTGTTGTAGTTGTTTTTGTTGTTGATGCTTGTTGCTTGTATATTTGCGCAACCCTCACTGAAAATGAAATTTTCCTGCAAGACGACAGCGTCAGCGTCAGCACGACGACGCAACGACGACAGCGTCGCATTGTTGATGAACATGAACAAGCGGCACGCTAACAAGTCGACAGCCTGCCCCGCTCCAACTTGCCACCCCCCTTGAAGCAAACCCCTTTACGGCAGCACCTTGCTAACCGATGCACCTTTCAGCGCTGGTGTTGGTACGTGGGCTTAAACATTGCTGCTGTTGCTACGGATGCACATGCCACGCCCCCACCAACTTTGGCCCAGAGGCAGCTAGAAATTATGATGTTTGAGTTGTTTCTTGTTTGCTGCCAGGCAGCAGAGGCAGCGCAGCCTCTCATTTTAATTTCCATTTCTACGTTTTAGTCTTTTTTCGGCCTTCGAAAATTACAATAAGGCACAATAAAAACAAAATACAAAGAGGAAGAAGAGAAAACGAGGCGAACGATTAAAACACAGTTTTTGGAAAATAGAAAAATTCAAGTGCAAATTTTCACTTCACTTTACGGTGCATTCACATTTCCGTTGCATTGCACTGCAGCTAACCGTTTTAGCCAGCTGCTGGGGGGGCTGGGATGTATTCTCTGTGTTTGTGCAATTTGTCGTTGCGATGCGGTGGATTTTTGGTGCCCAAAAGGGTTGTGGAGCTTGCAGCTCTTTTGTTCTGCTTTAAGGTTATTTGTACCTCTTTCTCTCTGTGTGTGTGCTTGTTTTTTGTTGTTATTTTTTGTCATTGTCATCGTTTTGTTGGTGGGGTCAGTCTGCCGTAGCACGTTGCAAGTTGCACGTTGCACGCTGCCAGCTTTTAGGCGGTTTTTTGCAAGAGTTGCACTTTTGAGCGGCAGCCATCATCATCGTTGCTGCGGCTGTTTGTTGTTGTTAAATTTTTTATACAAAAATTGGCTTGAAAAGTGCATTTACCACCCCCTTTCCCCAGCGCTTTTGCATTCTTATTTTAAGCAAACTCTTTTTATTTTTATTTTATTTTAATTTTCTTAATTAGTTGCCTTTGTGGTAGCTTGAACGTTGGGAAGTTGCAATTGCGTTGAGGGGCAGAGACGATTGCTATATATAAGGGTTGCTATAAGTGCAGCAAGAAGCTTTTCAAATTAGTCAAATTGAAGTGGTATGGCATGGTATGGTATGCCATTAGGCTTTTGATCCCATGCAATCCACGCACAATCAGGCCAACAAAACTATTTAAAATCTAATTTGCATTCACAACTTTTGCAAAAGACTTTGGCAGCAATGTTCTTTGTGGATATCTAAAGACCAGAGAAGAAGGCACGCATAATCACAAAAATTTGTCAAAAAAAAAAACTTTTGACAGACAAACTTGTAGAAAGTTCTGGGTTTATCTATTAGCTGGCACAAACAAACAAAAGTTAATGTGTCTTATTTATGCTTGGCATGATGCATGTCGATTCTTATTACTTTGCCTTTAACATTTTAGATTATTTTTTGATTCTGATTACTGATTTATGCATTACAATCCATGCTGCTTTCATCACACTCCTGCTAGTCAGCCCATCTCCGATTCGGTTGCACTTTTCGGTTTGGTCTCCAAACTTTTTAATTACCCTCATCAGTGAAATGCAATGTGCACTTCACAGCTGCCAAAGAGCTGGCGCTGCCTGGATGCGTAGATGGGGTGGGGTTGATGGTTGGTTTCTGGTTTCTGTGGTCGCCAAGCTGAAATTTGTGCACGAAAACTTTTTGATAGGGTGGAGGTGGAGAGGGGAGATGGTACAAGGGATGGTTGGCTTTTGAGCCAGCGAACGTGGCTGAAATTCGTAAGCAGTTTTGTTTATTTTATGATAATTGCATTTAATAACTATACACAGCAACTAATTAATATGAATGTGTATTTATGCTTCCACTCTCTCCATCTTTCTTCTGCTTGAGTTCAACGACTGCACCTTGAGCCTTGCACTTCCTGTTTCGAACCTTAGGGATATACATATCTCTGCTCTCAAAATATACAGGAATCAAGAGAAATTATAACGCAAATTTGAGTGTTATCTGGCATATGTGATCAAAGTGTGTCAGTGTGCAACACAAACGGAAAGCGAAACTCAATGCAGCTTGAGCTGATGATGCTTATCTCTGTGTCTCTCTGTGTGTGTGTGGCTAAGAGTGTGAAAAGCGAAATTTTCTTAAGACACTTGGCAAACAGTGGTGCTTGGTTGCTTGTCCACTGCTCACTGAAATGAGTCGATCTTATCTGTAATTGCTTTTTGGCGACAAAAACCCAGAGCGACAAATATGCTTTCTCAAGCAGCCTGTCATCTTTGGCCCAATGATGTTGCCAGTGCTTGCTGCACTTTAAGGAAATGACCCAAATTAGGCTTGGGCATTGGCTTGGGTTGGGAAAAAGTTTTTGCATTAGCATGCGGCAAGTTGTGTAGTATGTCTCTCTTGTGCCACTTTGTCTTTAGTTTTTGTGGCAAACTTCAAGAAATCGACATTTACTTGAGTTTTGGGTTTTCCAGTCATGAAATCACGTAGCTGCAGCCACACCCAGGTGCGTGCGTCATTGTATGTGTGTGTGTGTGCAGCATATTTTTCTCGCACATGCTATCTGCAAATATATCTAACGCTCATACACAAACACACACACACACACAAATACCATCAAGCACAAACATGTGCAGTTGAATTTGTACTTCCGCTTCTTTGGCAGCGCCGGAGGCCAGCAAATCATTTTTTCCCATATTATTTTTTTTTCTATTCTATTCTTCAGTTTTTTTTTGTTGTCTCCGTTGCTGATTTGTCGCACGAGTTGAATTTATGATTATGCCGCCAGCGGGGCATGAAAATATGTGTAGAAAAAAGAATTGGTTTTGGAAAATAAAAATTCAAACTCACATTGAAGTGGTATTAATTATGCGTAAATGAGCTTAATGCATCAATTAATCAAATCAAAGGCGCTCGCTGACTGCATTAGAACAGCCTGTTCTCCCCGTCCCCTCTCTCAACACCCTGTTCCTTACTTTTGCCACTGTCGGCGCATGCAGTTTTGCAGCCTTTGTAGTGTCACACAAAAGCGCCAACTCGCTAGTCGTTCCAACTCTCGAGCTACCAGTTGGCTTAGCGGGTTGGTCACTTGCAAGTGGTTCACGGTGGTTTGGGTGCGCATAAAATGGTCAGCTTTGCAATACAAACTCAAAACGCAGCAACGGTGGAGGCCTTATATATATATTTTCTATTTTCTGGACAAACTGAAGGACGAACAGCAAAGTGAGTTGGAGCAGAAGAACGAAGTACTGAAAAATAGTTAAATATAAAAATACAAACAATAAATAAATAAAAAAATAAAAAAATAAATGTTCATAAAATGATTAATAATATTTATAAATAATAAATGACAAAGAAATCTGAGGAATACACATTTTCCGCGAGACGACACACCTCAAAAGAACCCAAGAAAACATTAAATAAATATTTGACAATAAATATCAATAAAAAAGAAGTAATGATTTAATAAAAAAAGTAAATAAAATGAAACAAAATTTTTTAAACAACGAAATAAAACATTAATAATGTGTTTTTGCTGTTGAAATTGTTGACCTAATTGACTTAGGTAAATAAAATTTAGATTAATTTGCTTTTTGCGAAAGAGGTAAAAAAGCTAAGAGGTAAAAATGTCAAAAAAAAAAAAAAAAAAAAGTTGAGTATGCAGAAAAATTCTAAATAAAAATTACAAGACTTTTTTTTTGTTTTTGCTCAATATAAATCGAAAATCGAAAATCACTTTTGAAGGAGTTATTGAAATATTATGAAAAATTGAATTGAAATCAAAAACGCGCGCGCGACTTTCGCACCTATTGGCCAAATTGCGAACAGAAATCAGCAGCGAATCTGTGCTTGCCGCCTATTGTCCAGTTTTTGGCGAAGTTTTTTTTTGCTAGCGCCATCTAGCGCCGGCTGTCAGCGAATCTGGTTTGCTCCCTATTGGAAAGTAATTGAAATTGCATCTTAGTTGTCCCAACGCAGAGCTGGTGCCTAGCGACACCTGGCGCTTAAATTGTGAAAGGTTCTGCATGGTTCCTATATTGGCTAAACTCGTTTCAGTTGGACTTAACGAATGCCACTCCACAATTAACGATAGCTGCAAGGGAGAGCAAGTCTTTGCTAAGTGAACGAAGTATGCTATAAACTCAACGACAGCGAGTCAAAAACTTAGCAAAGTCAAATTTATAAGACGCGCATAAATATTTAAGAAAAGATTAAACTTTATACAGATATTTTTCTTCATTTAGTCCATATTGAAAATGTTTAAAATATTTACAAATAAAAACACAAAGCTTACAAAAACTTTGCCTTTAAATTACCAATTAACAAAGGAAACAAAAATCTTGTTGGTTAAATGAATTTTTGGATAAATCTGCACGGAAACATGTTAAGCGTGCGCTTTTCAGAACAAAGCTTAACATAACATAACAACATATGGAAAAACAATTTGATACCTTATGTTGTTTGCAATTTAACTAGAATCTAAATCAAATACGGCTTCAATAAGAAACACGTGCGGATTTTACAAAAGAATAGTTTTCAGTTGAATGAGGCCGCAATTCGCAACAACTTGAAGTGTTTATGTTTCCGTGAATTTGATGGAATTTTATTTTAGGTTGCACTAAAAGCTTTGAACTGTGTATTCAAGCTTTAAGTATTTTATCATCTGGTTCAATAACCTATTAGAATTTGCATTCACTCCGATAAATTCTATTGGGACTCGTCTTCAGGGAGGATAAAGTTTCAAACTATGAAAGGGTCCCAATGTAATGAATAACCATGCCTTTCTGCATCTTGTTAAATAAATAGCAATTAAAAGTCCATGTTTAAACTATGCAATAACAAAAGTCCTTCAAGAACAGCCATGAACCATAAGCAACATGCAGCAACCGCAAACTTAGCCCAGGGGATAGCGCATGCCTGCGTTGACAATGTCCAGTTCCTTCAACCAATAACACTTACACACACATGCACCCAAACCCACACAATCATAAGCATAACGTTTTGCCATTGAACACAACATGTGACATTGAAGTTATCACACAGCAACCAAAAACAAACAAATACAAATACAAATTAACACTCATACGCACAATGGACCATGCGACACATTCTGCTTAAAGTTTAATTATGTGTGAACGACTAATTGCGTGATTATTGACGTCACACATTAAAGCCATGTAATTACAACTTTAAGAGATATCCGATATGCGTGCAACATCCGAGCGCCCCATGAACTTAGCAATCACACACAAAAGATCCACGGTTGCTTGTGTGTGTGCGTGGCGCACAAATGTATGCAATGTGATTGAATGCTGTGGGTTTTCATCACAGTTGCCAGGCTAATCGATTAGGAGGGCCACGTTAATACGATTTGAAGGGCCAACGGCGAAGAAGAAGAGCCAAGCAATGCCTTGTTGTGACAGCAAACAAATGCGTATGCGTCGCAAATGGTTAAAACAAAACAAAAATCAAAAGAGCACAAAAGTTAACAGATTAAATTACTTTGCTTGTCATTTTAAATATTAATAGGTGACTGCACAGCATTATTTTATCGTTGGTTGCCAACGATTGCCAACTGAAAGTAAATAAACATTTGTATAAAAATAACCTTAAGCTTATTTAACGTCAAGAGTGAATGGATGTTTCTCTTAATCTGTTGCATTTTTCCAAAATATTCTCGCTTAACACATATATGTTAAGTCAATATATCCAATCATATTAAATCAGTGTAATTAAGTTGTCTTCAGAAAACGAATTTTTAAATACATTGCCACAATTAAATATTAAATACTGCATTCAATGTTCGTATTTGCTTGATTTTCTGACGATTTTCTCTTTAAATATGTGTATATATAAATATCCTGGAATATTATTCACTTTAATTAGTTACGAGTTGAAAAATTGGAAATCCGCTTAAAATAAGCTAACCTGTTGCTTAACACGTTTGCAGTCAAGCATGCAGAATGTTAACTGAAATTTCTACTAGGCCAGCACATCAAAGTGCACCTGATTAACTCTTTGTATATAATGTAATCGGAATATTCACAGAAAATCTGGGTCACTCATTACTCATTACTAACAAGGAACAGAAACAGACACAGATATAGGCACTGACAGAGCCAGTCAGGCAACAGGTAAACTTCATTAGTGACGACATGGATGTTGGACTGAGTGCACAAGTATTTTGCCTCAGCATTTGCCCCAGTTGAATGTGAGTTCTCTTTCTTTGCACTAATGATATTAACAGTGACAAACGTTGCAGACACGGCTCGGGTTTTATGTATAGTCTATGGTGTCTATGCACATGTAGAAAATTTAATTGCATCTTATTCTAAACCTAATCAACATATTGCAAACGGTCGCGTCTCCATTTCTTTTTATAGCTATAACAAATTAAAGATATATGCATGCATACTTTCCATATATCAAAAGAGCTTCTTCTTCTCCATGTGTGTAAACACACACACAGAGCATCTGCGACAACGCACATCAATGTGCCAAGTGTTGAAGCTATAAACATTTTAGCATACACTTAAAGAAAAAGTATGTGGAGGTTGCTTTAAAACAAATGTTAATGGCAGTAAAAACACAAATAAGTTGAGACATTCAAATATTTCTCTTGGTGTCTAAGTATGTGTATATATGCATGCTTGAGATGCTTTGCGTAATGTGCCACATGGCTGTGGTTAAATCCGAGATTTATAAAATAAATATATGGCCCTCAGGAGTCACACACACACGCACACGCACACACATCAGCGTGATTAGCAACTTGTGTACCATAAAGTGCTAATACGCTTGACGTTTTAATTTCCAAGACGTGCAGGCGGCAGTCAAATGTCACAGCGAATAAAGCATGTCTGCAAGTCTATGGCTTGGCTTGTTACAAACTACATTCAATTAGTTAAGGCAGATTAAGTTGACGCCAATGCTTGGCCAAAACATCAAATGGAAAGTTCAAAAGTTGAACCGAAGCAAGCCCAACGAAACTTGCGTTGCAAAAGTTATTTTTAAGTTTTTATTAATACCAAGAAAGCACAATATAGCCGTCGAGTAGTTGATACCATTAAGGAGGTTTCAATAAATACATTTAAGTGTTGAAATATTTAAAGATCAATAGCTTGCAGTTGCTATAAATAGATGTGGGTGTTCCTTTGAATGTCATAGAGTATCCTGTAGTTAATCAAAGCACTTGCACGCTTTTTTGTCGTTATGACAATATATGTATATATACAAAATAAATTTAAGCACGTGCAGACAAATTTATCTGCTATGCGCACCTGGCTAAATCAATTTTAGTATATCTAGACATTCCATTCACCCTCGGTCACACTGCGAGTTCACTGCCAGTCCACTGACAGGATATTCAGCACGCTGTTGAACGCGCATAATATTTAGATTTATCAACCAAGCGAATCCCTTGTAGAAATAAATGTTTAATACATTGGTCAACGAAACAAATTGATTTATATGCACTTCAGCACACACTAACAATTTATGAGTAAGCTGCTTTTGGTTTGAAATCACGAAAGTCTGTCCTTTTGCCCCACACTGCTTTAAGCTTTTAATTGTAATACAAATGGGTCTGTCAAAGTGAAATAGAGGGAAACGGGGCGGCTAGGTCACTGGCAGCACACAACTTGCCATCATAAAGTTCGCACACCCTCACACACACAGCCAGTGTTTATTGACCGCAAAACCGTAAGCGAAATATTTGAATAACCTTGGCATAGGACGCGCACAGAACTCGCACACACAGTAGTCCTCCGCGTCGTATACGTAACATGCAAAATAACTTGGTTTGTGTGTTGGTTTTTTATTTCGTACCAAGTGGCACCCCCGTGACTGACAAACAAAACTAATTAAAAAATGTAATAAACACGAGGAACAACAAAGCTACATAGTTGTTGTTTGACATAATATCTATGTGCAACAATGTCACACATAATCGTATTAGCGCAAGCAAACTTGCAACTGCCACTAACACAGCAAGGTAAACACAAATGGCACATCATAATTAGCTAGATGGACTTAACAGTATTTTGTTGTAACTGTTCGTGACACAGATTAATGGCGATGTCAGCACAAATATCTGACCAATTATATATTAGCCATAACACAGAACATTGGTAAAAAGCTAATTTTATAGTCTTGGCAAGCCATTAAACCAAAGCAACAAGTGCTTTCGCATAAATTATGCATACGCAGCATTGTACGTGGAAAGTAAGCTTAAACACCTTTCGGCCTTTCTTTGTACTTTATTGCCTGGCGAAAATCACTGTTTGTTTTAACATTAAGTTTGTGTACTTTAATTATTTAAATTGAATTGACAAATTAACGAAACCCTTAAGCTTAGGACTAGAGGCACTAAACTCTGTCGTTAAATATTAGGATGTTCTCATCTGCAGCTGCGATTAGACGTGACCCCTGGCCACATTGTCTGAGATGGAAGCTGTGTGTCTGTTCCTTATCTGATATGAATTTGTAAAAGGAATGCTCAGGCGACAAAATACCTGGACGAGGTCAACATAAAACGTTGAAAGGAAAGCTACTTAAAGCAACTTTAATTTAATAAGCTAAACATTTTATGTAGCTGAGATTATTAAAGAAGCTTCTTGGCTTCTTTTTTAATGGTCAAACGGACATTAAATTCACTTGAACTTCGCATATTATTCTCTTTGTTTTCAAGTTCTTTTAGAAAACTTTGAAAATCTCTGCAAACGACATTCGATATGGGTTGAAAAAATTCATTTTTATATTATACTCACTTCGATTGTTCAAATCATAAAGGCTTAATACTTTTGTTAGCTCTGGCTTAAAAATTTATTTAATTACCATTCTTTGCTTTAAGGCTTGTCAACAATGTATTCAATTAAGCCCCAACGCGGTTGAGTGGGCAAACAAGGGACTTACCTTAAGGCTTTCCGCAGAAACACATACTATATACATCAAAACGCCGCCGACCGGAGATAAACACAACGCTAAATACACAAAATTCCACCGAAAACACAGAGCGCGAAACATTGCAAGCTTTTAAAACACAACGCCACAAGGTGGTTGAGTGAAAGCTGTTGAAAAAACATTTAATAAATATATATATTTTTTGGTCAAAGCAAGCATAGCTGCTAAGTCAAGTGCCCACTCCACAGTTATCAAAAAAAAAGGAAGCAAGGCACTTGTCAAAGTTTGCATCGAAACGGAAGAGCAAACAATTCCCACACAGCTTTAACCACAGGGGAAATGAGTTCTAAATAAAATATATAAAAAAGGGAAAATGATTTCAACAAAGACTTAAAAGTGAATATGTGTGTATAATTTATTTACAAGTCTTAAGCGAAACATTAAACACAATTCTGTTAAAAAAAGAAACATTGTATGTACTTAACAGCGTAGGAGCGACATTCTTCAAAGCATTATACGCTTCAACACAAACCAAAAATAAACTTTTCAAATGTCCTGAATACTTTTCTTTATTTTCGAGTGTTTTGTTTATGATAAACAGTGCAACATTATGTCCTTGTTGGTTTAAATTTAACTCATTGGCAAAACAATTGGGTATCAAGTGCATTTAATAAGTTGTCAACTGGTTTGACAGACCTTTTCATTTGAGCCAACTGGGGAAAGCTTTATTGTGGCTAAAACTAATAAAGTGCTCAAATTAGTTTGGACATTTTGGACAACAACAACTTTTGTCTAAACTCAACTTGCAAAATGCAGTAAAAGATTTATTTTTAATGTGGTTTCCGGTCACAAATTGTTTGCCAAGCTTTAAGGTTTTTAAATTTTAAATATGTTTGCTAACCTCTCTTGTTTCATTTAGCTTTTCTCATGAAAAATGATTTCGTGTGCAGAGTTTGTCAACTGGAGATGTCTCAGTCCCTACTAGGGACTTTATATATTTCTGGTTAACCTACATTTCATATTCAAGCGCGTGTGTATAGCCATTTTTTAGGGTGAGATTCCGAACGTTTTAAGAATTCTTATGAAATATTAAAACATGTGTCAGCAGAATCACCGTTGATGCGATTTTAAAAATCTAGGTCCTTTTTTTAAGTGGTTGCATGAATATTTCTCTTGAAGTCATAAAAATCAAAAGAAATATAAAATTTAACCACTTCCTATTGGAATGCTGTCATCTGCATTTTAATTACACCAAGCACGTGCCTTTCCAAACAAAAAAAAAAAAAAATAGATCCAAACTTCAATACCAATGTTTGAAATCATCGTATGGCAATAAATTAATCATTTCAAATAAATTTCCAGCTGTGTGTTTATATATTAAATTAAATTGAGTTCACAGTAGGACAACGATATCACAAAACGTGACTGTATTAACATTAACCTACTCCACACTCAATACAAAAGTGAAGTAACGACAATAAATTTCAGTAAAATTCCAAACATAAAAGAGACGCCACAAAAAATCAAGCCATGACCCTCTTGCCACATTGCCCCAACAAACTTTAAAACTTTTACGCTAAACAAGAAGAGAAAAATGCTCTCAAAATGAAATTTAAGACAAACTGTGTTGGCCGAAGCCAGCAAAATGTCAAAATCAAATTACAAAACTGTAACGTTTTTATTTTTTTTCATTATGCTGCATACAGAGGCATTATATAACTAATCATCTTAAATAGAATCAAAAGCTAACAAGTGTAATTAGAATTTAATTAGCTTTGACAACCAATTTCATGCCACAGACTTTTTTTTCGGCAGGTCAGTTTGTTAAATATAAATAAATTACCAGAAATGTTGTTTAAAGTTTAAAATGGCAATAACTTAAAGCGGATTTTAGCCGTTTAATGTAAAATCATATGTGTTTAGTTGCATGCATTATTAGGCATACGCACTGTTGTACGCGCTCTGAGCTGCTCATTAGATGTTCAATCCACTTAGAACGCTTACTTACGCAACTTGATTGCGTGCCTAAACTGAATGTGTGTGTGTGCGCGTCAACCAAAATATATATGATTCCCAACTAAAAACGTTTGTGCTGACATCGTCATCCTGTTACGTTTGACTCTGCTATTGTTACATCTGAATTGCGTCGCGACACTTTCAAAATTTTCAAACACAATTCCTTTTATTGGTATTTTTTTCCCCGTATATTATCTTGTCAATATTTGTATTATTTATTTGGTAGCATGTTGTAAATACCCTGTAACCAAAGATAACTAAGGTATTTTGTAATATTTCGCAATTCTTTCATACCAAACTTATCGTCTATCAAAGCGTCCTGCGTTGAAAGGAAAAGCATTGATATTTGTTCACAAATAACGATGTCAGTGAAACTTCCGTATAAAAAACACAAAGGTAGCCGATTCAATTGGAAAAGCTACACCAATACACAATAAAGTAAAAAAAACCCTCTGAGTTTGCCTTTGTTACCTGCTTAAAATGAAATTTGTGGGCCAAAAGCAAACAACAATTTGTGTGAATAACACTCAAGTGTATGACAGGATAACTATACATATATGTAACCATATATAATATTAGGAGTGAGTATAAAGGACACATATATCACTTGTTGGGTTTTTATATATTTTATTGTGTTTACACACTAACAACACTGACAAATAGTTAAAGCCAAAGTTGTTGAATGTCAACAGGAATATTTTTGGCAGATATGAAAAATTCACATAAGTTTCACAAGCATTTAAATATCCACATTGCAAAACTCACAGCGACCATTAACCACAGTATTGCCACCACGTCTTATAACCGTTGTGCGTCCATTGTTACTGTACCCCGGACGATCAAGTATCACATTACCATCATTTCCGCCCGAACCTGAAAAACTGCGATACTCCTGACCATTTATGTACACACGATCACCATTTGGATTGGGACCTATTAAGAGGCAGTTATTAAGTGCTATCAGATTGAAAGCAAGTATACAACTAAAACTTACAAGTAAGACAAACACCATTGACAACCACTGTGCTGGGATAAGCTGTAAATTGCTGTTGATTAGTATTAATTAGAAAGTAATCGTTTTAATTGCTCACCGCTGATCAAAGCCGGCAGCAGTCCGAACAAGAGCAATACACACGTCAAGTACCTCATATTGGCTGCAGGCAACTAGACGAGCTTTCAGCGATTAAACAGTTTTTATATATGCGACTTAAATTAAAAACGATTTGCATACATAAATGTTATCGCTAGCAGTTCAATAGGCGGCTGTCAATTCATAGTATTAATAACGCACCGACTATATAATGCGCTACAAAGAATTTTTAATAAGCGGCACGCTCCTTATTGTTGAATGAAAGGTCGCAGAATCAATATTGATTCTGGGTACAAGAGTTGTTTAGCTAAATTATATATACTTATGCAATCAGTGCAATTCTGTAAAATAAACATTTATTGAAGTGTTGACTGGGAAAATCCCAATATATTGATAACTATTTAATCAGGTTCACAGAAAGTTTCCCAAAATAAAAGACAAATACGTATTTAGTTGATTTATTACCACAACCACACAAAAACGAACACACCCACAAATAGAACGAATCAAAAACAACACCATAAAATTCAGCTGAAAAATAAATTAACATAATTAATACTCGTAATAATTGCAAATCATTGTTTACGAACATGAATGATTATTCGCAGTTCCAGTGAAACCAGCTAAAACAGAAAGGTTTACATCTCTCTTCTTTTGGATTTGTTTTGTTTTTTTTTTGTTTTTTATACAATTGTCGTGACTGTCAGAACATTCATTTAGTCGGCACTCAGCCACGCGACGTAGAGCACAGCGTTAGCTGTTGCTGTCAAGAAATATTGTTTTCTCTCTTGTTGTTTTTTATTGTTATTGTTTCTAGCGTCAGCGAAAACAAACGCATCACAGCTCAGAGAGTATACAAAGATGTATGTTTGAGTCTGGGCATTTCCCCACTTTGATTAATATTTGACGCTTCTCTATACATACACATTACACTACTGTCTGTACACGAGTTTAAGCGATAAGGTGATCATGGAATAGCTAACTACAAAAAAATCACACACACACACTCACATGACGTAGAATCGTTGTATAAAAGTCAGAACGAAATGCGGCAACCAGCCAGACCCGTTTGGCACCTTAAAACACTAACAACTAAGCTGAAACAACAACTGCAAGATGGGAAATTTTACTGTGGCTTTTGTGGTTTGCATGCTGAGCGCATTGGCAATGTCGGAGGCGGCTGTCTACATTGGTGGCGGATGTTATGATTGTAAGGGCTTGGCAAGCAAATAAGACACCGACTGACAACTGACGACTGGTCGATACTAAATAATAGCAAATAACTAACGGCATTCACAGGTAATCCGCCCGGTGGTCAAGGACCAGGCATTTACACAGGCAACGGTGCTGGCACCGGTGGTGGTCGAGGTGGTGGTGGTGGCGGAAACTACTATAATCCTGGAAGTGGTGGCGGACGTGCAGTTTACTCTGGCAACTTTGGACCAGACTCTGGAACCTACACTAGACGAGGTGGCGGCGGCGGTGCCTATGGTGGTGGTGGCGGTGGCGGTGGCAGGGGTTACGATGATGGTTTCACGCAAATCATAAGCGGCTAAGCGTAGCTAAATCTTTTAAAAAAAAACATTAAAAAATAACTTATAAAAAACACTAAAATACCAGGTTTTTTGGGGTAAGCTTTTAAAGTGAAATGCACACATTGTTCATACGCACTGTGGGCAACACAATGCCACCAGAACTTTTCCAATTACAACACACAATTTTAATGCGGCTTCATGACTTCGCAAAAGCAAAACACACATTTTCTACCAAAAACTACATTTGTCTATACACGTTTGTATAAGTTAAACGTTTGTAAACAAAAAACACTTAATTCTGATAAACGAAACATTGTTAGTCGTGTTACATAAGCTGGGACAGTCACCGCAGAGCTAATTGTTCTCTCAAAGCTGCGTTTCTCACCATTTGCAATTACGATTTAAGTTCAGTCATTTCTCACTTGTTTCGGCAACTTTTACAGAGCAGACAAACAGGTCTGAATGCTGATGTGTCGACTATATGGTGTCAGACAAACAAGCATTTTGTTATCAGTCGTAAGTTAAGCTTGTCAATCAATTTGCTATTAGAAAAACACCCGCTTTTATTCTATATATATAGGTATTCGAGTGACCCTCTCAAGGCAATCAAACACACTTTCTTAAGGTCACAGCTGGCAATTTTTTTATTATGATTTCCAATGTGTTATTCACTCTGTGTAACTGCACTTTATTACATTTTATATTTATGAAACTTTTATTGGAAGTCGCAGAAAATTGTGTGTGTGTGTTTGGGAATGCATTTATTATGCACGCTTTTGAATGATTGCAACTTTTCTATCAGCTGCCTGCTTTTGTTGAAGTTCGTCTTAAGTCTTAAAGATGCTCGAACAAACTGCGCATAAACATATTTTGTTTTGATTCAAACTTTCAATTAAGAAACTTGTTAAGCTTGCTTTATTTTAAGGCTGACTTTTTTTTCGTTGCTTATTCTTTGGCCATTCGAAAAGTTGTTATTTCACTTAAATGTCGTCGTATTATTGTTCGTCGCCAGCAGCGCTTAAAGTGTTTATGTAAATGATTATGTCTCAGCCGCAACAAGTGGATGCATTTCGTGAGAAGTGCCCTAAGCTGCTCCAATGAAATTAAGCTTGAATAACTTTTGAACAATAGATGTATTCAATAAATTGAATAACACTCTCGTTGTGATTGCAATAACTAGAATTCCAAGAACTTAAGCTTCTTGCTGCTCTATTAAGCAGTAACAAGCCCTTCAACTACTAATTATGTGAAATAGCAATCGATGTATTACACACATTGAAACTTGTTGAGTTTCATGAGAAAATCAATTTTACTCAAAATGTTAAGTTTAACATCTGTTCGAAGTTCACGCTGTGCATTGAGGCTTTAAGAAGTGCCAGAATATGCCATGTTTTAATTATGAATCAAACATAAATTTCTAAGAGCAATAAATGTAACATACGACAAAATGAAGATTTTATATTTATGGCTTCTGCAAATTGCTAAATCAGAGTTGAACTGTGCAAATGCATTTGCATATTGAAAACTTTCTTGTTTTTTTTTGCACAGAATTTCTTCTCTTTTAACCCATTTAATAATCCAGGGTACACAAATGTTTGACATTCCTACTCATTCATATTTATATGTATGTATGTGCATTTGGCTGCCAGGTTCTATGCTTTCAAAGTGGTTGAAATGGATACAAAGGGTCCACAACAATGCGTATATATGCGATTGTGTGTGCTTTATAGTTCCATTGCAAAAATACAAAATGAACGAAAAATCTCTGCACGCTGATGAATTATTAAACAATTTTTTGCTCGACATTTTTTGTTCTCAATGTCATTAAATACACAAAATAAAATGCCTGAAATGGAAATGCGTTTGTTGTAGTTAAAGATACTTTTAGCGCTCCTTTTAATGCTCTTAAATTTATACTCTTTTTGTTTTAACATTCGAATTGTTCATGCAAATGACAGCACGCCACAGTAATTGGTATTGATTTTGTATATTTCATGGCAAAAACAATGTTGGCTAAAGACCTTAAGCCTTTTCACTGCCTACTGGATTGTACACTTGAAGTTAAATTGAGTTCTTGGCAACCAGAGCAACAACTGCTTCTTGAAAGCATAATAACAATAATAATTGTTTGTTAGTTGATTTTTATTTTTTAATTGTGTACATATACGGCTCTTTTGCATCGCAGCGGCATATTTGCCCATAATTTCCAAAGGCAAAATCGGACGGAAACAACAACAACGGACAGACAAAACAACAACAACAGGTAAAACAATTGCGAAAAGCAACGTAAAGTTTCAGCCTAAATGATGCTCTTACTTTGATTAAACCGGCAAAAATGCCACAAAAATCGGACAAAATCGAACGGAATTTAGACGGACATACAACAACCACGAACCAAAAGGCCAAAGAATGCAGCAATTACGATGGTTGTTAAACAGAAGGAGCACTATGTCGCTAAGAGCCAAAAGAGCAGTATACGTGTATTGTATTGCTCCAATTTGGCTGTACGGAGGTGCAGATCTAGGGGATTGCTGCCAAATCAAACTATAAGCGGATACAAGTAATGCAGAACCGAACCCTGCGGCAGATAACTAACTGTCCTTGGTATGTGCGTGGCTCCACACATCACCCTGATCTCAACCTACACACTGTGGAAGAACAGATTTGTAGACATTTCAGCAGATACAACGATCGGCTTATTAGACACCGCAGTATACTTGCAAGGAGACTGCTACCAGTTAGGCCGTTAGGGCGACTTAAAAGATTGGGATTCGCCAAGACGATTCGTTAATTGTCCAGCCCTCCCACCACCTGCTAGTAATCCTCGTAAGAGGTTTGGTTCTCTAAAGATTTGTTTTGATATGTGTTGTTAAGACGCTATTTAGAATGTATGGGTTCAACGCTTAATAAAGAAAAAAAAAAATACAAAAAAATACAACAACCCAAAGGAAGGAAGAAAGAAGAAGAAATTACAAATTTACAACAACCACCATAGGAGGGAGAAAGAAGAAGAAGGCTGTTTTACAGAAATGTGTAGCATACTTCTTGGCGAAATATGAAATTATGAAGTGCACTTGTATTGAGTTATCGCTTAATTTTTTAACGTCGCTATGCCAGTGTACCTAAAGGAATTTTGAGTCTAGAGCGAGTTTTAAATTCGCGCTTTCCCTTTGCAACATGTCCATTTTTTTTTTACGTGACGCAACTAAAATACGAGTACTAGAACAAGGGGAACACAAGGGCTGCCTTTGTCATGTGAAAGGAACGCAACGCAAAAACTATTAGTGTTAACTTGCATTAGAGGCAGCACAGGCGAAATTAATATCGATCTATATTGAAAGCAAAAATGTGGCAAAAATAAAGTACTCGCTGTTAACGGGCAAAGTTTAGTTGCTTGGGATGAACTTTAATACCCCAACAAAATAATTTTATACACGCAAGTTGGTTCAACTTATACAGCTTTTATTTATGTATGAACATATGGGTATGCATGTGTGTCTGTATACTGTTTGCCGGCTTAAGTTTCTGCATCTGGCAGACAGTGAGTTTGTTTAGGCAAAAAAGTTTGCCGTCAGACGTCAAATGACTTGGAGAAAAGAAACAAGTAGCAAACAAAGTTGTTGAGATACCTAAAAAAGGAAACCTCTGAAGAACTTGAAGCAATTCAAAAGTTTGGTAAGCACGTGACCGATTTACCTTATCGTGTCATAAACTCATAGGCATGTGAAACGCACTTAACTTGCCACTTTGATCAATTTTTGCACAACTAAAGTTAAGTTTATTAAATACACAAATATACACAGAAATTGTTAATATTATCCAGCTTAAAGACTAGCAAGTGTCGCTGTCCGACCCAGTTCCCGCCCCCAAATAGAGAATCAATGCTATGCATTTTCAATTTTGGACAACCAACACCACACAACCAACCAAGAGCTGTTGCCAATTTACGTTCGAGCGATGTGCCGCAGAAATCGCACTGCCAGCACCAATGCCAAAGGAAACAGACTACTTTGAAGCCAGACGATGCGCACCGAATTCGCACAAATGTGCTCCAGATGCCGGCAGTTGCTAAAGTGCTTCTCATCCGACAACATTTTTGCCGTTTCCCGTGCAAACTCGGCCGAGTGTTTATAGCATTTGTAGCGTGCACTATTGTAGATGCAATTCTCGTACGCATATCGGGCGCTGCAAGCAAATAGTCAACAATAATTATTTATGTGACAGTTTATGGGGAAATCTAGAAATCGAAACACAAAAATTCGACAGATGCTTACCAACAGAATTCCATGAATTTGTCGCTGACATTGCGGGTGTTGTCGTGCAAGTCATCCGTGAGTATGTTTTCAAATTCAGTCGTACAGCTAATCCAATCTTCCTGTATGTATGTGAAGCAGTCCTTGTGACGCAGGTAATCTACAATTGATATGCGCCATCATTAATCATTGTTAAGCTGCCCCAATTCCAAAAACACACTAATTAAAAACATGCTGCTAAAATGCTAATGATAACATTGATTTCTGCTACTTTCGTTACAAATTCGTTTTTCATTGCTTCACCATCATTAAAAGCTTTAAATTTTGAGCTAAAATTGCAACAACCTTGTCAGTATCGTCTTTAATGTTTCCCACGAAATCTTTGGCGCTTGACAACATTTTCGACCCCCTAAAATACTGTACGGTGCATAAACATCAACAGAAACAACATGCTGTGTTGGCCAAGGACCTTTGTTGGCTCCTTTTGTTTTGGTTTTGTTTGCAAGTGAAATTATTGAACATTTTGTGGCTAAGTTTGTGAAATTTGATACCGCATTTAAGACCTGTTCGAAGTGTAACTTAAGCCTTTGTTAATTAATGTATTGTGTATGAAAATAATTTGCATATTTTAATTAGCAACACAATTAAAACACGTTTGAATTAATTAAACGTCTTCTATGAACTAATTACTCATGCTTTTAATTAAACAAAGACATTTATTTACTGCCTTACCTCGCTGAAAATCCTCATCGGCACAAAATTTTTTGAAAAATTTGCGTGCACCATCCACATTGTTTTTAAAAAGCCCCAGCTTTCGGTTTTGCAAACAACGTGCTGAATAGGCATCGAAGCATCTCATGCCGCGATTGAAAACACTACGAAAAAAAGGATGTTGGTAATTTACACAAGATTAATTAGTTTAGGTTTGTATATTTTGTTAAATTGACCGTATTTCGGTCGCAACTCTTTTTTTTATGAAATATGCTTCATTGATTTTAAAGATTGATTGAACTTTTCATTTTAATTGATTATTAAGTTACGCTGCAAAGCTTGCATACGCATCGTTACACAGATTTTTTAATCAAAATGTTCGAAAAAATTCAGTAACTTGAAAAGTTTTTGGTTTACTTTGCACTTTGTTGTTTAGCATTATTTCGCGCTGCTTGGGCATGGATTTAATTGAGTTCCAATAGACGAAGTAGATGCAAAACCCTTTGAAGAATGGCAGTAAAAAAAACTTTGTGTTCAACACTCAAGTCCAAAACTGTAAGAACACTTATTAATTATGAAGTCTAAGCTTCTTAAGAGTGATGCCACTTTGCGTCCACGCCATATCTGATGCGTAATCAATAATGTATAAAACATCTTGGTGGGTATCCCCTTTTTATGCGGCATGGGACAGGTGTTTTATTTATAGCGGCACTCACGCGCTCAAAAGCCACTTCACTTTGGTAATGCTTGTGAGCCTCAGATCTTTGGCGAGACTTACTTGCACTTGGCGATGATATCCTTCTTGCTTATAACAATCTTGGTGTTCTGTAAAAACTCCATTAGATGTGGCGGCAAATCCTTAAAGCATTCGTCGACCATCTTTTGAGTGCTGCCACATTTATCCACATGAGCCAAAGGCGGCGGCTGCTGTTGCTGCTGCTGCTGCTGGTGGGATTCATTTCGTGAATCTGCCATGGCAACAAGCAGCGCACAAAAACAGTAGACGGACACTAATAATTTAACCTCGCACATCATCAACCGACTCGACTCGACTCAACTTATATACACTTGTTGCTACGTAACGTTAATAAGTCCGACTGCTCCTGTTGCTGCTGACTGCCGAGTGCTGACTGCTTTGTCTGCCCGCGCACACTTTTAATCCTTACACGACGCCTGTTACCAATGTACTGAGCCGGTTTGCCCAATGTTTACTGCTTTTATCAGCGCCTAACAGCATGCTGTTAAAACGCTGTTAATTACAGCACATGCGCCTTGACGTCAACAGCACGTGTCTTTCGGTTTGTTTACAATGTTGAAGGAAACTCAGGGTCCTGCTTTCTGAGAAGCAAAGAAGTCTGCACGCATAATTGAGTGCTCATATACGTTAATTTACTCCGATGTCTGCGTTTACGGTCTCAGTAACAATTAGCTTTTTATTGTTGCTGGATTTTAAGTCCTTGAGACAAAATTAGAAAGTGCCTTAAGCCATCAGAGTGCAAAGTGGGTGTCCCTTTTTTTGTGATTTTTCAAAGAAAACTCTTTAGCTTTGATATGGTAGATAACATTTCATTTATTGGCTTTAATTGAAAAGCACAAAGCTAATTAACTTATACACTACACCTAAACAATACCAAAAGAACATGAGCGTCATGCTTAAACAAGTACTTACTTTAGTAGTCAGACTAACCGACTCATCACTACTTTATCGACGTGACTTTTTATTTGGCCACGCGCACAGGATTTATGGTTCTGCCACATATTTTATAGCCTTGCGACGAACAATTTTTGGGCTAATTCAAGTTCCATTGTGCAGATTATGATTTCCAGCAAATGCAAACAAAGCGGGCATTGCTCGCAATTAACAGTATGTCCTTGTTCCTCACTTTACAATTGGCTTTTTGGATTTTGTTATTCGAGCACATTCATTGTTGCAGGCATGCAGGCAGCGCCACAATGCACATGCCATGGGATTGTCCCTATTGTTGCACGTAATGCAACCCAACAAAATGGTATTCATATTTCGAAATGTGTGCATGGAGCCTTAATTAGCCACCTATGTAGATTTATTGCAAGAAACTAATTGAAACATTGTTTTTTTTTTATAAACATTTATTTTATGCAAAAACTTGTACATAATTTAGTTTGCTTTTTGTTACAATTGCGTATAATATAAAGAGTTTATATATTTATTATTTGAACATATGTGGATAGATGTTGCAAGAATTCAGTGAATTTTCGCAATGTTTATGTGATTCATATATATATATAGTATGCTGATGTTGTATGAATGAACGAATATTGTTTGAAAAATATGTGTTTACCCATTACAACACAATAAACATACAACATTCAATGTGCTTAAGCTTATTACTATGCTTTAAATGATTCATAGTTTCTATTTTTGTTATTAATCGATTATTATCGAAACGTTTTATATATTTTTCTTTAATTTTTTTATCAGGCAGCACACCAAAAGATTTGATTATTTTGGCGGTGCTCATTGCTACGATTGCACGATTGCCGTTACTAATATAAATATATGTATATATTATTAAAATTGTATAATTTGTTGTAAGTATGAGTATGTTTTGTATTATAATTTCAAACTGTATGGGCTGCCGCTGCCTAGCACTAGTGCTGCTTAATTCTTTAGCCAACGATTTTGGCATTTCTTCTTTTTTTTTCTTTTTTTGATTTGTGCCGTTATAAATAAGTTGTATATTTAACTTAGATGCAATGTTTAAAAGGCACACTAATTACATATTTGTTTCAATTGGTTTTTATAATTTAATAATAGACGAGCTGCATTATCGATTTAAAAAATTCTTTAATTTAGAATAATGTGGAAGTCTTTGTTTTGTACCATAATTTAAATGCAATTTTTATTTGATTTTACATTTTCTCGCTTCTTTTTTAATTGCATACAGATATGTTCAATAGCTGCTAATAATTGATAAAAATGTATAAGCAAAGTTTTTAATATCGTGTCTCGTTTTTAAAAAAATATACATATATATATATAAAAATTGTAAACTTCTCACAGGTATTTTAAATTAAAGAATTTTTTTTGATATTTTATTATATATTCACGTTGTTATTTTTATATTTTGTGTATAATACATTGTGCTTGAGCTCAATATTAATATTAAATTTAACATTTATTCATGTTTAGCTTGCACATTATTAATGCATGATATTCGTTATATTTTTTTTTTATTTTTTCATTAACTAAATATGGCTGTTATTTGTAAAATATATATCATTTAATTAGCACACGCGTTTTTACATAAAACTCAAATTTCGGCACAAAAACGCGTCGCGATTTCTATTTATAGTATAAACCTAATATTGATGTGTACGGTGTATGTGTTTGTATATAGTATATAACATAATCATAGTCGAAATACTTTATTAACAAGAATTCGCGTCAATTTAACAAAATATCATATATATATAAACTCGAGTATGATGAATATAACTTGCAACCTATAATGTTGCATAGAGTGTGTGGATGTGTGTGTAAGTGTATGTGTGTTTACTCTTTAATAATAACACATGTGAAACAATCATTTAAACTTATCAACTACAAAAAAGATTCTTCTTCGCGTTAGAGAAAAAAATGTGATAAAAAAAAAACGTGTTGTAGTTTCTTTATGAGATTCCGATAAATTGTATTGTATGATATTCTTTCGTTCTTGTTTTCAAAAAAATAAAAAATAATAGACTAATGGCTCTAATGGCATACATGTATGTATATAGACAGACACACTAACTGATTTCTATGCATGACGGTGATTTTGTTTAAGTAATTTTTGTTCGCTGAACTTAGTGTGCATTTTTTTTTTGTTTACTCTTTAACTTAGCAGTGCGTTATATAATTAGATATATATTTTAATTTAAGCTAGAAACTATGTTTGATTTGTTTTATGTTTATATTGTAATTGTATGTTTGTTTCGTTTTGCTTTGTTTTGTTGTTTGCTGGCGAGCAAAACGCAACAAAAAATGGCCACAAAATTCAATACATTATATTTCTTCGTGTTTGTTGTTGTTGGTGTTGTTGTTGTTGCTTGGATGCATTGATGAGAGACTTGCAACAGGCCACAGAACGTGTGTATATATATATGTGTGTGTGTATGAGAGAGTGTTTAGTAGTTGTCAGTGACAAAAATGTTGCTCTACTTGCTATTAACAATCATTTCACATTCCATTCACAATGCACGTTGATCGGTTATTGCCACTGCCACACAGTTCCAGTTGCACCTGTTCCTGCTGTTGTTGTGATGATACTGCTGCCGTTGCGACTGCTGCTGCTGTTGCATTGCGATCTCTGTACATCATAGGCAAATCTCTTGCTGCTGCTTCCTGGATGTGTCCCAAATGTGTCTTGGTCTGGGCAGGCAGTTGATAAAGGAGGATTTGGTTTTGGTGGATTTTGTGGTTGTTTTAAAATGCATTATTGATGTGTATTTTAAATGTGGTTGTTGTTTGTTTGGTAGATTTTATTTGTTTTTTATTTATATATATTTTGGTTAGCATGTAAATAAAAAAGAGTCATAGAAATGGAAATTGAGTTTTATTAAATGGTTAGCAGATTAGTTATTATTATTTGTTTTGCTTGTTTCATTTCTTTGAATATAACATTGAAGTTTTAATTTGCGAATTATGAGCACAAAAAGTTACTAAATGAAAGCGGGCAGTAGATATATTATATTATATATATGTATTTATGAACAGTCAGAAAATAAATAGTTAAGAGCAGGGCACACAACATGCAGGCCAAGATTTCAATAGCTCACAGACTTTTAGTAACTTTGCTTATCTAAGTTCAAAAAAATAAAGAACTCTTTTGACAAAAAAAAAACTATATAAATCAAATGAAAATAAAATAAAGCGTTTGAACTTTAAGGACAAACACATACATAGTTAAAAATCGTAGACAGTGCAAAATCTAAATGTTTTTTAACAAATTAAAATTTTGTTTAATACGTTATTAAAGAAACATTTAACGGTTATTTAAAACGTTTCAGGAATTTCTATTTAATTACTATTTTTGCTTTTTTGTTTTATGTATTTTTTTTGTTTTTTTTTTACTTTGTTTCTTTGTTTAGTTAACTTGGCCTTTGGTTAGTTAAAATTAGCAATAATATTACATCACATATCATTTGATATCTATATGGTTTGTTGTTGTTTTTTTTTACATATGTAAATGCTATTTTAGAGTATCAAATTTCAAGATTAGAGAAAAAAAAGTAAAATAAAATTGCAAGTGCATTGGCTGTCAATTGTTTTTAGAAATCATAAATAATTTTTTTTGTTTAAAGCGTTATTTACAATTTTGTTTTCTTTACATAAAATTTGTGTATTTTGATTAGCATGAGCCGAAAAAGGAATTGCATTTAAGTGCATATCACGAGTTAAAATATAAAATCATTATCAGACATTCTTCAGCATGGCATTAGAATCAATTTAGTAATTAATTTTTGTATGTGTGTTGTTGTTGTTGTGGTTGTTGTAGTGTGCGTATTACTGGAGTTGTAAGCAAATGCATATGCAATTTTATAAAACGTTACACAAGTATCATTTTTTGTATCTTACTAAACTAAAGAGAGAGAGAAAGAAATATTACTGATACCATAACCAATAAAGCTTAAATTGTAAATCTTTGTTAAGATACACATCAAGATAAATATATATATTTTATTAATATTATGTATGTACTTGGTAAGTATTGCTCACTGCTCTATCGAATTGACATGACTATTATTTTTTAATTAATTAATTAATACTAAGTGGTTGTGGATGGGTGTTTTTTGCATGTGTGTGTTTTTGTTTGAGTTGGAAAGTGATACAGACGTTAAGCATAGAGTTATGCCCCCGGACTTGGTATGTGTGGTTGTGGTTTTCTTTGGTAATAGTAGTAATGTGGTATTAGGTAGGTAGTAGTTGTAGTACATCAGGCCCCACGCTGGCTGTGTGTGTTTGATACATAGAGAGAGAGCTTAGAAACTAAAGTTAAATTCTTAAAGTTGCATACAAAAAGTTAAATGTTTTTTTATTTTTCTATATTATGTACTTTTTTTTGGCTGTGGTGATCAATGAGTTATGTGAGACGTTAAAATTATTATTAATATTTTTTGTTTTTATTTTTTTTGTTAAATTCAAAAAGCGTTAGTTTTAAACGACTGAAAGAAGTTGCCTTTGGCACATTTGATGTGAAATCATAAGAAATGCTGGATTGTTTTTGTTGGTTTTTGTTTTCTGTGTTTGGGTTGCACTTCAACAAAAGTCATTGATCTTTATTCTGGTACACAATTTTGGTTCAATTGCAACATACATTTAAATGATATACAAGGTAAACGTTTACAGACTAACAGGGTCTTACACTCTAGATACACATATAAAATTCATATTTCATAGTTTATAGATAATAATAATGTATAATAATAATAATAATAATATTTATATATGGCTTAAGAAAAAGTAATACAAAAAAAGTACTAAATTGCTTTTCGCTTTCGAGTTTGCAGTAGAAATTGATTGATATTCGAATTTCTTACCATTTTAATAATATTTTGCTTTTTGTTCTTTTCTCATTTTGTTTTTATAAAACATCAAAGGCACAAGTCAACGTCGTCAACAAAGAAATAAAATAAACTAACAAAAAAATATAGATGTATGTATATAGATAAAAACAACTTGGTTGAAGCAGCTTAAAGCAGCGACTTTCCTGTTTCTATTGCACTTTGTATAATAATAATATATGTGTCTGTTCTGATGTGGTTTTGATTTTGATTTTCATTTTCTTGTTCATGATTGTTGGTAAATGAAACAAAACTCGCAAATGGAATGCTTTTTGCACTCCATGTTTGAAACAAACAAAAGTTTATATCGAGAAAAAAAAAACAAAATTCATAGATGAGTAGAAACACAACTAACCTGTGAGGCGCTTGATTTATATATTGAACTGAGTTAACTGAGTTACGGAGCTGCACAGAACGGCCTGGCCAACTGGACTGGCGGGATTTCATTGTATTTGTTTATATGTACACAGCAGCAACAATTTTTAGATAATTTTTTTTCTTTAAATATTTTTTTTAACAAGTTTTTGAAAACAAAATTTAATAAACTTGTTGTTGTGTACAAAATCGTTAGCGTAATTGAACTAAATTGAATATTGCCCGTTTTTTTTTTACATGATACCGGGCAAAAACTTTACATAATGATAAACGATATCAAACATCGTTCTTTTTGGGTGTGTGTGTGTAAAAAGGTTGTGAAAAAAATTTGATTTAAATTTGTTGTAACAAAATTCATATGCGTTGTTGGTATTGTTGTTGTTACTGTTTGTGCTATTGTGCTTTTACTGTATCTCAATGAAACCCGCCGGCTTGGCTGGCACTCCGACCGTTGTACGCTGATATGGGTGTTCTCTGTTAGCCGCCAAACGACGTTGCTGCTTAAGGGCGCCTACTAAAATATACGATACGATACATGAAGATATGTGCATATAAAGTTATAGATATATATATATATATATATATATATATATATAAATATAATTGGTATATATATATTCAAGGTAAATAAATATACACATACGCATATGTATGTAGAAAAAGGTATGTCTACAAAATACTTATATGCTAATAAAATATATATATATTAATGCTTGCTCTTGTTGCACACAATATTCATTTGACACTGACACTGTTTTTACCAATTTCTTTTTTGTTTTTTTCATAGTAATACATTTAAGAAATATGTTGATTTACATTTAAATTCTGTTTCTTTGGAATGAGTCGTATTTGATTGCTTATTGATTGGTTATACTGATTGCTGTTGTTCCGTCGATTAACAAATAAGTGACTTTTAAGCAGCTCAAACTAGCCTAACATATATATGTTTAAACAACTTCATATTGTTCTTTATAACGTTAAGTGTAGTAGTTCTTTAGCATTCTTCCAGCTGTCTGTCTTCAGTGTCTGTTGTTGTTTTGTGTTCTGTTGACTAGTTGTGCAAAGAAATTGTTGGACGGCTGCCTGAATTGAACTCTCATCAACTAACCTTAGGTCTATATATATATATATTAAGCACCAACTTGATTCAAGGCTCCATCTAATTAATATAAGATACATTTATGTATATTCTACTCTACTGTTGCTCCAAATGGCACTGGCTGGAAAGAAAAACTCGAACGGTACGGAAAAACAAATGTGTTTTTAAGCTTGAACTTGTCGTAAGGTACATTTGTGCATAAATACTGCGCTTAATTGCAACTACAAAAACTAATTAGCTATCAGCTAAACATTGCACATAATTGGAAAAATAATCAAATAAAAAATAAACACAACAAAAATAAATGTAAGTAAGTTTGTAAATAAAATTAACATCAACCTACACCGCAATAAAATAGAATAAAATAAATAACATTAGTAATCTTAAGTCCTAAGCGTATATATGTAAATATATATTGTATGTATATAGACCCTACTTCTAACTAGCTAGATAACTCAGCAACTAAGTTGAAGGCTTTAAGTAATATGGTAAGTAGAATACTCATTGTTCCCAAACAGCAACCAACACATTGCGCCGACAATTGTCATTGTTGTTGTTGTTGTCAACTAGAATATACTCATGTTCAAATAGTAGAAAATTTGCAATTGGTTAAAACAAAAAATCAGCTCAAAGCACACCCACACAATAAAATAAAAAAAAAGTAAATTCAAATCTTACGTTCAAGCGCTTAAAAATCACTTATTTAACGAGGTTTGCAACCAGTATTTGCCAGTTTTGTAGAAATGTTTGCGACCTATGAACTATCAAAAAAACGTTTGACGAGCAATAATCATTATTAAATATGTATTTCATTTGTTTGTTTTGATTGGTTTGTTTATCATTTTGCAGTTTTGTATTTGAGTATTTGTTGTTCTTGTTGTTGTGCCGGTATTTTTTTGCATTTGTGGTTTGCTAAATAAATATATTCATATATGTTTGTTGTCTAAAATTAAATATGTTTAAGATTGTTTCTTGTTTTTGTAACTGGAACTAGTAAAACTAACAATTTATGGACTTCAATAAATTCTTGGTGCACTCAAACAAAAAAAAGTTCAAAAGACGGAGCCGGCATGCATATATCGACCAACTGTAAATATTTGTTTATACATTGTAGATTTCAGATATAAATTATTGTTGTCAAAAATAAAGGAGGAAATTCAATAAGAAAGAATATTTTGTATATTTTGAAATGAAACAAATAAGTGTGTTAAGAATGTTGTGGCATGCGGAAGATACAATATAATAAAAAGCGTGCACTAATCAAATTTGTGTTGCATTCTTTATGGCACTGCAGAAATAATAATCAAATCACAAGAAGAAAAAAGCGCCTAGCCTCGGCCTGCCGAAGACACATCAACCTATACATATACTACACCCTTACAAAACAATTATTGTTGTTCAAACAAATAAGTTACTTATATCTAACAAATTCGTAATCGGTCCAGAAAACTTTGGGGTATACAGATCCGCTTCGATCTAATGAAAGAAAAAAGAATTGGTAACGAAGTGAAAGGTTAAAAACCACGAAACAGACTGACAAACAGAGTAGCAGCAAATGCTTGCCTTTTGTAAGGGTATATATGTATATGTAAAGTATATAGAAAATAAATGCACTTGTGTAGTTAATAAGCTTGGAATTGAATTAAGACACAAAACAAAATAATTAATATAATTATGCAAAAATAATATGCAAACTAAATAAAATATTGCACTTGGTTATAATGTCTAAATTAAAATATAAAAAAATTATATATTTATGCTGTCTATTATATTGAAAGTATAACTGGGCGTATGCTTAATGTTCAAAAGAAATATTTTTGCAACAAAAAGACTTCCAAAATGTGTGTGGTTTGGTGAGTGGTTTGTAAGTAGTGTTCCTTAGTATTATTGCTCGCAGTTTGTAATAAATAAAAACAAAAAAAAGGTCTCAACTGATCGATGACTCGCCTGGTAAACTGGCTGATTAGCTGCTCATATTTAACTTGGTTTGCTTATTTGTTTGTTTTTGTGTAATTTAAGAAAGTGATACGATATTGAGATGGCATGTGTGTGTGTGTGTATGTGTGCTTGTGTCAACAGTTATGGCGCATATGTATATAGTTATATCAGTATTAAGAGCTGATATCGAAAATCATAGTTTGTAGTTATATAGATTTTACGTATGTTTGTTTATATGTATGTATGTATATGTATTAAGTAAGTATGTAAGTTTATCTGGCAAACAACCCACCGCTATGATCAGCATATTCCGTCAGCAGAGGATTACCGGCCAGTGCTGCATAATTCGCATAGGTGTCATACGGCGCAAAGATCATGCCATGTGTTGCCTGATCGAAGGTAGCTGTCGGCGCTGCCTGGGCGGACAATATACTGGCGGCTGATGTGGGCACGCTCATGCGTGGATTAAGTATCAAGGGTGCGCCCAATGGTGCATTGGCGGGTGAACGTAGCTGTGGCAGTCCGGACAATGTTGGCGTCAGCAGGCGACTATCCTGTGCAGCAACCAAACGGCGCCAGTCCTCTTCGCACACTGCGGGATACAGAACAGAAGCAGAAGGAGAACCAACGCATGAGAAAGCTGTCCGTATAGAAAATCCATGTAAATTCAAAGAAAATCTTCATTATATCATTATTGGTTAGATGGGTATTAGAGAACTTTTGCTTTTTGCTTTGGCATTCGCTTCACATTTTTTGTTTCTTTTACTTTTCAGAGCCGGGTGATTGATATTTTTAGTCAGTACTGGGATTAGCTGTTGGTTTAGACAAATATATCGATTGTTTCTTTTTTTCTCTGTGTTTGTTGTTTATGAGTTGAGTAAAAATGTAGTAGTAATAAGATAGACAGAGAGAGAGAGATAGGAAGAGAGCTTGATATGACATACCTGCGACAGATTTCGCTGTTGTGTCCCTATAAGTGCCGTTAATAATGGCTAACTCCATAAGTTGACGTTTCTTTAGTTCATCTTCGCCTTCGGCTTGCTGTTAGTACAAGTACGCGCACGCATGTGTGTGTATGTGTGTTGATTTTGTGTGTATGTGTGTGTAGTAATAGTAGTAGATTTTTATCCAATGTATTAAACAAAATACATTAAAGCATATTAGATTGGTCAGAGAAATGAAAAAAAAAAAAAAATTAAACAAAAAAATTGTCATTATTAATATTTCGGTTAACAATTTTTAGCAATGAGATATTTTATTTATTGATAAAAAACAGACAGATAGATATAGATACAGCAAATGCATTTGTTTCGCACACATTATTTTTTAATATTGATTGATTAAACTTAGTTTTGGGAAGTAAATTGGCATTAAATGCGGGTCAAAGTTTTGTATTTCAATTTTATTTGATCATTTACACACATATTAAGCTGCTTTCTGAACTTTGATGCAGCGATGAGTTTTTAATTTGTGTTTGTATATTTATTCTTTTTAATAATTGGAAGTAGGGATGGAAACGATTTAAACGAACAGACCGACTAGCATTGATTTTGTAGTTTGAAGGGTTTGACTTACCGGCACAAGCAACTTTTGGACTTCAGCAACGGCCTGAGCCAGTTTGACTTTGGCACGATTCTCGGTATCCTCCACAGTGATCAAGACATGCAGATCATCGGACAAGTGCTCCCAGTTGGGCTTACCACGATTGGCATCCTCCTGTTTATGATAAAAATAATACAAATAATTAGTAAAATGTTACACAGCAAGTTTGGGTTTTTGTGAATTTTTCCTCTGCCATCCGAAAGAGTTTAAATATTTTTAGTTCTTCTAGCCTCAAGCTACATCATTTTATTGGTGATGCATGTAATAACAGAAGCAGCCAAACGTGAATGCCAATAAAGAGAGATGCTGCCCTTCTTGCCACTCAAAACTCACCAAACTGCCTCTTAGTATTTCTAAACAATAAAAAACGCAAGTAAAATGTTTAGAAATGCACGTTGCAAGACGACATTTCCTTGCGCGTGTTTTTGCTAATGGATTCTTACAATTTAATTGTGGGCGGCCCACAGCCACATAAATGCATTATTGTGATATTCACATTCCGCAATTGCTGTTACTTTTTGGCCCAAAAGCACTTTTGGCTGCCACGCTCGATGAAAATATTTTTGTGAAAATACAACTACTTAATATTTATTGTGGGCCCCCAAGGCTGTGCGGTTAGTGTGGGGGCGTTCAACACATTAACTTTTGACCCAGAAACAAATAAATTCATGAGAAACGAAATATATATAGAAAGTGTCACGTTTAAATATATATAATTTCGCTAAATTACTAATCAATTAAGCTCAAAGTGGCCAAAGAACTGTCAGTTTAGTTGGCTTTTGAAGTTGCCTCGTCAGCGGATCCAGACGGTGCCTGCCTGGCTAATTCCGCCCCACCCCTTGTCAAATTAAGAGCTGTCAACCTCGCAGTGAGCCATGTTAGTGTAAATAGTTTTGCCTGCCCGCGCAGCGCAGCCCAAAAACAGCAGCATTTATAGGGTTCGTATGAGTAATATTTTCTTTGCTGCTGCTGCATGCAAGTAAACATTTGTGCTCGGATTGTTGCCTCTGAGGTCTTACGCTTGTCAGTTTGAAAAAGTGAACAAAAAAAATCTCATAAAAATGACTCACACGACATTTGGGGACTGACGTTATCCGCACAGTCAGCCAACAGAGCACCTGAGTGGGTGGGTGATTGTCGGCTTTTAACTTTTTCTTTCTTTCTTTTCTTTTTTGTATAGCTACTAAATTATCAAAATATTGCAACGGCTATAAAAGTGAACATTTTTATATGTCTTGTCTGACATTCTCTGTCATGTCAGTCCGAATTACGCAAATGTACACAAATATATACATATGGGCATTTAGGGTCGGAACGACGTCGTACGCGTTTAATGCACAAAAATTTAAAAACATTTTGAAAAATTTTTCGATTCGATAGCATTTTGTGAGCCTTCTTAGTGAAATATGGCGTTCATCGAGTTTTATTTCATGAAAATTGCAAAAACACGTGGTCGCGAACGTACGCAAAATAGAAGTCGACTTTGGCTTAATGTAGTAAAATGAAAAATCTGCGAATGGGAAGGAATATTCTAATGCGATAACTTACTTTTAAAATAGATTCATGTAGCTTTCTTCGAGTCCATTCACATAAAATATATCCATTGGTTTTTTTAATTGAATAAAGTACTGGTCGCGAACGTACGGGTCGCGAACGTACGATTTTTCCATGTTTTTTTATTTGGTTTCTATACCCTTAACCCATAAAATGGTAAATAATGTTTTTGTGCATATATATGTAACAGACAGATGGAAGCATCCCGACCCTATAAAGTATATATATTCTTGATGACCATCAACAGCTAAGTCGATACAGCCATGTCTGTCTGTCTGCCTATAAGAACGCGCCGATCTCCGAGATATAACAGCTAGAGAGTTCAAACTTAAAACATTATCTCTCCCATGCCATAAGCAGATCAAGTTTGTTTCAAATTATCGATAACACTTCGGGTTTCCGATATATAAATGTGATCGATAACAAAAAGATACAATTTCAAAATTGGAAAACGAGGTTTGAAACTATGATTGAAATAATGAACATTAAAAAATTTTGATCAAATCGGTTAAGAAACACAGGAGATATCGCAATTGAAGTTTGGTCATTTTTGTCATCCTGGTTGACCATTTGGCGGATATGCCCATATATAATATTTAATCATCTGTGCTCTGATTTTGGTTGTTTTTCTCCGCCGAATGCCAAATTAAATCATCATATAAAAGAGTGTTGGAGTGACAGGAATTTGATATATATTCTGTTTTCTGCATTGTCAACACAAAACAGTATTATTAAAATCCATGAAAAGCTAACTTTGACAAGCTGAACTATAAATACTCTCTAAAACAAACAATTTTTGCAAAAGGATATAAAAATCCATACATTATAAATTTTGCAGCTACTTAAATTCCAACAGAGCTTTCAGCAGCAACTATCTATGACCAATAAAAATAAATTTTTTAATTGACAATAAATTTGAGTTTTCGCACGAGGCGAAACCGAGTGTCAGTCAACCGACATTTCGCAGCAAATGCTAAAGCTTTTAATAAATTGGATTTGAAATAGTTTGTGGTTCTTGGTTCTTGTTTTTTGTTTGTGGGTGGTTATTATAGTGTTGTAGTTTTTTGGGGGGGCTTTAAGTGTGTGTGGTATGCAAAGGATGCAGAGCATTTTGGAATGACGACTCTTGATTGGTATTTGATGTGCTAATAAAATTAAATTTTCTTGATTTGGTAATGGTTTTAATTTCTTATATATACATAGACATTACTTACCTTCTTCTTGTCGCGCATGGAGCCCTTGCCGCGTACCATTATCTTACAGCCAGTCTCTTGTTCTAATTGTTTGGCTGTCATGCCGCGTGGTCCCAAAATGCGACCAACAAAGTTGAACTGAAATCACAGGAAATGAGAGCAACAATTAACTTTAAATAACATAACTAATTAAGCTTTAAATAAAAAATATATATACAAAATCTTAATGCCAAAGTTGATTTGATGAAAAATTTAAATCGCATTAACCAGAAGGTTGACTCATGAACCAAAAAAATCATTCAATGCACAAAACATTCTTTCAAAGTCAAAATTATTATATTGTTAAAGATTTTGAACCCGCCCTCTCCAACAGCCCACCCGTAGTTTGTATGAAAAAAAAATCACAATAGGCGAATGCACAACCGGAGAAAAACGTAATATGACCCGAGGCGACACGCCTGAATTTGGCACGATAAACCAATCAGCCAGATACTCAAACAGATTGCCAACTGCAACAGCAGCCAACGCCAAACCGGCGGCAACAGTCAAAGGCAGCATTCGCAATACAATCACAAAACGAGGGGTGCGGATTGGCAGTGGGAGGCTACCGAGAGATGGCTGACAACAGGTCACAGCTGATAATGGAAGCTGGCCGCCAGAGTTGTGGTTGGCCAACAACTTTGTGTAATTGATGAGGTGGCCAATTATCATATATGTTGTTGTAAATACATGCTACCACGCCTTAGGCATAGTTCAAGCTGATAAAATTTTAGATTTATGGCTCTAAAATTAAAACAATTTTACCCCTCTATATACAACATATATATTGTAAATGACTGTGCAAACTAGTTCGACACGTGCCCAGCGGCGACCACCCACAAGTTTTGGTCTTTTGTTTTTCTAAGCTCGCAAGGAAAAAATAGATACAGAAAGACAGAAAAGTTCTATTCAAAACCGATGATGTGATGTGTGTGCTAACGCTGATGATGTGAGACAACAACTACAACAACAGCAGTTGTCGTTGTTGTTGTATTTGGAATGAATCGTTAAAGTATCTTTCAATCTATATCTTTTTGTGTCCTCAACCCATTTATTGCGTAAAAAGGGGTTATGTGCACAAAATATGCAACAGGCGGGAAATTGCCAAAGCCCCTAGAAAAAAGTCGAAATTATACACGCCAAAGGCCCCCCGCGCAACAACAAAATTACAGTACACTATAAGCATCCGCTGCTTCAAGCAAATACCATACTAATGCGTAAAAACTTGATAGTATGACTTGCCAACCTCTGCCCTAGAACAAATTTTTGCGATAAAAATCGAGTAAAAATCGCACTTCGAGATTTAAATGTGGGATGTTTTTTGAACTCAAACCAAGACTTTTGAGGTGCTGCATTTAAAAATCGGATGAATTTTGACGAAGCTATGGCAATTGAAAGCTTTTGGGTATCTCCTAGTCGGGGTTACTTGATTCTGTTTGAAAATATCTTTTGCTGCCGATGCACAAGCGCAGTTAGCTGCTTAATGGCTACCAAACGACTTTAATTAATTTTTTTGATAACTATTTTTCTATAGTTAACAAATGTGAAAACAAAAGTTGTATCAGCAGTTCATTTTTCGCATCCAATTTTAAAATATATGCGGCTTCATGTAAAAAAAAGTTTGGCGCCTCCCACAGGGAAAACAATATTTGCATTCGTTGGCCTCTCTTTAATTAAGAGCAGCCAACCCAAAATGCTAGCTGTTTACACAAGCGCATTTAATGTGACCAAATGTGAGTGTGTGTGTGTATGTGTTTGTAACGGAAATTGAATTCACAATGTGGCACACACATAAATATTTAATGATGACAAATAAAGATTTCGGTTAGTCAAATAATTTATAAATGATTTTTACTTGAAAACACTTTTGCTGGTCTTTCATTATCGGAATTCAGTTTTGGAAGCAGTTGCAGCAACAGCATTTATGCGTTTCAAGTGGAACGCGTGCCACGAATATAAGAAGATGACAGAGCCCACAATGCTGCAATGATGATAAAAGAGTAAACAATTTGTTGCTGTTTACATGCAGCTGCACTTGAGGCAAAATCATGCGAGCAGGGGTAGGATGGGAGAATGGGCTGTACAACCAGCTAAATACGTTGGGGCTGCTGCTGTTTTACATTAAAAGATTGTGCGCAGAGATAAAAGCTCGCACATGTACACATGTACTTTAACACACACACGCATACACGCTCTTCTATAGAACAAAAAGGCACAAACAGTTGATAAGCCAAACAAAAGGCAGTCTTGAAAGCGTCTGTAGGTCTCAAAGGCATAAAAGCAGAAAAGCAGAAAAGAGATGCACCCAAATTATATAATTTAAGTATTATATACGTATAGAGGAATTGGTTGGTTACCAAGACGGCTACAAATAATAGAGAACTGGCCGAAATAAAAAGCTGCTTAACGTCGCCTGGCAACATTTCATTTGCAAAAAACAGCCATATCGAAACATAAAAGGCATAACTGCTGCTAAAGATAGTAAGCCATCATTATATATCATATATGTATATACGTATGTAACTGGCCAAGCAACACAGTAACTCGAGATATTTCAGGTGGCAATGAGCAGAAAAATTGTACAAATAGTTTTGAAACGGAGAACATCTTTTCATATTAGCCGCCGCGCCAGTTAAGTAAGTTAAGTAGAAAAATGCAAAACTCGGCACAAGTCGGCGCAGATCAAATAGATTACAAATCTGTAAAAGTACATAAATACATTTATACACACACATACGTACATACATGTGTGCGTGTATAGTTACGCGCCTATGAAACACAAAAACTGTGTCTATTTCGCGGAAAAATAAATCAAAGTTTGACATTTAACACAAAAAACAAACAAACAAACAGGTTGTTGTTGTGTTTTGGTTTTGTTGCTGTACTCATTAAATAACTCAAAAGACAAAATAAGCGTAATTAGCATTTGATGTTCTCATGACCGATTCGTTGCAGTTTCCAGATTAATTGCCACTTTGTGTACGACATAAACACTTTACACATAAAATGTACAAAATGTTGCGTCAAACAATTTAGCATAAATATTCTAGCAGTTAGTAATGTACTAATGTTAATGGACACTAATTTTGAAGGTCTCTATACAACAGACTGTTAATGCAATGTTTGTAGTTTTGTAAAGTTTGTTTTTGTGTTTGCAGTTTGCAAAGTTTTTAAAGACCTTTGGAAATGCAGTTTTCATTATATTTTATGAAAGTTCTATAATAACAACAGTACCCTTTTATAATCCGCATTCCCTACAAGTATTTCGCAATTATAAATGATGTAAGTAAAAAAAAAACAACAACTAACAAACATTTGCCACTTTTTTTTATTTCTTAATCAAAAGCAGCTAGCTAATTAATGTGCAACCAATCAAACTTATGTGTGTAATTATCCATATTTTATATGTGTAACTAACTGGCTAAAAGCAACGCTCAACTACAAAGAGCTTTTTGTCTATGTACATATATTAATCAAGCAATATATTCGCCTTATATATATTCCATACTTTATCTTTAGAAAGAAATTAAAAAAAAGAATCGTCAGATATCTGTCAGTTCAGCCCAGTGGGTCAATTCGCGACATGTCATTTGTGTTGTATGATGCTCACGCCACGGGGCGTATGAACAATTTGTTGACAGACAGCCAAAAGAGACAAATAGTTAGGATTATGTGTGTGAGTGTAAGCGAGAGGTAAGAAAAAAGAGCATTGAAACAGAGTTATGAAATGGTCATTGGGCTTGAGTTAAACGCTCAGTTATGCGCGCACCACTAATAGTTGCATTCGTAATTAATTGTAAACTGTTAAATGCCATTGTTGTTGTTGTTGTTGTGTCAGTTTCTGCAACAGATGTTGACTTTAATTAAGTTGTATTTATGTTTTGGACACAGCAAACAACAACAGCCACAGCAACTGGCTACAATTGAGCGCATTTGTGGTCTTGATGCGTTGCATTGCAGCAAACTTTCCCCTTTACCGCTCGCTCGCTTTTTTCTCTCTCTCTCCAGCAAAGCCAAAGTGTTGACAAATTGTTGTCTATTTACATGGCATTTGTTGTAGCTGGTTGTCAGCCTGCTGACAAATCATTATTTACATTGTTGAATGTATATGTGGTATAAATAATTTACTGCTATTATTTTCGCTCAGATACATTTTGTCTAATGTCCGCTGCTATAATGCCTTGGAAATTTATGGCCAATGACGAGGCTCCCCAAAAACCAACATAAATCCGTAGATATATATTATTTGTGGCTTGGCTTGGCATGTTTTGGACAATAAACATTGTGCAAACTTGTTGCATTTTCTTGTGTGTACGCCTGAAAACGCAATTTGTCTTACTTATAACCCAAGCATTTGGCTTTGGTCACACGGCAAGAAAATGTCAGAAATGTGGTTGTGTGCGTGTGTGTTCGATTGAGCTAGAAATATTGCAATTAAACGAAATGATTTATAGCAGCGGTGAAAAACACCCGCACGAAATGAAAAACCAATATATAAAATGAATCTTTCAACTGCTTGGCGAGGCGAAAACAAAAATAGCCCAAAACAAAAATACCAAGAACAACACCTGAAATATCAAATACGACGAGAACGAATCGAAAATATATTGAACATGTATTTGTTTAGAAACATCTATCTATCTAACAAACCCATGGCCCTGTTGGTCATAAATCTAATACTGTTCTGTGCCAATTTCCATTTGGAACAGCTTTGAGAACAGCATCCGAAACAGGCAACTTTTTGCTCTGTTTCTCATTATATTCATTTTGATTTATGACTTAACTCATTCGTATTCAGGAGAGAGGACTGTGAGAGAGAAGGGGAGTAAACCATTTGACATGCGCTGCCTTAATAAAAACAAACTTTATGCTAATGTGCGACTCTTAGCTGCTTTAACTTATCACTAGCACCGAGTATTTAGTGGCTTATGCAATGCAGTTGTAGCAATTAATTAACTGGATGACGTTGATGACAAACATTTTTAAGTGTGTTTCCATAATTAATTTGTATACCCTAGAGTGTGCAAAAGTTCTTAATAGAGTTGACCCAGCTCTTATATTTTTATTCTATTAAATATTTCCTTATATTAGAGAAGAACAAAATTATCATTTCTAAACAGTTTCTTAGCATATTTGTACAGGGTATCTGATGTTTCAACTGTCAAAAGCCTTTTTAACAAGCTTATTCTATAGGTAAAAGCTAGCTGGAAGTCTAAGCGTGCTCTGCTAATTAGCAGCTTACAAATTTGCATATTGAGAGCCCAAAGTGATAGCAAAAACTGGGCCCAAGGCAATAAATACTTAAATGGAATGAAAGTTTTATATATTTTTGGGGAATAAAACAAAGAGCTCTACTAAATTAAATTTTGTAGTTTAATCATCAATTTGTTGAGAGCATAACAGATGATGTCGTCATGTTGCGTTGCCGCAAAATAAAACAAAAACAAAATAGTTGGCGCCATTTGACCAGTCAAAATATTTGAACAGCTGTGCACAGCAAATGCTTTCATCTTGCATTTAAATTTATGCATTTATTTGGAGCACTTTACATATATAGATAGAGAGGTTGCGTTAATTGTGTCAAGCAATGAAATAAATTTGCTTCAGTTGCTCGGTTCATGCGAGATGCTGTCAGCCATAAATAAGCCAAACTACGCCTAAACATTTTGTATTTTTGCTCCAAAATAAAAGACAATCAAAACGAAAACAAAAAGGGGAGAGGAAAATAAAAAGCAACATTTGAAATTGCATAAAATTAAATCAAATTCTAATTTGGCAGCAAAACAAAACGCCTACAACGATAACAACAACGACAAGCGACTTCCTAAAACGCTTCAATGATTTTGTCTAACCCATATAACTTGTATGTATGGGGGACAATGCAGCAGCAACGGCAACAAGTTCTACGCATTTTGCATTTGGCAAGTCTTAAGGCGAGCCCCACAGCCAGAGCCAAGTCTCTAGTCTTTTTTTTTCGACAACTTAACAGCCGACTGATTCCGTCAGCTGTCTCTCAAGGTGTGTTGCCCAACCGCCCATTTGTTGCAGCAGCAGCAGCAAGGGCGCACCTTAAAGCGATTTCCGGTGTACCAGTTGCTCATTGGGGCTCATTGGGCAGGCCGTGCCGTGCTGTGCTGTCAATTCTAATTAGCGGAAGCGCTTCAAATGTGCTTCGATTCATAAATTAGATCATCGACGATCTACATAATGTTTAATGTGAATGTGTGTCTTTATCTCCTATATGTGTACTTACATCTGGATGTTCACGCACTGGCACATAAACTTTCTCGTTCAGCGTTACCATGGCGCCCTCAGGCTCTGGCAGCGTTAGCGGTTCCTTCTTAACGCCATTGATTTGGAACAAGGAGGCGCGTACGCGTGCAATTTCTATAAATAATGTAAGAAAAATAATCAATTAACATAAAAAAAAATTTATATACAAAACCATTAAAGCTCATTAAAAACTTTAGTTTTGATTACAAAATATTATAAAATATTTAATTATATTAAATTTCACCTTAACTATCAAACAAAATAATTGAATATACCACGATATATACACAATAAAGTCCTTGGAACGCAACATATTCTAAATGTTGCTGTCAATTGCTTCGGTCGCCCCACTAATCGCCCAACGCGGTTGGTAATTGCAATTTGTCATTTAGTTAAATGCGCGTATTAAATTACATTTAATTTGTGTCTATGGCCACAACAACAACAATGTAAACAGCAACATACATATGCCATTAATGGCGTGTGAATGTTTACTTTATACTAATGCCGCTAATTTATTAAATGCAAAATACGCTCGACAAGTTGCTTGTGTTGAACGTGAGGCCCCCCCAATGAGTTTTATGACTGCCAGCATCTAATGAAATCATTTGGTTTATATATAAACAAATTATGGCATGCACATTTGCCTAACTGCACACATAAAACTGAGCTGATGAGCTGTGCACGCTGCGTATGAGCTATCTATGTTAAATGCAATGCCAAATTGCGCATACGCCTCATTGTCGCCCATAATTCACACATTTGGCGTTTTGGGCTACCGCAGCAACAGCAGCGATTGCTGCAACCAACTGTCAACCACCAACAGCACCATCACTCCACCCCCAGCTGTGCCAGTTGACAGCGCCTTTTGAATTGATATGATCAACATTTTGTTGTTCTTGTTGTGTTTGTGTGTGTTGTGCATTGTTTGCCGTTTGGCATGTGCTTGTCTATCTAGCTGTGCCTAACACAATGGCCGCCGTTTCGATAATTTGTCACCAGAATGATACGCTGCTGTGATATATAACTGAACAACTTGGTATATATATTTATATACATTGTATATATGACTGTGGGCGTGTGCTAGGCACATGTCATTCGAATGACTTAAGAAACGGCCACTGTGCAAACAATTTAGCCGGTTTGTATTAGGGGTATGTCATCAATTTGATGCATGAGTTAGGTTGGCTTGCAAAAATACAATTATAATTATAAGAATTTCCATTATTATGGCATTGCCATATTTATAGCGCCTTTCATTGTTAAATGTATTGCATTTCCATCACACTACTTTGTATTGCTTAGTGTTCTAGGAACTTAACAATTGAAACGTGCATTCTTGATAATAAGCCAAATTATTGTGCTGCACTTGAATTGCTTCAAATTTAAGAAATTAAACAGAAATTTGGGGTTTTAGGGTTAAGGACCTAAGAAAGTTGATGAAAAGTTGCATAGAAACGATTCTTAGAAGCTTAAACATTTTATTGTCTATTCATTTTGTTTTCAGCTCATTAAATTTTTCAGCCTTGAGTTTTACATTTATTATTATTATGTTATGCTTCAGCTTCCTTTTAAACTTGTTGTTGGCCTACTTGTCCCTTGTGTCCGCGCGACCACCCGCCGGCTGGCTGGCCAACTGTATAGCTGGCTGGCAAATGTAAAATCCCTGCCAAATGTAAAATCGCAATGCATAAAATTTGACAATTTATTGACGCTCTGTTGCTGCTCATAAAGTGCAACAGCACAGCAACGGAAAAGAAACAAGGAAAAAACAAAATACACAAATCTAAATATAAAATGTTGCAAATTGTGGCAGCCAAGCACACGGTCTGTGCCACCCCAGAAGGGCGTCATAAAGCCGTCAAATTATGTACGGAAAGTGTTAAGATACATAACTAGGCAAAAAGTGACAGACAGGCAGCGAGGCAGGGAAACTGGCAGCTACCCCATCTATTTTGGTGTAGTCAAAAACTTTATGAGGCATCTCATAGAAAAACAAACAACACTAAACAGAAAATCTAGCGCAAAATCCCTTAAAAGTCGACCCTGTCAGCGAGCATTCATGAGATTCGTTGGACTTTTTGGCTTAGTTCAAGCTGTTTCTAAGTAGTTTTTGTGAAAACCTCAATAGGCAAACCCACTTAAGCATTGCGGGGGTGTTTGGCTATAAAATTAAGAAGAAAAAAATATAATAATAATTTAGTATGCCCACACAAGCGCACGTCAAGTTCTTTTGTTGAAAAACAAACAACAACTAAAAAAGAGTTCTTGGCGCCAAATTTGGCAAGCGCTGTTTGTTGCCATATTTAGAAGAGTTCGTTTCATTTGAATAGCTAAGATTTCAAGTCATAAGCATATACACATGTAAATTATGACTAAAACTTGACTTGCATTAAGTGAGTCGAGCGATTTGAATGAATGAACGCCTTATAAGCACACACACACACACACACACACAAAAGAGAACGAGAACTTGTTAATGAATAAAAAAAGATCTTTCATTGATAATTATTAGATTGGCAAAAGCAAGCTGCGCTCAACACAGCTTCAAACACCTACAGTCTAACAGTCAACCTGCTCGCCAACTCAACCAATGCCCTTAAATGGTCAACAGATTGGACATGAGTTATAATTATATACAAGACTGACGCAGCGCTTAACAATATATATATATACCAAATGGTCATAGATGTAAATACAGATATGTGATGTGAGCGAAAGATAGACTGAGGCTAGTTATTAATTAAGCCGCCTGCGCATATATGGTTGGCTTAATTATTATAATTTATCTAAATGCCTGCTATCAATTTAGAGTTTTTCCAATCGCTGACTAATCCGTTACGATGCCCGCCTTGGGGCCGGCTTCGTCATATCGTATGATATGCAAATGCAATTTAACGCAAATTCGGCTTGGCTTATTCATCTAATCTGCCTCAATCTTCGTGTGGCGCACATCAGTCACGTTGCCAGCAGTTCGCCTGACATTTGACCGATTAAAATTGACAGCTGTCATGATTGCATTTTATGCTCACAAAAAATCAAAAGATCTAAAGCGCTGATTTTATGATTGCACATTTGAGGCCAAAAGAATTTTCAAATGCGTGCCCCCAAGACATTTTTTTGTGACTAAATGAAAAAGATATAAAGCTTTTCGCCGAAATGCCCTTAATTTGGTCTCGAACATCTATTAAAATCAACGCACACTTTCATGCACATTTTGTTTGCTTGTTTATTGCGACAATTTCCATGGTGTATTCAATATTTCAGTTTTTTTCACTCGCGTCGCCGCCTTAATGAGTTCTTTGGCCGACTCTGTTAATGTTCTTGGACAGCTCGAACGAGCCATGTCTTGTTGCTTGTTTTGGCCAATATTTTTTTTTCTGCTTTCTTGACTCTGTCTAGCAGCAAAAAATAGACTTTTTTGTGTTGTTCGCTGCCAAGCAAATTAAAATATGTGCAATATATTAAATGACTCGCGAGATTTTCCACTTTGTTTCTGTTCGCTGTTGCTGCTGCTGCTTGGAAAATTAACGTATGATTATAATTTATTTATTTAGCAAGTGCAGAGGCGTTGCCCAGACACATCATAATGTTCAATTAAATAAAATTTCCAAAATATAAGGTTCTAGGAAACTGCACTCAAAAGTTTAACAAAAATAAATCAAAAATGTTCTCAGAGTTTTGCGTTTGCATTTAATTATTAAACAAACACGATTGTTTTGCTGCCACACTAAACCGCAGACAGCCTTGTTCACGCCAAAAATCTAATCCCAGCTTTTCAATCTTATAAGCAGGCAGGCAATCAGGTAGGTAGATAGGCCAGTTGACACCTAAACCAAGCTAACATCTTGGCGGGAAGTTCGGCTGATTGATTGTTGTTGCTTATGGTGGGGGGCGCAGTAATTTGCATTGGCTCACGACTTGACTACAAGTGCGCTACATAAGTATCGTAAGTATCGTAAGCAGCAGGCAGAAGGCAGCTAATTTATGAATGCAAAAGCATTCATGCCATGAATTAGATGACTCGCTTGCTAGCTCCGTCAACTCTCAACATGGTGTGGGTGTTGTCAGCGCGTTATGGCCTTAACAATGCCAAAATGCTGTGATCGTGTGGGTGACAAAACCGAGTTTAACAAATTGTCAGAGCATTGACAAGCGTACAAAATGGCGCAACAACAAACTCAACTCAAATGGTGTTGGTTTTTTTTTTTTTTTTTTTTTTGGGTTCCACATTGAGCCACTGCAATTAAGCCGCGTTTGCCTGCCGGCCATAAAGCCAACTGCAAGCACAATTGGCATGAAATCCACAAAATGTGTTTTTGGCCTGGCCTTGAGAGTTTGCACGAAATTACTTTGCTCAAAACAAAAACACAGGCGGGCACACACACGCATTGCATTTACATAGAAACGCATGTATAAGTACGAGTGTGTGTATTCAAATAATTTCATTTATTTGTTAAATTTTTGCATATGTTATTTTCTGTATGTCTTGGGTTCTGCGGTTGGCCAACCACACTGATAATGAATATGTGGGCAACAGAATAATGTTAAATAAATATGTTAATTATGATATTACTTTTGGTTTTTTGTCAGTGATTGCTTTCTTTGTTGCACACAACGTACAAAAAACAGCTTGCTTAATGCGACACTTGATTTTATTTTTGGTAAATATTCTCATATCATAATGCTGTCATTAAAATGTTGGTTCACACGTTTCAGCTACTTTTTGCTCGAGCAATAAAAACAGCTTGTTTATTTAAAAAATCACAAATTTGCTTAACATTATTATTGCAATCAACACACACTTTTCTATATATATATTCTAAAAATAAGCGTAGAATTTTTATGGTTATTACGTTGATTTTTAGAGTGCATTTTTAAAAATATGCAAGCGCAGGCGCCTTTTTATACTGACCCATTAAATTGTGTGTGACAAGATAGAGCAAAAAGTAAAAGTAAGTAAAAGTGTTTAAGGTTAGAGAGTTTCAACAGAATCTAATTTTAATCTTTTTTGCAAAGGTCCAGGGTCCAAAGTTCATGTCTGCAGCAACAAATTTAATACAAAACATTCAATAAAGCACTGAAAATTGTTTGTGTTGATGCTGTATAAAATACAATTTTTTGACCAATGCAAATAACGTAAATATATTCCAACCAAAGCTGGCCACAAATCACAGCAACGTGTATAAAAAGAAAGAAGTAATGAAAAACACAATAACGAAACGCACCTGGACAGCTGGCCAGCTGTCTGGATTCTTTCTCTTTCGTATAAACAATTGGATAAATGCGAAAAATGTGCATATTAAGCATACAATAATACAGAATAATCTATATATGTATGCACGCATATAAATAGTTAATTGAACAAAGGTAATTTTCGCATGTGTTTATCTGCAACAAGTTGTTCACAATCAAATTGACGTCGCCTGAAATATGCGCCATAGTTTTATAAATAAATTAGATTGGGCTTTTCAACATGTGTATACACATTCGGGATATAAACAGAAATGACATGGCCAATGCAATTATGCGATTCTGTATAATTTTCTCATTAAAAAAGAGCATGCAAATATACTAATTCAATAATTATATGGATAGATGGTATTATATGTCTTTTGACAGCTTGCAAAGTTTTGCATGAAGTAAGACAATTTATTATTAGATTACACATCATGTTTTATTTTATTAGTCATTAAATGATCATAAAAAAACATTTTTTAACTACAATTAAACCATAAAACAACTTTCTTTGGTATTTTAATTAAAAACAAACAAAAAAAAAACAAAAAAAAATTGCCAGTGATAACAATCATAAGGCGCACATTAGCACAAAAGTAATTTGATAATAAAATGTGTTTTAATTAAATTTAATATGCTGTAAATTAAATACGACACCCAAACAAGCCAGCTTATTTAATTCGAGCTGTGATTAATTTGAGCAAAGTACTTCGACTGCTGCTGCTCACCCACACCGTAAATCGTGACGAATTTCGTTTCGGTTCTTAGCACTTTTTATTGTCATTTTTATTAGCGGGTTTCGTTTAATAAGCCGCAAAAACGAAAAAGCAAAAAATAATAAAATTTTAATGAGATAATTTGAAGGGACGCTCGAGACAGCTCTGCCCCCCCCCCCCAAAAAAAAACCCCATTGCTAAGCAACACAAGTCAGCGAATGACCTGGCCAAAAAGGGCAATAAAATGTATGCTGCTGTCAACAAAACAAGGAATATGCCACTGGGTCACAAATCTCACAAAATAGTTCACAGGGCAAATGTGACACAAATGTGTAGATATTATATTTTATTTTTTTCACATAGTATAGCTGTACATAAAGTGAAGGTAGTAGAGAACCGACGACACGCCACAATGCTTTCGCAGAGACAAAGATGAAGGCAGCGAGTCATGAATTTTAGTTGATTTCGTAGCTGACTTAAGGGCGTTGAAAGAAGCCAAAAGGAAGTGAAATGTTAAAGCAGTGCGGCGTGAATTTGTTGTTACTTTCAATTTCAACAATGGCCAAAATGGAAAGCTGTCAGATGGCTTTGGCGGCGGTTGTCAACCAACTGGCACACAAGTTTCCAACTTCTGCAAAGTAAACAACATCCACAAAGATGACGATGACGACAAAGAGTAAAAATTGAAATAAAAATGCAAATGATGCTTTAATGCGGCTTGGCTTTGCGTGTGGGTGGCTTGCAACAACAATAACATTACGACAATTTGTTCACACGCACACAATAAAAATAAATAACGGTAGACCCGTATGTGCAACATGTCAGACCTTGCAACTTGACATTAAGCTTTAATATTACAATAACAACAGCTGCTTCAACGGGAGCCCCGTCAACACAACAACAAAAACAATGCTCAATGGGGGCGTGTCCACTTGTGGCTTAACGAGTCGCGGCAACAACAACAACAAAAATAACAACAAATTACTGTCACAAAGACAAACAATTAACAAGTAATAAGATATATATTTTTGGAAATGCCTCAGCCTCAGCCTTGGAATGTTAGCGGGGCTCGTTTGTACTTGACCAATATTTGAGTATTAGTCAAGAAATTTGAGAATATCTCGAGGGTTAAAAATAGGCAGAGAAGGTGACAAACCAGCAATTGTGTCATTAGATAAATATACGATGTCACAATACAAACTTTGAACCCTTGCGATAAATTTTCCAATATTCACACACTTATTAAGGATATAAAACATATATGTAAGTACTAAACGAAATAACACATCGCAAAGAAGAAAAAACTTGCTATAATTACACAGAAAATAGCAAACGAAACATGTTCGAAAATCGTAAACAAGTTCGTAAATTGTAAGCCAATTTTTCCAAAATGAAAAAAAAAAAATAAACAGTTTATTTTGTTTTTTGCAACCTGTCATTGCCAAAAATCGTTGCAAATGTCGTCGTATACAGTTTAACAGTTGTTGTTGTTGCTGTTGTCGCTATGGGCAAAGTGGCGCAAGGCATCGCATCGAGCCAAGCAAAAATTGGCCGCAAATCAAACAGTTCCCATGTGCGCAATTTCGCACAAAATGCCGCCAGCAAGAAAAACCCGAACGCGAACCTAAAACCCGAACTGCAAATGCACTAAATGCGCGTAAGTTTGTGAAATTTGTTGGAAAATCTTGAACACAAAACAGAGAGACAACAAAAAGTGCTCCTAATGAGTTTAAAAAAGCAAAAGCAAAGATGAAAGGCAGGAAGCCACACCCCTAAAACTCAACACAAACCCGAAAAAAATAAAAACCGCCTCGTTTTGCGTATTATGTCAATACTTCAAAATTAATTAAGATTCTAACAATGAAGGTAGGTAGTCCGACAGAGGGGGGCGCGATGTGGGCGTTTTGTTTGAAAACCCTTTTTTTTTTGTATTAGCAAATACTTAAATTGAGAGGCCGGCATATGATAGTGACAAGTAAAGTGCATAAATTGTTAGCTTTAAGTAGAATCGTTCAATAAGTCAATCAGGCAGTTAAGGCCAGGTTGAGGGAACGGTATTCGATCGCCCATAATGCGCGCCCATTTTTTTTTTTCGGTTTGTTTCTATAAAGCAATTAACCGAGCTTATTTTATAGCCTGACCATATCGATGAGCTGTCTCTCCCTCTCTCTTTCTGATATATTCTCTCTGATATATTCCCTTTGCTCAGTTCGTAGCGATGGCTGCTTAAACCAATTAAAAATTAACAACATATATAGTATAGCTAATAGACAATAAATGTACTCAACCAATCAGGTTAGTTTTGCGCTTAGAGTGCCGTCGGCATTACCAATGGGCAGCAGCAGCGGCAGCTACTGTGGCCTGTGCGCTATCGCATAAGTGATAAGCTCATAAGCAAACACTTACCTGAAACGAGGCAAGACAGGTTGGAATATATAAGATAAGATTGCATTATAAAATGAAAACAAATGATTTTGGTTCACATACTCGAATAATACGTAATGTTATTTATGAACAAGTTCAAAAAGATACCTAGAGATATTAAACTCAAGCTATCTGCAGTCAAATTCGAGAGATAACGAGTATATAAAAATATATAAACACAAAAGATAAAGCCTTGGCAGCACTTAAATTGATAAAAAGGCATAAATGGTTAGACCATAATTTGAATAACAATATATGTAGAGTAAAACTTTTGCTAAAAAATATTTTTCGAATGATTCAGAATGCATGTTCTTGGAACATTAATGTACATTTTCTCATAGGAATCGATTGCTGCAGCTGGCAAATGTAATGGAATAGTTTACTTAAGTCGCAACTTTAAAGACTCATAGCTCCACACATACTTGATGAAACCAAGAACAACAACAGCTCAATCAACACGCATGGAGGTCACACTCTGCACTCTCCTCCTTAAGGGCCAAAAGAAAGCGGCATTCAATATTTGAGGATTTCTTCTATATATTTTTTTTGGGGGCTCTTTCTCAAAAATCTTGCTTTTGCCCGCTAGCTATTTTTAAAACACAAAAATCCAAAAAGATAAAATTTCTGTCAAGCGGCGGCAAGAGGCGTCGTCTGGTTGTTGCCACGCTGCCAGCCGAACGCTTGTTTATTTCTGGAGTAGCCGAATGACTTTTCCGGAGCCCCCTGCTACGTGTTTCTATGTGTGTGTGTGTGGAACATAAACAGACGCTGCTGCTGCCCGAACGGCCAAAGCAACCACAACAACGACACAAACAGCCAACAATAACAATAACAACAAAAAAAAAAACCAACTTACAAACAGCAACAACAATGTAGCAGAAGCAACAAATCTCACAAATCACGCACCAAATTAAAATACAGAGTGCAAAGACAGACGGCGGAGAGCCGCAAAGAAAGCAGCAACCACAAGGTTCATGACCTTTTGCGTTCTTTTGATTTCCTAGTTAAATTTGTACTATGATGCCTATGATTTTGGTTAACGCTTTACCTGAAATCTATCCATCTACAAAGAAATTGCACTGAAACGAAAAGTCGTGCGGAATACTACCACTATATATATGTATAGTGCACCAAAAAGCAAATGGCGTAGAAATTTTTGTGAAATTTATGGCATATCCAAAAATTTGTTATTGTTGATGAGATTGCGAAAGTTTGGATAAGTTGTAAACAACATTTCGTGTTGCTGGAAAAAAATTTTCGTTGGTATTTCATAGATGCCTTGGCATTTGTTTTCATTTCGGAAAAATATTTGTTTCTACACAGCTATAGATATAGAATATTCTTTCTTTGTTTGAAAACTTACAGCTGTTATGCTGCGCGTGGTTTAGCGGAAATTAAAAATATATATATATATATAAGTATATATCGTCATGCTTGTGTACCTTTCTATACAGCCTTTTTGTATTTCGAATGCGTAAACAAACATTTTGAATATTTTTTGGTTTTTATGAGTGAAAGTTGCATTTGCCAGAGTTGGGAACATCCTCTCGAATTGGTCGCTTTATATCACATGTTTATTGGTTAACAACAAACAAAAATCAAGATACTGCGAAATGTCTCTATTTGGCCATAATATTAATTTAATAACGAACAAATCGCAGCACCGACAAAAAAGGCCAACGAAATTCATTACCAACATCTGACAAAAATAACATGTTTAAGAGAAGGTAGTTATGTACATATGTATATGGTTTTTGTATTTGTGAACTGTGGGCGTCTTTAAGCGCTTTAAATGGGCCATGCATTGCTTGTACAATAGTTGTAGCTACGCAGCATGTCACTTGATCGTGCCAGCCTTTTACTTGCCGTATAATTAATGTTGTTTATCGCGCATACGCAACGTGACGCACGTCTTACTGGGCCCCCCACACACAGACTCACAAACAAACCAAAGACAATACATGAAAGAGCTTTTGCTATTGCCATAAATTATTACAGGGCCCAGAGAGGTCTTAACTACCTACTACCACTTGTCCACCTACCCACTGTCACCGTCTATATGTCATTTGTTAGCCGAAAGTACTCATATATATATTTAGGTAAGTGTGTCTCTCTACATGGGCACTTGTATGTATGTATCTGCATAATTATACATACTTATAATATGTAGCGTAATATGCTTGACCAAAAATTCAAGTGTCCAACAACTCGTTTTCAAACAAAAGTCAAGAAGTTGCCGCATTTATTTCTAGTTATACTCTATGTCAATAAGCTTCAAGGGTATGTTAAAATTGTCAACAATTATAAAGTTATTACTTTAAGATAAGTTGTGAAGCATTAACACCGCCGTTTATTAGCTGTCGTTTAAAAAATTTTACTCAATTGCAATTGATTTATAGATTTAAGAGCATAAAATATAATGCACTGAGTATCTCAGGGTCGACTTTGCTTTACAATTTTGCATTTAGCTATTTATTAGTTTGTCTTACTATATTGCAGGTATGTTCAACGTTGTGCAACTTGTTCTTAACACCTTTGAGCGCCCACATATTTTATTTATTTTTAGTGCGGCAACGATCTGTCTCTTGCTGCTACTTTGCACCTCTCTCGCTACACCTTTGCATGGCCTTTTGTCTTTGTATTTATGCTGTCGCTTTGTATGACAAAATACAAGAAATGTGTGTGTTATTTTTGGTGTGGGCTGGTGCGTGGAGAACCGGAAAAGCCTACGTCTCAATATGAGTTTGACTTGGCCTGGTCTGAACAGGCTTTTTAGAAAATGCAAGTGCACTCGTTCATACTTATATATATGGTCTATGCCTATGCCAATGACATTCATCCAACTGTCACTTGTATCTGTGATAAGCCACAAGATGTCCTTGAGATGCAATCCGAGTGGGCAGTTAACTATTCGAAAGTGAAGCGGAAATTGAATGGCATTGCTTAATGTACAATGTTGCTTGAGTTGATGATGTTGCTGTTGCCATGGTTGATTTTTCATTGAAATATTTTTATTTGAGAGTTCTAAGAACACATTTGGCATGAGATGAGCTCCTTAACTAGGTTAAAGCTTATTTACAGTCAAAATTTCCAATCAAAATATTTGACTAAATAGTTTTACAGAGAAAGTTTAGGCTTTGTTTGAAAATAGGCTTACGAATTAAACAAAACAAAGTAATAAAGATTGCATAATGTATCCTTGGCTACCTTATTTGTGGCACGCTAATCATTTTGCTGCCACATATGGCAATCGGCTGCCACCCACAACACACATTTAACGATCGGACATCAGAAACATGGAGCGACCATACAAAACTGCCATTTAACCCAAATACGCAGATGAACAAAATAAAACGTGGCAGCACGACATTCAATTTGTGTGTCATAATGAACATAAACAACACAACACAAAGACAAAGACAAAAGCAACATGCAACGCACAGAATTAGTAAGGTAAAAGAAACAGCTGATGGTAAATGCAACAATTAAGGCGTCATGGGGGCGTATTGGTTGACATATTTTTGGCAAAACCAAAGACTTTCAGTGGAAACAGTTGAACGACACGAAAGTGCGTGAAATTCGCTGAAGCAAATATGCGAAAATAGCGCAAAACTCAAACGGCTGGCGCGGCCCCAAACCAAAAGATACACACCAAAATGCCAAAAACACATACACACACACACATTGTGTGAAATACAACGTGACAACAACGTCGACGTCGACGCTGACGCTGACGGCAACAACAACAACATTCATTCATGCTGCACAAGTAAATACGCGTCGTTTTGGGTTGAATTTCTCAATTGCAGACAGCCAAAAAGATACAAAGATACAACGGCTAGTTGAGAGGGCGCTTAAGATTTGTTGCTGGTGTTGCTGTTGTTGTTGTTGGCAGTTGTGTTTATGCCACGTTTTAATTATCAGCTGCAGCCATTAGCATTAGCCTGTTTATGCTTTGAATCTGTTAGATACATATCTTAAGCTTACATAGCTGTTTATCGTTCTTAATGACAGCGAACAACAATGACAAGAAAAACACAAAAAACTGAAAACCGTTCAGGAATTGTAACCGCATGTTTACAACTTTTGAATGTATTATAAAGGTAATCTAATAATAGCAACAAAATATATATAAACAATTAATATAAGAAATTATTCACTAATTGAAATCAACTCTTGAACTTGTCACTGTATCCCCATATCAAGTTTGGCAATCTAACTTTTCTGTTTTTTTTTTTTTTTTTGGCATCGTCTTTAATTTGTTTTGTGGCTGGCGTAAATGACGCATCTGTATTATGTATCTGTGACACATTCGCTTAATGTGCTTGTCAGTTGCAGCATCTGACACATGCCCCTCTCTTCCTCTCCCTGTATCTTCTTGTGCTTGCCACACACTAACCGTCTGTATATAAGTATTCATAATAATGATCTATCAATTAAACTGCAATTGTTCTTAAGGGTGTCTCTCTTTGCCTCTCTCTGTGTGTTTGTGCCCGCATTTCACACGACTAAGAGTACTTTTTGCTCTCACGCATTAAAGTTTTTTGGTCGTTTGGCAATTGAAAATTTGTTCGTATTGATCAGCCATGAAAATCGATATTGTCGATTGCAAGCATTGCACAATAAAAGTGATTCACTTGCCACAAGCGCTACTCAAGTGGCATCGCCAGCCCCCAGACCAGCCAGCCAGCCTGCCCATATAAAGCAATCAGGCAATTCGAGTTAAAGTTTAAGTTGGAAGTTCGAAGCCAAGCAGCAACGACCATATGGCACCAAAAAAAAAAAAAACAAACTTCAAAGCGAAATTTATTGCCTTTTGCATCTTCTACTTACACGCAGCAGCACACTCTCTCAAGTGCTATTTGCAGCAAAAGCAGCAGCTAGCTTTGTTATCAAATTGTTCAATTTGTGCTGGCATATTAAAGCAATTGTCTAATACCACATGGCTGTGTTGAGAATCGAAGACGATGACGACGACGACGACTGCTGCTGCTGGTAGTCGCGTGCCATGCTTTGGTGGGAAGAGGAGGAGTGGAGAGTAGAGACGAGGATAAAGAAAAGTAGAGTCAACAAAATGTTGTGTGTGTCTGGGGGTGTGTGTGTTTGGAATATGAGCATGCGAAACATATTTTAATTACGAGCGTTTTGTACCGAATCTTTTTTTATTATTTGCTTTTTGTTGCTATTTTTGTCAAAAAATTCAGTATCTGTTCTGTTTCTCTCTTTCTCTCTGTTGCAAGCTGGCTTCTGCATGTGTGTGTGTGTGTGTATCAAATGTCATGCACGTTGGAAAATGACGCAATCTGCAAAAATTTGTTAGGGGGGTGAGGAGGCGAATGGGAATATTAAAGTCAGGCACTTGAAAATGCTAATTGAAGGCTGCAAATACAAACACACACACACAAGAAGATACACGCGACAGCTTGTAATATTTGTATCTTTGGGATTGCCATCTGTGTATTTTGTGTTGAGTCATTTGTACTTCGGTTGGCTTGGTTGACGATATCATGTTTGGGCCGCATGTCTATGAACTCTCAGTCGGTTAGTTGAAACGCCGTTAACGTCAAAAAAAAATACTTGCTAATTGATGGTCAAGTCTTTGAGTAGGCAAAAAAAAAACACATTCAACTAAAAGGTTCGCAAATGTTTGCACACAAGAAATGCGAGTGTTTAAAGAGAGGGGGATCAACTTTTTTTTGGTAATTGTAGCAAAAGTTGTCAACTATAGAACTTTGATAGTGATACTGTAGCTTTTAATCTTCAAGCTAAATTTCGACGATATTTTCCTTAAACCCTAATACAGAGAATCTTATAAAATAGTCTCAAACTCATAGCATATAATCAAATTGTAAAGTTTTAATGTGCCTTTTCCCCTTACATGATGATTATGCTTTGCAATTTGCCACCCACTTTCTATGGCAGATCCTAAAGCACTGCAAACCCCTACAACTAACCATCGATCCAAAACCAATTGAATGTTAAGTTCGCAACTTTCGCCTTGTCAACGATAAGCGCTTCAATGATCAATGAACGAACGATCAATGCCCTTTTGCAATGGTCATATCATAAATTTCTTGTACAAAATGCAATTGTTTAATTCAATGTGATCGATTGCTTCATTTGCTGCACAGTTATATTCAATGGTCAATAAAGTACAGACAGACGGACAGCAGCTCCTGGCCATGGTTAACTTCCGTGGCTAACGCTTGGCTGCTTCTGCTTATTTTGGGTAGAGAGCCCCTAATGCGGGTTAGCCAACATACACACACACACACACATATCTATAGTAAACGCATAAACATAAACAACAACAACAGCAGCAGCAACAACAAACAAACAAATCAAATCAAAAGCAGCCAACGGTTTGCTGCCATGACAAAAGATTTTAATTGAATTTGAAAAACGCAATGGAACGTGTAGATAGGTTTTTTTTTCGCCCTTACCCCCCCCCCCTCTCTCTTTCGCACAGGGTACATATATGTATCCAGAGGGTTTGCCAGCTGTGCCCACGCGTTCCGCATAACAATTGTCAACAAATTTATGAGCACGACGTCAACTTCACTCAACTACTCGTATGTATATATGTATAAACATCTATCTTTCTCACTCTTTCGTTCGTTGCTAGTGGGTTTCGGTTTGGGGATTGGGCCCGGACTTGCGCCTGAGTAGTAGTAGTAGTAGTACTGATATCAAATTGAAATTCAAAAGCGTTCATTGCGCATTTAAAAAAAAAAAAAAAAAAAACAAAAAGTTTTTTAATTTGTTTGCAAAGCGATCGATGAAGCGTTCGATTGCTGATTGCTGATGCATTTTAGCATTTGTTTTCCAATTTAATGATGATGCTCTTTATAAGCATCTATAGGCAAACAACGCCCCAAAAAACGACCATTGAGAGCACAAAATTCCACAAGGCGGACGGGCACAAGCTTAGGCCAAGCAACAAAAAAAAAACCATTTCCAATCATCTAAATTTAGATAGAAATGAAACACATTTCAAATTTTTCATGAAAGAAGCAAAAAAAAAAAAAAAAAAAAATCAACGAAAATGTCGAGCGTTGAAAATTTTGCTGCGTGTATGTATCTAAGAGTAATGCCAAGTATATATATATACATACATATATGTATCTGGCCCCCATATACATACATGCACAAAAAGTATCTATAGCTGTGTGACTACAACACATAAACATTTGCTACTAGCTATAGCGGGTGTAGTCCGAAACGTAATTTGATTTTTTTTCTCGTTTTTTTTTTTTAATGCACAACGCAAGATACACAAAAACCGTTTTGTCTGTATCTGTAGAAGATCGCAAGGCGTTGCGTGCCACAGAGATACAATGAACGAAAGAGTTGTTGTTGTTGTGTTTATTTCGGCCAATGCGTGGGCATTAAATACACCTTTAAATAATAATTTGATTAGAGTTTTGCGTCCGCTTTGATGTTTTACAGATACAGATACATTTAGAGGTACATATACAGATAAAGATCTGGTCGTCAGACGTCATGCGAACGATCATCTTGAGTAATGTATATACTATAGTTTAGCTAAATGTATCTCATAGATACAAAGTACGTGAAGTTATGCTTGGACTGCGTTGCCGTAATCCGAGCACACACACACACACACAGAGAGAGTGTCTTCATCTCTTGACGTAGTCGTCAACAACGTCTTTCCACAGTCTAGGCACACTTCAACTGTGCAAATTGCTCGGCATGCATCAAGATACAAAACTATATAACAAAAACAACAACGCTAGAAACGTGCTCGGACGACATGTGTCATATGTATCTAACAGATACAATAAACTGTTGCTGCTGCTGCCGTTGCTGATACTACTACGCGTCGGACAGTATCTTTCTCAGATTTGTGTGCGCTGCTTAATTTTATTATATTCGTCTTTTTCTTTTCTTTTCGTTTTGTTTTTTTTAGACGTGAGTCACTACCCCCAACAAAAGCAACAACGATATCCAAAAGGAACAACGAAATTTATGTCAGCAGTGCCAAAAGCGACGAGCGAGAATAAAGTACAATAAAAACAACAAGCGGCAAATAAATAAATAACATGAAATTCTAAATGCAAAAGCCAAGCCAAGAAGCTACAAAATAACAAACAAACATAAAAGAAAGACAAAACTCATACGTGGAAAAGTATATAAATGTGTGTATTATTGTGTGATGGGGCACTAGAAGCTTTCAACAGGTTGCAACAGAGAAACAAATTTTCTCAAATTGCAAAAAAAGTGCACGAAACGTAGCATGAGAATATGAAAATATTTCCTATCAAATTTTTATTTCTTTTGAGACTTTTTAATTAGTTGTAGCAACAGAAAAAATTTATGTTATGCAGAACAATTCGTTATTATTGCATATTTGACAAATTTAACTCGTAAAGCTAAATTTCTTGGAAAATTTTTAATGATTTTCTATTTTTTTACTATTTTGTATTTTTAAGTTTTCTACGAAATATTTTCTTTGACAAAGTTGGTCATTTTATGTTATCAAAAGGTTAAAATAGCACGAAAATAATAAAAAATATTAAACATTAAAAACAAGAAGCATTAAGTTCTTTATGCGACCCGCATTTCACAGGCTGACACTTTGCCACACAAAAAAACAAAGCAATTGAAAAGAGAAAGTTGCAAATGCGACATAAACAAAAGCAAAACAAAAACCTTCTAGACCGCTGTTGAGAAGTCGAAAGTCGACCCACAGACGGCCCAAACGCCACAAGTCGGAGCAGAGGTAGAGGTTCCGGGCTGCAATCGCATCTAAGCTGAATTTAGTTCAGGCTGTAGCCCATCCGCCTGCTATGCCACAACTGCCACAGCTGCTGATAAGCGGGTGGGTGGTGCCAAAAGTAGTTAAAACCATAAAACAACAACAACAATAACAACACCAGCACATACTCATGCACAGAGATTTCCTTGTAGCTGGTCGAACGAGTTTTACAAATTGTCAACGCTTTTGCTTTGCTTTTGGCAAATACAATTTGTAGACAAAAAACTAGTTTGCAGTACATTAGCTCTCAGTGTATCTAAGTATCTCTATCTGTTATCTGTTAACAGTGTGCAACATAATTTTGTCATTACGGCCGGGGCGTCACATACTTTAACATACACACATATGCATATGGCCAACAGATGTTAAGTAAACAACAACAACAGTCGAGCATGTTTGACTTCGAACGGCGCAAACTGTTTCTGTTAGCTGCGTCCAGGTAGTCGACGTCGTCGTCGTCGCTCTCTTTGCAGTCCTGCACCACGCCCCCCTATGCCGGGTATGCGCCTTGTTGACTGCCGTTGCCGTTGTGTTGATTTTTTCGGCCTCTGTTTTGTGCTTGTCTTTGGCTAAGGCACACACGAGCGTGGGCAGGGGCGGGGGCGGTGCATGGCAGAACGGGGCGCGCCTCATTTAAATTCAGATGCATTTTGCAAATTTTATACAGTGGGCGAAAAAAGGAATGCCGCAACACCAGATTTGATTTCAATTATTTTTGCTTGCTTTTTATCACAAATCTGACCACTGTGCGCACATTGTTGCCAATCAATTGCTCCTTTGATTTGAGCATCGAATAAAAAAAATCACAAAGAGAGCAACACATGAGAGGTCCCGTTGAATAAAGAAGAAGCAGACAAGAAAGCAAAGCATGAATTGACAAGAAAAGCATAACAAAAGCGGCAAAAAGGCAAAATACTTGTAAGCGTGCTCCTCAACGAAACAGAGACGAGACGAAGACAACGACGAAATCGAACACAAAAAGGAAGTAACTAAAAATAACAAACAACTGACGGCAATGGAGACGTCGACGTTGACGCTCGACGCTGGCAGCGACGTCAACCGCATTGACTTTGGGCTCTCCGCTAGCAAGGTGGAATGAACTCAAGATCAAGCAGAGAAGCAAGCAGCCGACTTTAAATATAGAAAGAAGAAAACAGCAAGGGAGACGACAAGAGAGACAGACTAACAAAGTAGCGCTTATTGGGGGGGCCGCCGCTTTGTTTAAAGAGAGATGCACACTCCTACACACACACACACACACATACACTTCTATTTTGGGGTCGTAGTAACTGTGTCGTAACTTCAAGAAGAAGCAGAGCAAAGAACAAATAGAAAATTCTTTTTAGAGCTGTAGAGCTTAGTTTATATTTGAACTTACCTTCATCCAGCAGACGTTCCACATGCGTAAAGACATTGGGGAATGCTGCCAATTGCTTGCGATCCTTTAACAATTGTGCCAAATAGTCGGCAATGCTTTGTGTGCTTTGTTGTTGCTGTTGTGGCGTCATGTGCTGTACCTGTGGCACCACTTGCGGGGGCTGCTGTTGTTGTTGCTGCTGCTGCTGTTGCTGTTGAACGGCAGCAACTGCTGCAGCCGCAACGGCAGCGGCCGCTTGTTGTTGCAACTGCTGTTGCACAACGGCTTTATTCTCACATATACTCATTTTGTTACTTTGTTTGTGTGTTTTTGTTTAAGCTTTTACAATTGTTTATTTGGTTGCACAATGTTGTTGTAGTTGTTGCAGAGATTCTTCTTTTATGATGCTTATTTAACTTTTTCTCGTCTGTTTCGCTGTTCTGCTTATATTTTATTGAACGTATTGCACAATTGCTACACAAAAGGCCAATTTTAAACACGCTTCGATTTTTTGTTGTTATTGTTGTTTATGGTTACTGCAAAATGAAAACACAAAAATTGTTTTTTCTTTTTTGTTACGAACTGAATTCTCAGTACACATATGTATGTGTATATTGTTGGCGAGAGCGCGATATACAGAATAACAGATTGAAAACACAACTCCACCCAAAAAGTTTGAGAAAGAAACGAACAAAAAACACAGCAGCAACAACAACAATATCAATGAGAGAGCAAATTGAAAATGAAGACTGAAAAAACAAATTCCTCAGCGCAGCAAGCGGCGGCTGCTTCTGATCGGTAAGAGGAAGAGAAGAGCAGACAAACGGCGCAGTCGCTGTCAACGTTTTGCCAGCCAAACACACTCAAACTGTTCATTTGTAGGGGTGTTTGTGTGTGTTTGAGTGTGTGTATGTGGCTGGGAGCGTAATCGTGAGCAACGGAGATGAATGAAAGCAGAATGTCAAAATAGCTGCTCATTCGATCGTTTGTGCGTTCGTCCGCTCTCTCTCTATTACTCTCGGTGGCTGCAGCAGCCACCAAGAAGTACTACAGAAAAGAAATTAATTTTTATATGCAAATTAACACACATATTTCTTATTTGCAGCGGAATTTATGTGAATTTCATGAGCATTAATGCAGAAATTTCAATATTTTACTTGCTCGTTGCCACAAAGAATAAACAGCAGCCATTGCTGAAACGTTGAAAAAAATTTCGCATGAAATATGCACATTTACTGTTGCTGCTGATTATGTTTTATTTGTTGTTGTTGTTGCCCTCTTTGAGTGGGGTTATTGCTTTCAGTTTGGGTTTCACATTCATAGCGCTTAATAAAGTTGCATACATTCGCATTTGTTGTACACTGCATTTGGTAACTATTTGTGAATTCCTTTTTTTGTTTTGCTTTAAATTTGTATTCGAGTCGGGTAAAAGGAAAACGCACGGATCTCGCCTCTACTTGAACGATTCTTCCTACTTCTAAAACTGAACCGCACGCAAAGACAGAGAAAAAGAAACTGATCGCAAAGCGAACTGGCGAACAAAAGGAAAAGAAGAGAGCCAGCATGCCATTTTGAGTATAACAGCGCGTTAACAGCATTACAGATCAGCTAACAGCGCTGCCACCCCTACTGTTTTGTGCAGCTGTTTGGCTTATCGGATAATTTTAGCTTAAAAGCAACGTTATGCCATTTGCAACCATATATATAAACTTATATTAACTAAATAAAAACACTTTTATTATTTTTATCTGTTCTAAATGTCCAGAAAATGTGTCATTGCAATTAATGCAAAGTATTTGAGAAAAGGTGGCAGCACTATGCTTGTTAATCATGCGCTGCCCACAGACGCCATCTCGCTTGCACTCGTTTGTCTAAGCATATTTGGCGCGTTGGCGTCAATTTGAATTATGGAATTGAGCGCGGAGGCATTAATTACGTACAAAAATTCGTTAGCCAGGCATCAACGACGAATGCGAATGCGAATACGATTAGAACTCTGAATACACTGTTGTCGCCGAGATATGTGGGCTATTTGGCCAAAAGCTTATGCAAATTAAGCCCGTACTAGCCCGTTGCGGCACTGAGATGGAAATGTGCGGCCAAAAGCCAAATGTTGGTGTTAAAAACTTGCCTTCAGCACACAAAACACATTGTGTGTGCTCATAAAATGTATGTGGGAAAAATTGGCATTCGCATTCGCGCACACCATATATGCTACACTGGACAGCAACAACTTTTACTTTCCATTGCAAAATGCGTTTTGCACTTGTATCCTCCTACACTTGACAAAATATTTGCCCTTAAACTAAGTTTAAAAAGTAGCAAACTTGAAAGTTTCTGCTTGAGTTCTTCTTTAGGCAGCTTGCTTTTAAACTTGTTTTGACAAATTCTTGCTTTTAAACTCCTTTGTTTTGACTAGTGTAGTAGCAGGTAGTATTTGTGCGTCAAGCTTCCGTGTATGCCACAAAAAGCCATCAGCAACGAAGACCACTTTACACTTACAGCACCCGCATGCATGCACCATAAACACACAACAACAACAAAAACAACAAACATACAAAAAGAGACGTGAAAGTTTTCAATCACATCCACAGTGGAAAGCAGGCGCCCACCGACCTGACCAACAACTTCAGGTGTATGTGTGTGTGTGTGTGTGTGGGTTGAAGCCGGCATAACTATAAAGTCGCATTATGTACAATTTTATTACGATTGGAAATATATAGATACGGAATATGTGTCACACAGATTTAGACATTGTATTATTATTATCGCTTTTCGATTTACGGCATGAATCTAAAGCCTATTTTAATGTTTGACACCTACACACACACACACACACACACACAAAAAGAGACACATCATTTGATAGCCGTGGGCTGTGCTTAGCTTTAGGGCTGAATACATATTCCAACGTATTTCGGGTAGCACTTTCAATTTTTTTATTTGAGAGCTGTGTGTGTGGAAACAGTATATTGAAGTGCTACCAACTGACTTGTGAATAATTTTCACACACACATGCACACACACGCACACACTTAAAACACCTCCCACAACGAAATCCCAACCTCGTCTTATTGCTGGATGGGCCTGACCATTCAAGCCTGAGTTATTGGTTTTTACTCGAAGCCAGAAATGCAATTCAATGATTTCAAAGACACACGCAATGATGGAAACCGAAAAAGCTAAAAGCCAGAACGAAACGAACTTATTAGGCATTTGTCTAGGCAACATACTGACAAACAAGCCAGGTTAGTAGGACAGTGCGGCAAAAGCTGAGGTAAATCATAAACAAATTGTGAAATATTTTAGAATAATTTTCCATTCTAAAAAGGCCAAAATCAAGGACACAAAGAAATTTCTAAGCAATTACAAATAAATACATAACAAAAGACAGTTTTTCTTTCTGCAATTTCATATCAATTTGTTTGGAACATAAATAGTCAACAGCAAAGGGTAGAAAGGCTAAAAGGCTAAAAACACAAAAAAAAGTTATTTTTATAAAAGAGAAAATACTTTTTCAAGAAGTTTAAGGGAAAAAGTATTTGCAAAAAGGCTAAAAACTTAAAAAAAAAGGTATTTATACAAAAGAGAAAATACTTTTTCATAAAGTTAAGCGGAAAAAAAGTATTTGCAAAAAGGCCAAAAGTAGATTTTCTAAAATGAAATTTCAAAGAAAATATATTTTCATTATAATCTTCAAGCCTTCCATCAACAAATCACATTAATTATAGGATATTTCTAATGTTTTTCCTTTAGTTAACCATCTTCCTGCATCACCAACGAGTTCGATCTCATACCACTGTGCCGCTAAAACTGTATCTCGATTTCGCAACTCGTGTACTTCGTTTCGTGGCAATATGTCACACGCACACCGTTTTTGGTTCAGAATCCTTAGCCATACGGCGCACATGCCAATTTCGAATGCAAAGGGGGAAGCAAGTGAGGGGATGGAAGTGTGTTGCAAAACTGATGACGACAATGGGGTTTGGCTTTGACGCTAGCCGACAAATTATGCACTTGCTTTTTTCGGCCAATTTGCAATTGACACACAAAAGTGTGTGCGTGTGTGTGTTTACCTTCCCCCGCTTCCTCGTTTTATGTATAATTAGCAGCGGCATGTTTGGTTAAAAGCCAACTTGTTAGCCATTAAACAGCCCTGGCCAACGCAAGCAACGCCTGTATGCAGTTTGGCTTTCATTACGCATGCAACTAACTGTTGCGTAGGCGAAACGCAAATGCTTTGAGCCAAATACAAAAAACCAGCTTTTTAACGCCCACCAAACACCTCAAGACAACTCAGGTAGTCATTTTATTTATACATGAATGAATATATACTACAATACTTATCGTATACTTAACTTTTTTCCCAAGCTTCATTCAGTTTGGTTCAAGAGTTTTTAAGCTCTGGTAAACAAAGTTTGTTTAAGATGACGTTTCCTGTATTTATAGGCATACTCAGGTTGTTAGTCTGTTTTATTTGTTAATTAATATTAAGTATACACACGAATGGCAGGCAGCATTCATGCATTCATAAATCCAAAACCGCATGAATGAGTCTCAAACTGTAAACCAACTTCGATTTCATTCATAAGCTGCACGTTGTAGCAAGTGTTGCAAGCAAGCAATATAACGGCTAATGTGCATAGTGGGAGGGCGTGGTTGTTGTTTTTCTTTTTGGCATTTAATACGCCCACCTACAAAAAACTACTATTAATTTGTTGTTATCCATGGTTGGTTTTTGATTATGTTGCATTGTGGGTGTCGTGGGTTAAACGAGTTTTTATTAGAAAATTGTTTACAGCCTTCAATGTGGCTGTTTTTCCAATTGACTGCGACATTGTATTCGTGGGCGCCAATAATAAGTCACAGCGCGAACACATTGCTCAATTGAATTCAAATAACACGCATCTCAAACTGTAACAACAGTTTGGACAGCATTGCACAACCAGCAATAAACTGGAACAATTTAAAGAAGCAAATGTGAGAGATACATTTTGCCTTATACGGCATAACTTGTTAAATGCTTATTCACAAAAAGAAAAAGGCGGCGATAAATATTTGAGCCAAATAACAGACGAATAAGGCAAGCCGACATCCGTGTGGGCGTTTGGAACCACTTAATGGAGATGAGTTGTCCCAAAAAAGATTGTGAAATAAAGACATGAATATATACATTTGCACAATGTCAACAAGTATATATATATATATATATATAGTCGTTTATATATAAGAGTCGTACATGGTTTGGATATACTTAATGCTAACAGAATTAACGCATAAACTTCTTGGCCTGATCACGATTGACCTGCTTGAACATACGCTGCTTGGATTGGCCACTGTCATTCATCTGTTTGTAGTAACCAAAGCCGCCACCGCCCATGCGTTTCTCGGGACGCTCGCGTTTGGCAGCGCCCACCTTGAGGTCAACCACTGGCGGCACCAGAAAGCCAAAGCTCTTGGCCACCGCCTGCAGATCCAAAGTGTTCACATTGAATATCTGTTTCAGTTGATGCGAATCGTAGGCGCGCACATACGATTTAAAGGCCTCCTTGGCCGATTGATTGAGGAAATAGTTTTTCGATATCAATTTCTCCAACTGCAAATGTCAAAGAGAAACGTTAAATCTTTTTCAGTTTATAGTATTGTATGAGACTAACCTGCAGCTGTATGTCAGCAATCTTTTGCCAAGAGAACTCAAATTCATTGAGCGGCACCTTGGCTGCTTTCAGATAGCGCAAGAAACCCAACTCTTCAGGGCGCAGCATAAGCAGCGCATGACCCGAAGTACCCGTGCCGCGTGCTGTACGTCCCACACGATGTATATACTCGCGTGGATCATCTGGCGGATCAAACTGTACAATCCAATCGACTTGTGGTATATCCAAGCCACGCGCCGCCACATCTGTACAGAGCAGAATACCTGTCTCGGCATTGCAGAACTGGAAGAATGTTGTTGTGCGTTTCGTTTGTTTTTGTTTGCCGTGAATGGAAGTCACGGGCAGATCGATGTAGTTGAAGAGCTCATGATGATACTTGACCGACATGCATGACGAGAAGAAGACCATGACCTTCTTCTTGCGATTCTTCTTGAGGAACGTGAAGAGTACGAGCAATCGCTTCTCCGATGGGCATACAATATAGCCCTGCTCCAAACCTTCAACGGTAGCCGTCTCCTCGTCATTATGTACGCCCACATAGATGGGTTCGCTTTTCAGCGCCAGTTTTGACAATGCATCAATTCGTTCCGTTTGTGTGGCCGAGAATAACATGGTCTGACGGCGTTCTATGGTAAATAATATCTTAGTTTTAAGTTCATTGAACCCTAAGAGGCTACTACTTACTTGGCAATAGGTTAATGATTTGCTTAAGCTCCTCCTCAAAACCAATCTCCAGTATACGATCCACCTCATCAATAATCAAACATTGCAAATTCTTGTAGAGAAAATCGGGTGAGTTTTGCAAATGATCGAGAAGACGTCCAGGCGTCGCCACCAGAATGTTTATGCCTTTGCCAAGCTTCTCGCTTTCCACCTGACGATTGGAACCGCCCATGACCAAGCCGTAGGTGTGATGATGATGCTCCATCAGCTCCTTGAGCACACCAAACGTTTGCATCGACAACTCTCGGGTGGGCGAGATGATGATGACGCCCGTGCCATTGCGTGGCATGAAACGCAGCTTATTAATCAGCTCCACGGCGGGAATAAGGAAGGCCAGAGTCTTGCCTGAACCCGTTTGGGCAGCGCCCACCAAATCTCGGCCCTTTAGCAATGGGGTCAAGGATTTGGCTTGGATCTCGGTCATTTCGGTGAAACCCATCTCAGCGATGGCACGCAAAGTGGCCTCCGAAACGGCGCCTTTCAGTGAGGCAAAGGTGCGATCATCGGAATCCCGTTTATCCAATGCTGATAAGGAAGATTCCACCGAAAAGGTTGTTTCGTCGTCATTGGTTGCATTTCCATTTGTTGTTGCTGCTGCTTTTTTTGTTGGCTTTGCCTGCAGCTTGGTTTTCTTTGCGGGCGCAGGCTCGTCCTTTCTGCTCTTCTGCTTCATCCTCTTCCGAATCATCTTCAGGTGAGTTTGCAGCTGTAAAAAGCAAAGAAGATATTAATAAAAGTACTCAACAAACTCATTAGATAAGGTTTAAGTTATGGGGATTCAGTTATTTTTAAAAGTAAATCTCATGCCTGCACAAATCAACATTAACGCGTTGCTTGAGTGCCAATCAAATTCGCCTTTAAATCATCATTAAACATGAGGTATAAGAAATTATGCTTGTGAACATACCATCACTATCAATCTCTTCGTCGTCGTCATCATCATCGTCCTCTGCTTCACTGTCACTTGCTCCGTTTAAGGCTTCTTCATCCTCATCTTCATCGGATTCTGAATCGGAGTTTGCAACCTGAATTTGTGGCTTCTTTTTCTTTTGATTTTGTTGCTTCTTTTTAAGCTTTGGCTGCTCCTGGAAATCATCTTCCAAATCATCTAAAGTTCACATAAAATATATTTAAGCTTTGTTGTTGCATTGTTTATTGTTTAACTTACCTTCTTCCTCCTCAACAGGCCACTTTGCTGTCTGTTTCCGTTTGTCCGGCTTGCTTTGGCCTGCTTTTCTCACTGGCTGCGGCTCCAGCGCAGGTGCTAACGGTTTGCTTTTACCCTTTTTCTGAGAGAGTTCCTTCTTCATCTTCTCGCGCTTGACTATCTTTTTCATCAGTAGCTTCTCTCGGATCGACATTTTAAGTTATTGAGGTCTTTAAATAGGTAAAAACAAAATTTTATAATAAAACAAGCGCGCACGTGTTGAAGTCCACGATATTGCTATTCACAGTAAAACGGCGACAAATGGTCAACAGCTGTGATCACAAACATCGATAACGCTCACATATTCGATATATGCCCAATAGTTAGCCAGTCACTACGAAATAGTCATTTGGCATCAAAACGCCAACTTAATGGAAATTTCTATAGACGTTGTAATTTTCATTTTTTACACATTTTTGATTGTTTACTTGCAACACTTTGTCAACAGATACGCGGAGTTTGTGCGCATGTTTGAATAATTATGTTGGGACTGCAATCCTACGCCAGTTCCGCCTCCGACTCGGAGTCGGACACGGAGCAAAACAAAACCAAGGAAGAAACGTTGCATTTGCAGCCAGTGGACAAAACCCATTCGCTGTCGAAATCACTTGCTGTATGCGCGGCGCCCGATGTAGTGCCAATGGGTGCCGCTGCCGTTGCCAGAACACTCGATCCAACGCTCAAAGAAGTACAGTATAACCCACGCTATGAGGAAATGTATGCACCGGTTAAGGGTCCTGAGCATCCCAATCTGACGCAGCAGCAGCGTGCGCCTAGGAACACCCTTGCTGGCTACGTAGAAAAGGCGCATATAAATGCTTTTGAGTTTGAGAATCAACGTCGTACCTTCCACACTTATGGTTATGCCCTGGATCCCACTGTGGATGCCACTGCGGACGGGCAGTCATATGTGGGTGATCTTCAATCCGCCTATGATGACAATGGCAAGACCGTGTTTGAGGCACCCAAACCGAAAAAGTTGCGCAAACAGGATAAAAACGATAATCCCGAGGATATTGAAGGCTTCCTCGGTCCATGGGGCAAGTTTGAGAACGAAGTTACCGTTGCCAAGCCCAACGAACAGGAACGCGCCGAGCTGGATGAGCTGCTGTCAAAGCGGCACAAGCGTGGACGCATCCCAGAGGACAAGCCACTCGAAGAAAAATCCACATTGCACAGTAAGTTAATCCTTTTTTTGTTTTTACGCCAATTCCTTAATCCTTAATCTCGTAAATTGCAGTCAAGGATGCCTACGACTACCAGGGTCGCTCGTACTTGCATGCTCCACATGATTTGGGTGTGAACTTGCGTTCGAATGCACCGCCACCAAAATGTTTCCTGCCCAAGGCACACATTCACACCTGGACGGGACACAACAAGGGCATCTCGTCTATACGCTGGTTTCCCAAGACAGCGCATTTATTGCTATCCGGCTCCATGGATTGTCGTGTCAAGCTGTGGGAGGTGTATGGTGATCGTCGCTGCGTACGTACCTTCTCTGGACATAGACAGGCCATCAAGGACATAGCGTGGAATAACAAGGGAACGCATTTTCTGTCCGCCTCCTATGATCGCTACATAAAACTGTGGGATGCGGAGACAGGCGATGTGGTCTCCCGCTTCACCACACGCAAGATGCCCTTCTGCGTCAAATTCCATCCAGATAATAGCAAGCAACATCTATTTGTGGCCGGCACCTCCGACAAAAAGATTATTTGCGTAAGTAAATAAGTTTGTTTGAATAGAGAAAATTACTAAATCTTATCTTATTTACAGTGGGACACAAGAAGTGGAGATATAGTTCAGGAATATGATCGTCATTTGGGTTCCGTCAGTACAATTACCTTTGTGGATGATAACAGAAGATTTGTGACGACATCCGATGACAAATCCATGCGCATTTGGGAGTGGGATATACCCGTCGATATGAAGTACATTGCTGATCCGACGATGCATTCCATGCCTGCAGTTACCTTAGCACCCAATGGCAAATGGATGGCCTGTCAATCGTTGGACAACAAAATCGTGATATTCTCTGCACTAAATCGCTTCAAGATGAATCGCAAGAAGACCTTCACCGGCCACATGGTATCCGGCTATGCTTGCCAGCTGGACTTCTCGCCGGACATGAGTTACCTGGTCTCTGGTGATGGCGATGGCAAGTGCTACATTTGGGACTGGAAGACGACGAAAATGTACAAGAAATGGCAGGCGCACGAAGGTGTCTGCATCAGTGCTCTGTGGCATCCGCATGAGGCCAGTAAACTAGTGACCGCCGGCTGGGATGGACAAATAAAATATTGGGATTAAACGGATACCAATACAAAGATTTATATATTAGAATTTTAAGCAAACAATGTAATGTATGTAGTAATTCAATTGACGAACCAACAATGTTTACTCCTTCTACTACCATGAAACCATCCTTTGTTTACATTCTGTTTGCTGCTGATAAGAGGGCGCATGCGCAGTGCATGCAAAACTGTACAATATGGGCCCACCCTTGTGGGCGCTAAACATATGCGATTACCAGCCAAAATCAATACTTTTTCACAAAAGCAACCAAACAGCGCAGTTAACTGTGTGGGTTTTAATTACAAACTAAACTAGAAAACAATTGCACAAAATTCATTTAAAACCAATGCAAAAAGGGGACTCTGCAAGCGTACAGTTTTGGCGCAATTGGAAGAATGCTTAAGGCGCGAATTTAAGACGAAAGTAAACCAACCCAAAACAAACAAGAAAACCAGCAGCAACAACAACACTTCCAGTACATAGCTAGATAGATAGTGAGCATCATGTCCAAGCCACCGACAGACACCTCCGGCTTGGGCTATGCCTATCATCTGCCATCCGGCGGCCTTCTACTGCGCCTCAAGAACTCCTTGTCGCAATTCAGCGATTTGTTCAGCGAGTTCAACAAATACATTTCACCTGCCTTCTTTCATGATCGCTGCGAGCGATCCGTCCATATGCGCATGTATTCCATGCACAAGCGCGAATTCGTTATGGTATTCCTGGGCTTCTTCACCTGCTTTGGCCTGGGCATCATCATTGGTCTAACGGGACCGCCCATAACCACTACAGATGCCCTCACAGCCCAACAGATACTGGCCAATACAACGCTGGCCAAAAGTAAAACGGTGCTGGCCACCGGTCCCTTTGCCATGAAATCCCCACTGATGACAACCTATTCCCAGCAGATGTGGCTTATAGCCAAACTGATCACAGACAACAATGATGGTGAGTAGTATACGTAATATTAATTTCGAAGATTAACCAAATTAATCTCTCTACAGATGAGCGCTATGATAAGAGTTTCCAGATCAGCGTCTCTATCGATGGCATCAATGAGCAGCACAAGCCATTGAGTGTCCTGGGCTCGAGAACAGCTCACAATCGTACGAGGCACTTGGTTTGTGTACGAAACGATTGTGAGGAGTTTACAGTTATGCATTTGGGTTTTCTGGACTATGCTCACTATATTATAACTGTGCGTTTTCTGGGCCTGGAATCGTTTCATCAAAAGTACAATATCAGGGCAATTACTTTCTATGTAAGTCAAAGTTTTTCGTATACAGTTTGTCAAGAAAGTGTTGTGACAACATTTAAAGTTAAATCTGAGCATTATTTATACTTACTTTATAAAAAGTTTGGTATCAATGGATAGGTCATTTAAAATTTCGTTTTAATGAACCAACCTCTTCTTAACCCATCAAGTACCCATTAAAAGTTTTAAATTTTTGTAAAAGTATATTTTAAAAAATTTTTTTTCCGAGCTTAAACAAAAAATGTTTTGATGCAAAAAGTTGCTTCAAACAATTCTAATAGTGAGTGAAAAAAAATTGTTCAAAAATCTTTTCGCATGTATTTTTTATGATTTTTTGAAAATAAAAAATTGTAATTTTTACCCTTCTTTCATGAAAAAAAAACCATTACCAAACTTTTTTATAAAGTAAGTATAAATTATGCGTAAATTTAACTTTAAATGTTGTCAAAACACTTTCTTGACAAACTGTATTTGTAGCTCTACTAACACAATCTTTTCTAGTTCAAGACCTATAGTCCGGAGTTTACACAGATTGAGATCTGGTTTCGATTCATCTTTTTGCTGTTCACCTTTATAGTAATCGTAAGTATTTCCACTTCTTACTTATAACTTCTTTAATGAATCCTTTCCATTTTCAGTGTTGGTATGCACATACATTGCGCAAATATCCTGTCTACGATTGGTCCATTGAACAAAGATGGATATCCATATTGTTGCCTCTACTCCTCCTCTACGACAGTGAGTTTCAATTCAACTTGAGATTCGTTGAACACCCTTATTTATTGACTTTCCACAGATCCTTTCTTTCCGTTGATATTCCTGATGAACTCCTGGCTGCCAGGCATGTTGGATGCTGTGCTGCAGGCCACATTCCTTTGTGCTCTGCTCATGTTTTGGCTGTGCATCTATCATGGCTTGCGTCAGAATGAGCGACGCTTTGTCAGCTTTTATCTGGTCAAGATTATTGTTGTCCTGCCCATTTGGTTGTGCGCCATTGTCCTTGCCACTTGGGAGAAGTGTAACGAACTGCGAGATCCCACATACAGTCATTTTGTAGATACGAAGAACTACAATGTAAGTAATAATCAGATATAATGATTGCCTGTTCCTTGTCTAATCCTATTTCTTTGCAGGGCCTCAAGATGTTCTTCTACATTGCCTGCTGCATGTATGTCATCTATTTGGGTCTATTGCTGCTGCGGGCGTACACAGAACTACGTTCCATGCCCTACTTTGGTAAGCTTCCAGTAATATTCCAATAATATTCAATAGTACCTAAAACTTTCCATTTGCTTCCAGACATACGGTTAAAGTTTCTAACGCTGCTGATGCTCTTCGTGTTGTCCATTTCCATAACGGTGACAACTTGTCGCTTTGGTTTTGGCATCCTGGAGGATAACTTTGTGGCCACGCTGAACACCACGTATCGCAGTTCAGCTCAATTTATGTGCTTTTATGGGTTGTTGAATTTCTATTTGTACACCATGGCGTATGTGTATTCACCCGATGGTCGATTTCAACAGGCCGAATTGGCCGTAACCAAAGATAATCCAGCCATTTCCATGATTGACGACTCAGATGAAGATGTTGTCTATGGCTCCGATGAGGAATCACGTCGTCCACTCACCTCAGTGGGTGGTGCTGGCAAGAATGATTATGACAGCGATTAACAGCAACAATTGTTCGAGCGTTTCGTACTTTAAACGTTAATATGTTCCGTGGCATTATTGTACAAATAAGTTATTCTACAAGTATAGCATTGAGCCAAGAGTTTTTCAATTTTCCCTTACTCACATATATCTGAAGTGAATCAAATTGGTATATTAACTGTTTTGTGTTTTGTAAAATATATACATATAATCTAATCCTTGTGAGAACGTTGTTATTTTTCTAGATTGTTTATTACATAATTAACACATTTTCGCCAGTTTGAATACAATACAATCAAAAAGCGCGTCTAGCAGACCTCGTTAATGCCCATTTTGGTTTTGGTCAGCAGACCGCTGTCACCAACATCTGCGTTATAGCCCTTACGGTACTTCATGCCGGGAGCCTAACAAAAATTAGATCAGATTAATGGATTATGTTTACGGTTAAGGTTCTTCAACAAACTCACATTGAACCAGACATCACGCCAGACTTTGCTGTCGTCAGCGCTGCGCAGCAGCTCGGGCACATCGTAACGTGGCACATTGAAGTAGTTCATCAGATCGGGCTTCTCGTGGCAGTACTTGATGCGTGCCTCACACCATTCGGTCTCGAGCGGGAAGCGCCAGTCGAGCTGTTTCTTGTTATGGGGATCGGATTCGTGCTGCTCGAAATCGATACGTTCGATATCCTCAACAACGACTTCCGTTTCGCCACCGGCTGTCCAGTCGTAGATGAGCAGCTCTGCATGCCCAGAGATATCCTTAAGATATTGCTGCTTGTACAGCGACTCCAGATCCCGCAAGTAGGCCTCATTGAACACTTTCGAGTTGACTTCGTGCTCCAGATTGCGACACTTGATTTGCTTTTGGACAGCATCGACGGGCTGATCTAGGTAGATGACCAAATGTGGCTTCAGCAGCTCGCCAATGGTGTTCTGACGCAGCTCGTTGTAGACGGAACGAGCACCGCGCGAAATGTAGCCCTGACGGAACATGGCCTCCATGAAGACGAAGTCCGAGAAGGGACTACGCTCGAGGACGACACCCTGGCCGGTGGATAGAATGTGCTGCAGTGCATCGATATACTGCGAATAGCGCAGCATGTACATGCGTATCTGGAACAGAGCAGCATGATCATGGTTGGGATTCTTGCAGAAATCCTTAATGTCATAGCTGCGGCAGCTGGGCGGCAGCTCGGGATCCAGTTTGCGCATATCATAACCATACGGATTAATATAGATCAGATCCATGTCGACGGCCGGAAAGTATTCCATATCTAGCTCACATGCCAGCTCCTGGGCGAACTTCGTTTTACCCGACGCAATCGGACCCTCAACGCAAATAACTTTGGAGTTCTCATCGAAGCGCTTGGAAGTCTTGTCAAAGATGGCGCTAAACACATTGTACTTCTTTGTCTTGTACGGATAGGGAGCAACCTTGGGGATACGTGGACCACCTCGCATCGTCTTGCCGGAGATATTGCACTTTTGCATGAAGGCAGCGGGCAAAGCAGTCGTCTGTGCCTGCAGGAGTGTGGAGGGCGCAGTGGCGCCGCGGCTGACTAGCCGCACTAGGCCAACACGAAACACGGCAGTCATGCTGTAATCACATAAAAAAAACAATAGAATCAGCTATGATCAAAACAAATATTATTTATCAGTGTGGTTGGCGTTTTGTCGGGAATATTGTTACATCACACGAGCTGTGCAAAACCGTCTGCAATTTCTATTTGGAGTTGACTCTCGAAGCGGTAGTGGGTTCAGATGCGCTTCTCTCAATCCATACTATTGCCACAGGTATTCTCGTTGCTTAAATTCTGTTTTCTTGGCAGTTTATTTACTCACTTTTAAAGCAAAATTCTATAATCTAGCCAATAACAATTTCGGCCTATGCGTTTGGTGTTGATAAACGACGTGTTTTGCGGCGTCACACAACACTAAAACTGAGTTGACAAGCTCGTTGAATAGTGTTTTGTTTTTCAAAAAAATTATTGTTTTTATTAGGCTTGCACAAATAAAAAATACTGTTGTATTTTAAGTCACTTGTATATTTTTATTCACTTTTAACTTCTCGAACTAGCTTTTCAGCTTGCTTGTTTATATCAGCTATCTTTCGGATGCATTGACAGCCCTGTGCGTAACCTCGTTGCATTTGAAGACTACTCTGTTCGCAACTGGAGCTAGCTGCTCGCATTGAGATGTAAAAACATTAATTAAAAGTGTTTGCATATTTATAATTTTACCAACGCAACATTTTGAAACGCATCAAAATCGAAAATACAAGTAAGTTGCACGCTGCCAAACTACATTAATTGCCTATACTTGCAACTACGCAGGGTTACGCAACTTATAGAATTTTTGCGTGTTAGAAAAAAAATTATGATTGTCCTTTTTTAGCAGTAATATTTTAAACAATGGGCAACTCCACAATATCCAAAGTCCAAATGGAGGCTGCCAAAAGCATGCCAGCTGACCATGCCAAATATACGTCAAATGCGGGTGGTGCAGCCCCACCACCAGAATGTCCCATGCACCAGAAGCAGGACAACAACAATCAATCAGCTTCAGCTGTCCCTCCACATCCAAAGATGACGGCCGCCTCTGAGTGCCCTGTCCAACACGATGCCAGTGATGTCAATCCCTTAAATATGATGCCGCCAGCAAATCAAAAGCCAGCACCGGATCAACCATTTCCGTTGCCCACAGATCGTCAGACCTCTACTATACCTAAGGTGACCGAGGATGGCACCGTGCAGTTCTGGCAATATCCTAGTCAGCAAATGTTCTGGAACGCCATGCTGCGAAAGGGCTGGCGCTGGAAGAACGAGGATGTCTCACAGAAGGACATGGGCGACATAATTCGCATTCACAATGCCAACAACGAACAGGCTTGGCAGGAGGTTCTCAAATGGGAGGCGCTGCACGCCAAGGAGTGCGGCAATCCGCGTCTCAAAAGCTTTGGCGGCAAGGCCAAAGATTTCAGTCCACGCGCACGCTTTCGCAGCTTGCTTGGGTAAGTTGCGATTGGGCTTATGCAATTAAATGAATAATTGTGTAAATAATTTTTTAGTTACGAGCTGCCTTTTGATCGCCACGATTGGATTGTTGATCGCTGTGGCAAGGATGTGCGCTATGTAATCGATTACTATGATGGCGGTCTAGTTGACAAAGATTATCGATTTGCATTGTTGGATGTGCGCCCGGCCATGGATTCTGTGGACAACGTTTGGGATCGTATGCGTGTGGCGTATATGCGCTGGAAATTCGAGATATCCGAAAAGTTGGGTAGCAACAACAGCAGAGAAACGGCTGGCAGCGAATAGGACGACATTTCTATCATTGTACAAAATTGGTCTAAGTTATTATCGAAAAAAAAAAAGAATATGAAAGTTACACAGTTTGAGCTGCACTGATGGCAATAAAATGTTAAAACTGCATTAAACAAGTAACTGATAAAAATGTGATTTATTTAAGGTGGTTGAGCAAAGGGCGATTTTAAGAAGAATTAATTTTTAAATGTTTTTTCCATGTAAAAGAGATAATAAACAATAATCACGCGACCATCTCTAAGGCAATTTTGCATGGAGAAAATTCCACTCAAAGAATGTCAAACTGTCACATGACCAGTGTTGATTAGTTTTTCGCATATTTTCAAGAGTTTCAAGAGCTGCGCTCGTCGCTGATCGAACAGTAATAAATGTTGGCTTCCAGAATGCGTTTCGTACAATATTTGCGTAAGGGCGATTTCGCCAAACGTCTTGGCCTTCTGGCCGAAGATCAAAAGTGCGTGGTTGACCTTACCGGTGCCGAGGGTGTGCCCTGCGATCTGAAAACTCTGATAGCGCAAAATCCCAACCTCGAAGAGCTGGAGAAGAAGGCTGAAAAGCAGCCAAAGTTCGAATTGAACAATGACATCACATTGCTGCCACCACTCACCGATCCAGGTAAAATAATTTGCATTGGCCTGAACTATCAGGATCACTGCGATGAGCAGAACAAGCCGGCACCCAAGGAGCCCATGTTCTTTAGCAAGTACAACAACACGCTGGTCGGACCCAGAGATAATGTGATCGCCCACAAGGCGAGTGAGGTATGTGCAAACGAGATAAAACTTTGACACACAGATAACAGAAACAAATCTTTATCTGTATCGCAGAAAATCGACTGGGAAGTGGAACTTGTAGTCGTTATTGGCAAGGTCGCACGCCAGGTGCCCAAGGAGAAGGCGTTCGACTATGTGTTTGGCTATAGTGTGGCCCAGGACATTTCGGCCCGTGACTGGCAAAAAGAACGCAATGGTGGTCAATTCTTGCTGGGCAAATCAATGGACACCTTCTGTCCGCTGGGACCCGCTGTGGTGCACAAGAGCCTGATCAAGGATGTCTATGATTTGCCGTTGAAGACATGGATCAATGGCGTGGAGAAACAAAATGGCAATACTGGCAATATGATTTACAAAATTGACGATGTCATCAACAGGCTGACGCAGTGAGTCATTTTCCTTGAGAGCACACTGCTTAAACATTTTAATTATAACCTGATTATTAATTTAGAACCATTACACTGCTGCCGGGTGACATCATCTTGACGGGCACACCAAAGGGTGTGGGCATGCATCGCAGTCCGCCTGAGTTTTTGAAGCCCGGTGATGAGATCAAAACGGAGATTGTTGGCCTGGGCACAATGACCAACTGTGTGATTGCCCCTTAAGCAAATTGTTATTAAAACTGTTATCATTGTTATTTAAAGTAAACAATTTATGTATGTATTGCATTTAATTACACTTTGAATGTTTTTGATTTTGTGGCAAAGTACTCGTCACGCTTGTGGTAAGGTGCATATGGATCATCAATATAGTGCTTGGGACGACGCCAGTAGCTCGTGACCATCTTGTCCAGCAGCCAGCTTTGTGTGGCATTGGTGAAAACATGTTGCCGCAGACGCCGGCGCAGCTCAGCTGACTTCTTAAATAGTTTCTTCTGCCTGCCCGAGTGTGTACGAATCCAGGCACCCCAATCCAGACGCTTGAAGCGCTTCAGTACCGCCTTTACAGTCTTGCGTTTGCCTTTGATCAGCGAAAACTTGGTGACGGTGCGCACGGGCAATGTTGCAGGCGCAGGCAGTTGTAAGAGCGTTGGAGTTGGAGTCAGACTACAGGCGGGTAGAAGACTTGTCTTGTGCTGGGCAGGAGCGGATGCGGCCACCAAATGGCTAAAAAATGCTCGTTGAGTTTGTTGCACCGTGAGTGCCGGCTGCACGCGGCAGACACTGCGTATCGCTTTAAGAAAATTTTTATAAAAGCTATGAAGAAATTTATTTATAGTAATAGCTTACCACTGTTGACTAGCGTACGCAGCATTTTATTATTTATTTTTTAAATCTTAATTGTTGTGTTCAATTTCTTTTGGGACCCAGTCGCGTAACAACTCCAATCAGCTGTTCGACAGTAACACATGCTATTGCAAACCATTCACATTTTACAATGACAGTGTGCGCACATTTTAAAATTAGATTTTATGTCATTTTGTCTTCACACTTTCAAAATAGTTGTTAATATTAAAACATTGTGGCAAATTTAAATAAGTAATTTATGTAGATTTTATATTGCGCACACTTTTAATATTTATCTGTAGACAAACCAATGCACGAATGGGAGCAGCTGCCAGCAATCGTTTGCCATTCATATGTAAACGCGCAAATAACGTCGACAGCCTGCGAGCGAGCAGCCAGTATTTGTCGTTGAAGAGAAATTGGTCAGGAAATTTATTCTCGCCGCCGGTTAGAGTCTGCAGCAGGCACCATCAAATTAAATTATCAAAATTCTGTGGCTACATCATGTATCGGCTAGCAGCAACTGAGTGCAAGAGTGCGGTGCAGGTAATACAAAACGTGTGATAACCGCGTGAAAATCAATTGTGTGGCGTTGTGACGTTGCCCGCGCACCCCCTCGCACCCACAAACAAAGCCAATTGCAAAAATATACAAGAGTGCTTGTGTGTTATGTCATCTGCCAAATGCAGTTAATATGCAAAAAATGATCCAAAATTCCAGCAAAACACACTCGACAGACAATTGGAATGTCTTACAATTTTTCTTTCTAGCGCACGCTGCCTCCAACAAGCAGCAGACAGTATAGCAGCAACAATAACAACAGAAGTCACGGCGGCAATGGTGGACAACGACAACGGCAAAAAGGCAGCCTGCCTCCACCGCCCAACATGCGCGAAGCTGGCTTTGGCAAGTTTGTGGTCCTGCTGACACCACTCGCTGCAGTCGGCGGCGTTGTTACCTATTCCAAGTGAGAAAACTAAACCCCAAGTGCTTTTTATTTATTCACGAGTTTGATTTGCAGATACGACAAAGATTTCCGTAAAATGGTTGAAAAAAATGTGCCCGGTGCCGAATCGTTCATCAAAGTCGCTCTTCAGGAAGAGGCACCCTTCCAGGGTGTAACGAAAACGTTTAACGAGCAATACGACAAAGTGAAATCGACATTTAACAGCGTCTCCGACTCGGTGAGCTCTGTTACCAGCACAGTGACGGGCTTCTTTGGCGGCAATCCTGCTCCTGAAGTGAAACCATCTGGATTAGCTAAATTGAGTGAACCCAAGACGCAAGCAACAGATGCCGCAAAGACCAAAATAACTGCCCCTGCCGCCAAGAGTGAACCAAAAACTGCCGCCAAGTCGGAGCCAGCAAAGGTGCCGACACCACAACCAGCAGCGGCGCAGGCGGAACCATTGCCCAAGGAAGTTGTGGAACTGGAAAAGGCCATTGAGCTGTCGGCACAGCTGGCGATCAAGGAATACAATGCAGCCATAAGCGTTCTTAAGGGGTAAGTAATGAATTTATTTTGTGACCAATTGTTAACTAATACAACTTTTATACAGTTTCAATGAGGATGTTCGAAAAGTGGTGGACAAGGCTGTGGAACATGGAGAGAACTCGCTGTGGACAACATTGAAGAACAGGGCGAGTGCACGCGATACAGCCGTTTCAACAGCAGAGCGTGCGGCACGTGAAGCACAGGAGAAGATTGGTGAGGCAACTTCAGAAAAAGATTAAACTTTAACGCTTTTAACAACGGTTTTTATTGCAGAGCGCTGTGAAATTGCTTTGAGCAAAGCGGCAACGGCGAAAAACCATGATAAGGTGGAGGAGGTGCGAAACAAGATAAAGAAATTGATTTCGCACATTAGCCAAGCCAAGGACGAGCTGTATAGACACAAGGATACAGCAAGCGTTTCGGACAAATATTGGCGCAGTGTTGAGCAGGCACGCAACTATTTCATTGATGAAATCGAGTCCATCTTTCCTGGCATCAATCTGTCTGAGAAGAAGCTAAACCTATCCAAAGAGGATCTGGATTTGTTCATATTGCATGCCTACTCGCATGTGATTGCCTATCAAAAGGAACTGCAACGTCTGCAAACCGACGGTGAGCTGCGTCTCAAGCGTGCCATCGACTCGCTGCGTGGCGACAACAGCTCCGAGGCACTTCGCGCCCAGCTCGAGTATCACTTGGAGGCGGAGAAACGCAAGCTGGCTGTGGAAAATCAGAAGAAGATATTCCAAATTCATGCCGATGCCGATAAGCAGTTGCGTTTGCAGCTTAAGAAACAGGCCGAAGCCCACACCGATCATATCAAGGATATTGTGGCACAGCGCGAAACGGAACTGACGCGCTCCTTCAAGCGTGAGCTGGATGACAAGTTGGCCGCCGAAAAGGCCAACTACAAACTTCAGCTGGCTGCTATGCTGGGCAAGCTGCGTGGCATGGATGCGGCATTGGCTGGTAAGTTGACTACAGAGTTGTTTATATAAATGTTTACTTAAAGTATTGTGGTTGCCAAGTCTTCGTTTTTATATTAGTTTACAAAGGTTATATCACACGTTCCATTTGTTTATGTTTTTTAAACTTATGAGTACAAAGTTCTTTAATTTGTTTATATCTTTGTGATATACTTAAGCTCTTATTGTATTATATTGGCTAGTCTTTTAATGGTATAACTACTTAAATTACTCTCATATGCTGCTTGCTTAGAAATAGACGACAAGTTTAAAGGTAAAACTCGCGCTTACAATCACTTAAACTATTCTTCAACTGTTTCATTATTTAATAATTTGTTAATTCGTCATAGAACGCGCCGAGACAGAGCGAACGGCCAACCAGGCGCAAGCTTTGTGGGCTGCCTGCCAAGCACTTTGGGCTTCGGTGCGCACAGCAACTCCCGGTGTGCACTACAAGGATAAATTGCGACCACTCAAAAACGAGATCAACGCAATTGCTAAAGTGGCTGGTAAGTGAACAATTATATCAAAGAGATTAAGCTTTGTCTGAATACTTTTAATTGTTTGCAGAGGGCGATGAATTGGTTATTGCCGTCTTGGAAAATATGCCCAAGGAGGCCCAGGAGCGTGGTGTGTTCCCCGAGGATGCGTTGCGAGAACGCTTTTTGAATGTGGAACGCATTGCTCGTCGCTTGGCAATGGTGCCCGAAAATGGTGGCAGCCTCCCCATTTATTTCCTATCATTTTTGCAATCGATTTTCATCTTGCGACCGGATAGTCCCGTTTCCAAGGATGAGCTCGAGAACAAGCCTTTCGACTATAGCAAATTGGATACCTATGATATATTAAATAGAGCCAGGTATTGCACACTTTAATATTTTATCAAATTTATTACTTTAATAACATTTTCGAATTGTCAGATATCACGTGGATCGTGCTGATTTCCTACAAGCGCTTAAATACTTAAACCTACTGCAAGGTGCACCTCGTGAAGTGGCCAGCGATTGGATGAAGGAGGCGCGCCTCATGCTGGAAACACAACAGGCAGCCAACACACTGATGGCGCACGCCGCTGCCAGCGGTTTAATGTATTTGTAAATTATGTTCCCCATCGCGTCACCGGTTAAGTTTTCAACAATTTTGTTTAATTTTACCCAAAAAGAAATGTCGAGTCAGTATACTACTTAAAATGGGCATTGATTGTAAAATTTTGTTTTAGATGCAATTATACAAATTACAAATATAAACGGCCTGAAACGGCAAATGGAAAAACTTGAAAAATTTGTGGATTCACACATAAGGATTAATAACTTTATTTCTCATTTTGCCCAATTTTTGTATTTCACTTTCGATAAGATCTCCCGGCTTAAGAAAACTTGTTGGATTACGATAGGCACCAGAACCAGCTGGAGTTCCAGTTAAGATAATGTCACCTGGACAGAGAGTCATAAATCTATGAAAAGCCTAGGTTAATTAAGTGAAAATTACGTATTCATGATAAGACTTACTGAGACAGTCGATGTATGAGATAGTCGATTGGGAAGATCATGTTGTTTGTATTACCGGATTGTCGCTCCTCACCATTTACGATTGTCTTGATCCATAAGTTGTTTACATCAGGCACATGACACTTGTGCACTATGACCGGACCCAGTGGACAGAATGTGTCCAGTGACTTACCTAACAGAGTGTGTCCACCGCGCAGCACATTCCAGTCTCGTGCCGTAATATCCTGAGCAATCATATAACCAAAAACATAGCTCATAGCCGCATCGCGAGTGACGTGGCGGCATTTCTTGCCGATAACCACGGCCAGCTCGCAGCCGTAATCAATGCGCTGTCCAAAAGTACATATATGTATACGGCTTTAGTACAATAGACTTATCTACTCACCTTGGCTATTTGATGTGCACGTATATTATCCAGGGCACCGGTGATGGCGGTGGAAAATTTAACAAAAAATTCGGGCTCTTTGGGGAATGTCCTCGTTTCGCTCGGAGCAGCTGTCAAAGTAGTTGCAGTTGACACCAATTATTTTACCCGGCGAATGAAGAGGTGGTAACAGTCTTAGATCCGGACGTACATCGTCCACCTCCATGTACTGTATGCCATCGAGTAGACTACTCATGCAGTATCTTTGTTGGATGAATTGCACCATGTCGGGTGAGGCACAGGTCTTGTTAGACAGTTCAATCATCTTGGAACCGTTTTCAGATACCATTCCTAGACGTTTGGTGGCATCGCCGGCTCGCATGTACTGCATGAAGCGTCCTTTTGGAGTGAAGTATTCGTCGGTGGACGAGGCAATTGGTTCCCATAGCTCTTGTTCTAGTGGTTCTAGTGCTTTCCCGTGTATGCGCGCAAGTCCTAAGCGGGTGCGCAGTAAAGATACTGCCGCTTTCATTATTTAGTTGCATAAAAGAAGTGTTTTTTTTGTTTTAATTTTGATATTCAAATAACGCGATTAATATAAAAATTTAAAATTTTGAAAAACAAATTATTTTATTTTATATTTTATACAAACGGATTACTAACCATTTTATTTATTGATACTAAAGCCAATGCTATGTTGTTTAAGTACACTTCCATTGTTGGTGTAAATATTTTTTTGAAGATCGTTGGATCTTCAGGCAGGGCAACATTTGATTGTTGGCGGTAAAAAAACATCGCATCTACAAATGTGCATATCGATAGATATATTAAAATCTGTTATCGAAACTGACACAATGTGATTTTCGATAGGTTGACAACAACCCTAGTCAGCTGTTTCTGTTGGTTCCCGATTAAAATTTCGCAAAAAGTAAAATTACAAATTATAAATTAAACTCTTATATATTAAGATCTTTTTGATTTTCTCTAACAAACACATTAGTCTAACGTAGGATCAACATGTCGATGCTGACTAGAACCCTGGGACGCAGCCTTTTGCAGGTAAGCGTCAAATGGTGGTTGCACAGTGCTTACATAAACGCTTCAAAAGTTCTATGCAGCAGCCGCTTTTGTCGCACTTGTGGCCAAAACCAGAACAGATGCAAATTTTTTTTGAGGTTAACATCCTAGCCAGAATATACTTATTGAGCTTATACCTATTTCAGCAAGCGGCCGCTATTCGCCAACTCCACGTCTCGGCAACACGCCACGCTGAGGTATTTATTTGATTTATGATAGTTTATGACTACAAATATTTGAATGAAATATTTCTTATTTAAGGGTGCCTCACACAGTGCAAATAGAACTACCTGCACTCTTATTCCTGGTGATGGCGTTGGACCCGAGCTGGTCTATTCGCTGCAGGAGGTTTTCAAGGTTAACGTCATATATTTTTTTATCATATAAAACTTAGCTAACAAATAAAAATCTGTTGTAATTAGGCAGCAAATGTGCCCGTTGACTTTGAGGCATACTTCTTGTCCGAAATCAATCCTGTTCTGAGCGCCAAGCTGGAGGATGTCGTGGCTTCCATTCAAAAGAATAAAGTTTGCATTAAGGTAAGTTCTTATAAATACAAAGATTAATCCTTTAAAAACTGTCACTATTAGTTTCAAACATAAATTAAATTATCCTTGGTTTTGCACAGGGAATCTTGGCCACACCCGATTACAGCAATGAGGGTGAGCTGCAAACGCTTAACATGAAACTCAGAACGGAGCTGGATTTGTATGCAAACGTGGTGCATGTGCGCAGTTTACCTGGTGTAAAGACACGCCACACCAACATCGATACGGTCATCATTCGTGAACAGACCGAAGGTGAATACTCTGCTCTGGAGCATGAGTCGGTGCCCGGCATTGTAGAGTGCCTGAAGATTGTCACAGCCAAGAAATCGATGCGTATTGCCAAGTTCGCCTTCGACTATGCAACCAAAAATAACCGCAAGAGGGTTACCGCTGTACACAAGGCCAACATCATGAAGCTTGGCGATGGTCTCTTCCTGAAGTGTTGCGAGGAAATCTCTAAGCTGTATCCCCGCATTGAGCTCGATAAAATGATTGTGGACAATACGACTATGCAAATGGTATCGAATCCCAATCAATTTGACGTCATGGTAACACCCAATTTGTATGGTGCCATTGTTGATAACTTGGCCTCCGGCTTGGTGGGCGGCGCTGGCGTCGTTGCTGGTGCTTCATACTCAGCAGATGCTGTTGTCTTTGAACCGGTATAGTTTAAATATTGGTATTTACAGAATGTTTCTATAAATTAATGGTGATCTTTTGTTATTGTTTTTAAGGGTGCACGTCATACCTTCGCTCAGGCTGTGGGCAAGAATCTTGCTAATCCAACGGCCATGTTATTGTGCGGCACAAAGTTGCTGCGTCACATCAATTTGCCCACATACAGCGAGGTGATTCAAAATGCCATTAACCAGGTTCTCTTGGACGGCAAAGTGCGCACCAAGGATTTGGGTGGCCAATCTACCACACAGGACTTTACCCGTGCCGTCATTGCCAATCTACACTAGGCCAAAGAACCGAATTGAGCAGCTGTCCCAAGGATGTTGCCCACTTAGACAATATACTGTTGTTATTGCCTACCAAAATTGAATTGTTAAACACGCTTCACATATTTAGTTTGCCTTTCATTCATTCAGTATGATTTCCCTCCTCACATTTCAATGCATTCTTTGAGTATTATATCTGGCGAATATTTAAGTTTAGTGCAATTACCTCGCCCCCGCGTCCCAAAACAAAAATCTTTAGTTTTTAAATTTGGCCGTATTGTTTTATTATCTTTGTGTTTATGATTATTATTATATTTTGCGCAAAATCTAAATCGAATTTTGCCCATCAACTTTTCGTTAATGACAAGGAAGAGCAAAACAAAAACCAAGTTCAATTATTTGAAAACAACTCAAAGTGTAGCAAGAACTATAATGAAGAAGAAAACTATAAATAAAAAATATATAAATCAAAAAACAAATTACAAATAAATATTACTGAAAACATTTTACAATTTATTTGACATAGTAAGATAGGCGATAACCAAAAGACGTAATACCAAAAATATATAAATAGAACGCATATGCAGCAAAGCCTAGGAGCCTTTTGGCTTGGCCAACTCGATAAGACGCGGCGAGGCTTTGGCCTTCAGAGCCGCCGGTGATATGGCAAAAGGATTCTCGCGTATATGCGTATTTTCGAACTCCTTTGGCTCCGCCAGCTCCTTCATGCGTGCCGATGTCTTGTATTTTAGTGCATTCGGTGATATGGCAAACGGATCGTCTTTGAGATCGGCTGGACCCAAATTGGCCTCGTGCTTTGCCAGCGGCTGTGACATCTCCTTGATACGTTCGCTCGCTATAAGCAACAGCAGATTAGCATAAAGCTATCAGAGATTGCAATTCTACTTACGTTTGTACTTTAGGGCATTGGGAGAAACTTTCTCGGGATTATCATTTGTGTGCACATTCGGGCGATCGACTGGTTTGGCCAAGTCCTTAACGCGATCCGTGGGCTTGTACGTTTTCATACTGGGCGTAAACTCCCACTCGGGTTTAACGACCTCAAGGTACACCTTTGGACTAGCCAGTTTCTTCAGGCGACGCTGATCTACATCACCCGCTTTGCGCTCCTGTACGACATGAGTAATCAGTAAGGAGTTAATGTGTTTATATGGAGTTAACTTACCGGTTTCGGTGGCTCAAGCGGTTTTTTGGGCTTCGCAAGTTTCTTGATATAGTTTTCGTGCATCTTCTTCTTCTTAGCGCTCAGCTTCTTCTTCTTGACACTGTTTGGAAGGTGATCTTAAGTTCATAAGCACATTTGTTAATCCAATTTGAACTTACGGTTTCTGCAACGGTTGCAAGTTGCCCAAACGACTGTACAGTGAAAGGTAGCTATAGCGTAGCCAACGATTCAATATACCCTCGCCAATTTTATCACCGATACGAACAGCTTCTTGTCGCCGTTGGAGCAGGCGTCGCACAGGTGGCAATGCCAGTTGTTCGGTGCGAGTGTAAACGGGTAATTCGGCTGGAATGATCTCAATTGTTTTCTTAAAGGGACAGGCGCATTTGGGTAGGAAACGGCATAGGGGTCTCCTGGGCTTTGCTAATTCCAAAATACGCTGTCGCTTCGTAAAACTGTTCTGATGTCGTTCGTAGAGCTGATTTAGTTCCTTGGATATGTCCCTGAGAAAACATTCGGCATCGTATGGTATACGTTCGCGGATGGGACAACAATCTGGACGGACATTGTCCGCAAGCTTAAGACAGGTCGTAAGCTCTGGACTGAGATCGCACTTTAATCTTTTTAATGCCATTTTTTATTATTTTTTTTTCTTTTTTTTTTATATTTAACTGTCAATTTTTTTTAAACTTTTTACAAAGAATTTATTGCCATCTATATGCTCTGAAAAATCAATATAAAATAAAGTTGTAGGAATACCATCGCAGCCTACTTAACTAAAAGATATTAAAAAACGCTTTTTTGTATTTTTTTTTTATGTTTTATTAAATTTTTATTGACAGTATTTATCAAAATACTGAGAGCTCCATGTTCACATCATTACAAGTTAATAGTTGTGTGTTGTTTTTTATTTTTTTATATTCTCATTTGTAAGTATGTACGATCTGTAGTTGATTTTGCCATAATACCTCCTATATATTTCACATACATTTACACAAATCTAATCTTTACTTTTTTTTTATGTAATTTTGGTTTTTCATTATTTTTTTTTATTGTTTTTACAATGATCTTGACAACATTTTCTTTAAGCAACCGAAACTTTTTGGTGTTTCTGGTTTGTTGTTAATATTTTTTCTTTTTGTTGGCATTACATTTTTAGTGAAAACAAAATAACTTTTGTTAAATCAATATCCATGAAGTTAATAATAATAATAATAATTACTTTTGCGTACATAGAATTTTAGCATACATACACAAATATATATACTATAAATTTGAATTTATCATTTACTAAGTTGACATAAATTTCGCTAATTTAATTGTTTAAATTTGTGTGATTTTGTTTTATTTTTTTATTTTTGCTTTCTTTTTTCTTTCTGCTCTAGAAAAGCCACCTTGCAATCATATTTTGATATATTTCTTTGTTAAATTTATATTTATTTACACCAAAAATTACACCAAATAATAATTTTCTATTTAACTTAATTGTGTTTTTTCAGTTTAAGTAATTTTTACACACAATTCCAGCCAAATTCTTAATATCTAAATGATGATTTTAAATAATTTTCTTTACTTGCATATCGTATACAAATTTTCCTTACGTTTACAATTTCTCATTATTCGGTCCTGACAGAGTATTGAAATATTCTTTTAAGCTTAAATATTTTACCATTATTACCAAAGGGGATTTTCTTTTTATGTACATCGTTAAGTACACACATTTTTTTCTTTATACAAATTTCATTCACATGCACACCTTATAATTTCTTTACCTTTTTTGAAATATTCAAAATGTTTCCCTAGATGCTCCTAAGAATTTTTGTATGGCATATCGGCGCCATTTTCTGCGATATGCGTCAAGTTTTTGCATTAATTTTGATGTACATGTCTTTATTTTTTTGTTATTACCAGTTATTTAATAAATTTTTTCATTTTGTTTGGTCCCTGAAGCTGTTGAGTTTTGATTTACGATAGCTTTATTCGTATTTGATAGTTTTGCCTTCCTAACCAGGTCTAGAACATTGCACTAGTTCATTGTAAGTATCTTATTTCCAAAGTGTCTAGTGGGCTTAACAAAATTTAAACGTTAACAAAAAATGTTGCAAAAATCAAAAATTGAACTGTTAATCAAATGTGGTTCACCTTTTATTGTTATTTATGTTGCCAATTTGTTGTTGTTGTTGTTATTCGATTGTTTGTTGTTGTTTCTATTTGATTTTGTAAAATGTGAAAATGGAGCAAATATTGACAATGTTAGGATATTGTTTGCTTCAGGCAACCCCCATCATGGTCAATATTTACTTTGGGCTATTGATAAGTAGTATATAATAACTGTACTAGTCATAGATTACTATGGCATTTAATAATTAATACTTTTAGCAATTGTATTCTCTGTATGTTTTTGTAGATATGTATGTAAGTAGCATATCAGTTAATCGTTTTATCTGTTTCTTGTTTTTAAATGGTGAAAGATTAAAACAAAAGCCTCTGTTTTTATAAGTTGAAACTATATAGAAATAATAAATAAAAACTTCAGTTGTTTAACTAAAATATTTGTTTTTATTAATAAACATTTTAAGCGTAAATATATGATAAATATATAAATCCATTTTATTTGTATTTTTATTTTTGCGTTTAAAACATAATAAGTAAATAATAAAAATAACGAAAATCATAAACTTAAGCTTAACTTTAAGTGTATATATATATAACAATTATGCACGCTGAACAAATTTTAAATTAAATAAATGTTTACATTTAACTTAACTCAAACCTATGATTTTAAACCAAATTAAGCATGTTTTTTTTTGTTTTGACTTAAGAAAATTATATCCTTTTTTGTTTACCATATTTAAGAAAGTGGTATTTGTTTCCCATTTGTTTTTTTTTTTTTTGTTTTTCAACGTAAAAATAATATACACATATTATAACATTTTCGCTGTAAAGAACTAATCGTATAATAAAGTTATAATTTGTTTTAAAATTATATTTTACTCCTATGGAATTAAGCATTCAAATAATTGGTTATTTTTGTTTTTTTTCGCTTGAAAATATTTGCTTGAGTTTTTATCTTTGCTATTTTGTTGTTTGTTGTTTCCTGGTTTTTAATGCTAAATACATATGTTATCTGTACTTATGGGCTATTGCTAATCATAATGCATTTATATTGTAGTTATGCTTATTGGCTGTGAAACAATTTCATCATCGTCTTGCGTTTTGTTTTGCACATTACAAAAAAAAAAAAATTAGTTAAATTATTTTTAAAATTAATTTCTTTTTTTTTGCTCAGTTTACTGTGTTGTTGTTTGCTTTATAATGTACTTTTATATTGTTTGTATTGTACTTGCATCAGTTTGAACGCATTTGAGGGCGTCGTCTTTGTTTTTTGTTTGTTTGTAGTAAAAATAGTCTAAATGTATGCTGTTAAAAACGAGAAACTGTTTAATATATTGTTTTGTAGTGCTTTGACAAAGGCTTGAGATGCAAATGATTTGATTTGTTTTTCTCTGTTAATGGTTGCCTTTGTGATTTTCATCTATTTGTTTGCCAATAACTTAGAACTATTGCTGTGGTTTTATTTATTTGTATTATTACTGGTTAATATGATATTTGTTTTCTAGGGCTATTGTTTTGTTTTTGTTATCTATTTGTTGATTGATGGTTGAATTGATAATTGAAATAAAAATTGTATCATTTACTTATGACAAACGCACAATGCTGCGTATACGTAATGCGCTTTCGATCTTCTTCTGCTGTTCTTTTTTCTTTGCTGCTTGTCTATTGTATGCTTGGCTATAGATCATTAATTATGTGGCTATTGTATTGGTTATTGCTATGAATTGAAATCTGTTTAAAAATCAGTTGTTTTCGGGTTTGTATGTTTCTTTGTTTGTTTTTAAATGTTAATTGTTTGTGGCTATGGCTATTTCTATTACTGTTTGCTATTTTTTAGTTTGTAGTAAGAGAGAGAGAGAATGAATAGTACTATTGTTTAATTAAATTGTTTGGTAACTTGCTTGTGTAGAAAAAAGAAAAGTACAATCGACGTCAGGCTTTTTGTGTTTTGTTGTCTTATCAATTTAATGTTTATGGTACATTTCAATATATGTACTCGTATACAATATTTCGTTCTTGAATTATTTTATTTTTGCTGTCTCAATTTTTAGTTCAATTATTCTGGGCTATTGTTGTTGTTGTTGGTAATTCTCTGTTTTGGTTTTTTTGTTATTGTTTGTCTTTGCTGGGCTGTTTTTTGGGCTATTGTTTCTTTTTGTTTGCTTGTGTTCTTTGATCTTTGTTGTTGTTGTCGCTTACCGCTCAGGTAAAACGTTTAAAATAATGTGTTTGAAATTGGATTTGTTGGCACAACTTAATATTAATTTGTATGTTCTCTCATTTTTTGAACAATATATTTTTTGTCTTGTGATGTTTGGTTTTTGACTGCAAATTCCTTCTATTTTTTATGTAGCAAAATAAAACTGACTTTGACTTGATAATTGAAGAACCTAGGCTTTAAATTAATGTCTATAAAAGTTATGTGCACTTATGTTTGATTTTTGATTTTCAATTGAAGGTTTTTTGCCTTGGTTAAAGTAATAATAATGTTTACATACTTCTTAGCATTGCAAAGAAATGTAGTACTAAATTATATCAGTTGTTATTAATATAAATATATATTTGTTTGTCGTTTATTTGTTTGTTTGAAACAATTGCACTATAAGTCAAATGTGTTGCCCGTTCGTATAATAATAATATGTTTAAAAATTGATTATAGAGAATAATAGCTTAATAATGTCGTCTAATATATACAAAACACAAATCAAGGCTAACAACAGTGGCTAACACGCCAGTCTGCTAAACGCTGGTAATAATATACATACATGTACATACATTAATGTATGCATTAATTATAATATTTAAACAAGAATATGTATCGCGTTAATAATAAGTGAAATTTTGATTTCGCCTATTTTGCGTAGACTGCGCAGTACAGAATAATTCGAACAATTATAATAATAATATGCACTAATTCATATAAATTAAAAATAGACAGAAGTGTAAGTAAACTCTAAGTATATATGCACTTAAATTCAGCAAATTTTGATTCATGTTGAACAAATTATATAAATTTCTTTTTTATGTATACACAAGTGTGAGCAAAATTTGTTTTGAAGCATGCTAAGCAATTACATAATTATTAATTAGTAAGTATATCAATTTAATGTTTTTTTTTTACAATTATTAACTATTAATTTGTAGTAAACAAAGAATAAGTAATGTATGGGTAATCAATCTTTTTTCTCTCCGAAAAATAAAACACGTACCTGAGCGTTTTTGCACGCTCACCTTTGCCCTTGGCCCTTGGCCAAATTGTTGTTGTCAACTTTATTGGGCTGCAGCGGCCATAAGCAAAGTTTAGCATGCAAAACTTCTATACAATTCAACATTCTCAAGCTGTTACTCATTACACTCGACATTTTTATACCTATCATTAGGTTGACATTTTTTTCTCAGTATCTGACGCCCTTACACATTTCGTCGTGGCTGCTATCAGTGTTTTTTGTGTCTATATTGTTGGATATTATTTTTTTTTGTAATTTTGTTTTGTGTTTTTGAAATGCAATGTTTTCTGTTTAACTCAGACACAAAGCACAAAAACAACGTGCCCAGACCTGGTGGCACATTCAACATTCAAATAGTTGGTTGCTTTTGCAAAACCGGCCTTGAAATTGTTCTGAACATGCATCCAAATATTTGCTAAATTTCGTATATTTGTTTTTTTTTTCTTTTGTTTAACATTTGCTTCTTAATATAAACCGTATAATTGCACTTTATTTTTTTACTTTCTCATTATTTTTAGTTTGATTTGTTTTTATAATTTTTTTACATATAATTTTTAGTTGGTTTGCCTTTTTTAAACAAAATAAATGTAATTTTATTTATCATTTATTTTTTGTTGTATAATTTTGTATTTATAAAATTTTTATTTTTTATTTTCAAAGCTGTCAGTTAATATTATTATAATTTTGTTTATAAACTGTTTTTGTTTTTATTTTTTGCTGCATTTCTTGTAAGTTTTGAGTAAAAAAGTTTCCAAAATATATGTACAACTAGTATATATGCTCTGAACTGTCTGCATTTTGTATTTGTAGTGATGTGCTGTAGTTGTTGCCTTGTTATATTATTGTTTGAAAAGTAATCAGGCTTTCTTCATACTGTTTGTCCTACTTTGTTGCTGTTGTTCTACTCAGTTGTTACAACCAACTTGTGGCTACAGTTAAGAATTCCCTTTTTGCTTCACAAACTTTATTGTTTTGCTTGTGCTCAGTTGTGTTATTGTTGTTAATTATTTGTATCCGATCCATTTACAGTTTGTTTATAGCATTTTCTATATGTTATTAAATATTATATTAGGTTTTCATTGTTATGTCTTTTTGTTAAGATTGTGTTTTCATTTTGTTTTGTTATATGTTTGTATGCCTAACCAACATTAGTCAGAAAAAGTTTCTTCAAAATTTTGGATTATTAATCACAGATAGTGTGTCTAATATATATATGTATGTATATATATGTATGTATAATAAATATTTATGTATACTTCAAATATAATTAAATTAGCAATAAATACTCCTTGTTTTTGATTTTTCTTCTCGTATAATAAACATTTTTTTTTGTTTTGTTTGTTTCTTTCTCTTTTTTGTTGGTTTGATACGCATACATTTCGCATGCCGGGATGCAAATAATTTTTACTAAATTTTTACATGGTTTTTTTTTAATGTTTGCTTAATACACCGAATGTTTGTAATTTTTTTTTGATAAAGTTATGCCTCAATATGAATTTTGGATATTTGTTACTAAACCACAACATTTATGCACATCGAATGTATTTTTAAAGATTAGCCAAAAAATTTCCATTAAGTTTTTCACACTTAAATTAAAGGTATAATTTTTTTGCTTTGCTTCCAATGATGATTTTTTAAATAATTTTTTTTTAATGATTTTTTTTTGTCATATGCATTTAAATTACAATTCACTAAACATTCTCACATATTTACCGACTTTAAAAATACATATGTTGTATATATAATTTTGATATTATTTTGTTTTGTTTTGTTTATATTTTTATATCTTTTTGACACTTACTAGCTAGCACACAAAATATGTTTTTTTAGGTACATTTATATAGATATATATATTAACTCTTTTGTTTTTTATGTTTACGCATACATTTAGTAACCCATCAATAATTTTGAAACGTTTCTCAAATCAAGAGACATCGAAAGGGCGTGTGTGACTCAATATGTTGGCCAAAAAGGTTTTACAAGTGTGTACTGGTAGGAGAGAGGTTAATTTTTATATTTTGTTTGTTGTTACGGTGTAAATATGTTAGGCGTTCCATTTGTTTGTTGTATATTGTGTAAAGAGTGTATAGAGTGTATAAGTACATTTAATTATATATATATATAGTTGCTCAAAATGATCATGTGTTTTGTTTGAGGTATACGCGTAGTGATGAAGACACACACATACATAAATATATTTATATATATGTATATAGATATATAGAGTTATTTTTATACTTATATCAAGACTTATTTTTTTTAGATTTTATATTATGTAGCATATTAGGTATTTATATACTTAAATGCTTTCATAATATATGCCAAATATCAAATTTTGAATTTTTTTGTATACTTTCTTTAATGCCTAAACACGTGTACACGAATAAATTTTATTTTTATTTTTTTTATGTATTGAAACATCGAAACATCAAAATTTTGTATAAAGTACTTTTTCTTCTATATATATTATTTATGTAATTTTGTTCATTATTTATGTGTGGCTGGATAAAGTGATTTTTTTTTTGAAATTTTGATTTTTAAATAATATTTAAGTAAATTTTGATGATGGGGTTAGATTGGGCATTTTGTTTGGTGGTTTAAGTTCTTGTAAATTTTGTTGCGTATTTCTTTTTGGTTTTTCAATTTGTTGTTATTATCATTTTGTGTGCTTTTACATAACGTTTCTCGTTCCTCTTATCAATTTATTTAATTTGTAAATGTGAAGGCAGCTTTGTTTATTGATTTCCGTTTTTTTGTATGCTTCTTTTTCTTTATAAGGTTTCTGGGTTTGTTTTTTTTTTTGTTTGCTTTTGGTTTCAAAATATTGCAAATAAAAATGAATTTAAAATTCAATGAAATAATAATTTGTTTGTAGTTTTTGAATTTTGCTTTGCTATTTCGTTTTTGAATGTTTGCTGTATTGTGTTTGTTGTATTGTTATTGTTATTATTGCTTGTTGGCTATTAAGTATGTTGTTGTTATTGATCGGATATTGTAGCTGTTGCTGTTGTTGTTGTTATTGCTGTTGTTGTTGTTGGTATTTCTAGTTATGGTCTTTGCTGTAGTTATTGTAGTTGGGTTTGTCAGTAGCTGGCATCTGCATTGCGATTGATGTAGTTCAATAGGAATCACATTTAAAGTATTGAAGTCAAGTTTGGAAACGTTTGTAAATGTCTGGAATGTGAAAAGTTTTCCTGTTTATGGATTTTTGAACATACAAACTTGCTTGCAGACGCCGCTTAGTTTGGCTGTTCATTGCTTGTAACTGCTTTGTTGTTTTATCTTTTTTTATTGCATTGTGGGCTGTAGTTTTATTATAATTTTTGAATTTTTAAAAATATATATGTATATATAAGATCTCTGTTTCTTTTTTTTTCTGTCTACTAAACTGAAAAGATAATGCAAATTAAATGTTTTTTGGTCTTAAAGAATGTTTTTTTTTTTTTTTTTTTTGATAATTATTTGTAAGTTTTTTTTTTTTTTTTTTAGAAAGTTTGTACAAGAGAATGCCTATTTGTCGATTGTCAAAAATAAACAATAAATATACATAAATACGTTCTGTACTTATGTATGTTTTGTTTTTTGTTTGTTGTGGTTGTTTTTTTGCTGTGTGTGTGTGCATACATCTTTGAAGTATGTCTATAGTATGTATGTGTGCTAATGAATGTTTTTTGTATTGTGTTAATTACATCTTAACTAACAATAAGAGCCGCTCTGACGCTCACCTCAGCATTATTCAAATTGGGCTCTCTTCTCTTCTTGTATACATTTATAGATAGGTCAGCATACATTTTTGTATATGCTATAAAAATTTTGGTTTTGCTTCCATATCATCTAGACACATACTCTCAATCTGTACAAATACAACTCGACTTGACCCACTGCCCCATCTAGAAACTATAGTAATGTGTGGCGAGCGGTGGCCACACAAATGTTGGTGCCACCAATTGCTGCGGACAGTCGCCGATGTGCCACCTGCTCTATAACTGCTCCTCGTTGTTGGCCGCATGCACTTCGGCCTGTTCGGCCTTAATCTGCGCCAGCTTCTCATGCAATATGCTGGTGTTGGGCGAGATTTGTGCCATCTGTGGCGGCGGTTCCGACTCGAATTTGACACTGTTGCTGCCATTGAGATCCATCATTTTGTTATTGTGTGGCAAGGAGCTGTGCGATTGTTCGCTCTTCAAACTGCTGGCGTCCGTCTCAGAGTCACGTGATGTCATTCGGCTGCGGCCATTGCCATTGTTGCTGCTGCTTCCATTGCCGTTGTTGTTTTTGTTGTTGTTAATGTTGCTGCTGTTGTTCTTGTTGTGCGCCAGATCACTGTTATTGTTATTGTTGTTGTTGTTGTTGTTATTGGAATGCTCATGATCATCATCACTGCTAGCACTATCCGCACTTCGCATTGGACTGAGGCGTTCACGTTTGATATCTGAGTAGGCGCCCATCGGGCTGCCGGCACGTTTTACGCTCTCGGATGTGGAACAGGCGGCACCGAGGTAGTCATTGCTGCGATTATTCGTAAATGGCAGCGGTGTCTTCTTCACCAGCAACTGATCCAGCAGCGCATTGCCATTGCCATTGCCACTGCTATAGCCGCTCACATCGTTGACATCATTCTTCAACGTCTTCCGAATGATGCCTTCGTACATGTTCTCGGCATACTCGTGAGCACCATGATGATTGCTCGGCACGCCTAGCTGACTGTTGCGCAACACCTCTTCCAGCTGTTTCTTGATAAAGTCGGGATTGCGATTGAAGTCCAGGCCATAGTTAGCGCCAGCATTCGCCTGTGCCCAGAAAGGCTGAAAGGGCAACTGCGGTGGGGCATCAAACATGGGCCCAATGCCATTGGGCACCGATGCTGCTGCCGCTGCTGCTGCAGCTGCCGCTGCACTTGCTGCCGCACTGCTGCTGCTGCTGCTCTTGAGAGCATTGCTCAGCTTGGAGCCGGAACTATTGTTGGCATTGTTGCCGCTGCCGGCCTTCAGTTTGTCCAGATTATGCAGGGAGGTTAAGCTTATCTTATTCGCTGCTCCCGTCAGCCCCACGAGATCCGGTTGCGGTTTGGGCTCCCTTTTGCGCGGTCGCATCAAATGTCGCTCCTTCACCTTGTACTCCAGGGTTGAGTGCGGCACACCGTAATAACTACCAGCCCGATGCACTGACATCTCGCCACGTTGCACCGCCTTGACGGCCTCGACCAGACTGTCTCGGTCGTAGTTGCGGTACTTACCACGCTTTGGTCGCGTTCCCTTGCCAGCGGCCAGATCCTGAGCACTGAGCTGCTGATGCTGATGCGAGTGCGGATGATGCGAATGCTGCTGCTGCTGCTGTTGCTGTTGCTGGTGGGCAGAATGATGTGCGGGTGGCAGATGGCTGTGATGCTGTTGCGCCAGCAAATTGGGTGAGGCACCAAAACGTGAAGTGTCCGTGCCACCAATCATTTTGGCCACCGATATGCTGGGCTTGCGACTCGTACTGCTGTTGCCGCCACCGCTGCTGCTGCACTCGCTGCCGCTGGTGTTGCCATTGTTGCGCAGACTCTCCTGGCTGCTCTGCTCATTGATCTTGCGCTGTATGGTGTTGGCCATCATCTTCTGTATTGATGTTGGCGATGGTGACAGCAGATTGTTGCTGCTGCTGTTGCCGCCGCCGCCACCACCGCTTTGTCTGTAACTGTTGTTGGCCGCTGCGGCAGCAACTGCTGCTGCCAGCATTGGTGAGGCAGAGTGTGGACTGTGATCGCCATTGCGATTGCTGCTGTTTGAGTTGTTATTGTTGTTGCCATTGCCATTGCCATTGTTGTTGTTGGTCATGCTATTGCTGCTGTTGTTGCAACGCAACGTTGGCGAGACGCTTGGTGCGCCGCTGACCTTGAAGGACGGAATCTTCAGTATGGGATCCTCGCACGCCTCATTGGCATCCAGCGAGGAACTCGTCTCAGGCGTTTCAGACTTTGGTAAATGACGACGATAGGCAGCATTTAGATGTTGCTGCTGTTGCTGCTGCTGCTGCTGTTGCAACAGGCGCTGATCCAGCAACGTGGCACTGCCATTGCTCTCGTGCCCAGATGTCAGCGTCTCGTTCATCATGCCGCCGGTGTTGGCCATCAGCAGCGATTTGAACAGATCACCCAGGGTTTGTGTCTCGTCCAGCTTGGGTATGACACCAATACCAGAGGCAAGAACGAGTGCATGCAACAGCACATTGGCATCAATTGGCAGTCCAGTGGCATTGTTGGTGCCACCAGCTGTTGCTGCTGCCACAGCTGCTGCTGTTGCGGCCGCTTGCATGTCTGTTGGTGGCGTCCGCAATGACTTTGGTGACATGGCGGGCTCGAGATCATCGCCCAGCTCGCTGCCATTGTGCTCAGACATGGAGTTAAGCTTGCGCAGATGCTCGTTGGCCACAATGCGTTGGGCAATCTCCTGAAAGCCGGGCGCTGGCGTTGACGCATTGCTATCACCATCGCCTGCCTCCTCGCCAGACTGTTCGTCCTGCTCCAGGTCATGGTAGTTTTGCAGCTGTTGCAAATCTGGCGGCGTTTGCGCATTCGGTCGCTTGGCATCCAGCGACATTTTGCACAGTTTGTTGCGCAGCGTGGAGCGCGGCACATGATAATCCTTGGATGATTTGCGTGTGGCCAGCTTACTGACCAGCACATCCTGCAGCGCAATATTCAGATCCTCGTGATTGTAGTTGTGTCGTGCTGCTGAAATGGGCGTGGCACACTCAGACAGAGCTCTGCAAAAGCGAAAGATGAAAGAAATGGGTCAAAATAAATAATCAAAATTCAAGGAATATGGAAAACGATATTATTTAATTATTAATTATTATAATAATATGAATCTTTTAACGATGCTGATGCGTATTTCAGTTAACTTAACCTAATTAATTGCAAAATTTTGTATAACTTTTTTAAGTCACAAAATTTCAATTGACTTACTTAGCTAAGTTATCGAAATGGAGAGTGTATGGGGTAATTGACCAGTCAAACTGGTTTTGTTCTCTCTTGGAAGTTTTGCAAGCTCATCATATCCTTTTTGGGTACTCTGATTTTTTTGTTTTTTTTTTCCAGAGTGACTTGAGTTCAAAGCAGAATACGAAAAGCTGACAAAATATTATTTTCACTCCTGTCACTTCCTTTTGCCCGGCAAACATGCACTTTTTTTTCGGTACACATATATATTGGGCACTCACACACACACACACACTCTCAAAAGTACTGACAATGAGCGCTTCTTAAATGTCTGGAGCAGGCAACAACAACAACAACAACAACGACGACGACGACGATGCTGTCCTTGTCAAAGGCAATGGCAAGGATGTAGCATAGAAAAATTTGTGACTGTTTTTTTTTTGTTTTTGTGCTTGCTTCTTTTTTTGATTTTGGCTGCGGCAGAGACAAAAGATGACACGCCAGGGTTGAGTGATGCTCGAGTAGCAGGGAGAAGACATTCAAAAGGGTGGTGGGGGTAGAGACACAGAAGATGTCAGCCTGCCAGCCAAGCCAGGGACAAACATGTTTTTGAAGTTCATTAGACGAATTTCACATAAAAAAAAAGCATTTTTCACTTAATGCCAAGCTCGAGCCAAGCCGCACCACTTGGCGCTTTGGTGGTGCCTCCAGCCACTCTTTCTCTTTATATTTCTCTACTAAGCCGAGGTGGTGGAATGGAGCGCACTTTTGGTAGCCCGTTTTTTTTTTTTTTTTAAAAGGCAACTTTTGTGTGTAAAGCAAAATAACAACAACAACAACTGCAACAGCATCAGCATCAGCAGCAACAACATCAGTGAAAGCCGTACGAAATTTTTCTTTTCTTTATGCGCAGCCAGCAGGGAGGAGACGCACTGCGAGACGTAAGGGTTGGAGACGCTACGGGACGAGACGAGTTGAGACCAAGACCCTTTTGGCAACATTGTGGGTATGGGGGCAAGGACTAGATGAATGGGTGGCTTGGGTGGTTTGAATGTAAGTGAGGCTGCAGTACATTGCACTGGCTGTCGCCAGGCAGCGGAAACGCACAGCTTCTTGCCCTCGCTGTGGGCTGTGGGCCAGCCCAGCCAGCCAGCCAGTCAGCCCAGCAAAGTTGACGGAAAAGTTGTCGCTATTATTTTTATTTTTTTTTTTTTTTTATATGTTGTTGCAACTTTTTTGTTTTTGGTATATTTTTTTTAAGGATCGCGCGAGCGAGCGTCTGGAAAATGTCTGAAAATTGCGCAGACAACACAAAAAAGTGTGCGGCTGTTGCTGCAACAGCAGGTGGCGAGTGGCAATGACTGACCAAAAAAAAAAGCAAGCAAGGTAACAAGAATGGGCACGCCATCATTATTAACAGGAACAGTTCTTTTTTTTAAAGCATGAAAATAATAATATGCCCGAAATATGAAATATGAAAATTTTTATAATTGCAAGCCAGCCGGAGCCAATGCAATTTCCAGCTGCCGAGGTGCGACTGCAACAACGTACAACATACAAAAATATTAATAAAAAGGGGGTGGAAAAAAAGGATTTTTTTGCGAAAAATAAATGAAAAATGTCATTTCAATGTCGTTTGGATTTTTGTTGGTTGTTTTTTTTTGTCGTTGTTGTTGTTGGTGTCGTTTACCTTTTGGCTGCACTTCAATTGCAATTTGACGTTGCAACACAGCCGCTGCTGGCGCCGACGCTGGCAGCAATGCCGTGCGCGTCATGAATTTTTGTTGCTTTTACTCTTGTTGTTTTTGTTGCACGCATGTAGCCCAGGATTCATTTGCGTTGCAACCGTTTTTTTTTTGTTGTATTTTCGTATTTTTCGTTTCGTGTATTTTTTTGTTGTTGTTTGTGTTTATATATGTGTTTGTGTGTGTGTGTGTGTGTTGTTTGTTAATGTCGTTCTCTGTTTTTTACTCACAATTTTCGCTTTTTTCGTTTTTCTGACATTTTGTTTTAATTTGTGGCAGCAACGGCAACAACACACAGCCACGCAGAAAAAAAGGGTTGATTTTTTTTCCTTTTTTTGCTTTATTTTTGTTGCATTTTTTGTTGTTGTAATTTTGACGCTTGCTGCAATTGCATCGGCAAACTGCTGCTGCTGTTGCTTTTGTTGTTGTTGTTGCTGTTGCTGCTGACATTTTTATGCGCATATCGCATTTTTGTCGGTTCATCCCACACCTTTTGTGTGCCTTGAATACACACACACACCAACACACACATATATAAATGTACATGTCATGCACAATGCAAGCAATGCGTTGGTTATAATTTTTGGGTTTACCGAGGGGCGTGAGGGTTAAAGTTAAGTACACATATAATTACGGCTGAGTATCTGCCTTTATGCAACGAACGATAAAATAGTTAAATGGACTTAAAAAACCTGAAATCGATCGAAATATATGAAACTAAATTAAAGCTTCACGGTTGCAAGACTACAAAAATGGTTAAGGAACCGTAAGTAATCGATTTAAGGTATATTTAATTAACAATTTGTTATTTAATAAAGTATTAAAATTGTTGACAACTCCTGGACGAAAGTAAAATAAGGTTTATAAATTTTTAGTATAATCTCCAAAGATCTTATCTACTGAGTTTTTAGAGGAAAAAAATGGAATCTGCATCAGAGCTTTGTTTGCAACACAAAACATCCCAATAGCTTTTAATTTACAGTGTAGAAAAACAACAGAATTAATGTTGGAATTTCGTAAAAGTTAGAGCTGTATGTTTTTTTGGGGTCTTTCTTGCACTATCTTTTTCTCACACTCTTTCTCTCTTCTTCTCTAACGCTTTACTGTAATTAATTTAATTTTTTTTTTCGTGCTGTTGTCTTTTTCATATATTTTGTTGCTTGTTGGCTTGTGGCCGCTAAATTTGTCAGAGGCGGGACACGGAAACGTTGCTGGGCGCAAGGAGGTGTGGCACACTGTGCTGCACAGTGTCCCGTGTATGTATGCATGTATGTGTGTGTGCGTTTTTTGTGTCTGTGTGAGTGACGACGCCGAATGCAATTTTGTTAAAAAATGCATTAAGTGCATGTGTGCGTATGTGTGTGTGAATGTAAGAGTATGTATGTGTTTTTTATTTGTGTATGAATGCAATTGCATGTTTGTTTTTGTTGCCAATGCAGGCGCCCCCCAAACCAACGTTGCACTCGGCCCACCCACTCCGTCAGCAGCCCACACTTCTGCCTTGCCCCCTGCACTTGATGCGTGCGCAGCAAACAACCACCTACAAACACATACACACTGAGTTGCATGCATATGCAGTTGCATTTTTTCGGAAGATATGCACTCATTTTTTTTGTACGGCCAACGCTGTCGACGTCGCCGTTGGCGTTGCTGCTGTTGCAGCTGTTGCAGCTGCTGCAGGTTTCTTTTTTTTTATATATTTATATGGTTCTTTTTTTTCTATCTCACTCATTTAAAACGACATTTCATTCACGCACGCACATACTAGTAGCAGCAGCACATAACGGCAATCAGGCTGGCAGCCAACCAGGCCGACCCACCTGACCGCCCAACGGTCATTGAAATGACAAAAATATGGCAAAAATGAACGAGAGTTGGATGTGGGCAGGGCTGGCAGGGGGCGTACAGTGAAAAAACAGTTAAAAAATTGCTGGCCTGCAGCGACAACAGCAACAGCAACAACAACAACAATGACTGCAACAATGGCAAGTGCACGCATTAAGCTTTTTTTTATATATTTTTTATTTCGCTCTTTATTTTGTTGTTGTTGTTGTTGGAGCATTTTTTGGGGCCAAATGGGGAAAGCGACGTCTCTGTCGCCGTTGCCGTTACCGTCGCTGCCAGCGTTTCGCAGTCGACGTCAACGTCATCAGTCTATGCCAGTTATTACGCTCGCAATCTTTTTTCGGTGCATGAATGTGTGTGTGTGTATTTGTGTGGGTGTGCACAGAGAATTTTTCGTAAACGAAAAATAATGATTACATATATACACAGCGACAACACCACCCGCACACCGTCCCCCGTGCACCCCTTTTTGGCACATTGCATAGAAAAAAGTAGCAAGAAGAAAGACCAAAAAAAAAAAGGAAGCGTAAAAAATGTAAAACGCAGTGGGGAAAAAAAAGCGATCGATATGATGCACTCATTTTCTGTCTGCTGCGCCCGGTGCCGACAACGACAACGACGACGGCGACGACGTTGACGTCGCTGTAGCAGCGCCGACATCTCGACGCTTGACTTGGAGTGGCGATGTCGCCGCCTCATCAACAGCAGCAGCAGGCAGCAAGCAGCAATGTATGGATAGCAAAAAAATAAAAATGAATCCGTAATAATAAACGTTCGAAAAAAAGCCAAAAATTGCAGCGTCAGTAGCTTTTTGTTGTGCTTCAAGTGTTTGGTTGAGTCCTTGGGGAATGATGGGTCGGGCATAAAGATGCAATTTTCCCAACTACTATGTATATGTGTGTATCAGAGTGTATGTGTGTTGCCTCTTATCAGTTGGTACTGGCGTGCTGGACATGTTTGGCAAAAGCCATTGAGCACTTGTCGATCTGCGGCTTTTGAACTCCTTCTAGCTGCAGTTCCTGCCCAGACTCTCGTGTTTCCTGCTGTGTATGTGTGTGTGTGTGTTTTGCTGCTATTGTGTTGTTTCGCACACATTTTTCGTTGCTTTTTATTACAACAATTAAAAAATAGGTGTACGATGAGGCAAGGCAGCAGCAGCAGCTGCTAACAAACACTTGGCCATGCTTTAGACAATAGACAAGGACTTGTGTTTTGCGGCTCAAGTGGCAGCCGCAGCAGAAGCAGCAGCAGCAGCCGTTGCCACAGTTGCCACACAAAAAACAACCGAAAAAGAAAAAATATGTAATGACGAAAAATTGTGGAAGTGCTGGAAAATTATGCACACGTTGTCGACGCCCCTGACGCTTGTCTCTGTCGTCTGAAGTGCACACATACATACATCAAAACCATAAATAATAGGCTAGGTGGTCCTGAACATTTTAGAGTAATTAAAAAAAAATACCAAGCAAAAATAGCACATAAAGGAGTTAAGATGATGATGCAGCATGAAACACAAAAATTTTGTATTCTCTATATGCTTTTTTTATTTCTTTCATTTTTTTTGTTTTTTTGGCTGCTCAAATTTGATGCAAATTTATGCCAACCGCCGGCCCCACCAACCTCCATTCTCTTCCTGCGTCAGTAATTAAGCGTGGCCAACGCAGCGCTGACTGCGTGCTATGGGGCGTATGTGTAATTTTCGGCATCGTTTCATAAACCGCACTCAAACCACACACACTACACCCACATCACACATCACACATACTTATATATGCACACACACACACACACACATTCGGGCATGTGTAATTGCACGATTTTTACATAGGCTCACAACAATAAGGCTTTCCCGAGTGCCACCCAGTGTAGGTGGCCAGCCCCATAGCCCTGTTAAGTATGCTACAATAAATGCAGTGTCAGAGGCGGGCCAGTGCCCAAAGTGCAATTATCTCATGTATTGTCTGCTGAAACACACTACATACATACATACATATACTATATACATTTTTGTATTTTTTTTCCTTCTTTTTTTCTCATTTTTTGTGTGTGTATGTAGTTAAAGTTGGGCATCATGAATTTATTATGGGGTTTGTTCGTCTAACCAAATCTCAGCAGCTCTAATTAGTTGCTTGATAAATGGCACCACACTCGCTGACAGGCCTTAAATGTTCGTACATGTGTTTGGGATTATAAACTATTAAAACATTTTGTGGGGGAGACTGTTTTAGATATGGTTGTTAGAAGAGTCCATAAAGAGTTGAAGCTACGGCTTTCGAAAACGGTTTATGTAAATTAATCTTTCAATATGGTAAAAAAAAAAATTATATTAAGTGCATTTAAAGTTCGTTGTAATTTTAATTCCTTTTGCTTTTATGTATATTCTTTTTTGCATTTTTTTTTTACGTTTGCGCATTGCCGGATTCAAAATGTATATCAATGATAAATACTTATGTATTGCAGGACACATGTATGTATCTTTATTGCTTATACATAAGCATAAACTATATGAGAATTCTGGTTTGGTCAAAACTTACCTGGCTGTCTTAATATCGCCGCTTATCGATGAATTTGGCGATGGTTTGCTGCTTAGATCCAAGGGTGCATCCACACTGGGACTTGGTGTGTCTTTGAGTGCGGGACTGGCGGCGGCGGCAGATACTTCCGAGGTAGTTGGTGTTACCGAGTTAGCATGTTGTTGCTGTTGTTGTTGTTGATTGATCATCAAATTGAAATCGGCCATCATTGTGAACTGTGCCAGTTTGGCGGCCATTGATTCCATCGATGTCATTTCAGCTGCTTGCTGGGTGAACAGCTTGTAAAGTTCAATTGTGCTCGCTGATGATGACGTCGTGGTAGCGTTTGTTCCGTTGCGTGCTCTATGCTTGTTGTTGTTGTTTTTATTGTTGTTATTGTTGTGGATATTTCTGGAGCTATTGTGCAGTGATGCGCTCGAGTTGCTGTCGCTGTCGTGCTGCATGGAAAAGTTGCGTTAAATGTACGTTTATTTTATGTCAAATACAAATAAAAAATAGAAAAAATGAGAGAAAGAGAGAGAGAGAGAGGGCAATAGTTTACCTGATGCTCAGTTATGCCGTTGATGTTGTTGTTGTTGTTGTTACAATTGTGTATAGACGCGGTGGCCGTCGTTTCGGCCACCAATTCGCCTTTGGCGTTCACCGTTAGCAAGCGACCGTTAACACAGAAATTGCACTTATCAGACGGTGTCCAATCGTTGGGTTCTGGCGGTGGTGATGGTGAGCCGGAGCTACTACGTGATGTTGCACTTGAGTCGTGGTCTTGTGATGTATGGTTGTTGTCTGCAATATGCAAATGATATATAAATTATAAAAAACGTCAAGTCGCTTATCAGTTCTTAATGGTTCATTAAGTCAAAGCATAAGCTCGCGATCACTAGTTCATAAGTCTGTTAGAGCTGAACAATTATTATTGATGTTAATGTTTTTAGCATAAGTTTTGCCTCAACACAGACAGTGTTAAGTCCTTTGCTAGCACTTACCAAATTCTTCTTCAAATTGCAATGTGCCGTTGCTGTTGTTGCTGTTGTAATGTTTGCCGTTGGGCTGCGCTAAACGGTGGTTCAGTGGCTTCTGATAGTCGCTGTCTTCTGTTTCTGTTTCTAACGTCGTTATTGATATGGGCTGTTGCTCGGCGATATTCAATTGGCTGCGCGTCAGTTGATCTTGATAATGTTTCCATTTCCTGCGACCCATGAATTCCTCAGCGACGCGTTCTAAGCCTAAAACAAACAATCAAAAGAAATCCAAATGAAAAAAATGCAACTCATTGTAGTTGGGAAAACAAAAGGGTGCCACATGAAATATGCATAAGAGAAATAGGCTATTAGGGTTTTTTTTCTTCATTTCTATTTTTTTAATGACTGTATAATTTGCGTATAGGGTAGTATTTATTCGATTTTTTTTCTATTGCCAAGCTTGGGAATTTGTACAGACATAAATTACTTAATTGAAATGCAGAAAAAAATTGGTATTGAAAAAAGGAAAAGAGAAGAAAACGAACTTATAACTGAAAAAGAAATGCAGCAATGGTACACAAACCACACATGCTGCGTATGCGTATTATTACGTATTGCCATGTGGGCAGGGTTTTTGCGAGCAGAAAATTGATAGATTTGCGCTTGTTGTTTGCATATGAGAACTTGCATTTCCTTACATATATATCCTTGCGAATGGTGCGCGTCTAATTGCCACAAAAGTTATGCAATTTAATGCAAAATGCATAGGCCGAGCAAACGGCAAGCGGAGGCCACTCCAGTTGTCGGGCATGCGTGCCGCAAAAGCGAAAACTTTTGTACTTATATATGGCAAAAAGGTTACGCGTCAACTCACACGAAATGCGAATTAAATATCGAGGCAGTTGCAACAACAACAGTGGTCTGGGGCAATTCTGAATTTGGTGGCAAATGCAACAACAACAACAACAGCATTTTGTAGCACTTTAAAATTACAAAACACTGCATGTAATTTTTAAAAAAATTTTTGTTTCTATTTTCTGTATATTTTGTTGTTGTTCTTGTGCATATTGTTAAGCCGGAAGTTGAGCAAAATTTTGCTTGCGCCCCTGCCCCAATGTAGTCAGGTGCGTCAGTTTGCCCCATGTCCTTGCCCGGTGTCCTGATTGCGCAAAAGTGCGTGCAGTGCGTATGAATCGGGGTGCGTGCATTGGCTACCTTTGGCTGGCACCTCAAGTGTGCCACAGGCGCCAGCTGCAGTTGCAGTTGCTGCTGTAACCGGCTGCTCATTCCGGCGCATAAGTAGAGCGGCATGTTCAAAAAAACTTTTTTTTTAACCGTTCAAATTGTATTGCAACTGCTGCAGTTGGCTGCAGTCGCTGTTGTTGTTGTTGTTGCTTTTTTTGTTCTTTCTACCCGTTGCATTTTTGAGGTGCTCAAATAAACAGGGTCGTCGCCGTCGTCGTCGGCGGCGGCGGCAGTGTTGCCTCGAGGGTTGCTGCTGTTGCCACGTCGCCGTCGTTGACGTTGCACACGCACCAAAAATGGCGAAAAAAAACGAGGTGAATGCACGCGCGGGACTTACAAAACTCCAACTTTAAAGTGCAGCCAACAAACACACACACACTTACATATATATTACGCACACTTACATATATGTAAATGTATGTGTGAATGTGTGTTGAAGTAAAATTCCGAGGGTTGCTCTCTGCCAGCGTCGCTGTTGCAGCGGTTGCATACAATGCGGTACACGCACGCACGCACGCACAAAATGTCTGCCTAGCCATAGGCATTTGTATGTATGTCTCTCCCCCTTTTTCTGCGTAAGTGTGTATGCGTATGTGTATGCGTGTGTGTGTGGTTAAGCGACACACATTGCGTATGATGACGACGTTGGCCGCAAGGTGGGATTTCAATGCTGCTGCTGCTGCTGCTACTGCTGCCGTCGTCGTCGTCATCATCGTCGTCTGGCAGAGTAGCATTTACATTATGCCAAGCAAGCGCCTGAATGTATGCTAAATAGAATTTTCACTGCGTTTCTTCTTCTATATTTTTGTTTCGTTGTGTTCGTATGCGCCTAGAAAGGTGCATATCGTCAGTATTTAGACGATGTCGATACACACACATCTAAATCTATTCAAGGCGACATGTCAGCTGGGTCGTCGGCCACCTGCCTTCTCCGTTTGTCTGTCTGACTGTCAGCTTTTTCTATCTGTCTGTTTGTCTATCTGTCTGGCTGTCTATCTAACTGTTTGTTTGGTGGTTTGGTTTTGTGGCCGCCCTAAAACTAACAGCGTATCAAAAACGAAAGTGCGTTTTAGTTAGACACACATATATATTTAAATGCATGTCCTTTAAGCGGGGCGTATGATTAATATGCAGTTTGTTAAGGTGGCAGGTTGGGCAGAAGCACAAAATATATACATATGTATATAAAAATACAAAAAAAACCAATTAAACACGCAAACTCATTTAAAAAAGCGGAACACCAATACACACACACACACACATGTACACAAACACATATGGAAATGCCATGTGCCATGTGAGAGACAAGCAGCCAACCCATGAAAAGTGGCAAAAGAAATGCACGAAAAAAAATGCAATTATCGATTAATGTACACATTATATGGCTCATACTCGTTTATATTATATATTTGTATGTGTGTGTTAGTATGTGTATCTTTTGGTAGATAATCCCTTATGTACACGTAATTTATGTGCATATACATACATATGTCATACATATATACAGCAGCTACCTTTTCGCTTTTGTATTTTTTTTTTGTATTGTAGGCATATAAAAGTCATACGCAGGCAAAAAAAAAAAACATTTCCATTTTTGTATATTTTTTTTTTACGGCTCATCCTTTAATTTCTTTGCGGTTCGGTTGTTTGAGGTCCTCTTCCCTGCTTTTTTTATGTCATTTACGCGTATTATATAAGCAAATTTCAGTAATTATATACATACTGTATGTATAATGTAATGTGCCCATCGATACAAAATGGCTCGACTCTTGTTGCATGCAACGTGGCCCCTAGCAAACCGCCTCCCATGGGGACAGCGTCAACTTTTAGCCACGCTGACATGTCGACAACGACAACCTGAAATGTTTTTTTTTCGTGTACTTTCTACTTTGTTTTTTGGTTTTATTTTTGGCTTACGCTCTGGTTTAGTTTGGTAATAAGAGTGCGTGCCATAATGAAATGTCAAATGGTGAAGCATATAGAGATTAACAGACTTGAAAGACACACGAGTACATAGTAAATATGCATATAAGTTGTTTATAACACGCGCTTTCTGGTCGTGCACTACAAATTTCGTGAGTCTTGAATTCAAAGCACGTGCGTATTAAATGACAAATAGTAAAGTAACAAAAGTACTACAGAAAAACTCATACGAAAATTCTAAGAAAACAATGTGTATACAGTTTTTAAAATTAATATTCAAATAAGTTGACTTAATATTGAATCGATTGACCAAATTAAAATGGATCAATCAAATATTAATTCACCTGCATGTAATTTAATGCGAAAACAAAGTATATATACTACTTTATGGTGATATTAAAAATATTTTACAAGCGTTTTATAGATAATGCAATTTTTACGAGAATTTTTAAGCTCATTTGATTTCCATTTAAGCACCTAATTAAATTTAAAAGTTTTCGCTGAACACTTTTCAGAACAATGATAAAAATAAAATATTGTTTAACTATTTTCAGAAGGTTCTATAAAAGCGACATGTCGAAATGAAGCTAAAAATAGTTGGGTTACACTGTTGTTGCTGTTTTTGTTGTTGGCTTAACACACGCCATTGCATTTTGCATAGCATTTTGAGTAATGTCGAATGTCAACGTACTTGCAACTCATTTTGTGGGTGGTTGCATTGAGTATAGAGGCGGCAGTTAGTTAGTTAAAGGACACACCATCATACCATCAAATGTACGCTGCTTTTAGCTGCATGTTTTGTTGTGTTTTTCGGCGTCACATGTCCTGCCACAACAACAAATTGGTTAGTATATGCAACAGCAGCGAGAAAGAGACAAGAAGCAGCTAAGTTTGAAAAGCCAAACTTAAAGCAAAGAAATGAGTTGCGTTGGAAAAAAAGGCAGCAAAAAACACACAAAACTGAAAGAACGCAGCGGTACAAAAGGAGCCGAAACGAGGAGCGAAAAAACCGGTGCAGGGCGCGTGGTTTGCCAGTTGCGTTTTTAGGGGCTTGTTGTATGTGTGTGTGTTAGTGCAATGAAAAGGACATGCGACTTTTGCCGCACTGAGCCGCCCCGTCGATGCGTTTGTGTGTGTATGGGCACGTGACAAGCTTACTTCTATGTGCGTGTGTGTGTGTGCGTGTGTATTTAAAAAACGCTTTCGGCCGAATTGTCCACCTTTTGCATAGCATTGCAAAGCGCCAGCGATGAAATGTAAATGAATTGCACAAAATGCAAGGACATACGCAGCTAGAACGAAACTTACACACATACAGCCAAAAAAAGTAGCCCAACTGGGATGCATCCAATGCTGTCAGTGTGCCCCATAAGCAACCCTTTGCAGGCTGCTAAGCTAAAAAGCTACCCCAAAATACTAAAAAAAGAGCGTATGTGTAGAAAGCTTGGCAATTTACATACTGACAACATCAATATATATGAGTGTGTGTGTGTGTGTGTTGGTGTAGTTTTTTTTTCATTCTGTGCTTAGTATGGTTTTTGTGTGTCACTTTGGCATAGAAATTGTCGTCGTCATCGTTGCTTGTGTTGTGGGGCATACAATATAGGCAAAATTAGAAGCAGCAAATAAATTCGATTGCCCTGCTCGGCGCTTGGGCTTCGTCTTTGCCTCGTCTCGCACATCGCACATCGGCTCGACTGACATGTTGCTGCTATTGCTGTTGTTGTTGCAGTTATTTGGTGTGGGAGTCCCTCGGTTTTTGAAAATGTATGTTTCGGTGCTATCGTTGTCTCACTCTAATGCGCTTTCGTATGCACTTTTGGGCCTGCATGCAATTTGATTGGCTGGCCATCCGTATTTCGCCCAAATTTGAAAAGTTCGTTTCTTGTTTTTGTTTTTTTTGGAGCCTTGTTGTTCGATTGCATTTGATTGCATGTTTGCTCAGCACTTGAAGTGACTGTGCTGCAATTGGTGGGTTCTCTCTATGCCGAGTCGTTTACAAAAAGGAAATTGCTCAAAATTGACTACCTGTGTGCGCTCTATTAGCTCGCCCCAAACGGGGCCAAAAAATTAAAATTGCTGTAATTGATGTGTGTTTGTATGTATGTGTAGAGCACGAATTGTACAATTGTATGCCGTTAGCCGCTAAAGGAGAGGAGGGCCTTTCCCGCATTAATTACAAGTGTGAGATTGATGATTGATGGGTAATTAGGCTGCACAAGTTCTAAGTATACTTCACAAGCACTTATCCCATCAACGTTTAATGCTAAAAATGTCAAAGTCTCGGCCCTAATACATCCATTTGGTTTGACAGTTGTCTAAGGGAAACATTTTTGTAGATGTTTTACGTGGACATTTGATGTCGTTTATTTTTTCATATTTATAGGTGAAACTCCAGAAGTTGTGACAGTAAAGTAATAAGCTTCAAGCATATTGCCAAAAATTAAATAAACTAGTACGAAAAAAGGAAAGGTGGTGAAAGAAAAACAGTGGTATAAGATTCAGGACATATTGAAAAAATTGCTTTTAGAAAGTTTATTTTCCTCGTAGGTTTAAGATTATTTAGATACTCATTAACCGATTTTTAAATGCTATTCACCAAATGACTTTTATTTTTACAACACTTTTATGTCAAATTTCAAAAAATCAATTTGGGAGCGGAACAGAAATTCCGATTGCCATAACTTTGTCAAAATGTACTCGATTTTCAAATTGCAATACATCAAAAGACTTGTTTTACGCTCTTAGTCTATACTGCATTTAAATCTAGAAACTTAATTTTTTCCCGATTTTCTTGTCAAATTTTTGTGACCAATAAACTACTTGAGAGTGGAACAGAACTTTAAATTGCCATAAGCTTCGGTAAAACTAACCCGATTTTCAAATATAATACATCAAAAGTCTTGGTTATCGGTCTATTTCAATACTGCATTGTAATCTAGAAATTTTATTTTTACACAATTTTCATAAAAATTTTTGAGACCAAAAATCGATTTGGAAGTTAGATTAAACTTCCAAATGCCATAATTTGGTCGAAATTAATCCGATTTTCAAATGTAATACCTTGAAAGCTCTAAAAAGCTAAAATATAAATAAAAATACTTTTTGAATGAAGATAAATGATATATTCAAATCACTTACACCTAAACTTAAACATTTGTTATCTTTTAATGATTTAACTAAAATTCATGGCTTCATTTTATGTTTGTCATTACAGTTCAGTGGACTTTAAAATTGTTGCCGGATATTTAATTTATTTAAAACCTCCGTTCTGTCAATTTACATCTATCTACATTCAAATTTAATATCATCATCATACTTTTCGTTGCATTTTTTTTTGTTCATCCAGTTCAGTGGCACCCAATTTAACGGCCCCATAAACCAACAAGACAGCCAAATAAATATCCTTCAGACAAAAAATAAACAACAGCAACAACAAAGGCGAAAAACTCAATTTTTTTTAATATAGTAATAGAGTCATGCCAAAATAACCAACATAAAAAACGCCAAACGCAGCACAGGGAGCAGCTTGCAAAATTTATTGAAATGTAAAATGCAGAGAAATGCAATTTCCTGCAAAGGCACAAACTGCAACCAGAGCAATAAAACCGAATGACAACAACAACGACATCAGCAGGAGTATCTGAAAAACTAGACAATTGCCAAGAGCACAAGCCCAAATAAAAAGATACCAAATGGCGACACGGCAGGACATTAAAATTGGCAGCGGCAACAGGCGGTCCATGAAACCTTAAATTCCTGCCATTTACATAGCAACGTATCTATATAACAACATATGCATATATTAAACACACACACACGAGAAAAAAGTGAAGCTGCATGCAACAGGCGGCCTGGAAGTATGCAACATAAAATGCTATGCCACAGCCGATGACTAAATAACTAAACACAAAAACCTAAACCAATTCGTGCAACTCATTCATTCATTGAATTCGGAAATTCAATTTGGTTAGAGCGAGATGCAAGCGAGTGTGTATAAAAGAGAGAGAGAGAGGGAGAGAGCGCACATTGACGATTGTTAACTGCACAAAACGATGCAACAGCAGCAATAAAAACCGAACCGTGGCAACAGATGAGCAAACCCGAACGAGCAGCGGGGTTGGTGGAGAAATGGCAAAACGATGCTTTGGCTGGCATCAAAATTTTATTCATGGATTTAGTTGAATTTACAATGAATGGGTTTTTGGCTTAGTCGGCATGCCAGTGCGCCACTAAACGCCAAATGGCACGAACAACGAGCAAATGATGACATATCTACAACAACAACAACAACAGCTGGTATTTCAATTTAAATGTTGGCAGCAGCAACAACGGCAGCAGAGCTCAGGGAAGCCAACAAGTGGCAGTAAACTATTTTTCATGAGAGCACATTTAAATTTTGCCCGCATTCCCACACCAACCCGCTTATTGCTCCCATAGTCAAGGAGTTCTTGCTGTTGTTGCTGCTGCTGCTGCTGCTGTAGTTGTTGCTGGTACACTCAACAGTTGTGCACTCGACACGGACATGAATGGGAGCCCGTCGTCAGTGAGTGAATGAAGCTGCAGCCACAGGAAAACAGACACACACACATAGGGACGAGATGGACAGAAAGACAAAGTGGCAGCCAAGTTTGGTTAGTTGACTGGCAGTTAGTAGGTGCCTTGTTTTTGACAGCACCAGCATAGTAGGAAACCTAAATTGAGCAACCCGAAACTGCCAGCAGCCAGCATCCACTTGATGATGGGCGAGTGTGAAACCAATTAGGGCCACTTAAGTGTGCACTTCAAATGGACACGTAGCGCTTACCCTCACTTCCTTCTCATACCCACACTCACACTGACAAAGCCAAAAAACTTCATAAAAATCATTGCCATCATATGGGGGGATGGGGATCAAAGCACGTTACGTATACGCAACGTTAACAATGCGCACAACAAAAGCCAAGTGCCGACCACACCAGAGCCTGGTGTTTGGGGTCTGGGTCTGAGCCACATGTAGCCAAAAGTCAACTGGCCAAAAAGAATAAAAAAAATGAAGTGGCAGCAGGCAGCATCAGCAGCAACAAAAAAGTGTTGAGTGATGCAACTAATTGCTTCAGGCATCGCACAGCGAAACGGCGACAGCAGCATCCATCCAGCCCCAATCCAATGAAAGGATAATTGCGCGGATTGCGCACAGATCGCCTTAATCCTTTTAGGCCTGGCCCGTCATGGACCACACTGTCTGTCTGGGCACGTTGCAGCTCTTCAGGCGCGACGCACAAAAACCCAGCAACACCAGCAAACACCACCAACAACAACAACAGACAGAGTTGACTGCGTTTTTTTGCCTCGCTTAATGCAACGTCCACTTGATTGCATTGGAGGCAGCAACACACCAAAAAGAAAGAAAGCAAAAAAAGCGGAGGAATAATAACTGGGCAGCAGCAGCCAATTTTTTCGCGGCTGCTGTTTACACACAACTGCCACAATACGGCAACACCTCGCAACATATGTGTGTGTGTGTGAGAGTGTGTTATCCTGCTATGGCAGGCAACTGGCACATCCCTCAGATCTGCCTACATTTTTTTTCTGCGCCGCTTGCTGAAGTTTTTCTTTTTTTTTGTGGCACTTCTCGTTTGATTGCTTGTGATTTATGGAGCGCAATGCAAGCGTTAAGCAGCGTTACAATTGATGGCTGTCAAATGTTTGCAGTTTTTGGTAGCTCAACATCAAATATCACATCAGGTAAAGGAGGGGAAAGAATGGAAATTCTATTCAAATGCATTTTAAAATACTTTGTAAGGGACATTTAAAAGCTTTATCTTTTTGGATACAGCCGTAAAATATTTTTTTCCTACTAAATTTCAAAATGCATAAAATTCTGGTTTTAGAGATCGTATTTTGCTAACTGGAAAATAAACTTACGTCGATTAACATTTGATCTGTTGATAAACCAGTTTCGTTAGACCCGTAATCTAAACTACTTTTTATTACATTGTTGCCAAGCTTAAATTAAAACACTTTGATATCGGCACGTAGGTTTTAATTAATTTGTTGTAAGCATGTGTGAACAATTGACGAGGGCTGAAAACTTCGAAAGAACTATATGTAAGTTGATTATATCGATCAGAAGCACAATTATTTATGCTTAAAATGTTTTTGCTTTTTGTCGCTTTTAACGAAATCAATCGAATCACATACGCGAATATTGTATAATCAAAGCTGTCAAAAGGAATAGAAAGAGAAACAGAGAAAGCTAAAGAGAATGAAATCAAATCAAAAGCTGCTACACGAAACACGAAAAAACCTTGAATCAATTGATACGAAATGTAAAATTGCAATAGCAAGAAAAACCGGACAGTTCCACAAAGCAGCGTCTCAGTAAATTAGAATTAGAATTGAACTTGTTGTGCCATATTTGGTTACAATTTCAGCGCTTAATTCCGCAAACGTCAAACGATGCGGGACGCTGTGCGGGGGGTGGCAACGGAGAGAGGGGATTGCAATCGAGAAGGGGTTTTGCGGTGCAGGCGTGTCGCTAACTGGGTGTGTTTCGGGTGCGGGGCTAGGCTTGGCAAACGTGTCGCATTCGACTTATACAAAATTTTCTAGCTAAATATTTCATTTATTTACTTTTCTGGTACCTCCCCCCCATCCCCTCTAATCCAACGATTCGCACAAATAATCATTACTGAGTTACATTTATTCAAATTGCAGCTCAATTGCATTTGAGTTGCATTCGTTTTGCGGCTTCAACAAAAAATAACAAAATGTGCTTATTAATTAATGCCGATTAATTTATGTCTAATTGGCGCGTACAAAAAAAAGTTTTTCAAAAAAAGTCCCTTCAGCCCGCCTAGTCGTATACGTATTTTGAGAAGCTTTCAATCTGCTCGATTAGTCAAGTTTAGTTTTTGCAGCGTGTAAAATATTTATGCGCTATGAAACTGGAAGTTTTGATGAGTTGACAGTTTTTCGCTAAAATCGCAATCGTCACTTTGTGTTTGTAACTATTGAATATTTTATATGGTTTATCCTTCGACTTTAGTCAATTATTGTTTGTGTGTGGGCTAGACCAAATTTTTGTTTGGTTGTATTGGTTTTTGTTGGTAATTGTGCCATCTAGTTAACTTTTCATGTATTGATTTATTGACTCGGGTTGAAATTGTTCTACAAAACCTAAACATTTTATTGAGGTCTTCTAACCTATGCTCTATAAAATAGGAATATCATGTTATACATCCCCACCACATATGTTATTTGGTTTGAGATTATGTCATGCTTCGTAATTCGACTTCTATTGATCTTGAACTTATCGCTTCCATTTTGTATGGCAAAGCAAAATCAATGTACAAAATGTGAGGCATATGCAATGAATACGAAAAGTGCAGTGTGTGTGTGTGTGTGTGAGCGAGCTTAGGCAAGCATGAAAGTCAATTGGGTGTGTGAGATGCAAGCAGAGCTTTAAATATGCCTAAACAAAAAATGCAGCATTAACAAATTATGCGTTTAATTATAAATTCAAGTTCAAGCTGAAGTCCAATATATAATTTGAGTTCAGTTCAGTTCTTCAATTACATATTATTAAAACTACTATTTACTGCCTGATAATTGAATTTTTACTCATTTCCTATGCACACGCCTTTTGCTCGCTTTTCTCATTAAAGCCCTATGTGTGTGTGTAACAGCCGACATTCTACGAGAGTCTCAATCTGTGGCATCTGCTACATGATTTTTCAACGTTGTACATATTTTCGCATATTTGATTACACATGCGCCTCTTTTGACAGCTTTTCACTAAGTTGCTGTTGTAGTTTTTTTTTTCTTTCTTTTTTGCATTTGCTTCCACATTTGCCATGTTTGTTTGTTCGTTTAGTGCGCCCATTTGTATGTGTGTGTGTGTGTGTTTTTTCGTTGCTTATTGACGTTTCTACTTATTTAGTGTATTTTGCGCATTTTCGTATATGCTGAAAATTCTCTAATTCTTTTTTTGCAAAACTTGTTTTTTTGAGCCGCATTTGCATGCAGTCAGGCCGCCATTCAGTCAACCCGTCTGTCTCCCTGTCTGTGTGTCTGTGACCGCTTGGCTTTGTTGCTTATTTTCATTAACAAGCCTCTATGTGTACAACAGTAACTCTGTCTGTATGTGTATGTGTATGTGTGTCTATGGCAAAATTCGCTAAACAAACAAATTTTACTGTTAACGAAAAAAAAGCTAAAACTACTAAATACCTCTAAGGTCTGTATGCATTTGGGGTGTTAATTGTGTTGCACTTTTGCCAGCCAATTTTTTTTTTTTTGTTGTTGTTTATTTTGTGCAGTTTAAACTAAGGCGTGCATTGTATTTCGTGTATTTGTTTATTTATTATAATTATTATTATTATAGCAATTTGCAGTTTTGTAAATTTAGTTCTACCAAATTTGGTGCCGCCAAACGTTGTCGCCCACATTGGCGTCGTCTAACTTTGGGGGCGCCTGACATTTGAATCTCAAACGCAGTGTTGGCGAGTTATGGCAACGAGAAAGAGTAGCAGCTAGAAACCTTGGCTGGCAGCAGCATTGGCTAATGTTATTTGGAGTGCAGTAATCAATTAGTTAGTTTGTTAGGCTTTAACCGCATTAAGCGCTTTCAAAGACTGTCAAAGGCAAATGCCTAATTAATAAAAAGCCTGTGATAGGCAGGCACTTGCCAATTGTCGAGGCATTTCATAATTAATGCCAATGCGCAAAAGTCAAAAAGAAAAAAATAGAACTTATTAACAACCTACACACAAAGCCTAACATACGGCCACTTAGGCACTAATAATTCAGTTTATAAAAAGTAATACCAAAGAAAAGAGCTACAGAGTCAGAAGGGGGTTGGTGGGGTAGGCAAAACAAGAACGCACTTAACCAAATCGAATTCCCTATTAAACAAATGCAGCCTACCTGTAACCCCTAACCAACTTCAGAGCTAACTAACTAACCTATGGCACAGCAGCAACGGCAGCAGCAAAAAACAATACAACAGAGAAAATGCAATGCAAAAATGAGAAAAAATAATGTTAAAAGCAAGAAGTTGTAATAATGCGGTTGGAACATGCGTGGCTTGATGGGGTCTACCTCTCACTCTACCCCCTCTCTCTCTCTCTCTCTAGGCCTGTGTAATATAATTACATGCGAGTGCGCAGCAGCAGCAGCAAAAAAAAGTTGGAATATTAAAAGAAGCTCAAAGCATAAACAGCTAAAAACAGCAAAAGATGCCCAGCAGTATGTGTGTGTGCGTGTAGAACCAGAAACTTGCATAGGCTGACAGTCAGGTAACAGAGAATAGGGAGAATACGTGTGGTATAATGAAATTCACTTGTCCATTAAGCGATGCAATTATATTTATATGCCAGGGTTGCCATGTTTTGTGTAAATTGGCGTATGTCGACGCGTTTTGAAATGCAATTAATTTCGAATGCATTAGCAAAACAGGGCAATGCAGTTTCCCGCTTTTCTTTTAGGGTGACTTCTTTAATTAAACTACAAAACTCGCAAAAGTAAATTGTCAATTCACAAAAACACACAGAAAATGTATCTCATAGTTACAAAAAAGTTAAGAGCAAAGCGCGAGAGAAACAAAATATTTGTATGTATGAATTGCAGTTGAGTTTTCAAGGTTTTCCAGTTCATGGTTTTTAGCGTTGCAACAATGTATGTGTGGCAAGGCGACGGTCGCGCACCTTAACAGCAACAACAACAATCTTACAAAGCTGATCTCTGTCGGCTCTTGTCATAGGCGCTTAGACACACGTGAGTTATTGTTGTTGTTGTCGTATTGTCGATTGTGATTTTTATTGTAGTTGTCTGGGTGCTCCCGCATACATTTGAGATTTTCAGAAATTATGCAAATGTTTTAAGCCAGTTTTTCTTTGGCATACGTGAATTTTGATACCTAAAATTCGATAACTGATTTTCGTTTAATACAACAGAAACGTAACGAAATGCAATCTGACACAAGAAAGCTACATACTGCTGTCGATGGAGTATTATTTTCAATTTTTTTGTGGAATTTCTTCTTACAGTTTTGCCATTGAGCGTGATGTCTTTCCACCCACACCTTGTCTGGCATGGCAAGGCACGCGGCTTTCTTGGCCAGACAATCGAAATCGCAAATAAAATAGATGCAATTTCTAATATTTACTTTTATTATTCCTTTAGTTATGCTTTGCATACGGCAAAAGCTGTAGCTGTTGCTGTTGCCAAGCAGCCGAAGGTTACACGACGACGACGTCTGTGACGGACTAAACTGTTTGTCTGACCGGTATAAATATCCCTATCTATATCTGTATCAGTATACATATCTTTGTCTGCATAAAAGTGGGCAAAAAAAAACAAAAATAAAACTTATAGACTGCGATGGCTGACTGGCATTTTCCTCACCATTAGCAAAACGCCATTACGCAAAGATGAAAGCAACTGAGGATATTTTTGTGAAAGCGCGTGTAAATAAAATGTCTGCCAGGATTGTCTGCCTGCTGTTTTTCCCGTTTGTTGCTTGCAACAAATAAAATAAGCAGATTTTTCTTACCTATATACAAATAATGCAAGTTGAAATTAAATCATATAGATTGTAACAATAAGCAGGCTTAGTAAACTTTTTGAATATGCAAACTTTGGATGGCAAGAACAGTGTTTTTTATAAACTTGCAACAGCTGTTGCTTCGGGGTATTTCATAGTTGCAAAGTTGTATAATATTTCAAATAAGTGTGAATAATGTTGATCAAGATGCTTTAAAAGTTCTTCAAAAGAAGAAAAAACAAACAATCCAATTTCATTATTATTCATGTTTATTATCAAGTTTCAAAGCAATTCAAATGAACATGAACCAAAAATTATTCAAACTTTGCATAACTACAAAATTCAATGTGATGTTTGGCCTTCAGTTCGACTTTTTTGGGCATTTTTTCTATATATGTATCGCATAGTTGTGATTTTAGTGTATTATTTTGTTGTATGCACAATTTGATTGTTGTCGCTTCGTGTTTGTATCGGCAAATGTGCAAATTTATTTGCGTTTGTTTAGCACATTTTCTACGCGAATGCATTGTAAAGCGGCTGGCAATCGATTGGATCAGATTGTATCGACTGGACTGAACCTGGGGCTCAAAGCTCGGCCTGACCATGTGAATGTGTCAAAAAATTGTTGCTTTTGCGATTATGCGGCAAGCGTGACAAATTTCATTACAAGTGCAATCGCTTAGGCGGCAGCTTACACATATTACTCATGCGTCCCGTATGCGTTCGAAAGCGGAATTTCACTAGAGAGCAAAAGTGGGTGGCAATTCGTGTAATTAAAAGAACGTAGCGAAACATTTGATAAGCGTCAGCAATTAGAGTTATTGAGATGGCCGAACGTCGCTTAGCTTATCATTCAAGTCAGCTTAGCGAAAATATGACAATAAAAATGGCAGTGTGACCACGCTACAGTGAACAGGGCCACAGGTAGGTCGCTGTTGGGTCGGTCGCAGCTGCGTTTCTAGTATCTGGTAGCTCTGGCGCTCTGTGTAAATGTTTACCAATGCGCGCCACGGGAAACTCAATATGCTCGTGTGTATGTTTGCTTGCAACCTGCCACACACACAAACACAACACACACTTACAAAATGGCCACGCGCTGCGTTTGAGTTATATTTCTTCTACCGTTGGGTTTTTTTTTTTGTTGCTACCGCTGCTTTTCGCACAAAAATTATTTGTATTTTGTTTTTGCCTTGGGTCGTTTGTTTTATTTTCGCTGGCATTGTTGTTTGTTATGGCTGGCTTTTGTTGCAGTCAGCGCGAGAGCTGAACTATGAATGCAATTTCGTAAATTATTTTCCTTTTAAGTAATTATTAAGGTGTGGTCCGTTTTGTTCGCTTCGTTTGTTCGTCTTCTTGCTTGCCTGCCTGCCTGCTTGCTTCTTTTTCATCATCCTCCGCGTTCGAAGCGCGACGTCAGTCAGAGTTTAACAGTTTGCCAAACACAAAAAGCACGCGTTTTGCTGTTAATACGTATTGTTTTGTTGACTATATATATTTTTGTTAGCGACGACGACGGCTACTGGCTATATACAGTTTTTTGAGTTATTCATCCATTAGACGCCATTTAACTAATAACAGGGCTAGAACAGACATTCAAGCGTTCAAACCATCAGTCATTCAGTCAGTTGGTTAGTCGTTTATTAAGTCACTTGAGTCCCCATTCATTTGTTGCTCTTTTGCGCGCGCTTGCGCTCTCTCTCTCGCGCGCTCTCTCCTTTCCCCACATCCTTGCCATCAAAGTCATCATAAATTTTGCATTTGTGGGTGTTACCCGGGCACTAAAGCCGTCGGCTTGATGCCATTTAATGCCAACAGAACCGTTAATTAGTCACAATTGTGACAAACTGGTGGCACTTCAAATTATCGCTGATAGATTAAAGTTAAGGCCCGAAGGCGTGCCACGTTTTTGGTTATTCAACTAGTTAATATCTGTAAATTGGCAGTTGGCTACTTGTTTTTAAGTTTTCTTTTTTGGCCTGCACCAAAATGATCGGTTTCAAACGAAGCGCGAAGGAAGTGCTAATGCCAAAGCATCCAAAGCATTTGGAAGCCTGCATTTAAGCCATCTAAGCCAACTTAAACTGCTGGCACACGACAGCAACACCTTCCTAACAAATTGATCAGCGTCAACGGAGCTGATTTTGCACAACGCAGCAGCAACAACAAAATGGCAAATCGCCACTTTGGTGCCGTCAACATGAATGGCAAATTACAAACAGTTAAGTAGCTAACAACAGCAACACTCGCAGCAGCAACAACAACAACAATCAAAGCGTACACAATTTGCTGTAATACAACAACAATTACATTAAAACGCGACCATAAACGTGCCAGCCAAAGAGCAATAGCAACAACAACAACAACACCAACAACTACAGCTCAACTTGTAGTTGGACTTGGCTTTGCCAAAATGAAGCCGCAAAGTTTTGACGATGTTGCAGCAGCAGCAGCAGCAGCAGAGGAGGCAGCAACAGCAGCAGCAGGCGCTACCAAAGTCATTCCACACCTTGTAAAATCAACAAAAAGGCAGCCAAGAAGCAGCCACACACACACACACACACTCAAACACACACAAACATACAGAGCAACAGAGATGCAGGCGTGCAATTTGCGGCCGCAGCCTAGAAAAATAATTGCATGTGGATGCAGGGAAGGGAGTGCAGTGTGCGCAATGGCTACAAAAAATAAGGGGCATAGGAAAAAAAGGAGAGAGAGAGAGAAATAGCGAGCAGTGGGGGGTGGAAGAGGAGATTGGGAATGGGTCTAAGCCGCGTCATTCATGACGACGACGATGATGATGATGATGACGACGACGCGGCATTTGCTGCAAGTGCAAGTGCAGCTGTAACATTAACATGCAACCGACGGCGACGGTGGCAACGCTGCTGCTGAGATGCAGATGCATTCAACGTCATTGTTGTTGTTACTGCTGTTGTTGGTTGTAGTTACTGCCACAGCTCGTAGTAGTAGGCAGCAGGTGAATTGCACGATTTTCAATGCAAAAGTCAAGAGCGCCAACGGAAAAAAGTCGTTAGCCAAGTTTTGCTGCATAGCCCAGTCAGATGTAACTATTTTGTTGTTGTTGCTGTTGCCGTTGTTACTTTTATGGCTAGAACTGTAGCAGCAGCAGCGGCAGCAGCAGGCGCATGTGGCAAAAGACTCAGCATTAAAATGTTGCCGCAAGTTTGACCAGCCAAACAGCCGGCTGCATTTTGGAGCGTTGCATAGAGTGTGTGCAGAGTGTTTGGTAGCAGCTTCCTTTTGGCAGTTGCTTGACGTTGTTGTCTTACCAACACACACACACACACATAAACACTAAGCACTCTTGCCTGAGCTCCCAGCTATACAACTCCTTTGCTCCCTTATCCTCAACATCTTACGACGAACGAGAACGTACATAGATGGATCTGCATGCCATTGGCAGAGACAGCTGTTTCCGTTTGTAAAATGTTTGGTAGCCAAATGATTGGCAAGCGATTACACCAAAAGCGGCCAAGACATTGATGTTTTTTGTCTTGCCTTGGCATTTGGGCTTGTTTTGCTAATTACGTACGTTAGTTACATTTACTTACAGTCGTTGTGTGTGGCCAACGCCAGCATTTGCTAGCCAACAATTGAGCCAACTCAGCAGTTTGCATTTCGCTTTGCTTTCAGTTCGGTTCGGTTTGTTCAAAATGTATTTAATGTTCACACATTTGTCACGTTATTGTTTTAGTTTGTTTATGATGCACACTGCACTTATTTAACAGCTAACACAATTTTGCTGTGTTATCTTTTTTTTTCTCCCCCAAATGGTAAACACTTTTGGAGTTATCTATTTCGTTTGGCAAAAAAATGAAAAGAAAGGAAAAAAATGGCAAAAACAGCTGCAGCGCATTTGACAAAACGAAATTCGATCAGTTTGACTAGTATTAAACACATTTGTTTTGTTTTATATTCCAATTAAATTATAAGCACACAGAAGCACACTAATTGCTGCTGCTTTGTTTGCACACTAAAACAAATCTAAGGAAATTAAATTGTGATACTCGTTTCATTTTTTTGGGTTGATCGAAAAAATTTATTAATAAAGTAATATTAAGCACTCAATTACTTGACAAATTATTAATCATCATCGGATTTGAGTTGAGTCATAAATATTTTTATGTGGTTTTGTTTTATGTGTTTACATGAAGAATCGGTTGGAAGTTCTATAAAAATAAGGAAAACTAAAGAAATAGTTTTCTAGACTACTTTTTCATTACCTTATTTTTAACTATAATTTCAATTTCGTGCGCTTATAATACGTTATGTGATGCCTAATGCAATAAAATCAAACTATTGAAAAATCATTATATTTACGACATATTGTAAATATTATAAATATAAAAGAATTTTTTTTTTTCGCGCAGACCCTTATCAGCAGAACTTTTGTGGAAATATTGTACATACATATATATGTAATTTGTGGCTAGTGCTATATATACAGTAAAAATTAAATTTTGCGATAATTTGAACTATGTACGTCAAGTCGCATAATAGTTGAGACTACAAACGATCGCTGCAGCTGCACAAATTAATACTATAATAAAAAAAATCATCTATATCAATATGTCTATATTTATTTATTTGAGTTTTATATATTTTTACGTTCGTCGCGAAAAATTTCAGCAACGAAAAAAAAGTATATATATTAAATCAATTTTTTGCGCCTGATAAGAAAGCGCAACAAAATATTTCCGCTTTGGGCGTTTTCTTCTCTTTTTTGTATTTTGTGCTAAGTATATAAGTATTTATATACATTTTCATGTTTTCTTTTGCGCGATTAAACTGGCAGGCAACGCCTCATAAATATTATTTTTTTTGTTCAATAATTTGTTGCTTAATTTTTTGCGTTATTTTTTGTTGCTTTTGTCGAGATTTCACAAGTAGCCGCCGTATCAGCGAGGCGAAGCCAAAGTGGCCTCCGCCTCGGCCTGTGTTTTCTGTTGTCAGAGTTGTCGGTTTTTGTTCAACATTATTTTTATTTTTTTTTTCGCAATTTGGGTCAGAATTGGCTGCGTCAGGCCACCTGATAAGAAACGTGAACATACACACATACACGCACACACATGTGATTGTATCTGTTGCAGTTGTTGCGAGCAGATTGTGCACATATTGTGAATTAAAACTATCTTATTGAGCTCAGAGCTACTGGCATTTCGCACTGATCACTTTTAGATAAGTGGCTTAAAGCATGGCATTTGGACGTTGCTTCCGCTTTTGACCAAATCGATTACGCTAAGGTGTTGTGAATGAATAACTGTTGATATTTAGCACGCAATTACAATACATAGTATTCACGTAGTTGTATCTGTATATGTATCTGTATCTATATCTATATAGCTGGGCGAATGCACTTTACAGTTGCTTCAACTCGTGTCCTTAAGCTTGCGTATCTTTTTTTTTTCAGTTTCGTTTGCATTGATCGTTGCTTTGTGTATCTTTGTTTACACATCGCATTCGCGTTTTCGCTTTCATTGTGTTGGGTGAGCATTTTTGTTGTTTTTGTTGTCTCATTGAAGGACAATGTCATTGAGGCATTGCTGAAATTCATATAAATTGATTGATAAGCGATCGTAGAACCTAACCAGAAAGTGTCTGAAGTGAAAGAAAAGTTGCGCAAGGTTATGAAAAGCAGAAAACCGATTACATGTAACACCTGAAAATGTAATGAATCCTAAGAACCCCTTCCAGTCTTGAATAAATCATTATAGAATATATATAGATTGTATATGTTATAAGTATGTTTTAGCTGTCTGATACGTACATAATTCATAGCTGCTGATGTGCATAGCATCACATATATTTTTCTTAAATTATTTGTTGCCCAAAAGCCAAATTGATGTCGATGTCGATGCTGTTGCTGTTGCTGCGCAGTCGATGTAACAACAAACAAAAAAAAAGAACTCGCAACAAAAACAACAACTTTTTGCCACTGGACGTGGCACGAAACTCAGCAGCGTTGGGTTTGCGGAGTTGTTGGGGCGCTCTGCAGTAATTGTGTCTCGGCTGTTGCTGATGATGTTGTTGTTGTTGTTATAGTTGTTGTTGTGCAGCGCACACAATACATTTATATACTGTTGTATATATGCATATAATTTTTTTAATATATATATTTATATGTTGTGCCTATATACAATATAAATTCTCTTCTCTTTTTTTTCGGTTGCGCGCACAAAAGGCCAAATGCATTAATGTTATTGTTGTTGTTGTTTTTGTTGCAGCAGATTTTTATTATTGTTGTTGTTGTTGATGCTATGTACTTTTTGGGCTGCTGGTTGGTTGGTATTTTCCTTCCTTTTTTTGTTGTTTTTTTGTTGCGCACAAAGTAAATAATATGCACCGTAAAAATGAAACGGTTTCTGCTCTTGTTGTTGTTGTTGTTACTGTTGCATTTGTATCTTCTACTTTTTTTGTTGTATATGTTCAATTTACAGACAGCGGCAATTGTGTGAATTTGTTGTTGTTGTTTGTTTGTGTATTTAATAATTATTTATATATTTTGTTGCTGTTGTTGTATTTGGTGATATGTTTCAACATAATATTTTTTCCTTTTTTACATACAAAATAATTCAAAAGTAATTGTTACTTTTTTAATTATTTTTGCTAAGTTTTGTTTTAACTTGTTAGTTTAACGTTTGTTTTTTTTTTTTTTTTTGTTAATGGATTGCACTTTTACTTATTTTATTACGTTTTCTTTTTTGTGTTTTTGTTGTATGTATTTAACTCAACATAAATTTAATAACAAAAATTGTTTTTGTTGCTGTTGTGTTTGTTGTTGTTGTTTATTATCTAGAATTGGGCAAACAAAATGAATGAGCAATGGCTTTTTTTCTTGGTTGTGTGGTAAGACGTGTGATAAAGATGATGAATAAATCGCGATCATTATCACTGCAAAGTTGTGCGTTTAATCAATATTCGCGTCGTTTTGGTTCATATCTCAGTTTTATTCTTATGCACTTTAGCTTAATAATTCGACCAAGTGCTCACGTTTCGCAGCAGCACTAAATAATTTTTCAATGAGCTGCTGATAAGATTGGGCGCCGCTTGGCAAGCTTTTTTTTAAAGCAACTGCACAGCACCAAAAAAAAAGAAAGAAGAAAAAAGAGAAAAGAACGCAGTAAACTGAACAAAAATATCAAATGAAATTAGCAAAGAGGTCGGAGGTAAAATTCAAGTTAAGGGGCAGTGAATAATTTTGCACAAAAAATATTCGCCAGAAAAGTTGCAGCAGAGCGGAAGAAGGAGAACGTAACAAAAACAACTGGATATAAAAAAAAAACCATTGTAAATAGTAATTTAAGTTTTTGGCCAAAAAGGATATGCCAAAAACGAAAAAGAGAGAGACGCAAAAAAAATGCTAACGAACGGAAGGTAAGCGAAGGAAATGCGAAAATCAAATGCGCTGCGCTGCTTTCAGTTTTCGGCCATGCAGCATCTCATCTACAAACGGTAAGGGGCGCACATGGGTTAAGGTCTCTACTCTTTACTGTTGCTAGCTAGCAATTTTTCAATTGCTGCGCAGCTGCAGCGCATGGCCAATTCGTTGTTGGCCAACCAATTTTTTTCGGCTATTTAATTTGCCATTTTTTTTCTAGCATATATCTGTGAGTACGAAGAATTTTTTTGTTTTATTATTTTTTTTTTTTTTGGTTCTCGTTCATTATGCTGTGCTGTGTGGAAACCCCGACGGCAAAGTAAATGCCTGAGCACCCGGCGAGACCTCGCCATTGTCATGGTGTAGTGCTGCTTAGGTTTGGGGGTAGCTGTTGCTGCGGCTGCTTCAGTTGCTGGAGCGACTGGTTAAGTTGGTAGCGTCGTCTCGTCCGTTCGTCCGTCTGTCTGTCCGTCTGTCTGGCTGATGAAAATTGAAACTGACAAAAATTTGTTACATTTTTGCCTGCACATAAAGTTCGTGCCACCCGCTGGACCCCCCCGAAACCCAACCCAACCACACTTTATTACAGCACTTGCTGCTACTTCTACTTCTATTTAGTTCTCTTTTTTGACTGCTTTGTTTGTTTTTTTGTTTTACTGCTGCTGCTGCTGAGGCGACTGCGACTGAAGTTTACTGCAGTTCATTTGTATGCTGAAGTACTTTTTTCTTCTTTGATAATTTTTCTATTTTTCTTTTTTTTTTGTGTGCAGGTATAATTTTTTTTGTTAAGCAAATTTGGCACGACAAATGAATTTTTTTCGCTTTGATTCTTTTCTTCATTTTGGAACGTTTGCAGTGAAAATGTGGCGATATCGTATATGAGATGCGGTGCGTGATGTATTCGATTGGCAATGAATTTTTTAATATTTGTTTATTGCACGTTTTTCAATTGCATTTGAATTTTATTTGGATTTTTCATATATTTATTCCGTTCGGCACTTTTGTCACAATTTGTTTATTGGCTTTGTAAGCTTATTGATAATACAATTGATTTATTAATATTTAATTTTTTGCATTTACGCACACAGGCACACTAACTCACTCACACACACAGCGGCACACACGCACACACCACGGGGCAGTGCAACTATTCAACCAAAAGACCGAAATAAAAATGCATTCTATAAAAATTTTGCGAGTGCGCGAAAAAAAGTTTTCCGCGTTTTGCATGCCAGCGACAGCGGCGACGGCGACTGCGACGGTGACTGCGTTAACGAGTGCGCCAACAGCGACTGCAGCAGCCAGCGACCGCAGTTAAAAACGCACACAAACACAGACATACACATACGCACACACACACACGCGGGCAGTAGCGACAACAGCTTCGCTATTGTTGTTATTGTTACTGTTGTTGTTGTTGTTGCAGTTGTCAGTCAAGAACAACCGAAATAAAAGCAACGCGCGGGCGACGACTCAATGGGAAAAGCCAAGTGCGTACATTGCCCAAAGGGCAGACGCTGCGTATACGCAATGTGTCACAGCAGCTTCAACTGTTTTGTTATGTTATGTTTGAGAATAACTTTTATGTTAGGGGCTGACACTGAACACTGCACTTTCTATAGATTTTTTAAAATTAATATTCTTGTTATTTGCCTTGCATAATTTTCGGCCAAATTTTTTTTTTTGCAAATATTTTTTGGAGACAGTTCTGTTGTTGTTTTGGAATTTTAGATTTGTCTGCGACTGATTGTGATGGAAATGTGGAATGCGCTTAATGCTTTACGATTGATATACGCGATCGTCGGACGCTACACCTCGGAACGACTCGGGCCGCGTCCGAAAATGCGTTCCGTTGCATATCGGATGCGTTGTGTTTATGCGACTGCCGAAGCCGACTGCAAAATTATATCACAACAACACGAAGACAGCGCTGACGACGACGGCGACGGCAACGACGACGACAGCGACGTCAAAATTGCATACAAGCGCATTCATGCTTGCAAAAAAAACCAACAAAAAACAGAAGCACACACAGAAAAAAAAAACGCCACAGCTAGAATGTACTGAGAGAGGGAGAGAATGAGAGCGCGCTCAATAGCCAGCCAGAGAGAAGGAGAGCGCTCGTTGAGTCATTGAGTGGCAAAGGCGCGCAAACGCGAGAACTTTAGGAGCAACAGAAGCCAACGGGGTAAAGCCGCACGCACGCATACACTCAAAGGCCACTGACATGATGAACAACAACAGCAACAACAACAATACCAAGCCCAAGCCGGAGAATTGAGCGCAAGAGCGCCAGAGCACACAAGACAGAGAGAGCGCCAAGTGCAATGCAATGCAATTCTTGACAACTGCAACAAAAACAACGGCAGCGACTGCGACGCCAGCGCGCGTTGATAAAAACCAAGCCAGCCGACTGCGCCGCTCAGTGCGCTGCCAAAATAGCCGGTGCCGGAGTCAGTTGAGTATTTATATGTTGGCCAACATTGGAGTCCGCTCAGCTGTCCATGGCCTGCACATTGTTGACAATTGCAACAAGAAATGTAGCTTACAATTAACACACACACACACGCGAAAAAAAATCACTCAAAAAAAGAAAAAAATCCCCAAAGCTAGAACAATGCAAACACACACACACACATACACTTATAGAGATAGAGAGACACTCGCATATAACATCTCAAATTTAGTATTCACCACTTTTTTTTTGGTGTGTGTCGCTTGTTTTTTTATTTCGCACACGCACACAGCTGCTTATTAAGCAGCCACACACACACACACATTTATATAAATACTTGTACATATAGTGGAAAAAATTGCATCGCAGCTGCTGCGCTGCCGCGTCGCTGCCATGGCAATTAGCTGGACTTTTTTATTATATTTTTTTGGGAGCAGGGGGTGGAGTGTCGTCACTTGAGCTTTTGCCTTTTACAACAATGGTGGGTTTTTGTTTAAAAAAAGCACGCATATAAATATATATATTCAGACTTTTTTCATGTTTATATTTGATACTTAAAACCAAATTAAATATTTATTAAGCGTTAAAGTAGCTTAAAAAAATTAATAATCATGCTTTAATCATTATGTAAATATGCGTAAAGTAATATAATTTTGTATTAAGAGGATTAAACTATAAATAATTTTATAATATTTTTTAACTTGCGATTTCCCTAAAATTCCATGTATACAACACATTAATCAACCTTTGTTAGGACTTTAATCAAAAATATACATATATTTTAATATGTATATATGTAATTGCATACGTTTGTCAAATTGAGCATTATGCAGGCTGCTCACCAAAAAAAATTACACTCAAATATTAACCAACAACACTCATACAACGATTAATAAGAGCGGAGAGAAGCTGAGAATTCACCAGTTCCATTTAACCCGCTCTCATTCTCGCTCTCTCTCTCACAAGAACTGCATTTCCTGCTCATTAAAGACGACGCCGCGTGGTGAGTTGCTGTTGCTGCTGCTGCTTTTGCTGCTGCTATACTTGCCCCTTTTTCCCCAGTCACACTCAAGAACTAAGCTCAAGCCAAAACTCACTCAAATAAGCGCTGAGCAAATGCAACATGTAAATGAGCTTGAATTTAGCTCTTTTTTTTGGCTTTGTCTGTTGTGGGTCGAATCGTGTGTGTGTGTGTGTGTGTGTATTGAACTTTGGTTTTGCCTTGTGCACAAGTGTTATATACATATATGAATGGAAAACTTGAAATTTTCGTTACAAAATTTTTGAGAAGCGCCTAAATTGCGCAGTTGACTTTATCAAAAAATTAAATGAAACGTGTTATAAGCCATTTTTTATTTTCGGTAGTTTTGTGCATTTAAAAAGTGACTAATTTCGCATGATAAACTTAAAGACACAATTTTCATTTCATTTAAACAGTAAACGCAACAACAACAGCAGTAGACATGTGCTATGCGGCGTCGGCGGCAGTTGAACGGCAACGACAACGACCTGACTGACGCACGTTCAAGGTATTATCACATAAATGCATACACACACACACACATTGCATTTGCAAACATGCATATGTGTGGCGAGAGCCCTTGCTCGCCGCTATAACCACAACAACAACAACTACAATGCGCAACAGTTGCGAATGCAGCGCAGTTGACGTTTTTTTTTTTTTTTTTTAGAGAGATTTAGATTTGTGCCTCTGCACGTTCATTGATTTATCATTAATGTTATAAACTATAAAAATGTATTCAAAGCTCAAATAAAAAAATAATGCGTGAACGATAAGAATACACACATACAGTACAGTTCTTTGTGTGTGTATTTTGCACTTGTAGTTGTCGATTTACGGTCTTATCAGCAACGGCGAAGGCAGACAACGCATTTGGTATTGCCACATCGCAACGGCTATTGAGACATTCGATTTGCAACAACATCTTTTATTGAATCGATTTACGAAATCAATTTGTGCTTCCTTTTTGTTTTTGCTTTTGCTGTTGCTGATAAGTGTTTTAATCAACTTTTGTGCGATTTCTTATTATTTGCTTAATATTTTATTATATTGGAATGACAATAATTACATATAACGTACATACGACTAAACTCGGTCAGAATTTGATATTGCAATTGCTTATCGGGTTTTTTTAGTTGCAACTTTGCCAGCTTAGCAAATGCAATAGAATGTGAATCATCTGTTCTTAAGCTGTTGCAAGCTAAAATAATACGTATAGGTTTATATATAAATATACTTATTGAAAATATGTACATATTGATAATATGCGCACTAAATTTTCTTACTCATTAACTAATAAATAAATGGTGAGCTTTAGGAAGACGTACAACATGCAAACTTACTTTAATAATTACTGACAAGGTGCTGAAGATAATTTTTATCTTGCTTATAGATTAAATAAGCATTTGTATGATCTAAAAAGTTAATCAGACAACTTAGAATTCTTGATCTCTCGCATTTTGAAAAATTTTAAGGTTGTTTTTGTTGATAGCTTTCACAATTTTATCTTAAAGCTGAGATCTACATCTGATCAGATGTCGCTGCGTGTCTAACATTTGGCATATCACGTATACGCCACATAGCTGAAGTCATTCACACACAAAGACAGAGAAATACGCACACACACACGTGCTACTTTGGCTTTTTGCTTCCGTGTAAATGTCGCGCAACAAGTTAGTGGCAAAAGTTGAGCTGTTTTAAGCAGCTAGATGCCGCCGACACCGCCGCCGGCTTTACCGTTGCAACGCCATTTTGGTCAGATCTCAAGGCGAACCTGTCTCGATTGGAAGCATGTTTATGCTTGTAAGTAATTTCGTTACGTTTGATTAGTGGCCAGCCAAATGGCAATTGACTTGACTCTGGCAACGAATCGAACAAGTAACTGGATTTTATTCTATTCTATTCTATTATTTTTTTTCGCATTGTGTCAACCTTGAAAGTGTTTAGAAATTGTGCTGTTTGATTGCCTGTCAGGAGACTTGGTTCTGTATTTATTTATTTTTTTAAATTTATAGCACACGATTAATGCATTAGTACAACTACTTTTCACGCTTATAATTAAAAAAAAAGGAAAAAAAATAGAATTTAATCTTAAAACAAAAGCCCAAACGAAAACGAATAATAAAAATAAAACTGTCTAAGACACTCGCTATTAAAATTCATGCCATAATGCTGAGTCTAATGCATTTTCAATGTATTTTTGCTTACACTGTGTGTGTGTTGAATATTTATCGATTCAATGTTGTTGTTGCTGTGAAACAAAGATGCTGCCTGGCTGTAGATAGAAACGGAAGTACAGTTTGTACTGTCCACACAAAGGCAATAACCAGCTAACATAACGGCAGCAAATCGAGCGACAACGACAAAGAAAAAACACACAAAAAGATGAAGAAAACGCTGCAAACTTTTGTTCCAAGGGCCACAAAAAAAAATGCCATTTTGAACAAGGTGATTTTTTCTTCTTTTTTTTGGTAGACATCGCCTGAAGAGGTAGCAGTTTGGCTAAAAGCAATATCAACTTGAAATGATTTTGATGGCACTTCAGTTTTTCCTGGTGCTAATGGAGTTGTTTTTTTTTTCCATTTTGGGTGTGGCCCTTGGTTAGAATTCTACAACATTGATTTCTTTGTTAGCAGCATTTGCTTGTTACCTGTTATTGGAAAAGTACATGTGTTGCATTTCGCCATTCCCCCTCTAGTCCAATGACTTTGGCAGCCGCAAACAACAACAAGTTGCCGACAATTGACAACTGTTGCTGCTGCTGCCTTGGGGGTGGGGCATTGGGCTAAACATACATACATATGTTTGTGTGTGTGAATGTTTTGGGGTGTTTGTGCAACAGCTCGTGGCAGCGAGTTCGTCGAAAATCGCCGAAAGTGCTGCGAAGCCAGCAACAACAGCATCCGCATCCTGCATGCCGTCGGCGTTAGCAGTTAGCGTCGCAGTCGCTGTTGGCGTTGTCGTTGCCGTCTGCGTTGTTAGAATGTGTGAATTCGCAAGTCTTTGCATACTTTTGTGCGTCGCCACTTGCCACTTGTTGGCGCGTTGGTCGCACTCCTTGTATGTGTCGGTGTGTTTGTGTGTGTGTGACTTATGCAACAAGTGCAATAGTTTCTTGTTGTTATCGTTGTTATTGTTGTTGTTGTTATTGTTGTAGTGTAACGATGTTACAAAGTCAAATACAAACGTCTACATCGTTGTTGCCATCGTCAGCGTCATCGTTGCAGCTTGTGGAGCATGGCAGAGTGTTGCATGCAAGCGGGTGGCAAGCACATTTGCTTGGTGTCTGCAGGAGGGCAAATGTCTGATATGGCTGCTCCTTTGGCGCATTGTTGGCTTTTGTTGTTTGCCTCGTGCTCCAGCTAGAATGCCTGTTGCCTGTTCCCTGACTTGTGTTGTCGTACATGTGTTGTCTATTTGCTAAAAGTTTTCTTCAAAGAATTTTCATATAAGCACAAAATTCTTGTTACACATTTGCCTTTCAGCTTTTCAGCAGCAGCAGCTGGGCAAACGCAAGCCTGTCCGATCGTATTGTTGTTGTTGCTGTTATTGTCGAGTTTTTTGGGCGCCCCTTGTACACAACATATACATCCACATATACTTTGTATGTATATATATTTTTTATGAGTGTAAACTTGCACAGTTTGTGCAAGTGTTTTGGAATCTGTCAACAGAGCTGTTCGACTTTTTGGCTTTAATAGTTTGCAAAGTGTTGCATATATATTTTTTTGTGTTTTTGTTTGGCTTACGAGCATAACAGGTAATTGTTGTGTAAATTTTGTTGATAGCTTTTTGCCAGTTAACCAAGACGAAAATACGCAGTTAGCAGGCTTGACTTCCACAACTTTTTAAGCTGTGCGTTTTATGTAATAAAGTGCAATGGGTCACAGTGTTGTTTGCCATAGATTCTTTTTGTTATCAAAAGATCGTTGTTTTTAAAGTTGAAAAATTGATGTTTTCTAGCTTTTTAATAAAGCAACAAAAGGATAAATGAATAAAATGGAAAGACTACTTTAATGTTGTAATAAAAAATATTTCGAAACTTGTTAAATACAAATATTTAGTGATGCAAAAATACTGCTATTGTAGAGCATTTTCAAAACATCTTCATTTCTAAAGACCGCACATAAACTTTACAACTTTTTCAAAAATTTAAGAGTAATTTCATATATGTAGCTGAAATTTCATAGTTGAAAAAGAACCTAAGTGTTTGCTGGGAGAACAACAATAATTGCAATTTTATTTGAAAAACAGTCAAAAAAAAAAAAAATGTCAATGATTTGCACATAAAACTGAGGAAACAAACAAACAGCTGCTATAAAATAAATGTCAATGTATGACGAACTATTTCTCCGAAGAATTATCGATTAATCTACTTTCGTTATGCAATTAATTGTAATTGTCTTATTTTCTTCAACGTTTTGCAAAACTAATTATAGCAAGGATTGTGTTAATTCCATAACAGCCAACAATATTTCTTAAAAAGAGTGTGGAAATTTTATTTAGGGACATTAAATTATTTGTTTTTGTGCATCTAATGTAAGAATATTGAATATTGCAAGAACAACTTTAATGTCTGTGAAAATTACTAAAATATGTTACTTTAATAGATGTTTTGAATTTGTCGAAGCAAGCTTTAAGATAAACCAATTAAAGTTTAAAAAATTCAAAATCTAAGTGTGCCACCTTAAAAAAAAATGTATTCGATTTTGTTTTTTAATTTTACACGACTCCTATTCCTTTTTTAAAAGATTAACACAATTATAAAAATCGCTTTGCACATCAATTTTAGAATTTAGCTGATATCAAAATTATGCCACTCACCCGCGCAACATGTTAACAAGCCGTATTGAATTGCAGTCAAAAATTCAGTTAATGTTGTAATCAATTCAATTAGGCATTGACAATGCCTCGTTAAAAGTCAAGTTCAACATATGCCAGCCAACCGAAACAGACAACAATTATCTGAAAGTCGTTCTATCTATCTAAGTTGATGTCTATGTAAATGAGTTGTGTGTGATCGCTTTAATTAAATGCCTACACATAAATTATCGCAATGCAGCTGCGACAACGTCTTTAATTAAATTTTCACCACCGCACACACACACACACTTGACGAGAAACACACACACAGAGCAGCGAGTTGAGGTGTAAGCGGAAGTGCGGCGCACAAAAGCACACAACAATTTTTGTCAAAACGTAACGCGACACGGCGAAAGTCAAACGTCAAACGTCAAGCGGTTGGGTGCAACAGTTGGCGCCAATTGTTGCTTCAATCAACACTTGAATAAGCGTGCCACAATGCCACATACACACAAGCTGGCAGCTCAGCCTCCTTGGTTGGCAAAACGATTTGATTCAGTTGAGGCCACAATTGCTGCCACTTTGGTTGCCCATTCAAATTTACACAATTAACTTGCAAACGGGCAAACAAGAGAGACGAGAGTGTCTGTCTGTCTGTTCTGTGTTCTCCTTGCTTTCTTTTTTTTTTTGGTTTGCTACTGCCGAAAACTAGTTGTCGTCCTGTTGGTGGCTGCTGCCAAACTCACTTGTTGCACAATGCGCACCAAACGCCGCAGCACAAAAATAGTTGTGCTGTCGCCGTTGACGCTGGCGTTGCCGTCGGCGCCAGCATCGCAGCCAACTTCTACTACCACTGCCACTGCCACAACTACAACTACAACTGCAAATTCGACAAAAATGTCAGGAGACACCCACCAAACTACAAGGCGTGCCCGCCCCCAAAAAAACCCAGCCCGCCACGTCCAGGCCCTGAGCACAACCAACCAACCGAATGCAGCCAAATGTAGCTGCAAAACTCAAACCCAGTCAAATGCCTTGCTCATACACACACACACAAACACACACAGACGAAAACACACACATACATACGACTGAAACGAAATGGGGTTAGTTACCCACTCCGCCATGCCCTCACCTTGCCTCTCGGTGCTTCCTCTATTCGTTTTCCCTTGCAGCAAAAACTACCAAAAGCGCACGACGCCAACAACGACGTCAACGAAGCGACGAAACTTTTTTCGAGCACACGAAACTTTTTCAGCACAAAATAAAATGCAGCGACGCTGACTGCGACGGCAGCAACGGCTACGACGAAGTCAAAACCCAACCAAACCCACCCAAAAACCCACCCAACACACAACGTGCTGCATTTTTTTAGTGGCAAGTTCTATTTTTTTTTTTTTTGCTCCATTTTGTTTTTGTGTGTTTTGCTGTTTGCTTATACCAAGCTCACCCACTAACTCACACACACACAAACACACACATAGCTAAAACGCTCGCCCTCCTTCCTAACACACGCACATAATGTGCTGCATTTTTTTTATACATTTTTTTTTGCACTGCATTTTGCCCAATGTTCTTAGCGCCATATTGCTCGATCCTTGTCGTCTATAGACGCCCAAACACCCAAAACGCCTCACAACACTCAGTCGCCCATCTTGTCCACCCGCCACAGCCACCCACAGCCACCCACCCAACCCACCAATCCACAAGCAACGCGTTAACTTTGTGCTTTTTCGTGCTTCCGCTTCATTTTTTTCTATACACGCACACACGAAAAAAAAAAGGCACAACTTAAGGAGGAGGAGAAGGCGGAAAAAAATAAAATGAACAAGAAGAGAACAGAATGCAACAAATATGCCAAAGAAAAGTTGGCAGCGTCTCGCGCTGAGGACATCGTCCCAGCCTCGTTTGGCTGGCTTCCTGCGGCGCACATTGTTCTGGCTCTTACCTTGGGCCAAAGCAAAATGCACCCACACACACACACACTAAACCACAACGAACCGACCACCCACACCACCCAACAAAAGCCAGCCTGACTTCCTGGCCTGGCCTTTTTTCTGGTCAGCCGGCCGGTCAGACCGAAGCTGACGACTGCATCCTGCTCACTCCATCGCTTTCGAAAAATACACAAAAGGATCTAGCGAAAAAAAGCAAAAAAAAGCGCAGAAAGTAAAATGCCAAACGATATATAAGAGGAAGAAAAAAAAGGCCAAAGGCAACCAACCAAAAAATCTATTTTCCAATTTCAGCGCACAGTGCATGCACGAAACTAACCCGCCAGCCTGGCCACAAACTCATCCTCATGCCACCCACTTGTGGCGCTTCCACACACAAACGCTCACACACACACACACTGCAACACATATACACTTTAACTAAGGAGCGCATGAATTTGGTTGCGTCTTTGCTGTTGCAGGCGCCGTCGAACATCGCACGAAGAACGATTGCGGCAAGCGATTCCTTCGTTACTCTCATCGTCGTCGCTGTCGTCGTGGCCACAAAAACAACAACAATTACGGCAACAACACCAACAACAACGGCGCGAAATACTCGTATAGTGGAAGCGTAAAACTCGTAAAAATGTAACCTAAAAACCCATCAGAAAAAATTCTACGCGCAACAACAACAGCGCTGCAGCGTGCAAGAAAAGAAAGGACGAAAAAAAAAAAAAAAAAACAAAATGGGAGAATAAAAAGAACACTGCGACTGGCTGGAAAGTGAACGGGGTGGTGGTGAGAGAAAGGGTGTACCCATTGCGTAGTGCATAAAATCCTGTATAGGATTTGGCCTGGCATATGAAGCAGAAGCAGGAGAAGGAGCAGGAGCGGCAGGCATTGCGGTCGAGCTTGCTTTGCTCGCACAGCCCACGCACACACACAGCTGTTGGCTGGAGCTGGCGTCCTCATCGCTTGTTGCATCCTTCCTTGCAGGCGTAGCGCATAAAAATGCCTTCTTACAACGACAACAAGAATGTGAAAAGAGTACGAGAATAAGTCGAGGACGATGACGAGGACGAGTACGAGGCCACCCATCGTTGTTGTTGTCGTTGTTATTGCTATTGCTGTAATCGAAAGATGCGTTCGCAGTGTTCGCCCAATATAGTACGAATACTAGGAACTAACTACAAGTACGTATACATACACATTTATATATATATATATAAGTGAACCCAAATGGTAGTTGAGTTTGGCCCACAATATTACCCAGCACCTGCTGATTCGTTTTTCTTGATACACACACACATACATGCAACACAATGCTCTGACACTTTCGCTCCGCTCTTAACGAAGCGTTTGTTTTCCTTTCTCTCGCTTGCACTAACGCCAAAGTCGTTTAGACGCTTTTTTTTGTGCTTTATATTTTGTTGTTATTTCTGTTGTTGCATTTTCCCGTAATTTTTTTCCACTTTCTTTTTGGGTTTTTTTTTATATATATTTTTTAATGTATAATAGTTGCGCTTTTTTTGTTTTGTAATGCTTCCATGGGCTGTGGGTTAAGGGTTGGTATCAACTTTCCTAATGGAACTTATAATTAAATTCAGTGCATCAAGTTACTGGCAAAAATCCTTAATCAAGCTCAGTTAACTCAATTAAAGCAAGTTAATGGCTTAAAAAATATTTAAAAAATGTATTAATTTAACAATTTAAATGTTAAAAATGGAAGAAAATTTTTCGGTTTGCAGAAGAAAAGATTTTTATAATATTTTAAAAATATTTTGATGCTACAGAACTTTAAGTTTTTCCAATAACTTGGTTTAACTAATCATTAATTACATTTCTTATCCAAATCCCACACAGACCTTATCCAATTATGTACGAAACAAGATTTTACACAGTTTCTGCTCTCTATCCCTAACAAAATTTGAAATCCCTCAGTACACAAGTGAATTTTTGCGTGTTGAATCTACAAGTGGCATATCCCATTACAATCAAATACAGCGCCACCACTGATTGAGCCATTGCCACACACACACAAACACACACAGACTCACACAGAGTCAGCCGGTTTTGAACCCACTGATGCAACAGGCGACATAACCCAACAACCCAACAATCTAACCAACCGTCCAAACCACCCAAAACTGTTGCCTTGTTGCTGGCATCTTCTTCGATCTACCAAAAACACGAGCGTCGTTGGGTGGGCGAAAAAACAACAAAATAAAGCAAAGGAAAATAAAATAGGAAAGAAGAAAAAAAATTCGTCGCTCGTTGGAAATTCAACTCCCATTTTGGCGATGTTTCCAGAGTGTGAGTGAATGGCGACAGCGACGTCGACGGCGTCGAAAATCGGCCACAAAAACAGCTACGACGCTGACGATGAAAGGACGAGGTTGAGGGCGAGGATGTGGATGTGGACGGGAACGTTGATGATGGCGTTAGCGTTAGCATTGCTTGCTCCTCGTTGGCTCGCCTTTCGGCGCCATTCATTCGGGTGTAGCAGTAGTAGGTGCCTTTTCGGCTTACGGTTTTGTGTGGCACACAGCAACAGGCATGGGGCAAGCTTGCAGTTAGGCAAGTTGAAGGTGGAGGCGGTGGAGCTGATGCCTCGTCGCATTCGGCAGTCGTCGTCGTCTGCATTTTTATATTGTGCAATATATTTCGTCGTCGTCGCCGACGTCCTCCTCGTTCTCGTCCTTCTCCGATTTGTGTGTGCGTGCGCTTAAGTGTGCTTCGTTATCTCGTATAGCACTTCGTTTTGGGCACACACACACACAGACACACATACATCGAAAGAGACCAACTCACACTCATGCACATAGAATGATGCAGCTAAAAACTAACCCAAACCAAAGCCAACCCTAAAGCTGCACCAGCTGAAAGCCAGACAACGATTTTTTGCAGCTTCGTGCGACAACGATGCCGAAACCTGCTCCTCGCGCCCCCCTTTTGCAACGACCGACCGCCTGTCGAGTGGCAACAAAAATTGTCGCTGGAAAAATGTGCTTAGGGTTTGGGGCAGGGTCGCAGTGTTTTTTTTTTTTTTGGGGCAGGGCGGTGGTGGTCGGCATTGGAAGCGCTGCTGGCTGTGTGGGAATGTCAACTAGAAACAAGGACGATAAGCATTATGGAGCGCATTGAGGAAGTAATTGAGTGCACGAGACACGGACGCGGGCAAGGACGAGCCCCAAAGCTGCTTGGTTGGGGTGGAAGCAGCAGCAAAAAAAAATTATTTAAAAGAAAAAAAAAAATAGTACATGGCAACGACAACAACTGCAACAACAACAACAACGACAAAAGGCATTTAACATTTTAATGCAGGTGGCTGCTGGGTTTTCGAGGTTGGCTGGGGAGGATGGGTTGGGGCAGTTGGCGACTTTGCCGGCAACGTGCTAAACGTGCTCAAAAACCGAAATGAGAGTGTTTCACAGAACGAAGGATAAGGCTGGCAGAGACGTTGCCTTGCCTGTGCCCAGCAAGAAATGCAATAAGCACAGGGAGCAAAAAAAAAAAAAATTGCAATTTATGTTAATTTTTCTTGGTGTTTGCTTTAGTCTGAAAGTCGTTGGCTGTTGGTGTTGGTATCTATATCCTTAGTGTATGTGTGTGTGTGTGTGTGTGTGTAAATGTTTCAGTATATTGTGTTGATGGCGCCTGAACGCCTGAGCGCTTGGCCAGAGCTTTTGCATTTTGTTGATTTTACTTTGGCATATCCTTCGCTCTATACGCTCTATATACTAACTAACTGTAGCTGAAAACATATGGTAAGCTCAGACTGGGCCCCAACTTATGTTGATTAGGGTGGACTAAAGTCAATTTCCATGTCGAACTTTCTTCTTTTTTTTTGATTCCGCTTTGCCTCAGCCACCGCACACTTCATTTACCGTTTAACGGCAAATCCCATTTGCGGCCCTAATATGAGAGACGATCACTCCACTCATTCTCGAATATTGCTCAATTTAGGTAGCTTCGAGCACGTATGCTTGAATATACATATACGTAGCAAGTCCCTGGCTTAGGCAATAAAAATCCTGCACTAACACTAATGCAATACCAAGTTAAGGCAATTGCTGGAAGATGACGAAGCAGCAGCAGCAGCAACAGCCGCTGGAAATGTTTGTTCAAACGAACAGCGAAAAAAAATCGAGCTTCGGAAAGGGTTGAGGAGAAAGTTTACCTGTTCTTTTTTTAATTAAATTGCATGAAGGGAAGAGGGGGGGGAACGTGGGGTGTTAAGCGTAACGAGAATCATTTTGGGCCACTCACCGACAATGTGCAGCATATCCTTGGACCACTTCATTAGCTCGCGCTTGATGAGGCGTCGCTCCTGTTGGCATCTGGCAAATGAGCAGTCGGCCATTTTATAGCTCTATGTATGTGTGTGTGTGTGTGATAACGGCTTAATGCGGAAATTACTTTTGGCGCAACTGTACCTGCAAAATTGGATAGAGAAATACATTAAATGAGAAAGAGAGATATAAAAAAAACACACTTTTCCAATGCAAGTCAGTTGAAATTATTAAATTTATAATGCGCCATTTAACGCTTCATATGTCGATTATTGCCGTTGTTGTTGCTGTTTTCATAGCATTTTCGAGTCGCCTGAGAAATGATTAAACGAGTTTTATTTCAAGGTTAGCGCGAAAACACACACTCTCAAAACCTGTTGCACTTTTTTTTCATTATTATTATTTCATATGCTGAAAAATATTTAATTTTTTTTTGTTGTTTTGTTGTTTTAGTTGCATTCTTGCCAAGCAGCAAACAGCTTATCGTAGTTGTTGTTGTTGTTTTTTTGTTTTTTGTTTTTGTGCAAGTATTTATTTATTGCTGGAATTGTAATTGTGGGGCTTTTACTATTCGGGCAGCTACCAGTTTTTTGATATTTCCTAGTTACACACACACACACACACACAAAGATAAATATAACCAACTTTTTGTTGTCGCTTGTTGTTTTAATCTGTCTATTACACTAATTTATTCAAATGCTGTTGTCGTCGTCGTTGTTGGCGTTTGCATTAATTTTGTTTTTTAATATTATAGCGCCGTAAATAGTCAAACGTGTTGGATTTTTGCAATGAGTAGTTTTCATTTATAAATATTATTCAAAGATTTTGGGTAGTTTTCGATGCCATCACAACGATGCTTTCCCCAGTTAATATCAATTAGGAAAAACTCTAATCATAGGCATGATAAATGTTCGGGATTGAACTTAAAGTGCTTTTGGCTTCCGATCATTTTCAAGCACTTGTTTGTGCCATTGAAACCCGGCCCAGCCAGCCCCCAAAAACCAAATTACAATGCCTCCACGGGGAGCGTATGTACGCATGAAGACAGACAGTGGAAAAACTAATTGAGATTCTAATATCAGATATGCGACTTGGACATGGGCGCCAATACAAAGGCAATGGCTATGGCAAAGGCAAAGCTGCCGGACGTTGACGTTGCCGTTGCAGACCCTTGAACGAACACAAAAACTATAAAAACTGGTAGCCAAACAGTTTTGAAGATGGCTCAGACTGGCTCGGGATCTGGCTTTGACTGTGGTGATGAAAAATTACTTGCTGCCATCAACGCTGGAGGCGGGCAATGCCAAAACTACAGCAACAACAACAGGAACGCAGGGAATTGGCAGTTGGCGTGCAGCTTTTGCTGCATGCAGTAGCAACAATTGCAACTTGGTGGGTGTGTCAACGGAGCACGCGGCAGCAGCTGATGATGGACGTTGATTATGATGGACGTTGCTGCTTGGCTTGTGCAAAGCGAGCGGCAGCAGCAACAGTAACAGCAGCAATTTGTTGCTTCCTTGGGCCATAGATTGAGCGATTCGCAGCGCCAGCCCAACGCCTTTTTGGTATTATTTTAAATATTTTTATAATTTAGCGAAGCCCCAACAAAGCAAGCAACACACACATACACACACCAACTAACCAACCAACCCCTTGATATTTACATAGAAAACACAATTTGCAATTATGTTGCAGTTGAGTTTCTTTTTGCGTTTTTTCAGCTGGCAGCCCAAATGGCGACGAAAAACTAGAATGCAAACTCAACGCTTATTTATTTTGAGAACGAACGCTTCCTGCTACTGCTGCCGTTGCAGGAGGTGGGGCTGAGGGCCGATACAGATTGAGATCCAAGTCAGCAGCATAGCAATCTGGCTACGTGTTACAGATACAGAATAAAAAGCTGAGACAAGTCATTCAATCGAACGCTTCTATAGCAAGATATAATGAATGCAACAAGTATAGCTTTGACTGTCTGTCTGTCTCTTCGTCTCTCTGCTGCTCAGCTTCTCGGTTTCTCGCTCGCCTGCATTTGATTTCATAAATAAATTTTTTATTTTTTGCAAAATATCAAGGCCGGATTGCAGCTTGAAAACTTGTAAGTCATATAGTATATGCCACACATATGTACATGTGCATGTGCACACAAAAACAACAACGAAATAATCACAAAAACAAAATATATATGTTTGTGTATAAAGTAACAAAATGGCAGCCGACGACGACGCAATTTATTGGCTTCAAAGGTACGAGATAGAACAGAATTAATGTGGGGCTCGCTCGCCATAGAAAACAAAAACGAGTTGGTGCGCAAAAAAAAAAAAATTCTATCAGTTTTATATCAGTTAGATGCGATATATATAATAAAGTTGTAAGCACAAAGTGCATTTCGGTCAACCAGTTTCAATTCTCAATACAATTTTCAATTATTTCGTTCAAAGTGTTCAAGGTCTGAGCCAAATTTTTGTTAATTATAACGCGAATGTTGGAATCGTGGCCAATGTTAAACCTTGAAAATGTTATTTGCAATTTTTTTTTTTGTAATTTGCAACAATTTCCATTGTTCCAATTGGCTACGCTCAAACGATATACGCGAATGTTGTACAAGTTAAGTTTTTTTTGTTATTCTAAATACACAATTTGCATTTAATTAATATGTAGGCGTTGTTGTATTCATTTATTGCAATTGATGAATTTATAATATTACATTTATAAGCTTATATATATTGTTTTTTTTTTTCGTTTTCTTGTTGGCAAAAGGCGGAAATCATCGATTACATTTCATTCTCATAATTTTGATTAATTATGTGCGCTCAGTTTTTTTTCGACGTTTGTTTGTTTATAGCCTCGGCTAACTTTCTAGAAATTTGTTTATCAATTATTTCACTAGATAGATGATGGCGACCTTCAGTTGTCTTTTGGATTTTCACACATAGCTAATGTGTGCTAATTATATGGTTATCTATTAAGTGAAACATGGTAATTGTGTTTGATTTGTTTCGGTTAGTCAATTAAGGCAATATATAAATGAAGTGATTTCAAACATTGCAATTAGCCAAATATGTACAAATATATTTTAAATGTATTGATTAGATCAAGGGTGAATAATAATTATAAACATCTAGTTATTCTGTTTTTATAAGTCATTCAACTAATTGCTGTATGCAGCTAGGTAATTTTAATATTTCTTTCTAGGTTTTCTAGTTTGCAAATCACCCAATAATAATTGTGTTCTAAACTTAATTTTTAACCGCACCTTTTATCATCAATTAAATCTCTAAATAATCACATATGACGCATTAGCTACGAATTTATTAGGAACGTTGTAAGCAATAAACACTTCTTTAAATATTACTCATACGTCTCGAGCAGAAACTCTTGATCTATATATACTTAATGCTCATTAAAGAATTTTGTATTATTTATTATGAATCATTTGTGATTTATTGAACGACAGATTTCATGAAATTGTTGAGTTGATTGATTGTTTATTTCCTTTATATTTTTTGTGGCATTAAGCTTATAATTAGGAATATATGTTAGGGATGACTTATTTATCAAATACAACTCAGCTCACAGCGTTCCATTTTAAGCCAAAATTTATAGATCTTCGCTGACACTTGAGCATTTACTACTTCCTTTGCTTACAGCTCGCATCAACCTCGTCATGATGAACTCTTCCGTTGCAACAATAATACATTGGCATTGGCCCTGCGGCAACTCCGATAAAAGATCATTGCCATTTAGTACTTACACAGTTGTTGTTGTTGTTGTTGCTGTTGTCATCGTTTTACTGTGCACGACTCTTGCCGCAACAAACAATGACAACTCTCACCTGTTGCTGCGGGCGCATGCACCAAGTGCAGCAGTAACATGCAACAAAACTAAAGCAACATGAGCACGCGCCAACAGGCAACAACAACAACAACAGCAACACCAACACAATGACAGGAAGATCGAAAACGAAACCAAAGCCACCGCTGGCTGCGCTGACTTGACTGGCTAACTAACTGGCCAGTTCGCCTGGCTGTTGCTTGGCTCAGTTACAGTAACACACATTTGGCTCACTTGTTGTTGTAGCTGTTTGTTGTTGTTGTTGTAGCCATTGTATGCAACGAAGCGCATTTCCATTTCTAACGTTGATCTGCGATCTGCAACAGCCAACGACAAACACGACCACAACTAAAACTGTTGGTGTTGGTGGCTGCCTCAATGGGCGACTGGTTGACTAGCTAGCTTGGCTATCTGGCTAACTGGCTGAATGGCTAACTGACTGAATGGCTGGCTGACTAGTTGACTGGCTGACTGTAAGGTCGCCATTTGCAGTGGCGGTCGATCGCGGCTCGTTCATGGCCCAACTCACCTACAAACCGACAACCAAAAAGACAAGTTTAGCCGTTGTTGTTGCAGTTGCAGCTGTAGTTGTAGTTGTTTTGTGCCATTGGACTTGCTCTTGGCTTTGAGTTTTATTGGTTGTTTGGCCATTGGCTGATTTATTATACATACTAACATGCACTACACACACACACATGTTTGTTTGGCTTTGGGGCATTTGGCTTTTTTTAATGCACCGGCCATTGCTCTTGACCCTAATGCATTTGACCAGGCGTTGACTAACTAACCACAGAGCCTATCAACAACAGTAAAAACTAAGTAAGAGCTAAGAACTAAAGACACACAAACTTTCTGGCCAGGCCAAAAAATTCGATTTCCTGAACGGCAATCGAAATGCACAAACTTCATGAAAGAAAACTAGTTGATTGCATAAACGAAAAGCCAACACGAATTTAAATTAAATGAAGTAGCAACAACAAGGATGTTTTGTTGCAACACCAAAAAGGATGGCTGGGTGATATACGGGTGTTGCACACACAAAACAAAGTTAAATGCCGCTCAAGGATGCTAAATGTGCCATGTCGAAATGTGTTGTCTGTATTTGTTGTTGTGGAGCACTATTGAGCTAACGGCATTGTCTATATATAGCACTGACTGTCTGTATCTGTCTTTTAGTTTTTGTACTAGTATGTGTGTCTGTGTGTGTGTGTGTTCGCAAAACTGTTGCATGCAGCCAGAATGGAGCAGACAACGATTTCATTTGCTGCTGGCATATGGCACATTTTCGACATGTTTTGTGTGCATTTTGGCAACAACAACGGCAACAACTACAACTACGTTTTCTATATCAGTAGCAGGCAGTGGCTGCTGACTGGCAGCCCAGCCCGTGACGCGTTGCAGGAAATGTGAAAACAACGTTACGAAACTTTTATTTTGTGCTCAATGCGCAACAGGAGGCAGGCAGCGCCACAGCCACAGCCACCAATACCAATGCAGCAGCAACAGGAGGAATAGTATATGGAGTGGGAGAGAGTTTGTGTGTAGGGGCAGGAGGCAGTTGGGCTGACAGCGCTGCAGCAGCGTTGCACCCAATACTACAACCCAACCCAACTCAACCCCACACCACAAACCACCCAAAAACAAAAAAAAAGAAAGAAAGAAAAATAATACAAAAAAAGAACTTTGCTTTTGCTTTTACTTTGGCATTGGCTTTGCCTGTTTTTGGGCTGCTGTTGAATTTTGCGATTGGAAGTTGGGTGGCTGGGCGATTGAGGGGTTCTGGGTGGGCGTCCTTTTTGGGGGTGTTGGCAGCTTCGTATTTTTGCTTCGTTTTCATTTATTTAGTTTGCTTCTTGCTGTATTTTTTTTGCTAGCGCTATATATTCGGGTACAACGACTTGTTGCTTTGTCTGTGTGTGGGTATGTGTGTGTTGCTGTTGCTGCACTGGGTGTGGCAGCATGGCGCTACGTAACGTATGCGACCTGTATGCCGGCTGCTGTCATATGTGCGATGTTTTATGATGTCAGTTTTGGGTTTTATTAAAACTGCCCTGAGATATGAGTGTTGGCAATTGCTCGCTGGATGGCTCGCTGGATCGTTGCTTCTTTGCTGGATGCATGCAATTTCGTAAATGTAATGCAGCATTTTTTAATAAATACGTAAGCAGGCAATATGCATAAGTATTATCGCTTATGTGCTGACACATCGCGCATACGCCGTGTGGCATCAGTTGTTGCGTACTTTTTTTTTTCTTTCTGCTGCTGCGTTTCCTTATCAGCAGCCCCCAAATGTGCAAGCGATTTTTTTTTCTTTATATTTTTAGTGCATGCAACGCCTCTATGAGAATTGGGGTCACCTTCAAATTATCAAATTTCGCCCGAAATGATTAACTCGACAAACACAAAAACGAAAAGAAAAACGGCAAGCCCCCCGAAACCTCGTTGCCCCTCTCAAATTATACATATAAAGAATAAAAGCGAGCGCAACAACTACAAAACTAACAGCAACAAAAACAAGAGAACCCACTCATTTGCTGGCGAAACCTTATCTTTGTTACACAAAAAACGCAACGGGCACGACGATGTTGTTGATGATGATGAATTTGCCCTGATTTCGACAAAAAAATAAACAGAAAACGCAAAAAGGCAGTATGGAAAAAAAAAACCGAAACAAAACAAGAAAAACGAAATAAATCAGAGATACATACACAAAAACTAAAAAGCCCAGAAACAGAAAAGTTTCTCGAATGTTGTAAAAAAAAGCGAAATAGCAACAGAAAAATTTAGATAAGACAAAATTGAGTCAAGCCCAAGCCGACAAAGCAGCCAGAAAAAACTTCGCATGCAACAAAAAAGAGACTGCAATAGCTACATATAACAAAAATTATGAAAAGCAAGAACAACAACAACTGGCAAACAAAGTGCAGCGCGTGTTTGGCCCGATCGCCTAAGCAATAGAATGAAAATGTTAAGGGGAAGCCGAAAGGGGCATGAAAATATTTTTCAGCAGTTGTCTAAATAACAGCAAACGACATTGGCGTCAGTGCCAGAAAGCAAACGAACTAAATTGCTAAAAAAAAACACAAAAAACAAAAAAATGTCCACAAAAAACAGCAGCAACAACAACAGCAACAAAAAACTAATGAAAATAAACGAAAACGTAACAAAAATCAATTGTCGCCAACCAAACGTCAATACAAGTGTCCATGTATCTAAATTTGTGTGTGTGCACATGTGTATGTGTATGTGTGTATATGTGCTCGACTGTGTATCGTCAAAAAACATGCAGCCGCAATTGGAACTATTTGTAAGCGTTTGTTCGGGTGGTGGGAAGGGGCTGTGGAAACACGAGAGGGTTCAGTGAGTGCCATGCATTTAATTGCTGCGGCGACCGTGCAAAATGTCGCATAAAAAGAAAAGTTTCTGCTGGAGCCCTTATAAGTGAGCCAAATGGACAAGGGGGTAGACGATGGGTGTTAAGTGAACTCAAGCTCAGAAGTTGAGTCAAAAATCTTTATCAAAAAATGGAATGTTTCATGATCAATAAAGGGAAATTTGTGTATATTTTTTCAATAGATAATTTGATTATAATCAACGTATATAAATTCTGGGAAAAACAACTTTGCTTGGATGTGGGGGATAGGTCAAGGTTGGACGGGTGAGTGTGATACAAGTATGACTCAGGTTTTGGAAAAAAAAACCATACAAAAATCATTTTATGAAATGTGTAAAAACAGTGTAAAATGGTTGGTGTAATGGAATTTTAATGGAACAATCATCTCAAACAAGCATCTCAGATCAGATAAATTTGATTCATGTTATGTTGAGATAAAAACCAAACCAAAATCGCGTTTCTAGGCTGAAGAGCAATATAACTGTAGAGCTTAAGCCAAGACTTTTGAGGTATTGAACTTGAATATCGGATGGATTTTGACGGAGTTGTGGCAATAGAAAGTTTCGATTTCTTGTCACAGATTTAAGGGATGAAACCGCTTTTATAGACTTAAATGTAGAATTATGATGGCTGAATTCAAGACTCAAATTTGTTTGATATCTAATATGAATAATACAATGCTAAATACAATCTACACATGTTTGTTTATTTTTATTGAAAACTTGTCAATGCCGTTAAGTGTTTATTCAAAATTTGTTGTGCCAAAAAAAGCAAAACTTGCTGGCAGCAAAAATAGCAACAGCAACACCACGTTGAGTGAGCATAAATAAATAAATGCATATAAATTGAAAACATATCAGTTGTGAAAATATTTAAAAACTCAAAAAAAAAAAATGTATAACCATATGTAAATTTAGTTTTTTTGTTTTGTTAAGTTTTTGTGCATATTTTTCCACAGCTTGCATTAAATGCATTTTTGTAGTATTTGCATTGGCCGGCAACAGCAGGTGAATTGTTATTGATGTTTGACTAGTTTTTGTGCCCGAGAGAATACTCGACGACGACGATGAATGTGTTTTTTGGAATTTTTGTTGCTGTGCAAAATGTTGATAAGCTTAAGGACAATGTGTGTTGGAAGTTTGGCATTGCTGCTGCAGCGGCAATTATTGCTATTTACTCAATTGTGTTTGTGCATATGGCAAATATCGGGGCTTGCATTTCGGCAACAATAGCTGCGGGCTAACAATAACGATATTGCAAAAGTATAAATACTAATTTTCATGGGTTGCTCATACGCCGCGTTTGCCTCTGGTACACATTTTCTTAAAAAAAAACGTTACGTAATCTGTACATTTATTTATTTTCTTGTACATTTAGAGTTGAATTGCGTCTGTAACTCGGTTGCACCTGTTGCGAAAAAAAATGTAGCTCGTGAATCAGAATTCATTGTCTTTCTTATGCAAACTACGATTTCCTTCGCTATGGTTCTCTGTTCTCTTCTTCTTTTTTTATTTCACCAGTTGCTGTGACACAGACAAAGTTAAATTAAACCCATTTTTCTCAATGCTACCCACTCACACAAAACCAGAAAGAAAAAAAAATCAGCGAAAACTTTGCACGCCCATCTGCACACCACATGGAGAACACTAACACCACCCAAACTGTATCTCCCACTAAAAATGGGCTGGCAGAAGGAACAACTATAACAACAACTGCCTGTTGCACTTTCCTTATGTACCTGGAACACTTCCAGCTTCATGCTGCTGCTGCTGCTGCCTTTCCAACATCCCCTTTTCATATAAGAAGTTGAAAAAAAATTTAAGAAATAAAATAAAAACAAAATACGAAAAAGAAACAGAAAAAAAATGCAATATAAACCACCCAACTCTCAGCCCTCTTTACTGCAGCAACAGTTTATTTTATGCGCTTTGCTTTTGTAGTTAGCCGTTCTACAAAAAAAAGCAACTAAAAAGACGAGGAGGCAGTTGAATTTTTGTTCGCATTTCACAGTTCGGCCCTGGTAGTTGTATAGCCGAAGCATTAAGGCAATTGATTTTTAATGCAATTTGCAAATAATTGGAATAAATAAACGCGAAAGCGTTTAGTTCGAGGAACTGCAAATGTTTCTAAGCCAAACTGATGCGCAGTTTGTATGAATCATGCCCGAAAACATGGACTTGAGGCCAATTGGCTTAGTGAGTCACTGACTCAGTGAAATAGGACGATTGGCCGAGTGCTGAAGTGGCTGTGCAGCAAGTTGTTGCATAAGCAACAAAAGCAATTGCAATCGTTGCAGTTAGCTTGTGCGACTTGTTGCCTGTCTGTGGCGTCTGCCTCTGCCTCTGCCACTGTTGCCTCCGCTGCTACTGTCGTCGAGAGCTTCTAATCCAATCATTTGAACAATGGCAATGCAAATGCAACCTCTGGTGGCAGCAGCGCGGCTGCAACTTCCTTTGTCTGGCATGGAGTGCCATATGCAACGCAGACGTTACAATTGCCGTGGCATTATAAAAGAGTGTTCGCCTTGCCGCACTGTTGTTGCTTGATGGTCAAGGTCATGAACCTGTTCCAATAACTCGTTTTCTTACGTGCACACACAGACAGACAGACGGACAGACAAACGGACAAACGGGCAGGCGGACAGAGTTGAAAGCGACGACTGCCAGCCAGATGATTGTATGTTGCATGTGTTGGCAAAAGTTGATGTTGCTGTTGTTATTGCTCTTGCTACTGCTTCCAACTACCAACAAGTATGGGCTGTGCTGTGCCACAACTCTAATGCTAATCCTTCAAGATTTTACCAACACGCCAGCGGCTTTTGGCTCTTTGCATCATGCCATGACTAATGGCTCTAATGGCTAGAAGAAGCGGCTGCCAAGCATCTGCTCAAATCAATTTGCCATTGCATAAATGTTACATGGAATTAAATTTCAATTTACTTGCTCTACCCTGGCCACAATTAAAGTTGATAACTTGTCGTTCATGTGTCCAGGCCATGGCGGAAATGCCACCCAAGACATTTAGCAACAATAATCACAGACACACAATGGACATCTCATCTAACAGCAACAAGGACACAAATAGCACGCGCGTGCGGTGACAATTTAAAAAATATATATTTACTTTCATGTATAAAGAATAAATGAGCATATGGAACGAGTAAAAAAAAAGAAACAGAAGCAAAATCGTATTGCGTGGGCGTCCGTCCACCTGGCTGATTCATTGTTTTGTGCCGCCATCGGATGTGTCAGTGTCATAAATTGTACAAAATTGAATTATACGAAATCAAAATGCCATTTGCACAAAGAAAAATCACTTCTCGAAAATGCTTCCGTCTGTCAGCGCCATGAAATTAGAAGCGCATTAATTAGAATTTGTTATTATTCTAATTCTGTTTTTTCGCTTTCTTATTATATTCAAGACACAATTAATTTGAGGCGACATTTGTGCATAATTTATAAATAAAAGATTTCCGCGAATTTGTTGTATATTTTGTGTATTGAGACGCATTCAAAAGTAGCAAGAACAACAACAGCTAGAACTGCATTTATTTTATCAATAGCTGCCCATATTGATGATTGTGCATTTGATGCCCATTGTTGTCAATGTATATGTATGCGTGTGTGTGGGTATGTGTGTACAAATATGGCGCGTTTCGGGCCCGGAGCTCAAAGCACTTGTTGGGCTTCATCACTTATTTATTTTTCCCGGCTCTTATGGAATATTTTTGTAACATTTTCGATGATTTCCGTTGACTTAAATGCATTTATAGCATAAGGTGAGGTAAAATTTTTCAAGGAACAAATTCGAAAAGTACTTGTTATAGTAAAATTGACAAAATCTTTACTTAAGAGAAAGCCTTGAAATTGAGTCAACAAAGAATCTTTATGTTCCAAACGATAATCACATGTGTTTTAAGAGATCTTACATTCTTAAAAACTACATAAAATTCAAGAATTGCGTAGGAAGACAAAATGCTTTCTATAGATATAATCTTATCCACATATTTCATGTTTACAAAGAGCATCAGCAATGCATCTTAAAGCAGCGCTGAGATTATTAGCCAACCGCTAACCCCACTGTTTCTTTTCCATCGAAAGGGGCCCAACGCATTTCTTCCCTCTCCCTACATCCAACTAATTTCACAACTCGCTCATGCAAAAAACCAGAGCAGCAGCAAAAAAAAAAAAAAGTGGGGGAAAAATTGTATATAAAAACAAACTCTTTGCATTTTGAGTGCAAATGACAAAGGGAGAGAGATTTGTGGTGGGAGAGCTACAAAGAGAGAAAGAGCAAGTACTGTGCGTTACAAAGCACAAAAAAATCAATAAAAAAAAATCAACAACAAATTAAACAAATTATTAAAAAGCATATAGTTTAAACGAATTTTTCTATATATAATTTTTCATAGTTTTGTGTTGATTTTTGTTAAATTATTCTTGACCTTTTAGTGTTAGCAGGTGCATGAGTGTGTGTGTAATGAACAAAGAATTCACACACATATTGTTATAGCTGTCAACACCAAAAAATAAATAATTATATTTTACTTACTATTTTTTTATTAGTTTTCAGGTCTTATTTCAGTATTTACGCAGTGCGTTTCAATACAATTAAAAAATATTTCTTTATTGTTTAAGTCGCGTTTCTTGTTAAAATTCTTATTCTCACAGCACTAAAATTGTCTAAAAAAATATTTAGCAAAAATTTTGCTAAAGATTTTGATTTGTTTTGGGTGGCTTTTGATTTGCTGCGCGAGTAAAATAAAATATATTTTGTTATCACAAGAGAAACGCACGTCAACTGTTTGTTAGCCTTTGGGCTGTTCAAGAGGAAGCACATGTAATGCACTCACACACACACGCACACATGCACATGCACATGAAAGAGTGTACGCACACCAATACACAGACACACACACAAAAGTGTTAGTGTGTGTGTTGGTAGCAGAAGCAGCAGCAGAAAATAAATAAAAAATTTCGCACCGCGACCAACGTCAACAACAAACAAACACCGACACTAACAACAAGCGCAGACAACTTTACTAATACGTAAACAACAAAATCGACTAACTTGACGACGACGCCGACGTCAACGTTGGCTTCGCTGCCAGCTGCTGCTAGTCGCTGCTGCAAGTCGCTGCTGCTGCGCTTACAACGACAATCCGAAGCTAAGGCAAAAGCGTACCGAACCGTTCGAAACGACCGACAATAAAGCTGCCATCCAGCTGAGCTGCCCGGCACTATGACTATGAGCCGGAGCCCAAACTGAGCGCGCGGCAGAATGAGTGCAGCGGCGGATTGCTCTCCCCATACACACTAAAACACACACACACACACACATAGCATTGCACACATATGCATAGGACAAAGAGTCAGCCACAATGCTGTGTTGTAAAGGTCTAAGAAAAGTTTCGCTGTTTTTGTATGCATTTTGCCTTGACTGAGAACAGAACACTCAACTTACAGTTGTCTCTGTGTATGCGTGTGTGTGTGTGTTGAAAAAAAATTGCAGTGGCACTCGCCAAGCTCAGCGAGCGACAGATAGATAGCGAGAGAATGAGAGTGTGTAAGAGACAGAGAGAAACTGAGACCCTTGTGCCAAGTGGGAGGTAGCGCAGCCGGCTAGAGCACAGTTGTCTCAATGTATTTGTGCGCTTCATTCATGGCAGCCGGCAAAAAAACGTTAAAAGCGAAATTGGTTAAAAAAAAATAATCGACAAACCAGAGAGAGAAGCGCAAAAAAAAAAAGAAAATGGTGGCAAGAACCAACTCGGAGCGTAAAAATGTGTCGCCGCAATTCTGTGTCTCTGAGTGAGTGAGCAAAACATCTGAGTGAGCGCTTGGCCAAGGATAGGCAGGGTGAGTAGTGGGGGCATCAGTGTATTTTTAATTGCACTTTAGTCACACTGGTATTGGTAGACACACACGTACACATAAACAGTTGCACTCAGCGCTCAGCTAAAATGCACTCAGAACCAAACTAAACGCGCTCTGAGTTTTTTTTTTTGTGTTCTTAAGTTTTTGTTGTTGTTGTTAATATATTTTGTGCATTTTGTTCTCCATTTTGTACATGTTTTCAACAATTCTTTTTGGCTTGCGATTTTTTGTTGGTTTTTAAAACAAGTCCGAAACCGAGACAAACACAACGACAACAGCGACAGCGACAACAACGAGACAGCGCGCTTTTGTTTAGCGCTGGAGACGAAGACGGAGACGCTCACTCACCGCTCGAAATGCAACTGGCGACTCTGAAAACGCGCGCCCGTTGCACATGCACTTTTTTGTTTTTGTTTTTTGCGTGCTTTTTTTTCGAGTGTGTGCAACGGTTTTCGGTGCGCTGTTGTTGTTGTTGTTGTTGTTGTTGTGTGAATGTCGAGCGAGCGCGAGAGCAAAACAGAAATTATAATAATTCGCCTGGCGGACAATGCAATTCGACTCAACGCGAGAGACTCAATTGCATGTCATTGTAGACGAAACGAAAAAACAATAAACAAAATGGTTTTTTTTTTTTTTTTTTTTTTTGAGAATATATTTTTCGGCACAGCGTCAGCGACTGGGTACAGGGACAGGTACAGGGTCTATGTAAAGCTTGACTCTGACAGTGCTTGGGTTGGTGTGGGGGTTGGGGGGTGTAGTTGTGGCTGTAGCTGAATTTTAGTCGTGACTGGTTTCAAGGTCTCTCAATTAATGCGCAAAATTTCGACGATGTTGTTGTTGCTTTTTGCATGGCTTGTAACGAAACAAATTCGTGTATAATAAATATAGTAATTGTTTAACCATTTTTTTTTTGTATGGAATTGCATTTAATGCTTTTCTAATAAGCGAAATATTTGTTGATTTTAATTGCATTTACATTAGTTAACGGCGACTCAATGACCTTGGACACACACAGTGGGCAATAATAGTCAAGAACTGGCTGGCATTTGGATTTGGCCAAGGTGACTTGAGGCGTTAACATAATAAACATATAGTATATATATTGTATGTATGTAACTGCAATATGACACTAGCTAAATTGAGGCTTTCGAACATAACAACTGGCCTTGAGGTTGGGCTTGAGTTTGGCATTGCATTGCAAAAGTAATAAGGAACATATTAAATGACTAATAAACAATAAATATTTTTTTCATTTGTTGTGTACTTTAACGATTACAACGAAAAAACGAAAATCGATGAACATGAAGATAAACATTATTCAAGGAATTTTTATATTAATTTATTTTAGATATTTTTATTAAGTGCCTGTGATTTTTTATTAGATTTTTGTTGGAATTGCTAAGTAAGATTGAAAAAATCTTATAGCATTTATTTTAAACAAATTTAGAATTTTTTTTACATTTTTTAAGTGTTTGCTGAATTTATATTTTTCCAAACTTTTATTTGTTTGTAACATTATTTTTCGTTTGAAATAAAAGGTGCAAGATTATCTAAATGGCTTTATCTCAACACTTTCACCATTCAGTAAAACGATATAATTTCACATGCATTTAATAAAATGCGATATAATCCATATCCTTAAATCTTGTTACAAGCAAATTTACGAATTTCACGCATAAAAACATTCAACTGTTTTTTTCTTTTAATTTTTTTGTGCATCCAACTCAAATGCAGAGAACCACATCGAATGTGAATCCCGAACCCTTTATCGTCTGTGTTAATTCATGTCCTCTCGCCGCTCAACCGCACCACTTCCGCGCTGCACAGAAGAAAAAAAGTAAACAAGGAGAGGCAAACTTGAACCACACGGGTAATGTCGCCAAAGAGGAACACATATAATTACAGTATTTACAAAAGATAAAATCGGCGACAACATGCAAACGGCAGGCTTTTTGTAAGCACACGAAATATAAAAAAATCTGATGAGAAGCAATTAAAATTAAAACCACGTAAGCAAATAGCAGAGAGAGAGAGAACCCCCGAAAAAAATAAATAAATAAAAAAGCAGCATTAAAAAGAGCCCAAAAACCCATAAAAATCAACCCTATTGCAAATGCATTTCGTTCTCTTTTTTTTGTCGTTTCTTCCAATGTGCAATACAAAAGATGCACGAAGCAAAACGTGCAATTTTGTTGAATGCATTTCGAATAAAAAAAAGTACCAAAAAAAAGTCGTAACGAATGCAAAATAAAAAAAATGGTATGCAATTTTTTGCATAATGAAAAATGCAGCAGGCAAACAAACACACACGCACATACACATAGAGAAATAATGGAACGCATTGCATGCATGCACATTGAAAGCTGAGCTGTGAAATCCAGACCCAAAAATATATTCTAAAATTAAAATGCGACTGCCTGTCGAAATGTAAACAGTCAAAGGGGTGCGCAACACACACACATGTGCAATTAAAACACGCCACTGCAACTGGGGAATACAAAGCACAGGAAAAGAAATGCATTTTTGTGCATCTTGCAGATACATACAAAAAAAATACGCGCAATCAAGGGCTAATGGGGTGAGTTTTGCTGCACGTCAATGATGTCTTTCAACATTTTTGGAATGCATAATTAAGAAACGATTTTTGCACAAAATTACGCATTTCCCAGGCATCAACAGAGCAAAGGCACCTAATGCTAATGCTTCAAGATAGTCGTCGTCCAGCTTGAGAGTTTGATTGGCCCAAATGAGCGCCCAGGGCAGGAAGTGAAGTGCATCCGTTCTAAGCTGCGCCTGTACCACCATTTGGCTAACCAAACGGAACTCTATGCGGCACAGCGGAAGCATCAGCTCAAATCGGAAACAGTCCACAACAAACAACAGCACACCATTAATAATGAGGCGAAATTAAACGCACAATTAGATAAGAATCAAACTAAAGCCGTAATAATTGCCAATACTTAAGCAACATTTAAGATAAATGTTACGCAAATTGTTATTTGTGTCATTAACGCAGCAACAGCAACAGTAAACAGCCGCAAGATAAATGATTAACTTAATTGCATTTATTGTTTAAGCAGATAAATAATATCTTCATGCTGTTCTACACACACATTGCAGAAGAACCGATAACTAATCGATTTGTACTGTAAATGCATACAAATGGTGTATATCTAGATATCAACGCTTATTTGTAAAAATCTTCAATATCTAAACTTTTTCGTAAGTTAATTAAAAACTAAACCATTTAAATGTTTTGCATTATTTAACCTTACAGTTTGTTTGTTTTATATACTTTATATACTCTCTTAAATGTTGAACATTAGCTGCACTTAATAAATTCTGATTTTCGCCCACATTTGCCACAATTAATGTAGAATCATGATGATGTTGATGATGATGAACAACACTGCAGTGCACTAAATGTGATTTTCAGTTTCAAGTAAAAGTAAACGAAAACAAGCAAAAATAAATAAACCAAAATGAAATCAACAAATAAGCAGTCTCAACTGAGGAGCAGCAGCAGCAGCGGCAGCAGCCGAAGCCAATGACCAAGAATCAACAGCAGCAACAACAACAACAAGAGCAACAAGCACAGCGGCAACAAAAAGCATACAGATTGCTGAGGCCAAGGAACTCGGGAGCAATACAAAATTACTTGGCCTTGGTCAGGCACACTGTAAATGTATGTACTCTGGACACATGTACGTATGAGTGTGTTTGTATATATATACACAATAAATATTTTTAAATGTTTTTTTTTTCTTGCTTTTGCTTGTTTTATTTGTATTTTTGCATTGCGCATTGAGCGCATTGAGCGCATTTCGCGTTATTACGTTTTAATTTTGTGTTTGCGAAAAAGTCGACAAGAAAGTGAAGTGTAAGAATCACATAGATTAACTCAACAATTGATAAGATACGCACCAAATCAGAAAGCAAAAAAATGCAACAACAAGTAACGGTTTGCCTGATAAGGCACTAACCACAAAAGGTTGCCCTGTGGACGTTGCATTGTAGGTCAGTAAAATTGATCAGAAGAGGGGGCAAATGCAAATTATGTCATTAGAAGCTTAGCCCAATGAAACAGATTCCCACCAATGTCTATTTTAATATACATGTTGCACACGCGCAGGCACACGCATACACATGCCCACAAACATGTCCAAATATATACACGCACAAATTGCCGTTTAAACCAATGTCAATGTCAACAAGCAACATCTGCAGCAGCAGCAACAACAACAACAACAACAACACCGGCAACAAATGCATTTCTAATGGACGCAGCATCCACGCGGAAACTGTTGCCATGTTTAGGCCATGTTGTTGTTGTTGTTACTATTGCTGTTGTGGCTTTTGCTGTTGCTGTTGTTGCTGCTGCACGCCGGCAACACATTGTGTGTGTGTAAGGTCATATCTCGAAATTTTATTTGGCTGCCTGCCAAATACAAAACAGATGAATGCAACGCCAAAGCGCCTGCGGCATGCACGAGACAACATACACACACACACACTCCAACACTTGTACAGAATTTGTGTTGCAAATTCACGCATTGCTATTGCTGTTGTTGCTTTTTGGGGGCTTTCGAGGCCGTTTTTGGGGGCTGCCAGTTTTAGATGTTTAGTTTTAGATATCAATGAAGCTGAGAGCGAAAGTGTTTTCCGACCATTTACGTTTCAATTAATATTACGTATACGCCGCATTTGACTTTGTGTCTGGGTATGTTTGTGTTTGTGTTTTGTGTGTGGTCGGTGAACTTGTGGCTGTTTGTATATTTAGTTGAAATGCACATTTAATAAGCTTAATTGTGAATTGCGCTATGATTTAAAGCCATTATCGAACAATTTATTTAAATTGGCCCTTGGGCAATAGTGCAGGAAACGAAAACTTTAAGACATAATTTCATATTGGCGATAATATTTGGATGGAGTTTAAAAAGCAACTTTTGAAGGGAATGTATAAAAAGCTTTAAATTTTATCTTCTTAGCTATCTTAATTCTTTTATTACACGTACGAAAAATCAGATGATAATTAAAGACGCATGTTTGTCATTAATCATCGCTGATAGTTAAATCTGATGAGATTTTTTGAATATTTTCCGGTTTTTTAACATTCTAGATATGTTGTCAGCTAGATTTGCGTAAGCTGATATCTAAGGTAGTTAAAATAAATGGCATGTATCTTGACAGGAAAAACAAAGTGCATAAAGAACGACACCGAGTTCAATGGAACTTTTGGCAACTGTTCAGCGAACAAAGCATTTTAGCCCAAACCCTTCTGATCACACAGCATGACTTTGTCTCCTCTCTCTCTCCCTCTTTTCAACCCCATTGTTCAACCATCGACCCAAAAAACTGCACGTATATGAGCAAATAACAGCAATTTGGCAAAAAAAAAGCGATTACTTCTCTGCTTTCAATGGCTATCCGAGGGCCAATAGTGAATTCAAATGTTTGTGGACTGCAGCAACAATTCGTTTATAGTATATTGCAACTATTCACTTGCACTTGTAACGAGATGATGCACTCGTCAAGGGGAACCGGGGATGCGAATATATCACGTTCAAAAACCTCATTACTCACTAGAAGCTGATATATGAAGAGCAAAAGGCAGCAAGTAAATATATTTTGTGGTTTTTTGATTTGAAGTCTACGCAGTTCACATGCAGAATGATTATATATATATTTTTGTATGTGTATATAATTCTTTATCGCATATGATTCACAAAACAAAACAAAAAATACAACACAATAAATGTGAAATGGCGTCCATGACCAACACAACAGACAACTGAGACCCGAGAGCAGAGACAACAACGGCAACAACAACAACAGCAGCGGTCACTGGCAGTCACTGCCGCACTACCTCATCCCCAAACCCTTGATCCCTCCCGTTTAGCTCTAACTGCGCTTCTGCTCCATATGGTATGCCATGAACTGAACCAACAACCGATTTTTATTATTATTTTGAATACGCTTCTTGTTGCTGTTATTACTCTTATTGTTGATGTTCTTGTTGTTGTTGTTGCAGCTTTTTTTTTTGTTGTATTTTCTTCTGTATTTTGTTTTGTATATTTTTCGTCACACTTGGCAGCAGCAGCAGCAGCGACAGCGACAGCGGCAGTGTATTTGTATTTGTATTTGCACAGAGTCAGCGTCGACGTCAACGTTAACGTTTACGTCAGCGTCAACGTCGACTACGTCATGCCCCCTGTCCAGGCCCCTGGTCGGTTGGTTGGTCGGTCTGTCGGTCGGTCGGTCGTCCCTAACCTACGACAACCGAATTCGCACTGGGCCAGGTTCAATGAACTTTTTGGCTGCGTTTGCTGCTGTTGCTGTTGCTTTTGACGTTGCTGTCGCCGTCGTCGCCGTCGTTGTCGTTGTCGTTGTTGCATAAAGCGTGCATTGAGGGCGCTGGTTGACTGTCCGTCTGTCCGACTAACTGACTGACTGACTGACTAGCTATTTGGCCTGCCATGCGTATATTGTTGTTGTTGTTGTTGCTTGCTTGCTCGCTTGCTGTGTTTACTCAGTGTCTGTGTATGCGTGCATGAATGAAGCTTCTTTCTTTTAATTTTGTCAAGTTCGTTTTGAATTTCAATTTTGAGTCATGCATAAAGTGCAAGATACAACGACAACGAGTACTTAAGCTCGTTCATACTCAAACATATGCGTACATACATAGATATTACTAAATACAAAATACATACATACAATGTATGTAGTCTGCAGCTGTCGTTGCTTCTTTTTTTAATATTTTTTGTCGATTTGATAAGCGTCTTTCCTATAAACGCAACTGCAAAAATAATTTAAAAGAAATTAACCACAATAACCCAAGCTGTCGATTCTCAGTGCGAAAAATTCACTAGAAATCGGAAACTTTTTAGAAAATCAAATTACATGGCGCAAAGAGAATGGCAAAAAGGCAAAAAAATATTCAATGGCAAAAGTGATAAATGTGTATGAACGAGAGCTTAGATACCCTACTAATAAGGATACTTTATGTAGTTAGGAAGCTTGGAGAAAGAAAGTTCAGTTGTGTAAGTTTCCTTAACATTTGATCAGTTTTTGCCTTTATTTACCCTGATAAATATTTGTTTAAAACACCTTAGATTCGTTCAGAAGAAAACATATATTTTTAAAAATAAATCTCAACTTTTTGAGCCAATTATAAAACCTGATCTATTACCCAATGAATCTGACACATAATCAAGACGAACGTAGGGTAACAACATGCTTGGGGTCTTGGGCAAAACATGCATAACTGTCTGGCTGAGATGCTCTTGGGTTGCCATTGACGATAATGATTCTGTTAAAAATAATCAGTTTGTGATAGGTAAGGAGGCTCTGAGTGAGAGTGAGAGAGAGAGATTGGGTCCAAAGTGAACTGAACTGGGACTCTGAGGTGGAGGCTGAAGATGAAACTGAGGCTGTGTGAGTCTGGCTGATTCGCTTGGTTGGATTGCTTGTGTTTGGTTTAGGTTTGAGTTGACTTGACTAAATATGATATGGCCTGGCATCGAGGCAACCAAATTCTTACCACAGACACACACACACACCCCGAAAACCCCCTTTGTGTGTGTGTGTGTGTGGCGAAAATGAATGTAATGCAATGGAATCGAATCGAATCGTTGGCGATGTCAAATTGTGGATTAGTTGACTGGCAAAAAAAAAATGTATTACTACAACTTCAGCATCTGTCTGTCTGTTGCTCTCGTTTGTCTTTCTGTCTCTCTGCCTGTCTGTCTGTCGGTTTGTCACTCTGTTTGTTTGTCATTTCACATGCTCGTTCTGTGCATTTGGCTGTGATTAATTGCATTGGCTGCCGCTGGTAACTTCAGCTTGAAACAAAAACAAAAAACAACAACAACAATGTTGGCTGGCAAGGAAGCCTTAGAAATGTCAGGGCCAATGGCATGGCCCAATGCAAATTTATGACAACGCCGCGCCGAGATTTATCAACGGCAACAACAACTGCTCGCAAAACTAACAACAGCAACAACAACAACAACAATCACAACAACAACGAAAATAAAAATCAAAATAAAAATAACCAGTTAATGCGCCGACAACAAATAAAATCGAAAGCCGCATCCAAAAAACCGGTTTCGCCAAAGTTCTAAAAATGAAACTGGCTGCAGAAGTCGAGCTGCAACAAGACCAAAAATATTTTTTCACTGTCTGCCAAAATTGCAAGCGGGCATAAATTAACCGCATGGGGTCCAGATATACATACGTACACACACACACTGACACAGATGCACACGCATATATGCGAGGAGAGAAGCACACCCAAAACCACTTAAAGTCCACAATGATGACGTTGATGTCGGCCCCGACGACGCGTCGCCCAGCCAACCACGCCAGTTGAGTTTTCAAGTGCAGTTCTCTCGTTGCTGATGACGCAAAATAAAAAGTAAAAAGTAAAACCGGCAACGACCACGACCTCACCCAAGACCGGGCACCACCACCAACAACAACAACAAAAGGCAGAAGCGCTCTGCCAGCTACAACGCATTCAGAGGCTCCACCCCAAAGAAAAAAATGCGCAATTTGACTGTACGAAAAAAAAAAAACGACAAAAAACCAACGAAAAAGCGAATAAAAACGCAGCAGAAAGAGCAACCAAAATAAATGCACAAAACAAGACCAAAAAAAAAAATATATAATCATTGACACGTCGATGTGGGCTATACTCTTACTGAAGGACTTTGATGATGAGTGTGTTGAAAAATATGGGAAAGTGTATTTAAAAAGAAAAGTTTAAAGTTTTTATGAGAGAATGAACTTAACTTGGAATAACTTAAATATTACATATATATATTTAAATTTGTGTTAAGCTTCTATAAAATTTTTAAAATATTTTAAAACTTTTTAATGTAGCTTAATTGACTTCGTAAATATTTTCTAATTTTCAAACCGATCAATATTAGTATTTACGCACAAGAAACTGTGTGCATAAATGCTGGCAATTACATTCTTAACTCCAAAGTCAATGTACTCTCATATGTAGAGCATATTAAACACAAAAAATTTTCGTTTGCTGCTCATACAAATTTTTTTCTGGGCTGTCGGTTGTCGGTTACTGACCGTCCTCAAGGTTTTTCGTATTTTGCCCTTTTTGCAGATGCAGCGACGGCAGCGCCGGCCGCAGCAGTGGAACTGAGACGCTGGCAGCGTCAACGATCGCAGCGCTCAATTCCCTTCATTTAGAGCGTTTTTTGTTGCTTTTGTTGTTGTTTGCTGCTTTGTTGTTGCTGCTGCTGCAGTTCGTTGTTGCATTTTTGAACGTTTTACGTAGCGCAAATTACAGCAAACACGCCATCATCATCACCATTACAATCAACATCATTATCATCATCGTCATCATCATAATCATGTTCATCGTTTGCTGTTGCTGTTGTTGTTGTTGTTTGTCGGAGTCACAGTTGGTGTTGCTGTTGCAGCTAGGGAGCAGTAATAATAATAAGAACAGCAACAACAACAACGGGAGCTACAACATAATCAAGATGGCAGCCACTTGCAGCACAACAAAAAAATTGACGAATATGCGATGCAACAGCAGCAACAACAGCAACTGCAACTGCAACAGCAATAAACAGAATTTTAAGCCCGAATTCAATGCAAAACATGTTGAGGCAAAAAAGCGAAGACTTGACATAAAATATGGAATCGACTCTTGCATAGAACGAGTGCAAAGATCACATCGAAGACGAGACAACAACAAAAAAGTTAAGTTGAGCTCTGATGTTCTATTTGCCATCTCGCTCATCATTTGAGCTCTTCCCTCTCGCTCTCGCTCTTTCTGGGGGAACCACTGAAGCATAGGTTTTAATTTATGTAGCACGCACATTTTGTGTTTTTGTGTTTTTTGTTGTTGCGCTTTTTTCTCACAATTTGTTTTGGCAGTGAACGGAATGAAAGATGGTAGCTAGAGAGAAGTTTTGCCTGCCACAAGGGAATGCTAGTACTATGTGCTATGCCATGCAATTAAGCGCGCAGGGGGGGTTTGTGTTGCACTAACAGGTGCAACAGCAACAGCATCAACAACAACAAAAAAGTCGTTTTTAATGAGAAATGGAACACCATCTAAGCTGGAGCACAAAACAAAAAAAATAACTGAAATATTCGTCGGCATGTAACATATTTTGTACCAAGGGAACTTTGTTAGCCAAAGATTGCTGAGAGTTTGCAGAGACTTCTAAGCGTATGTTAACAACTTTAACTTTAATAAAAATAAATTAGATTATAACAAGAGTGCAAAGTTTTTAATGAAAGCAATTGTATTTATTATTGTAATAAACATTTGCAAATCAAATTTATAAATCTAAAGCTAAACACCACTTAATAATAATGCGTACCACATGGCGTATGCGTTGTGCATAAATCATAAACA